>CM059190.1:42188293-42840793 GCA_030323885.1 Branchipolynoe longqiensis | reverse complement strand
ACTTAAAAATTGATACTTGTCGCTTCCTAGCCAGGCGCTCGGCATTATTAGGATAGGGTTAGGACTGGTTGGCTCGGTGTCAGGATAATGTGACTGAGTGGGATATCAGGTCAGGGCAGCCTGGTCTCCCAGTGGGGCAGCACTATAAAGTCTCCATGAGTGCACACTGTCACAAGTCGGTACCCGTCCTGATATGACCAAAGATGTTGCTAGGATGTAAAACAACAGCAAACAAAATATTAGTGTAGTAGTCCAGACATGAGTTCCACCACTACATGGTGGCGGCAGGGACTAGCTGGTGGGCAGGGCCCTGGGTGGACTGCCTCTACTGCATCTGGCTAGCGGCTCCCCCTACCATGAGAAGTTACCTGTGACCTGGCTGGTCAAGGGGCGGATCACTTGGTCTTATGACACCGTGGGCGGAGGAGAAGATTAAACGTTGGAAGCGTACGTTTGTATTTTCGTGATTATTCCATCTATGCGATACAACTAGAGAGACCAGGGAGGAACCGGCTGTTCGCAGCCTATTACATCATTATTATTATTATTATTGTTATTTCAATCAGCCGACTCCGTCATATTATCCTGACATTGATCCAATGCGTCCCTGTCCTATCCTAATAATGCCCAGTGCCAGCCAAGGTGCCCAGCCCATCCTGACAGTACCTGATCAGAAATGTTGCCAGGACCTAAAACCCTAATAACCTAGGAGGGGTCCTATTCATAGTGATGCAGTGCAAATGTACCGCTTCATCTGACACCGGTCTAGTGTAGCGGGAGGCGAGGTGGGCGGATGGTGGCACCACCGGTATAGTTTGGAATAAAGCATAGGATTTGTTTGTTGTTTTACGTCCTAGCAACTTCTAAGGTCATATCAGGACGGGTACTGACTTGTGACAGTGCGCACTCGTGGCGACTTTATAGTGCTGCCCACTGGAGACCAGGCTGCCAGCACCATGACCTGATGTCCCACTCAGTCACATTATCCTGACACTGAGCCACCCAGTCCTTGATCTATCCTAATAATGCCGAGCACATGGCTAGGAAGCGACAAATATCAATTCATAAGCCATCGGTTTGACTTGACCAGCGATCAAAACCACAAACCCATGGGTTCGGATGCCCCAATCTCCCAAAACAGGAGACGGACGCTCAACTCATTCGGCCATCCTGTCTGGTAAAATAATAGGATTAGGTACATCATTATTAGGACAGGGCAGGGGCTAGTTAGCTCAGTATCAGGATAATGTGACTGAGTGGGATATCGGCTCATGGTGCCAGCGGCCTGATTCCCCAGTGGGGCAGCACTATTAAGTCACCATGAGTGCGCACTGGCACAAGATGGTACCTGTCCTGATATCACCTTAGATGTTGCCAGGACGTAAACCTCAAAACAACCACCCAACCATAAGAACTAGACCTGGTGAAACAGCGACCAGTCAGTCGATGCCCCACTAGTGATTAGTGGTCGGGTTAAGTAGTCCATGGTAGGCTAGTCAGTTGGGTTAAAACCCTGCATTAGTCACACACTTGTGTGCCAGGACATGTCGGGTGTATGGTTGTTGTTCCTATCTGTTTATCATCACACACACACCAACATAAATGTACAAAATCCTTCCCTCTGCCCGACCTCTCGCACACTCACACAGGAAAGTGGTACCTTTCTAAGCTGAATTACATTTAATAAAGAACCATGGTATTTTATTTTTTTAAATTAATTTTAGTTTTTGGTGATGGTGTATTTATGCTGCCAATAACGGTTAAGTTTTAGTAACCATAGCAACGTATACACACCAAATGCTTATATATGAGCGTGGGAACAGATATTGCACTCTGTTATTCTATTGGAAAAATAGGTTTTATTTGTTGGGGTTTTCCGCACTAGCAACATATAAGGTCACATCATGACGAGTACCGACTTGTAACTTCACCCCGATAGCGACTTTATAGCGCTGTCCTACGAGGAAACCAGGCTGCCGGCATTATGACCCAATATCCCACTCAGTCACATTATCCTGATACTGAGCCAAGGCCAGCCTGCTATGAAAGAGCCACGATCAGCGTGTTTGTTGCTGGTTTACGTCCTAGCAACATCTAAGGTTATATTAGGACAGCTATCGACTTATGCCAGTGCACACTAATGGCGGCTTTATAGTGCTGTCCCACTGGGAGACCAGGCCACTAGCACCACGACCCAATGCCCCACACAGTCACATTATCCTAATCCTGCCAAGTGCCAGGATAGGTAGTGACAAGTATCGATTTTATAAGTCATTGGTTTCACTGAGATTTGAACTTGCGACCTTCTTGACAAGCATTTCCTAGCTCAACAAATGTTATTAACCACAGGATATAAATAAAAACATAAATAAAATCAGTAAAACTGACTCTGGCTAGGGCTCTAACACTAGTCTGAGTGACCAGATTGTTCTCAATCTAAATGCAGATGGTATAAGATGTGCTGATTATATTGATGTAAATGCAATGCTAGATAAATGAATAACATCTTAATTTATTATATATATATTTTTTAGTTGGTATTCTATCTTTCAAACAAGAGCTGAGATGAGCTGAAACTAGCACTTTTCATAGCTGCACCCAGTGTCTTAGCATTAGCCATGTGGTTCGTGCGGGGGTTTGTTTTTCTTCCACACATCCCACAATGCACCACGTGGCTGGAATGGTGATCTAGCTTATTGTTGACCTGGTAACTGGTCTCCAGTAGACACAGAAACCAGCGGAGCGTGGCCTCTGCGGCAAATCGACGCCGCTGCCAAAATATAGCCACAGATGGCGCCACTAGTCTTCAACAGACAACTTTGCACCCAGACCAATATTGTCCAAACATAGTAGGTGTCCTGTTTATCGAAGGATACGTCAATTAGGACACATGCAGTTTGTACATTGAAATATTGTTAGCACATAGAAGGCGTTTGTTGATAGGGAAAGGAGTGGTTAGATCGGTATCAGGATAATGTGACTGAGAGGGATATCAGGACATGGTTCCAGCAGCCTGATCTCCCAGTGGGGCAGCGCTACAACGTCGCCATGAGTGCGGACTGTCACAATACGGTTCTCATCCAGATATGGCCGTAAATGTTTCTATGATGTTAAACCCCAACAAACAAATGGTAGATCAATTCGTTATTGATATTCGCATAATTAATTATATGCTGCATACGCCATTATACAAATATAATAAGCCGTAAAGATCCCATCTACTCCCCAGACACTAAGTCATCAGCTGGTTACCTCTATGCACTAGGTCATCTACTGATACAACCTCACCTCCACACGTGGCGCCACCTACTCGCCCATACCTCAGCAGCCGTTACATTCACTCACTGGACCGCTGAAACTTATATATTATATATATATATATATATACAGTAAAATCTCTCTACACCGACCCTCCACAGATCAACCACTCCCCTATATCGATCGCTTTATTTCGGTCCCAACAATACCATTGTATTTGTAAGGATATTCTAGCTCTCTAAACCGACCACCTACCTAAATGGACCACTTAAAGTCAATCCCTTGGTCGGTCGATTTAGAGAGGTTTTACTGTACATGCAAATATTTTACCAAGGTGAATATATACACGATGGCTACTCTGCCATTTTATTATTATTATTATTTATTTGCATACAAGATACATTGCACAGGGTGTCACAGGGTGGGGGGTTATCAGCGGCAGGGATCACTGACTGCTGGCACAGAGACAGATACATCTGATATGGGGCCTGCACTCTAACAGCGCCGAAACCCAATCTACTGTGCACTCGCCCAGTCTGCATAATCACTGAACCCATGAATGATAATAAACATGGTTATGCTTAGTTACGTATAACTATATGTAAAATATTCCGATTTAAAGCATTGGTGGGGGAATGCAAATGTTCTATTACGAAACAGGTATACGTGACCAGGTGCATGTATGTGTATATGTAGGTGCTGGTGGTGCATGATTGATAGGTAAATAGACATATTGATGCTGGCAGGACTGTGTGTAAGGGGCACTCAGAGCCTACCCCCTCCCCCCTCTGCTAGTCAGGATCACCACACTCAGGCTGAAGGCGGGTGGTGGCCAGGGGAGGCACACAGCTTGGTGGTGGTGGGCAGATCACTGGTAACCATGGGGACCATGAATGCTGGATCCCTATTGGTAGAGCTAAGAATGCTTATTTCTCATTGGGAGAATGGGGTGGGGTGATACTCTATACTGAATGCATGTACCAGATAAATAATAAACCAGAGGGCTTGACTCTCTCTCTTCTTTCACACTTTATACTCTTCCTTTCTCTTTGCCTGTATTGATTTCACTATAGCCTGCCTACACAACCACAGATTCGAGCAGTATATTTACAATGCACACATATTATAATTACACATACAGCTAAACCCCATTGTAATGCACCCTAATTTAATGCGAATTCAGATATAACGCAATGATTCATTGGACCCAGAATTCTTGAATTCGAAGGTGAGTCAGTAAGCGAAACTCAAAATTAACACTACCCTGCTGTTTTTGCGATGACATTTTATGGATCCCAACGTTAGCATTTTTACGGGGGGTTTCACTGTATAAACACAAATATACCAACATTAAAATTGCATAGTCCGATGGTTTTGAATTGTTGCCAAATTCTTTAGATTCATATATTAGCTTGATTGTTATAATTTTATTGAGGTAATTTCTATTTTTTAAAGGGGACTTTCGGTAAAGTGACGGTGGCATCACCCCTTCTTGTTCTGTTGATATGATCCTCATATTACCTATCTCTGACTCTCTTATACTATATACATATGTCATGGGGGTGATGAAAATGGGAAATACTGTGCCTAGAGCGGGACTCGAACCCACATCTCTTTGCACTCCGGGCCAGTGTGCTAACCATTACACCACCTAGGCTCCCTGATATCAACACACCACCCACGCCTACCTGTCTATGCGGCTCCTTGCCTGAGAGGTCAGTGCAGACCACTACACATATATAAACATATATATATGTATATATATAAATATGTTTAACCGTTCGGCTATTCCACCCCCGCTTAAGGCGAGCCTACGTGTTAATATATAATTGTTTCCATGTGAATTTCCGGGTCTGCCGCCGAGCCGCTGTCGCCTCTCGTCCCACCGCCGGTTGACCGCCTTCACGCTAACTTGACCTGGGCTAGAAAGGTGGCTACTATATCCCCGGAGGTGGGAAGTTTGACTCCATACAGTCCATGGGGCAGAAGGCCCTTAATTAAATACGTTTATAGAACAATCGAATACCAATATCAGGTTGACCATAGCGGTTAATAATATAAGACTGGAGAATAGTAAAGAATGCAAGGAATGTTCCAATTACTTCTTAAGAGCTCACGGCTTTATTCTTACCCTAACTAACAATGTTAATAGTTCTTTCAAAGATGAATTTCACTGAATAACGACTAAGTACAATAAGTATATCCCCTCCCGTATTTGTTAAGTTAAATCAGTTTGGAATTTCGACAATAAAAGCCTAACTCTCATCTAAAACATCAGAGCATACAGAAACACGTCTGATGGGTCAGAGCCCGAGCGCTCGACCTTCCACCATTGCTAGGAAAGTCACAATTGACGTGTCCTAGCAACGCTTTACAGCAGGGAACCCGGCCCCGCAAATGGTGGCAAATGCGAGCCTGGTGAGTAGCTTGCATCCCAAAATGCGAGCTAATCAGCCTAGCCCGCATTTCCATCGGTCGAGTAGTCTCGCCCACTTCATATATATATATTAGCTGTAACACTTACAGTCAGAAGACACTGACAAAAACAATACATACGAAGATGAATTTTTTAAAAGGATCAAATCTAGGTCAGGTATTTTTTAGTTTTTAAAAAGTTTATGCGGCCATCGGACCTTTACACAGCCATTACTCCCATAAATGCTCATGTATATGTCTGTATGTACAATAAACATACTATACACAGATATAGACAATACCGTATATGTCCCAATAGAAGCACACTACACAATAGAAGCACACCTCCCATTTCAAGATTGAAAGCACGCACAAATATACGATCATATTCAGACTGAATGCACATAAAATAAGACAATCCCACTTTATTTCAGAGGCACAACAAAAACAAATCCATGAAATTCTTTAACTTTGAATAGACATGCATTCATGTGTCTGCACTCGCGCAGTGCGTGTCTATTGGGACATATACAGTATATGTCAACAGTAACTTCTGGATAACATGGACAATTTGGAGAATTATGATTGGATGAAAATGGGCCAGATAGGATGGCTGAATGAGGAGAGCGCCCGTCTCCCGTTTTGTAGCTCATGGGATTCAAACCCCCGGATAGTTCATGGGATTCTAACCCAGTGTAATATGTCAGGACTCGGCCGTCTGAACCCTAAACATTACTATGCTCCACTGGCGTGTTCTTGACAACTGTTTGTCAGTTTCCACCGTTGATTACTCTCAACAACTCATAAGGAAGAAAGGAAGACAAGTCATGCAAGATTGACAGTGAAGAAGTTGTGCTTTATTGGCATCAACCCCTGTTCACATACTGGCGACCTATCACCCTCACTCCTTACCAACTGCCCACACCGATCCTCATGACTCTTGCTGGTGTATATAAGAATCAGTGCCTACAGCCCATTGAACCAGAGTCCAATGGTTGTTGCACACAGCTCAGTGTCTTTGGAATAGATGTTGCTAGTTCGAGTGTAGAAAGTGGTGTCGCCTCCAAGAGTGCTTCATGTGGGGTCTGTGTGTCAGGTATAAGGAATGCAGGAGACTGGACTCACACAGCCAGCCAATCAGACACCCTCTACAGCATGGGTGGCTGATGCCCTAATAGAGGGCAGCTGTCACTAAACTCCAACTGCAGGTGGTGTCCCTAATACATGTAGAAGGGCTGGGTGTGCTTGTCCAGCATCCTGTGGTAACAAGTAGTCATCAACAGTTACAAGAAACATATATCAATGCTTCTCTGCTTCAATTGCACTCTTTCTGGTGCATGAAGGGAACATTTAAATAATTATTTACTGTCTCTTATGTATGAACATCACATCACAATCTCGGTCGTTATGTGTTATCACATTTCCACATAGTCGCTTGTGTCACAAAGCGAGTGGGCACCAATTGCTTATCTGTTACATAACAGTTAATGTTCTTTCCCAATATATAAACTGGAACCGAAAATCCGTATATTTTTACATCAGGTCGAGTGAAACCAATGACATAAGAATTCATACTTGTCGCTACCTCACTTGGCATTCGGCATTACTAGGATAGCGCAAGGAGCAGTGGAATGAGGAAGACCAAATGTCCGTGATTGAAATTTTCCCTATTTAATCAACTACTGTGCCAAATTTAAAAAAGGTCAAATGTGCTGATGACCTACATTCCATAGGCGGTGTAGCCTGTATCACAGAACACAGCCTCGCTAATCAATACCAGACTGTACAGATGCACTGAATGCACTCACACTCATTCACAACGTCAATAAGTCAATAAGTAATGTCATAAAACCAGTCAGTCGAGGAGATTCTCTCTCATTCTATCTCATATGTTAATTGGCCTCACTTTCAAGTTGCATAATCCGATGGTTTTGAATTTCTGTAATTTTTTCTGAGATAAATATATTAAATTGATAGGTATAACCTACTTTACTTTAGTTTGAAATAACTTTTATTTTAAAAGGATAACTTTTGAGAAATTTGTAGTATAAACATGTCAAATTAGTTTTGGCAATCACACCACATCTCTGACACCATAGGCTTCAGCGGTAAGAGGTTCTATTCAACTTCCTCAGTATTCCCTTCTATGTGGTGAAAAATATTTAATAAGTGCACCAGTGTCTAAGTTAGATATGTAGGCTCAAATCTAGATACAGTAAAACCCCGTTAAACCAAACTTGAAGGTACCCTAGAAATCTGTTTGGATTAACCGATCATTGGTTTAACCAAGCTTTGGCTTTGACTTGGCTTTGGCAAAAACGCAGGTGCATTATGAATGTAATAGACAATGTATGTGGACACTTTGATTATTGTTTTTATGTATATACAGTATAACCCCGTTAAACCAAGCTCGGTTAAACCAAACGATCGGTTAATGCAAACTTTTTTTTGGCGGCCTGGCAAAATACTACCATTTATCATATGCAAAAAGTCGGTGGGGTATCAGATGACCCTACAACCACATGAAAGTTTGGTTTAACTGTACCAGAAGTGGCCTGGGGCCCGAAATTGTGTTTGGATTAACCGATAATTTGGTTTAACCAACTTTTTTATATGATAAATGGTAGTATTTTGCCGGGCTGCCGAAAAAGGTTTGGATGAAATTGCACTGATAATTTTGTATTTCATCAAAACAATATTCTTAAGCCGGGACGGGATAGTTGAGTGGATAGGATGCACCCTTCCCGTACGAGGTTGTGGGATCAAATCCCGGCCGATGCAAACCAAAGACTTACAACTTTTATTTATATGTATCGCTATCTTGCTTGGTGGTCGACATTACTTCGATAGGGCAAGGACTGGTTAGTTCAGTGTCAAGATAAAGTGACTGAGTGGTGTATCAGCGTCACTCCCCCCCCCCCCCCCCCACCCTCCCCCTCACACTCAATTGTCCACCTCTGTTATTGACCATCATCTACATATTAGGTTCCAGACCAGACAAATAACCATAAGGGATAGCTCCCCCCCCCCCCCCCACACACACACATACACCTCACCCATGATTGTTTGTTTGTTGTTGTTTTATGTCCTAGCAACATCTAAGGTCTTATCAGGAATGGTTCCGACTTGTGACAGTGTGCACTCATGGCAACTTCATAGTGCTGCCCCACTGGAAGACCAGGCTGTCACACCATGACCGGTTATCCTGACACTGAGCCAACCAGTCCTTGCCCTATCCTTCTAATGTCGAGTGCCTGGCTAGGAAGCGACAAGTATACATTTTTAAGTCATTGGTTTAACTCGACCAGGATTCGAACCCACGATCCTATGATCTAGCAACATGGGAGACGGACACTCTAACTCATTCGGTCATCCCATCTGGTCCTCACCCATAATAACAGCACAGTTTATACAGCAACCCGCCACCCTATCCCATAATACTGAACCTACCCCTGATACACTCATAGCTAAAGCCCCTGTCAAACCTCGCCGGATTGAGGAAACTGAAAGAAACTGAACAAAGTCCGTTGATATCCGGCAAAGTCTGGTTTGTGTCCGTTGCATATCCGTTACAAGTCTTAAACATGCACAAAACTTGGAACGGATGCCGCCGGATTGAAATCTCCGGTTCTTGTCCGCTTTGAGTTTGTTTCGTCCGTTGGCTATCCGTTCATGTCCATTTCATGTCTGTTTCATGACCGTTCCATGTCCGTTCAATGCCCGTTCGTCCGGCGGCCTTGGACCCGATATCGCAACATTTTGACACATTTTAATACATTTCGATACTTATCACGCCCGAACACCACCTGACTAGACATTTCTGTCCGTTGCTCAATCTGGCGAGGTGTGACATGGGCTTAAAACACTAACACATTAAACCTCCATTTGTTTTTAGTAATATCCCCTACCTATGTACCTGTGGAAATATATATCTGCAATGTGCTGAATATAAGACCAGTGGCTTGGCACTGAATTTCTCTTAATATTCTGATGAATAAACTGTTTTACTCTTCCCCCCACACAAGAAATGTGGCTTATGGCATTGTATCCCAGTGGGGCAAAACTATAAAGGTGCCACGAGTACGCAGTAATAATTACCTCAAATATTATTAGGATTAAAACCCCTAGGCTCTCCCGTTAATGGATAATGAAACATATGGGGACAATGTCATCCCTATGGTTGCAGGCATCCCAGAAAAACATAACTTTGGCGCCCTTGTAAATGTAATAAGATAGACTGTCTTCTGGGGGGTTCGTAACCTTACGACGGTTACCAGCTGCAGAACTGCAGCGATATATAGAGGCAACGATAAATCGATCCAATCTTTGGTTGAAGATTAATCTTCTGGTGGGACGGTTGTAGAAGCTGGGGATGTGTTTACAACAATTAAACGACAAATCGTTGGGGCGGCCCCGAATCACTCCGATCCGGCAGTAGCACAGCACTAGTATCCAGTCGACAGCAGCAAGGGTTTAGGAGGAAGGGACTGGTAAAGGTGGGCCAGTGGTTCCAGCAACAAGAACAAGGCGAGAGAAACAATAAAGTAAAGGGCCCCACCCAAGCAAACAACTCCCTTGATCAGGGGGAGAAGTAAGCCAGGGAGAGAAAAAAAAGGGTAGAGTATAGGAAAGAGAAATGAGGAGAGTTGGGTCAAAGGACCGTGTCTATTTGCTCTATGGTGGCCAGCCGGTGAGCCAAAGGCACAGACAGAGTAAGAGTAGAAACTGAAATGCTGGAGGGCTCCCCCTCTTGGAACTCTTTTCAGACATTATCAAGGACGAGCATGGCCAGCAGAGAGGAGATAGAGAGAGGTGTGGACGAAGTGTGGTCCGGATAGCAAGTGATGTCGTGTAATAAGACAGTCTAACATTTCTAGAAATTATATTTTCCGCCTTCCTAGCAGGTGGCGCCCCGGGTGACTTCCCGAGTTCCCAATACCTAGTTTCAAGACCTAGTTATAACCGAACCAGTTCAAGGATGGTTGGTTGGTTGTTGGAGTTTTACGTACTGGCAACATTTAAGGTCATATCAGGACGGGTACCGAATTGTGACAGTGTGCACTCATGGTGACTTTATAGTGCTGCCCCACTGAGAAATCAGGCCACTGGCACCATGACCCGATATCCCACCCAGTCACATTATCCTGAAACTGAGTTAATGTGTTCTTGTCCTATCCTATTAATGCCGATCGGCTGACTAAGAAGCGACAAGTATCAATTTTTATAAGTCATTGGTTTGACTCGACCGGGAATCGAACTCCCGACCTTCCATACGCAGGCCAGTTCAAGGACCCCGCCAGTACGACTGCCACGTGCCCCCCACCACCTCCACACACCGTGCCACGCAGTGAGTGGCCTTTTGCGACTGCGCGTACTCGACCAATGGCCGTACAGCTTGGACCTTTCCCACGCCTACTTTCTGACCTACAAAGCTACTCTGGCGCTGACTGTTCCAGACACCATAATGAACCACTGCAGTTCTCTGGCATTGGTCCATACCGCCGTATATATGTCCCAATAGAAGCACCACCCAGATTTCAAGATTGAAAGCACATACAAATTAAATCCACATATATAATAAGACGATCCCACTTTATTTCAGAGGCACGACAAAAACAAATTCATGAAATTCTTTAAATTTGAATAGACACGCATCCATGTGTCTGCACTCGCGCAGTGCGCGTCTATTGGGACATATACAGTAAATGGGGCAGGCTGTAAATATGGGTATTCCAAGTAGACGGAATGGCCGAATGAGTTGAGCGTCCATCTCACGTTTTGGTAGATCATAGCATTCGAACCCACGGTCATACCAATGATTTACAAATGTATACTTGTCGCTTCTTAGCCAGGTGCCTAGCATTATTAGGATAGGGCAAGTACTCATTAGCTCAGTGTCAGGATAATGTGCCTGCGGGATAATGTGAAATTGGGTCATCAGTTCCAGCGGCCTGGCCTCCCAGTGAGGCAGCACTATTAAGTTGCAATGAGCGTGCACTGTCACAAGTCAGTAGCTGTCCTGATATGACCTTAGATGTTACCAGGATGAAAAACACCAACAAACAAAAACTAAAGTCACCCGCGCAAACTAGAATGCGTATCCACGGAATAAAATCTTTGAACTTACAATAAGTTACATAAAATAGCAGTTGTGATTACACTTAGATCTACTAAGAATGGCCATTTTGTTGTTGTTGTTGTCCATTAGTTGTTTAAGCAGGAAAAATTTCAGTCATAGACGACTGGTCTTCCTCATTCCACTGCTGGTCGATAGAAAGCCCGAGCCTACACTTTTACCGACCCAAGGGATTTTTAACCTCCCACACCACATAGACATGGTATGAGAGCAACCGGCCTTTGATGACGCTGTAAGTTATACACAGCGGTGGAAATCCAAATCGGCAGAGCTGGGGGCACATATTTGGTCTAATGGTCTTGGACGGATCAATCCCTATCTAGTGGGACTATTTGTTGGATTTTACATCCTGGTAACATTTAAAGTCATATCAGTGTGCACTCATGGCGACTTCAAGGTTTTTGCCCGACTGAGAGACCGGACTGCCTGCACCATGACCTGATTTCCCACTCAGTCACATTATCCTGATACTGAGCTAACCAGTTCTTGCCCTATCCTCGTAATGCTGATCATCAGGCTAGGTAGCGACAAGTATCAATTTTATATGTCATTGGTTTGACTCAGCCGGGATTCGAACTCCCGACCTTCCACACAGGAAGCATGTGCTCTTACCAATTCGGCCATTGTGTGGGACGGTAGAATAGACTACATCGCGGTTCCAGCGGCGTGGTGCATTGTGGGATGCATCAGAGCAAAACAAAGCCGCAAGAAGCACATGGCACATGCTAATACACTGGGTGCAGCTATGAAATGTGCTAGTTTCAGCTCATCTCAGCTCTTTTTTGAAACATAGAATACCAACTAAAAAATATATATAATAAATTAAGATATTAATCTTTTATCCAGCATTACATTTACATCAATATAACCAACGCATCTTATGCCATGTGCATTTAGATTTAGACAAATCTAGGCACTCAGACTAGTGTTAGAGCCATAGCCAGAGTCAGTTTTATTTATTTTATTCATGTTTTTATTTATATTCTATGGTTTATGGAGAGTTGTGTCTTAAACATATGCATTCTATTATTATATTGCATCCTTCCATCCATGTTTATGCCAAATTGTTATGTATTTCTAGTTATTTTGAATAAAATGCCAGTTTTGCCCTACGTGTATCGGCAAACTCAATGGGCATACACCTTTGCTTTGCTCCCAACGCCGTTTTAAGCGCATGCGCAGTCGGAATCGTGATGTAGTCAATAAATATATATATATATATATATACGTTTTTTGCAATATACATACATATATATGTATCTACAACATATAAAATATGTACATATATGAATGTTTTTACAATATATGTGCTGCATAAGCAATTATACGAGTGTAATTATCCGGAAACCAATCGTTCATATCAACCTGACACTACACCAACTAACTGACACTCCTCTAGTCATCTACTGGTCAGGCCTTCTGCCTCGCCTGGTGGCGCCGCCTGGCACTTCCTCCTCACCTGGTTCTGTCTCATGCCTGTATATGTTATATATAACGCATTATACGAGTATAAATGCAAGGGGAACATATACTGGATATATCTATTCCTCCTTGGTGCATTGGTGGTGCCTCCCACATCTCCAGCATTTGGGGTATTTGGTGGACGGGGCCCCCTTCACGCCACACAAACTGGATGAATATATATATATGTTTGCAGTATATAATAAATACCTATATATATGTTTGTACAATATATAAATATATACATGTTTTTACTATATATAATATACGCACATTAATTGTTATCTACCCACCTTTATAGCAGGCGCACATCCATGTATGACCAATAACTAACTGTACCATGCAACAATAAACTGCGCAATAAACAAGTGCGCAGTAAATCAATAATAACTACACAAACTACAGTACAACCCCGTTAAACCAAGCTCGGTTAAACCAAACGATCGGTTAATCCTAACTTTTTTCGGCGGCCCGGCAAAATACTACCATTTATCATATAAAAAAGTTGGTTAAACCAAAGTTGATTAATCCAAACTATTGGTTAATCCAAACAAAATTGTCGAGCCCCAGGCCACTCCCAGTATGGTGAAATCAAACTTCCATGTGGTTATAAGGTCATCTGAGAATTTGTTATATGATAAATGGTAGTATTTTGCCAGGCCGCCAAAAAAAGTTTGGATTAATCGATCGTTTGGTTTAACTGAACTTGGTTTAACGTGTTTATATTATATACACCTAAAAAACAATAATCAAAGTGTCCACATACAGTGTATATTGCATCCATAATCCACCTGCATTTTTGCCAAAGCTAAGTCAAAGTCAAGGCCAAAGCTCGGTTAAACCGATGATCGGTTAATCCAAAGAAATGTCTAGGGTCCCTTCAAGTTTGGTTTAATGGGGTTATACTGTACTAACATTACAGCTGTGTCAAGAAAGTAAGGCAGGCGAATGATAGGTGAGGTGGCAGCAGCTCTGGGTTTGAAATTCTACCACAGCGATACACACATTGTGCAACTAGTCTTATGTAAATGTACCGGATGCCGAGGCCGAATCGCTAAAGCGCTGGTTTCTCATACGGAAGGTCTGGAGTTTGAATCCCGGCCGAGTCAAATCAATGAGTTATTAAATTAATACGCTCGGCATTAATAGGATAGGACAAGGACTGGTTGGCTCAGTGTCAGGATAATGTGACTGAGTGGGATATCAGGTCATGGTCCCAGTGAGACAGCAGAATAAAGTTGCCCTAACTGCGCATTGCCACAAATTGGCACCCATCCTGATATCAAGTCGCAGGCACCATTACCCGATATCCCACTCAGTCACATTATTCTGACACTGAGCTGACCAGTCCTTGCCCTCCCCTATTATTGCTGAGCGCCAGGCTAGGAAGCGACAAGTATCAATTTGATAAGTCATTGGTTTGTCTCGACCGGGAACCAATCTCCCGACCTCCCGCACACGAGGCCCACGCTCTACCGATTCGTCCACTGCGCCCGGAGCAGCAGAGGATCTACCATCTATATATCTATCTAACCTAGTTATAAATGCAGTGGAAAACACAAAAACGTCTGTGTCAAGTTTAGTTCCGGCAGTACACACTAGGTGGCGTCACCATACTTCGGCCACCATACTTCGACAGCCACAGATTCGAGCATTGGACTTTACACAGTGACGTACCAAATGTATACTCTTTGCTTCCTATTAATAGCCTGGCGCTTGACATTAATAGGATAGGGCAAGGACTGGTTAGCTCGGTGGCAGGAGAATGGGAGTGGTCCACACCAGGCTGTGGTATGTGCTGTCCTGTCTGTGGGAAAGTGCATATAAAAGACCCCTTGCTGCTTATCGGAAAGAGTAGCCTATGTGGTGGCAATGGGTTTCCTCTAAAGAAATATGTCAGAATGACCACATGTTTTACTTCCAATAGCCGATGATAAAAAGTCGTTAAATAAAACAAGCTTGAATTTTTTGTAGTGGGATATCGGTTCATGGTGCCGGTGGTCTGGTAGGCTCAGTGTCAGGATAATGTGACTGAGCGGGATATCAGGTCATGATGCTAGTGGTCTGGTCTCCCAGTGGGGAAGCACTATAAAGTCGCCATGAGTGCACACTGCCACAAGTCGGTACCCATCCTGGTATGACCTTAGATGTTGCTAGGACGTAAAGCTCCAACTACCAACCAATCTTATCCGCGGTGCACCTATTGGGTTTCTGTTTAGCAGGCCCAGCCCGTGAGCCGAATGAAAGTGAAGTTCAATTCTAATCACAGTAACCGGACCCTCGGGTGTGTTACCTGGCCCCGCTCCCTCCAGCTATTGGTTGTTGGAGTTTTACGTCCTGGCAACATCTAAGGTTATATCAGGATGGCTACCGACTTGTGACAGTGCGCACTCATGGCGACTTTATATAGTGCTGCCCCACTTGGAGACCATACCACTAGCATCATGACCCGATATCCCACTCAGTCACATTATCCTGACACTGCACCTACCAGTCCTTGCCCTATCTTAATAATGCAGAGCACCTGGCTAGGAAGCGACAAGTATCAATTTTGCAAGTCATTGGTTTGACTTAACCAGGGTTCAAACCCCACGATCTACCAAATTGGGAGACAGAAGGTAATGGTTCATTAACTTCACATGGGGCTTACATGAAAACGGAGTGTATCTTTGAGCTGTTGTAACGGTTTTACAAAGGAAAAGGCTTTGAGTGAGCAATTTACTTATACCCCAGTCACACGAGGCCTGCGTTCGCTTACGATCGATTCGTGATGTCCATGTGTCCTCCTTACTGTAGTATATGATATGTACACCAACGCAAGCTGGTACCAGCAGCAGTGAACACGCATGCACATGACATGCAGGTGACGTGGTAAATCGAATAACAATAAATTAGCACTTGCTACTTAGACATCCAGGCAGTCGCATCGTGTCTTCCTTTACATGGTGTCAGATGTTCGAGATCTAACACCATGGCTTTCCAAGGATTAAAACCGCCGGCGCCCCTGAAGTTAGATGGGAATTTGGCTTTAAACTGGCAGGTATGGCATGACTCGTATGAACTTTTCGCAGGCGCAACTGGGTTGGCGTCCAAGCCAGAGAAAGTGCAATGTTGCACTTTTCTCCACATTTCACACAATGAAAATCGCGAATGGGGAGCACGAGAAAATAGGAATGTTGACGGAGGCATTTAGGAGCTACTGTGACAGTAAGTCAAACAGGACAATAGTGCATTATAAATTCAACAGACATAACCAGGGCTCAGAGGATATAGAGGAATATATTCGTGAGTTGCGGTACAGGGTTGGATTGTGTGAGTACGGTAGTGATGAAGAGTCTATGCTCTGTGACCGGTTGGTGTGTGGCATACGGGACCATCAGTTACGAAACAGGCTGCTCAGGACATCTAATTTGACATTAGAAAAGTGTTTGGAAATATGCAGTCTGAGTGAGCACAGCCACAAACAACTAGCAGCGGCCGGTGACGACAGGTGCGACGCAGAGGTGCATGTGGTCAACCGGTGTGATGCATACAGGACACGCCCCCCCAACACCTACTCGACCACTGACACGTGAAAGTGGTGGGAGCAGGGGGAGGGGCAACAGGTGGGGCAGCCAAGCGCGACAGGCCTCTCAGACTACTAATTGCAGCCAATGCGGATATTCTCATGCCTGTGACAAGTGTCCTGCGGTGGGAAAGCAATGTATTACGTGTGGGCGAATAGGCCATTTCGCCAAGGTGTGTAGAGGTGGCCAAAGGCCTGCGGCACCTGTGAATGCAATTAATATGGATGGAGACGACAGCAAGAATGAGCCGGTGAGGGACGACAAAGAGGATGACCAGCATGACGATTTGTTTGTGGGCGCCATTACAGATATGGACAAGCAGGCAGGTCTGTGGTTCGAGACCATAGAGGTGTGCGGTGAGCAAGTGCGATTCAAGCTGGACACCGGCTCCGAGGCAAACATCATTCCAGAGTTGGAGTACATGAGGATGCCCAACATGGCGCTCAGCAAGCTGACATGTTGGCTTGTAACGTATTCGGGCGAACGAATACGACCACAGGGTGAGGTCTGCATCGACGTTCACGGCAAGCCAATACGGTTCCAAGTCATCGACAACGGGTGTGCAATCCTGGGAAAAGATGCCTGTGTTGTCCTGAACCTCGTCAGTCGGGTGCAGGCGGTGAACATTGAAGAGAAGTCGTCCCTGCAAACCAACGAGCAAGTGTCCGAATTGGTAAATAAATAAAAATTGTTATTCAATGGTTTAGGTTGTATTAAAGTGAATATGACTATACATGTAGACACTAGTGTACCGGTGGTAATTGACCCGCCGAGGCGCATTCCACACGCCATTAATAATGCTGTCCGGAGTGAGTTGGATAGAATGTTAGAGGTGGGTGTGATAGTCGAACAGAATGAACCGACGCCATGGGTAAACTCGATTACAATAGTGAGGAAGTCAAATAAATTAAGAGTATGTCCAGACCCTAAAAAGTTAAATAAAGCTATATTACGGGGACCGTACCCAATTAAAACTGTAGAACAGGTTGTTGCTAACACCGCAGGTGCCAGATTCTTTTCAGTATTAGATGCGCGAAGTGGGTACTGGCAAATTGTACTAGATGAACAAAGCTCATTGCTATGCACGTTCAACACTCCAAGGGGGAGATACAGATTTACCCGGTTGCCTTTTGGTATTAAGACAGCCGGGGATATCTTCATTCAAGAGATGGAAAGAATGCTGGCCTTCCAAGGGTGGATGTTGTGGCCGATGATATTTTGGTATATGCAGCAATGGTGTCAGAGCATAATGAAAGGCTAGAGGCAGTACTAAAGAGGGTCGAACAAGCAGGGTTATGGTTGAACCCTGGCAAGGTAGTGTTGTGCAAGTCGCAAGTAAAATATGTCGGCCATTTGTTAACAGGAGAGGGCCTTATGCCAAACCTGGTTAGGGTGCAAGCAATAACCGAGATGCCCACCCCCACTGACAAACCGAGTGTCCAGAGATTTTTAGGGATGGTGGGGTACATGCATAAATTTATCCCAAACCTGTCGGATATCGCAAAGCCTCTCAGAGTATTGCTGTCAAAGGACGTTGCCTGGCAATGGGAGCATGAGCAAGAAAGGGCGTTCACAAAGTTAAAACATTTGCTAGTCACAGCTCCAATACTAAAATATTATGAGGTCGATAAGCCATTGACCATGCAGGTAGACGCATCTCAGAGTGGGCTGGGGGCTGCGTTGTTTCAAGGTGATTTGCCCGTGAGCATGGCATCGAAAGCATTAAACAAATGTCAAGGGAATTACGCGGTAATTGAGAGGGAAATGCGGCTGACCTGTTTCAGCTGTGCCAAATTTCATGATTACATTTTTGGTAAGCTAATCACAGTCGAGACAGATCATAAGCCACTAGTAAATATCATGTCAAAACCGTTGCACATGCTGACAGCACGGTTGCAGCGAATGCGGCTACGGTTGCAGAATTATGACCTAAATGTGACATATGTGAAAGGTACTAAGATGTTCGTTGCTGATACTCTGTCATGTGCACACATGATAACACACAGACCGTTAAACTTATATGACAATACGATGTCCATTGCAGCACTAAACTACGTGGAGGATGAGTTAGCAGAAATAGTGAGCGAAACACAAACAGACAGCACCGTCGTGAAGTTGTCCGAGTATATACGACACGGATGGCCAACAAAGAACAGTAATGTTGATCACTCAGTAACACCATATGAGACCTTTAGGGATGAATTAACTGTTCAGGATGGCATTGTGATGAAAGGCACTAGAATAGTAATTCCTAAGTCATTACAGTCAAAAATACTAAACAAAATACACGCATCACACCTATGAATCGTTAAATCTAAACAGATAGCTCGAGATTATGTTTTCTGGCCAGGTATAGACAGACAGGTGCAGGATAAATTATCCAGGTGCCAAACTTGTCAGGAAACATGGGACCGTCCAGGCACGGAACCGTTAATATGTCATGAAATACCGGATATTCCCTTCTACAAGGTTGGAATTGATATATTCCATGTAGACCATGAAAATGATTTATTACTTGTCGATTATTATTCTAAATACCCAGAGGTAATACGGCTGCAAAGCACTACCAATAAAGCAGTGATAAACAGCATAAAGGAGGTTTTCGCACGTCACGGTATACCTAATACGATTGTTTCAGATAATGGCCCACAGTTTGCCAGCGATGATTACAAATCGTTTGCAGTGACATATGGGTTTATACCAAAGCATTCTAGCCCATTATACCCTAGAAGTAATGGACAGGCTGAGAGATATGTCAAAACTATTAAGTCGATGATAAAGAAATCTAAAATAGACAGTTCGGATTTCCACTTAGCGCTGTTAGCTTACCGGAATACGGTCATTCCGGATCTAGGGGGCATCCCCGGCCTAGCTGATTATGAGTAGGCGGCTGCGATGCCACATTCCGACATTGCCGTGGCTCCTTAAGGCTAAAGTAATACCTTCAAGAAAAAACCAGATAGGGATAGGTCAGACTAAGCAGAAAGCATATCACGACAGGCGGGCAGGGAGACAACACCTAACACTAATAACAGGCGAGCGAGTGAGGTATATCAACCACAGAAAAGAATGGGCATCAGGGCACGTAGTAAGCATCGACACGCAGTATAACCGAGCGTATACAATTAAAAACTCCAACAACAAAACAATAACGAGAAACAGATCTATGATTATTCCGGTGCTCGTAGAAGGGACGCCTTCAAAACTCAGACGAACAGTGCCACCAGCTGGTGTGCACTCTAGCCCAAAAGCAATCACAATATCAAGCACAAATTACATAACGAGAGCAGGCAGAGGGGTAAAACCTGTGAGGTGATTAGATTTTATTTTTTATTTTTTTGGTCCATTAGTTGTTTAAGCAGGGGAAATTTCAGTCATAGACGACTGGTCTTCCTCATTCCACTGCTGGTCGATAGAAAGCCCGAGCCTACACTTTTACCGACCCAAGGGATTTTTACCCACCCACACCACATAGACATGATATGAGAGCAACCGGCCTTTGATGATGCTGTAAGTTATACACAGCGGTGGAAATCCAAATTGGCAGAGCTGGGGGCACGGGGAATCGAAACGCCGACCCTCAGATTAGGAGTCTGACCTAGAAAAAAGTCAGACACTCTAACCACTCCTCCACAGAGAACGCCACGCCACAGAGAACGAGATTGCTAGTGAAATAAGTAGAAATGGTAATCGCAATAAGGTTAAGCAATGAAATGTATCGGTATACTTCGGTGAATTATAGAACGTATGTGGCACATACGGTGCCGGGTCGTGGTACATGTGTATGGAGATATATATGTATATGTAGAGAAGGTTGCCTAAGGGAGGCAACAAAATGTGACGTCACCAATAAATATGGTCAGGGATCATGTGTTCGTACCCAAAAAGTGGGTAAATGATGGAGTTACGAAAAAGTGTTGTCTCCTTGTCAGAGTAGTGTTAAGATCATATAGTGGTGAACGAAATGCAATGTTAGAAGTAAGTTTTATTGAAGTTATGTCACACTGAGAACGCTAACAAGGGAACTCAGACATTGTAAAGCATTTTTTTATGTTAATAGAGTGCACAGGGGTGACAGTTGATGACAACATAGTCATATATATGTATATTGAATAAGGTCACATCATGTTATGCTAATGTATACTGTTTCTGAATTTCTTATTGTTCTTGCAATTAAACAACAACAACAAAATATATATAATGGGGAAGATGTAGTTTTTGATATGTACACCAGTGCAGGCCGGTACCAGCAGTGGTGATCATGCATGCGTGTGACATGCAGGTGATGTGGTAAATCGAATAACAATAAACTAGGACTTGCTAATTAGACATCCAGGCAGTCGCATCGTCTCTTCCTTTACACTTACGACTGCCTTACGCCCTCCTTATGTGCTGGCACCATGGGATCGCCGACCTCCCGGAGACCATTTCGGAAATGTTGGTTGCAAGGAGGATGCAGCTGTTGCACTTGCAACTTCCTAGCAACCAGCCTAGCAACCAGTGCGGTCGGCGCCGGGTCACCAGTGGTTGGCGATCTGGCGGTGACCAGTCACCACCAGATCACTGACCTCTTGGTTGGCATCGACATGGCGGTGCCAACACATGCAATGCCGCGCTCACTGTGTGGTCGGCACCAGGTCAGAACCAGGTCATGAGAGGTCAGCACCAGGTTGCAAGCAGTTGGCGCCAGGTCGTGAGCGGACGACAAAAAACAAACCAACACCCGTCTTTTACACCGACAAAGCGGTCACGGATATGTCGCAAACTCGGCGCCGACCTGTTGGCGACTGCACTCGCTGACTGGTCAACAGCAGGTCGCCAACCCAGCACCAGCCACGTTTTTGAATCAATGTATCAAGTGGGATGCTGATAGGTTGGTAATCTTTTGCTCTCGTATGACTGGGGTATTACTTCTATCAAATTGAGTTTACGCAGGGGCCTAGCTTGGGATTTTCAGGTGGTGCCTAGATGGAAGAAAACTTAATTTGAATAAAACGGCAATGTAAAAAACTCAATAAAACATCATATATACACACTATATATATATATATATATATATATATATATATATATATTATATCCCGTGGTACGCAGGTGCATACCTGCGTCTATGGAAGCTAGGCCCTGGTATGTACAAGTATTATTTTCTTGTCCATGTTTTTTTAAGGAGTATATTTTACCTGTGGGTTAACTTGCCGATAACGTCCATAAGTAGACTCCTATATATATATTCCCATATATCGATCTACCTCTCGATAGATCTACCTATCGATCGATCTACCTATCGATCTATCTATCGATCCATCGTCCTGCTATCGATCTATCTATTCATCAATCTATCCATCGATATATCCATCGTCATATCTATCGCTTTATCAATCTATCAATCTATCTGTATGTCTATCTATCTAATTATTTAATCCATTCTACATGGAATTCTAAACCCATCTAAGTAATATATAGGTCCACTTCGAACAGTTAGTATAATTTATTCTGTCACTTAGCGCTCATGAAAACATGTGTTAATCACATCTATGTTCGCTATGCAGATCACACAACCATCGTAGAAGACATCATATAAAATCACATACTATACTTGGCAGAGTAACGTGCAAACTTTGGACACAAAATGACCAATTTCTAATAAATCTTCCAAAAGTAATGTTCCTTGATATAGAGCAATAAATGTTCACAAAACAAATTTCAATTACATGTAGACAATAGCATTAACGACAGCACCACTTGAAAAACTTTGATCGGAATGACCCAACTAAAGTAACAACAAACGAGTTAAACTTAAAGTAAGACGTTTTGTGATTTTTGTTGGGGTTTTATGCCGTAGCAACATCTAAAGTGATATCAGTATGGATACCGACTTGTGACAGTGTACGTCCATGGTGAGTTCATAGTCCTGCCACACTGGGGCCGTATTCACACGACCAGGTGTGGCGGTTTCAGCTCACTGTCAGTTTCAGCCGTGCGCATAGACTCAAACTCAAGGCATTGTCAATGGGCGTGAGTCACTAACCTTATAAATTTAATATAATGTTTTTGGTAAAGATGTTTTCTATATGTGTACCAATCGATTTGTTAATAGGTGGTGTGGTTTTAGAGATATTTCACTTTTTCTGTATTTTCTGTATGAAGATTGCTCACCACCATTGACAATGCCTTGAGTTTGAGTCTATGCGCACGGCTGAAACTGACAGTGAGCTGAAACCGCCACACCGGGCGACTCAGGTCACCCGAGTTGCTAGAATTTCAAATCGAACACCGCGAGTGGAGTTGACAAAAACATGTGCCGTGTGCAAAAAGGGCCGACCCCAGTAACCCACGTACTGGCTTGGGGTGGCTGGGAACGATGACGTTACATTTGCGCTGGTACCGTCCTGTAGGATAACAGCTACCAGTACCAGTCCTACATGTTTTAGTTTTTTTAATAAACCAGATTAATGAAATGGAAATATAACTAAACTATGCCATCATAAAATACTTTAAATCCTATTTTGCTATAGTTATATCAGTTATTTAAAAAAAAAAGGTTTTGGATTAAGCCACCATTTTGTCCACCCCGAGCATGGAGAAGCGTATTCGATTATTCAACCCAGGTCTGTACAAGTGCTCATGTACCAAAAAGTGCCTCGGATGACCCGAGTTGATTGATCAATTACGCCCTGGGAGACTTTTTGTTTGTTTGCTTAATGACCCCCCCCCCTCCCCCCGAGCACAAAAAGGTAAACATCGGTTATTCGGGGTCATACAGTGGTTAAAAACAAGTCAAACAGGTAACATAAAGCCAAAGACCTTATAACACTAAGACGGCTAACTCCCTATCTCTCCCATGGTAATGCAAATTTTGCAGTGCCACCTTGTGGTGGGTTTGATCAGCCCGGCTGCTGGTTGGTGTTTCACATGTAAACACATACAATTATATTATACATGAGATAGGTAAGTATGAATACACATCAATATGACATTGCTATAAACAAATACACATCATCATCAGCATTACCATCAGCATCGCCATCATCACACATCTTTCACATTCATATGTACATTTATACATATAATATAACACCTGTTTAACCAAGAGAACAGCCAGTGCACCAAGTGGTGGGTTTGATCAGTACAGGCTAAGTGAGCCGTCTAGAGCCGTGTTTACACTGGGAATTGTGAAACGATCTAGACAAAGCGATTTATATGAAGCGTTTTAGATGCGTGTTTACACGGCGGAGTTTGAAAGTGTGTCGGCGCCGGGAACCAGCAGGCGCCTGTAGCCGGCAAGCACTGCTATTTGTTTAGTTTACACACGTCGATTCGACGCAGATGTAGCTGCTACGTTAATATTGCTTGGAATTTAAGGTTAATTTAATTAAATTTCATTATTTGAGTCTGTAATTTTGTTAAATATGATCGCATTCACTAGATTTCGGCCTAATCGGGCCCTAACACTGCCGGGCACCAGCGATTAGTTACAGCTGCATCTGTAGCCGGCGAGCATCACTATTTTACACTATTGCCACCCAGGAACCAGCTGAATCGCTTCATCTATACTACCTCGCGAGGTGGTATAGATGAACTGTTTCATATGAATCGATTCAGCCCTAAAACGCCTCAGAGTCGCGTTTACACGCCAAATGTGAGTCGATCTAGGCAAGTGGTTTCATATGAAGCCTTTTAAATCGCCCGTGTAAACAGGGCTTTAGTATTATAGGGTCTTTGATAAAGCACGGCAATGCGTGCCAAACGAACGTACCACTATGGTAAAATCACAAATGTTATATGAGAAATAAAACCAACAACAACAAGTTTGTTTTTATCAGGTTGGAGAGCTTACCTCGTTTGGGCTATGTGGTTAGACTACCTCATTTGACCCCCGGTTCAATTACCAAGGTCAAATTTTATATAGGATTAATGTGCAGGTTCACAAATATGGTTGTAGCACACTGAGTTTTGGGATGTTTTCACATTGGAATCATCACTAGAAAGCAACAAATTATATCTAATTTCCTGAATATTTCCAGGACATTTAGTTGGGACCAGATTGAGTCAATTAACAGTGAATATTAGGAAATAATTCATTAGTTACAACAAATGGCTAGAGGCCAGAACTGCCCATGATAGTACTGTGTTGGTATAACAGTAATTCCCAAACAATAGGCCACCTCCAGTCAACCATGGGGGTATATGCTGGTCTGTGGCCCACTCATATATGTTCACTTGCCACTGGGGGAGGTCCTGCGAGGACTGGTGTACATCATTTAGATATATTCTTTTGAATACCAATATATA
This sequence comes from Branchipolynoe longqiensis, assembly GCA_030323885.1. Taxonomy (NCBI): domain Eukaryota; kingdom Metazoa; phylum Annelida; class Polychaeta; order Phyllodocida; family Polynoidae; genus Branchipolynoe; species Branchipolynoe longqiensis. The sequence continues at coordinate 42,815,665 of CM059190.1, read as the reverse complement.
TATATATATATCCACAATAAATAATTCACTGTGATTATGCATTTGGTGCATAATCACCAGGAATAATGAGAATAATAACTATGACAATATAGTGACAATAATAATGACAATAATAATAATGATAATAACAACAACAATAATGTCATGGGTGTGATGAAAATGGGAAATATTGTGCCTAGAGCGGGACTCGAACCCACATCTCTTTGCATTCCAGGCCAGTGTGCTAACCATTACACCACCTAGGCTCCCTGATATCACCACACTACCCACACCTACCTGTCTATGGAGTTACTTGCCTGAGAGCTCAGTGCAGACCACTACACTCGTCCCCCTGGAATTGTAAGTCTTCTAATGCTTACAATTACATACAGGCAATGCACTAACAGTAACACATACATACACAGGGTAGGTTCAACAACCATACATCGCATAACTTGTACAGGATCATGGTCACGGAAACCAGTGTCATGGGGTGATGAAAATGGGAAATATTGTGCCTAGAGTGGGACTCGAACCCACATCTCTTTGCATTCCAGGCCAGTGTACTAACCATTACACCACCTAGGCTCCCTGATATCACCACACTACCCACGCCTACCTGTCTATGTAGTTACTTGCCTGAGAGCTCAGTGCAGACCACTACACTCGTCCCCCTGGAATTGTAAGTCTTCTAATGCTTACAATTACATACATACAGGCAATGCACTAACACATACATACACAGGGTAGGTTCAACAACCATACAGCGCGTAGCATGTACAGGATCATGGTCACGGAAACCAGTGTCATGTGGGTGATGAAAATGGGAAATATTGCGCCTAGAGCGGGACTCGAACCCAAATCTCTTTGCATTCTGGGCCAGTGTACTAACCATTACACCACCTAGGCTCCCTGATATCACCACACTACCCACGCCTACCTGTCTATATAGTTACTTGCCTGAGAGCTCAGTGCAGACTACTACACTCGTCCCCCTGGAATTGTAAGTCTGCTAATGCTTACAATTACATACATACAGGCAATGCACATACATACACAGGGTAGGTTCAACAACATACATACACAGGGTAGGTTCAACAACCATACATCGCATAACTTGTACAGGATCATGGTCACGGAAACCAGTGTCATGGGGGTGATGAAAATGGGAAATATTGCGCCTAGAGCTGGACTCGAACCCACATCTCTTTGCATTCCGGGCCAGTGTTCTAACCATTACACCACCTAGGCTCCCTGATAAGTAAGTGTCGTGAGGCTGGATAAAAGATTCACCCAATACTTGTAGTAGATACAGAACAGAACTGGGTGCATCTTTTAGCTATCGTTAGCCTTGCCCTTGCCTTGTCAGTGTGAGATCTACACTTAATGACAACTGTGCCTAATATTTTTTGTTTGTTTGTCCATTAGTTGTTTAAGCAGGGGAAATTTCAGCCATAGACGACTGGTCTTCCTCATTCCACTGCTGGTCGATAGAAAGCCCGAGCCTACACTTTTACCGACCCAAAGGATTTTTAACCTCCCACACCACATAGACCTGGTATGAGAGCAACCAGCCTTTGATGACGCTGTAAGTTATACACAGCGGTGGAAATCCAAATTGGCAGAGCTGGGGGCACTGAGAATCGAACCGCCGACCTTCAGATTAGGAGTCCGACCTAGAAAAAAGTCAGACACTCTAACCATTCCGCCACAGAGAATGCCGGAATGCAACGTTGGAGCGGTGAATAACAATAACACCATGTCGTTTTATTTGATGACAGTGACTTAAGATTATAACTGTTCAGACATGTGAATGGCGAAGTGTAGGCATACTCACCTTGTTTTGTACTTGTTTGTGTATGATTAAACAGATGGTGTCACTCTCTCCGACTCGCTCACACTGACAGCGCAACAGCGCGCGAATCTCGATTTATTATAATGAGTACCCGACGCGGAGTAACCTACCCAGCGTCCCGAGTACAGCTACACTGGTCCCTGCCGCCCAGAACGAAATATGGTACAACCCCGTTAAACCAAGCTCGGTTAAACCAAACGATCGGTTAATGCAAACTTTTGTCGGCGGCCCGGCAAAGTACTACCATTTAGGGCCTATCATATACAAAAGTTGGTTAAACCAAAGTCGGTTAATCCAAACTATCGGTTAATCCAAACAAAATTGTCGGGACCCAGGACACTTCCCGTATGGTTAAACCAATTTCATATGGTTATAAGGTCATCTAAGACTTTTTTAAATATAATAAATGGTAATATTTTGCCGGGTTGCCGAAACAAGTTTGTATTAACCAATTGTTTGGTTTAACTGAGCTTGGTATAACTGGGTTATACTGTATATACATACAAAAAATACAATAATCAAAGTGGCCACATACATTGTGTATTGCATTCATAATGCAACTGCGTTTTTGCCAAAGCCAAGTCAAAGTCGAAGCCAAAGCTCGGTTAAACCAATGATCGGTTAATCCAAACAAATGTCTAGGGTCCCTTCAAGTTTGGTTTAATGGGGTTATACTGTAACCCAAAGTTGTGGCACATGTGGAAACAAAACTGACACCTGCCTCATGCAGCCGATAATTTGACATTAATCTTGTTGATCAGGGAATGGAAATATGGCTTTCAGAGTATATCAAAACGATGACCATATATGTGAGCAGTATTGGCAATAAGGTTAAAGTTGCATAGTCCGATGGTTTTGAGTTTTTCACATTTCTGAGATAAACATATTAGGTTGTTCATTATAATCTAGCTTACTTTAGTTTGAAGTAACTTTTATTTTAAATTGCTAACTTTTGAGATATTTGAAATGGAAACATGCTAAATTAATGTTGGCATGCTTGCCAAAACTCTATCACCATAGACTTCTGCCGTAACAGGTTCTATTAATTGAGTCAGTATCCCCTTATATGTGACGACAAATGTTTAATAAGTACACCAGCATCTAAGTTAGATATGTAGAATCAAATTTAGATAATTGTTTTGGTTTTGAAAATGTTATGTTTTCATCGGATTATGCAGCTTTACTTCAAAATATGCTGAGTGAGTTAGTTCAAAAAGTTGTTTGTTTGTTGTTGGGTTACGTCCTAGCAACATCTAAGGTCATATCAGGACGGGGCAACAAACAAGTTGTAGTTAGCCTACTCGTGCGGGTAAGTTTCTTATCGAAGAGGTGATAATTTTACCTTGATAGCTTGATACCAAATATGTAGAATTTAGTATGCTGATTGCCCCAGTGTTCCCTTCAACAGTGTTCAATGTGGTGATAAATGTTTAATATGGGCATTCTCTGTGGCGGAGTGGTTAGAGTGTCTGACTTTTTTCTAGGTCAGATTCCTAATCTGAGGGTCGGCGGTTCGATTCCCCGTGGCCCCAGCTCTGCCAATTTGGATTTCCACCGCTCTGTAAAACTTACAGCGTCATCAAAGGCCGGTTGCTCTCATACCATGTCTATGTGGTGTGGGAGGTTAAAAATCCCTTGGGTCGGTAAACGTGTAGGCTCGGGCTTTCTATCGATCAGCAGTGGAGTGGGGAAGACCAGTCGTCTGTGACTGGGATTTCCCCTGCTTGGGACAAGTAATGTACCAAAAAAAGAAAATGAGAGACAAATAAGTGTTCACACTTCCTGTCTACCATTCGCTATTTCGCTATATCGCTATATCGCTATATGTATCTAAGCTAGATATGTAGAATCAAATCTAGATTATTGTTTTGGTTTTGACAAATTGATGCTTTCATTGGAATATGCAACGTTATACTGATGTATATATACTGATGTATAAGTATTATTCCCAGTTAGTTTGATAAGGGAACAATGAACAATGAACATTTATATCCTGCAGGATAAACTAATCAACAAAAGGCCGAAACATATAAACCAATCAGCTTGAAAAATATATTTTCTAAACATAGCTGGAAAGGACATGTAGATCTGATCAGTTGCAAATTCTATCCCTTCACGTTTTGGTAATTTTTCTGAGATAAATGTATTAAATTGATCCTTATAATCTACCTTATTTCAGGTTGAAGGAACTTGTAATTTAAATGGATAAGTTTTGAGATATTTGAAATTTTTCTGAGATCAACGTATTAAATTGATCCTTATAATCTACCTTATTTCAGGTTGAAGGAACTTGTATTTTAAATGGATAAGTTTTGAGATATTTGAAATTCAATCATGCAAGTCAACAGAATCACCTGTATCTGTAGGCCTATCCTTTATTGTATCTGTGCTGTGTTTCATTAAAATGTCAATCGATTTACATTTAATTAGTCTTTTTCCTTTATTAACCAACATGCACTGATTTGCAGGGTATTTTATAGGTAGCATGAAGAGGTTAGCTGCTTGGTTAAGTGCATTCTAATGTAATGATCAATTATCCGGAAAAATCACTATTCCGGCACCCTACAGGTCTCGGTGATGCCGGTACCGTGTTGCGGTTTCCCAGGGACACCAGTTTGCCAGGGACACATTGCTTCTGCACATGCATCAAAATCGAACAGCATCGTCACTAACCTTATAAATTTAATATAATGTTTTTGGTAAAGATATTTTCTATATGTGTACCAAACGATTTGTTTCTAGATGGTGTAATTTGAGAGATATTTGACTTCTTCTGTATTTTCTGTATGAACATTGCTCATGACCTTTGACAAGCCTTGAGTTTGATGGTACGCGCAGTGCAAAACATTAGTTTTATTCAAAAATAATAGAAATCAAGAACCCTAACCATATAAATTTAATATAGTCTTTATGGTAAAAATGTTTTCTATATGTGTACCAAGCAATTTGTTTCTAGATTGTGTAATTTGGGAGATATTTGTCTTCTTCTGTATGAAGATTTGCTCACGGCCGTTAACAATGCATTTGAATGGAAGTGTCCCTGGCAAACTGGTGTCCCTCGGAATCCGCATCACCTGATTTGTGATTGTCAACCTGAACAACGAAATCCCAAGAAGTCATTCCACGCCACCTCCCCAGGTGTCAGCACATGCCCATCTGGACGATCCTGTTATACTCTACACCAGATGGCAGCACGACTGCAGCAGGGCGGGGCGGGATATTGTGGGCGTAATCGATAGACTACATCACGGTTCCGAGTGCGCATGCGCTGAAAACGGCGTTGGGAGCAAAGCAAAGGCACACATTGAGTTTGCTGATATACGCGTAGGGCAAAAGTGTCATTTTATTCAAAATAAATAGAAATACATAAAAATTTGGCATAAACATGGACGGAAGGATGCAATATAATAATATATTGAATATGTTAAAGACACAACTCTCCATAATTAAGCATTTTGAGCTAAGAAACATACAATTTCAGTCACTTTACAGGATGATGTTTACATCACCATTGATTAGCCAGAAGTAATTCTTGTTCTAAATATTAAAATGTCAAATGTGTCAACACAAACTTGTTTAAAAGAAATATATAACCAATATCTGATTAACCCTACTCATTTTCTATTTCTACAAATGTCATTAACCATAGAATACAAATAAAAACATGAATAAAATAAATAAAACTGACTCTGGCTATGGCTATAACACTAGTCTGAGTGCCTAGATTTGTCTAAATCTAAATGCACATGGCATAAGATGTGATGGGTATATTGATGTAAATGCAATGCTGGATAAAAGATTAATATCTTCATTTATTATATATATTTTTATTAGGTGGTATTCTATGTTTCAAACAAGAGCTGAGATGAGCTGAAACTAGCACATTTCATAGCTGCACCTAGTGTATTAGCATGTGCCATGTGCTTCTCGCAGCTTTGTTTTGCTCTGATGCATCCCACAATGCACCGCACCGTTGGAACCGCGATGTAGTCTATTAATCAACTCGGGTGACCCAAGCCACCTTTTGGTGCATGCGCACATCCTACAGACTCAGGTCGAATAATCGAATACGCTTCTCCACGCTTGGGGTGGAAAAAATGGTGGCTTAATTCAAAACTTTTTGTTGTTTAATAACCGATATAACTACAGCAAAATAGGATTTAAAGTATTATATGATTGCATAGTTTAGTTATATTTCCATTTCATTAATCTGTGTTATTACCAAAAAAAAACATGTTGGACTGGTACTATTAGCTATTATCCTGCAGGATGGTACCAGCACAAATGTGACATCATCGTTCCTAGCAAACCCCAGGCAAGAGGTGGGTTACTGGGGTCGGGTCGTTTTGCACACGACATGTGTTTTTGTCAACTCCAATTGCGGTGTTCGATTTGAAATTCTAGCACCTCAGGTGACTCGAGTCGCCTGGGTCGTGTTAATCGATTACGCCCTGTGGGGTGGGGTAGGGCAAGGCAGGTCGGGTCGGGTCGGGTCGGGTCGGGGCGGGTCGGGTCGGGTCGGGTCGGGGCGGGTCGGGGCGGGTCGGGGCGGGTCGGGCCGGCGCGGGGCGTGGCGGGGCGGTAGGTTGGGGGTGTGAATTGGAAAATGTTGAACAACCCGATAGCACGCATTCAGGGAATGGACAAGCCTGGCATTTGGCAATTCCCAGAGGAAAGTGGAGAAAAGCGACACATAGAGAAAACTGGTTGCAGAGTCATCTGTGGAGCCCCACCTACTCTAACCGGGATTGATAATGATGTTGACCACCCCACCTGAACTTAGGACCCCGACATGCAATGCGCAACGTAATCTGTTATGGGGCTGTCACACTATGGCGTATGGCGTAAGCATATGCCGGCGTATGCGGTTTTCAACCCATACACCATCATACATTACGCATAGGTTAGGCATAGGTTGGGCATACATCATATACGCTCGTCATAGGCTGTCTTACGCCGATCAGCCCAACAATTGTTGTGCATGTTCAAAATTTTCAGCGTATGGCAGCGTATGGCTCATATGCTGCTCATACGCTAGACATATGCTAAGCATACACCGGCATAGGTTACACATAGGTTAGGGGTACGTCGGCATAGGTTAGGCATACGCTGAAACTGCGCCTTTGGCGTATCTCTAGTGTATGTAGCGTATGCCTAGCTTACGTGTACGTGTTCGAGCATACTCCTAGAGTACCCCTAGCGTATACAAAGCGTATACAAAGCGTATGCAAAGCGGATGCCCAACCTATGGTCTCGGTATATAAAGGCACCACAAGGCTTCTTCTGTCAGTCCTGCTCTGCTGCTCAGCTAGGATGGATGTCCAGGCACTCCAACTACAGTTCCAGCATCAGTACAGAATTGCCCTTTATCAGCATGAGCTTAGTCTCTACCTCATGGTTCTTCTGGCGGCCCATCTCCAGAGGAGAAGGAGGAGGCAGCGGCGCACAGTGTGGGTCAGACCCTGGATTGGAAGGCGGCCACAGTTTGGCTTATACGACAAGCTAATGGTCGAGCTCTGCAGCGAGGACACTGATTGATTGATTGGTGGTTGCTTTACGCCGTGTTGGCAGCCTAGGCCATATTCACGGCGAGAAATGTTAGTTTTTTGTTCAAACCATCGCTTTTACATGTAAAAGCAGACAATCAGTTATGTGCCAATAGACACTCATTAAATTAGAAAGCTCACAATCATATATTTGTGGTCAAGGGAAACAAATTCCCATAGAAATAGAAAAGTTTGATTAATAATTGATAGAATCTATTTAGTAAACTATATGAGGTGGTACAGTCCAGCTGCCCTCAAAAAGGCTAAAATGTTTTCCTGTTTTACCTTAGTAAAAAGGTCATGCATACTGTCTGCAGTGTAGAACTGTTGGCGCAGGGCCAAAAAATCGACGCAACTTAGTAAAATGTGTTTGAGTGTCAGCGGGGACTGACACCCAATACATTCAGGGGAAGGTTCCCCCTTGAGCAGAAAAGCATGTGTAAGCCACGAGTGGCCAATACGGCAGCGACTAAGGACCACTTGGTCCCGCCGACCTCCCGCATGGGTCTGTGGTGGCTTTCCCACAGATGGTTCAATTTCTTTAAGTTTATTAATGTTTTCATACCACTCATGTTGCCATTTGGATTTTATGTGGGTGGCTATTAGTGGTTTCAGATCAGAGTGAGGGATCAGACACGGTTCAAGATCACAATTCAGGGTCTTCTTCGCAGCCCGATCAGCTCATTCATTTCCTTGTATGCCGCCATGGCCAGGCACCCAGCACAAATGGATGTCATACCCATCCATTGTCAGTTGGTTCATTTTATAAATGACCATTGCTAGAATAGGGTGATTCGTTTTCAGTCCAGCAACAGCCAGGAGGCAAGAGAACGAATAACTGTATATAACATAGTTAGTGTGGTTAGATACCTCGATACACTCCAATGCGAGAAGGAGTGCTCGGGCTTCTGCAGTGAAAATCGAGCTCTGATCAGGCAAACGTACACCAAATTTTTCCCGTCGGCAGACTGCTGCAGCAGCTACTTGGCTTTGGTCTTTCGAACCATCAGTGTATATGGAGAGGTGGTCTGCAAACTGGCCTTGAATCTCTGCATGCAGTCCTTGGTACTCGAGTGGATGTGTCCCAGACCTCCTCAGTTCCGTGAGTCGGAGGGCGAGGACACTGCATCATTCGTAAACTTCATGCGCATGTCTCCCCGGTTGTTCGACGAGATTGTGGCGTGAGTCGGACCAAGGATTAAAAATAAAACGCACCACATTTTGGGTGCCGCTCGAGCCTGCGCTGAAGATCTCCCTGATTCTGTGGCACCTGGCATCTGGCCCCAAATACTCGTCCATGAAGTTTGGGTGGAGGGTCCCCCACAACACACAGTCGCTCATAGTGCGTGAAGTCTGTCAGGCCATCGTCGACGAGTAGATGGATGATGTCATGACGTGTACGACGACTCCAAAGAGTGGGTCGCTCTACTACAACTACAAGGGGTTTTACTCCATAGTCCTGTTGGCACTACAAGTTTATCTGGGCAGATCTTGGGGTTTGGGCTCCGCATCTGATGCCCAGATCTACAACGACTCCGAGCTGAAGGCGGGCACTGAAGGTAGCACCATCGGCTTTCCGGACCCTGAACCGATCGTGGTCGGCCAGAAGGATGTGCCTTCTTTTCTCATCGGTGACGATATAATATATCTTATATATATATATATATTATGTATATTATGTATATTATGTATATTATATATATTATATATATAATATATATTATATATTATATATATTCCGCTAGCCTGTTCCTGTGTCCGGCACAGACCTCCCAAGGTGCAGCATGGTACAGGGTTAACTTACGGTGTTATTGATTGCACACTGAGGAGGCCGTCCTCGAACCAGCCCTGAGAGTGATTCTCCTGGATAATGAAAACCTGGGGTGTCTTGTGAAAGAGCAGTCACGCACATCACATACTAAGGCTTAAGCTAAGATTCCATATATGCAGTGTGCGAAAGCGAATGCCTATGCCACATGCCGCATGCCATTTTTCTGTATTTCTTGCTCCAAATTTGTGAAAGAAAGTCAAACTTCCTGTTTGCTCTATGGCAAATGTTGTAGCATTCACATTCGCATTTGCATTCACATTCGCATTCACACCAATCGATCCATGGAGTGATCAACTTGCTGCATTCACATTCACATTCGCATTCGCATCCGGACATATGGAAGCACCACAATGCATTTGTATGCTTTTCCATTTTTTTTCCGCATTTACATTTGCATTTGCATTGGCATAGCACGCATATGGAATCTAAAGCAGTGTTTACACGGGCAATTGTGAAGCGAATTAGGCAAATCGATTTATATGAAGGGATGTAGTGGCGCATTTACACGGAGCGAGTTTGAAAGTGTTTCGGCGCGGGGAACCAGCAGCCTTAGTGTTCCGCCTGTAGCCGGCGAGCACTGCTATTTGTTTAGTTTACACTCGGCGATTCGATGCCGATCTAGCTGCTACGTTAATATCGCTTGGAATTTAAGGTTAATTTAATTAAAATTCATTATTTGAGTTTGTAATTCTGTTAAATATGATCGCATTCAATAGATTTCGGCCTAATCGGTCCCTAACACTGCCGGGCACCAGCGATAGTTACAGCTGACCTTGTAGCCGATGAGCACTGCTATTTTACACTATCCCCGCCCGGGAACCAGCTGAATCGCTTCACATAAACCACCTCTCGACCAGGTATTTTTAAAGCGAATCATATGAAGCGAATCAGCCCTAATGCGCTTCAGTGGCGCGTTTACACGGCGAATGTGAGGCGAACTAGGCAAGGCGATTTATATGAATCAATTTAACTCTCCCGTGTAAACACGGCTTTAGCTTTACTCATGATTCTCCTGATGCCAGAGCCATATCAGCAAAATGCTTACACGTGCAGTAGTTACACTCCCATTATTAGAGACCTTTAGTTTGAGGTTGAACTTGTAACTTCAACTTGGATCGTGACGTTCAAGTTGTACCATGACGTTAAACCTTTATGTTAACTTTAGTAGCAGGTTCAAACTGAAATTGCACTGAATATTTTAGACAATTTATTTTGAACATAAAATCGGTCTCCCGTCCATCAGCTCGCTCTCCCACCTGCTCTCCCTCCAGCTCACCATTGCTCTCCCATCCTCCATTTCGCTCTCCCACCTGCTCCCTGGTTGCCGTTTTACCTTGCACGTCAAATTAGTCCTTTTGCCGTTGTACCACGAGTTGTAACGTAAGGGATACCCCTGAATGATCACGTGACGATTACATATCACAGGGGAATCCCGCATGTTACAAGTTGAACGTCAGAAAATAAATGTCTCTAATATTGCACCGGACTCAGTGGCCGAATAGGTACAGCGCAGACTTCCCGTACGTGATACTTGTCACTTCCTAGCTCGGTGCTCGACATGACTAGGATAGGGCAAGGAATAGTCAGTTCAGTATCAGGATAATGTGACTGAGTGGGAAATTAGGTCATGGTGCCAGTGGCCTGGTCTCCCAGTGGGGCAGCGGTGTAAAATCACCAAGTGTGCACACTGTCACAAGTCGGTATCCGTCCTGATATTATCTTAGATGTTGCTAGGGCGTCAAACCCAAACATACATTAAAGCTGCATAGTCCGTTGAAGCATCAAATTTTCAAAATCAAAACAATCATCTGGATTTGATTCTACATGTCTAACTTAGATACTGTTGCATGTATTAAACAATTATCGCCGCATAGAAGGGAATACTGAGGCAATTTAATAGAAGCTGTTACTGCAAAAGTCTACGGTGTCAGAGTTTTGGCGTGCTTGCCAAAATTAATTTGGCATGTTTGCCCTTCAAATATCTCAAAAGTTAGCGATTTAAAATAGAAGCCACTTCAAACTAACACAAGGTACGTTATAACGATCAATCTAATATATGCATCTCAGAAAATGACACAAACTCAAAACCATCGCACTATGCAACTTTAATATTGGAATCCTGGCTTCCTTCTACCTAGGCCTATGGGAATGTGACATTTCAATGCTGTATTGCAATGTATATATAATGTTTACATTGCATGTATATTATACCTAGATTGTATATATCATGCCCACATTGTATATATCATGATTGGACAGCGTACACGGTCTACATCATAACTGCATGTGTGTATCATAAGTGCATGGTGTCTATTCTAATTGCATGACACATACCATAATTGCATGATACACCATGCAATTATGGTGTATACATCATGATTGCCAGGTATATACCATGGTTGTATGGTAGATGTCACGATTGAATGGTTCAACTGATTCAGATCAGCTGATAACAGAGCGCATACATGCTACGTCATAAACACTGGACGCGGTAGCCCAAGTGATAGAGCGCAGGCTTCCCTTGTGGAAGATCGAATTTTGGTCGAGTCAAACCAATGGCATACAAAATTGATGCTCGTCGCTAGCTAGATAAAAGGATTCACCCTGTACTCGCAGTACACAGGTTTATACCAACCCTATATAAAAGCTGTCGAAAAAGTGGGGAAATGAAATGAGAGCCTAAATCCACAATCTATGAAGCAACATTTATTCTTTGTATATGTCTTCATATTTACCCTCTACCTTTGAGTTGAAAAATATAATAAAACATCTAGTTTAATAGAATTTAAAAGTGAAATCGACGGCGTTCTATCGCCGACGTATTGTCTTTTTGTATTCTCTCCCATTTCACCAACTCTGTGCCGATATAAGTACCCATTTGATACTGGAGCCAGGCATTCTACTTCCTGTTCCATACTAAAGCTATTTTCGCCTGTATTTATACTACGTTGTTGTTCACCCGGGTACTACAAGTACCGGGTGAATCTTTATCTAGTCGCTACCTAGCCTGGCTTTCGGCATTACTACGATAGGGAAAGGACTAGTTGGCTCAGTATCAGGATAATGTGACCATGTGGGATATAGGATCATGGGGCCAGCATCCTGATCGCCCAGTGGGGCAGCACTATGAAGTTGACATGAGTGTGCACTGTCACAAGTCGGTACCCATCCTGATATGACCTTAGATGTTGCCAGTACATAAAACTTAAACAACAAACCAACCGTTAAAATATACTCTACTGTTAGTTTTTAGTGCAGCTGAAACTTTAAGGGTAAAGCCTGCTGTTAGAATTTAGTGCAGCTGAGACTCTGAGGTAATATCTGCGGTTATCTTTTAGTGCAGCAGAGACCCTGATTAGGGTGAGGGAGATGGCGGGTATGGAGGTGGAGGTTAGATGTTGGCATGATACCAAGGCTGAAGATTGAGGATAATCTTGCAGACAGTGTTTCTTTGTTAAAGGCTCAGTCACACCTTACCGGACTGGGGTACCGGATAGAAAATGGACACTGTCCGATGAAATATGGCAATGTAAGGTTTATATACAGTACGCATCCGGCGTGTCTGTTCTGTGTCCGGTGATGTCCGGTGTGTATGGTGGCATGTTTTGAACATGCACAAAACTTGTACCGGACACGCCGGACTGACTTGTATGGTTGGTGTCCATTTTAAGTTGGTTTAGTCCGTTTTGTCCGGTTCATGTCCATTACCCATCCGTTATGTCTATGGTTTGCTTCCTGCAAAGTCCATTGACGGTGTTGGGGGAATTCGGTCAATATATGTTTTCAGTGCGTCCATTTACAGTTCGGTACGTGTCCGGTTGATGTTCGGGACATCCATTTGACATTCGGTTGTCGTCTGGTTATCATCCGGTTATCGTCCAGTGGATATTTGTTAATGTACGTTCCTTGTCTGTTTACTGTCCGTTTCATCCGGCGGCCGTTGCAACATTTCGACACATTTCAGTACATTTTGATACCGAACACCACCCGACTAGAAAATTCTTTGTCTGGTTTATGTCCGTTGCTCAATCCGGTAAGGTATGACAGGCACTTTAGGTTTGTATAATCAGTCACCTTGAGGCCTGTATGTATATTGTGTGCTACAACGTTCGGAAATGATTTACCTTTCTGATATTTAAGGAATAACCCCACCCTCACAAAGTCACAGCGTAAACTGAGGATCCCTACTAACACCAGCGCAGGTGGTAGGTATGTACCAAAATGTCGCAAATGTGGCACCAAAATAAAAAACCCACATAAAAACTAACATAAATACTAACAGCTAAGATGACTAGGCTACTACCAAGCTGAGACTATTGCTGTTCTCTGTGGCGGAGTGGTTAGAGTGTCTGACTTTTTACTAGGTCGGACTCCTAATCAACATACCGGACAGTGGTTCGATTCCCCATGCCCCCACCTCTGCCAATTTGGATTGCCACCGCTGTGTATAACTTACAGCGTCATCAAAGGCCAGGTGCTCTCATACCATGTCTATGTGGTGTGGGAGGTTAAAAATCCCTTGGGTCGGTAAAAGACTAGACTCAGGCTTTCTATCGACAAACTGTCTAATGGTTAAAACAAGTCTATTCAGACTTATCCATGATAGGCAGTATAAATCTTCAAGAAAACAAGCTGCAATGCAACTTACTCGTTATGGACAGAGTAAATAAACCATCACACACAAAAAAGAACCCCAAAACCCAGTGCTGCCACTCTGAATTTGACAAAAAAGTATAACATCTTAGTATCAAAATTGTGCACTCACTCTGGAGTCACCATGGGAGAACACTGTCAGTTGCATGTAAGTAGCCGAAATAACATGGTTTCCGAGACAAGACAGAGAAACCCACTGAGACATAAACAGACAAGGAATAGAACTGGTTGAAAAAGTTAATTTCAAAACACCCCATGTCTGGCATTGTCTGATATCACCCACATTTCAGTGACTAGCAAGTGTAGCAAGGTGCACTCACCTCCACAGCTGAAATACTACATACACAGGAAGGATGGAAAGTTGATTGCACCAGGGAACCTAGATAGGCTAATGGTTAGGACACTAGCCCCTGAGTGGCAGAAGTGTGGGTTTGTACATCACTCCTGCAATGAGACTAGCAAAGCACATCTCTCAATCTCATCAAATTCCTAATTCTACGTCTGAAGAGTTTTCAATTACCAAATTGGCAATTCTCTTGCAGAAAAAAGCATAAACAAGTATTTACACCTGACAAAAGTATAAAAAAGTATAAAAAGTAGTTTTTCCTTGAAAACAATGGCAGTGACCGAGTTGCCGATAACTTCAGCAGGCCCTGTCACAAATCAGCGTCCCCACTGATATGCCCTCAGATATTGCTAGGCCGAAAAACCCCAGACAAACAAGCATGACAACGCCAGCCTGTAGACACTCAGCACCAGGCGCACACTCTTTACGCACGGACCTTACCACCGGCCCAGTTGCGCTGAACCCTCCTAAGTCCTATGCTCTCTGCGGCCGGCAGCCGGCAGGTGGCGCCACCCACACAGCAGCGTCCGACTCAACTGATGCCCGACGTGTAGCTTGGTGTGAGCAGTCACTCATTTGCTGGACGGCGATGAAGGAAGGACATACCTTGGAGGCCGGGCGTCCGCGGAGAAGGTAATGTCAACTTCTTTTTGTTATTATTTTTTATTTGATCCGCTAGGGGGAGTCTCGGACCCAGCGCCGCCCCCGTTCAGCCTCATGTCCCAATGGTTGGTTGATTGTTGGAGGTTTACGTCCTGGCAACATCTAAGGTCATATCAGGACGGGTACCGACTTGTGACAGTGCACACTCATGTTGACTTTATAGTGCTGCCTCATTGGGAGGCCAGGCCACTGACACCATGACCTGATATCCCACTCAGTCACATTACCCTGACACTGAGCGAAACAGTCCTTGCCCTATCCTATTAATGCAGAGTGCCAGGCTAGGAAGCGACATGTATCAATTTAATTGAACTACCGACCTTCCGCTGTCACAATAATTTATCTGTGTGTAAAACGGCTTGACTCATTCGCAATCATTATGATCAAATATGGCTAGTTATAATTTACATAATTTTACTAAACGGGGTGGTGGAATGAGTTGAGCGCCCACCTCCCATTTTGGTACGTCGTGGGATTCAAATCCCTGGCCGAGTCGAACCAATGACTTGACCAATGAATTGATACCTAGCCGACATTCGGCATTACTAGGAAAAGGCAAGCAGCAGTGGAATGAGGAAGACCAATTGTCCATGATTGAATTTTCCCCTGCTTAAAGTTGCATAGTCCGATGAAAACATCAAATTTTCAAAACCAAAACACTTATCTAGATTTGATTCTACATATTCAACTTAGAGTTAGACACTGGTGCACTTATTAAGCATTTGTTGCTACATAGAAGGGCATACCAAGTCAATTAATAGAACCCGTTACTACTGAAGTCTATGGTGTCAGAGTTTTGGCGTGCTTGCCAAAATTATGTTGGCATGTTTTGATGTCAAATATCTCCAAACTTAGCGATTTAAAATTAAAGTTACTTCAAACTAAAGTAAAGTAGGTTATAATGATTAGCATAATATATTTATCTCAGAGAATAGCAGAAACTCAAACGCATCGGACTATGCAACTTTAATCAATTAACGTACCAAACAATTAAATATATTTTCTAGGAGATATATAGACCCAGCCATAGTCTGCCAGTGAGTGTGGTCAACCTTTGGCTATTAGTGTCATTCAGATCTAATGACTGTCATCGGTGATATAAACTAGGGCATAGTACAGACTTAGTTGATTGGTTGTTGGAGTTTTACGTCCTGACAATATCTAAGGTCATAGCAGGACGGGTACTGACTTGTGACAGGGCACACTTATGGCGACCTTATCATGCTGCCCCACTGGGAGACCAGGCCACCATGACCTGATATCCCGCTCAATCAAATTATCTTGACATTGAGCCAACCAGTCCTTGCCCTATCCTAATAATGCCGAGTGCCCGGCTAGGAAGCGACAAGTGTACATTTTGTAAGTCATTGGTTTGAGTCGACCGGGAATTGAAGTCACCACCTTCCACACGGGAGGCCTACACTCTACCGATTCGGCCACCGTGTCCGGTAGTACAGACTTGGTAAATAGTGCAAACACTACAATCACTTAAACTAAATTGAAAGGTTTTTGTGTATGCCTTACATCTAATGTAAGTCTCCCTTTCCTCTCTCTTGTGTGATGTCACCTCTTGTGTGACGTCACAATACTACTGGGATACTCAGTCTAATGCTAGGTGGACAAATCCTAAAGCGGCTCTCACACATCACCAGATTGGAGGAAATGGAAAGAAACCAAACAAAGTCCATGATAGTCCGGTTTGTGTCCGTACAAGTTTTGAACATGCACAAAACTTGGAACGGATGCCGCTGGATTGACGTCTACGTTTCTTGTCCAGTTTGAGTCCGGTTAGTCTGCTTACCGTCCATTGGTTATCCATTCATGTCCGTTTCATGTCGGTTTCATGTCCGTTCATCCAGCGGCCTTTGACCCAATATCGCAGCATTTTGACATATTTTAATACATTTTGATACTTATGACGCCTGGACTAAACAATTCTGTCCGATGTGCAATCTGGTGATGTGTGACAGGGGCTTAACATACAGGGTTCAAGCTGTGATCTTTCATCAAGTTCCATGAAATATTCATGTAAGAGATAGGCCCCCCCGCTAAATGATATACATCACGTGACCAGGTCTTTAAGGCGTTTACTAAAAGTTATATCCAAACTGTTGGCAAAGAAACCTTCGTTGTTGTTTCTTTTATTCATTTAACATGGATGTGATGTGCCTGCCAAAATTAATCTTTGGATGTTCTCACTTGAAATATCCCCTAATGCTAACCATTTAAAATAAAAGTCACTTCAAATGTAATTAAAATAAAGCAGATTATAATAATCAACCTAATGTAGTGGTCTGCACTGACCTCTCAGGCAAGTAACCACATAGACAGGTAGGTGTGGGGAGTGTATTGATATCAGGGAGCCTAGGTGGTGTAATGGTTAGCACACTGGCCCGGAATGCAAAGAGATGTGGGTTCGAGTCCCGCTCTAGGCGCAGTATTTCCCATTTTCATCACCCCCACGACACTGGTTGCCGTGATCAGGATCCTGTACAAGCTTTGCGCTGTATGGTTGTTGAACCTACCCTGTGTATGTATGTGTTAGTGCATTGCCTGTATGTATGTAATTGTAAGCATTACAAGACTTACAATTCCAGGGGGACGAGTGTAGTGGTCTGCACTGACCTCTCAGGCAAGTAACCACATAGACAGGTAGGTGTGGGGAGTGTATTGATATCAGGGAGCCTAGGTGGTGTAATGGTTAGCACACTGGCCCGGAATGCAAAGAGATGTGGGTTCGAGTCCCGCTCTAGGCGCAGTATTTCCCATTTTCATCACCCCCACGACACTAATATAGGGTGAACGACTTTGTTGCAATCGCCCACTGAAATGCATCTGATCATCACTCAATCTTCATGAAACTTGACCAATAGATACAAAAAATGTATGCAAAAATGAATATGATAGTTTAAAATGTGAAATATGCTGTACACTATGCAGCATAGGCTGCTCCCCCACTTTCTTTTATGTTCAGAATGGGTTGTGCTGCACACAATGCAACACATTCCACTTCCACTATGTACAGATAAAATGCGACCACTCCAACGGCTGGAAGACCAGTGCCCCGGCTCTGACAAAATATGTATTCAGATGAATAAAAATATTTACCAAAAAAAAAAAAAAAAAAAAAAATCTTCAAATTTGACTGCTTTAATTTCTGTCGTAGTTCATACACATCGGCACACAGCAGTGTCTTACTGCCATTTCCAATGCCCGACACGTACTCAACCTCGTTCTGATGCCTAATTAGGTCAGGCGTGAATAGTGTGAATAGACACTAATATGCGGGACTGCCCATGTCTGAGCCGCTCAGATTCATCTAGGAATCAGGAAAAATAGCAAAACAAGCTCTCAGTTACTCGGACAAGCAATGAGAATTACCAGAAGAGCGGACCATCTGTATCTCCATACATTACTGATTAGCGATACACCAAAATAGATTCACAGGTAGTATGACATTATCAGTATTTTGTGATCCTCTTTACATTGAAGCCGTCCTGATAGGACCATAGATGTTGCTAGGACGGTAAAAGCCCAACAAACAAACAACAGTTGAATGCTCCTGTCGTGGGGGGTGATGAAAATGGGAAATATTACGCCTAGAACGGGACTAGAACCCACATCTCTTTGCATTCCGGGCCAGTGTGCTAACCATTACACCACCTTGGGCCCTGATATCACCATAGTACCCACACCTACCTGTCTATGTGTCTCCTGGCCTGAGAGGTCAGTGCAGACCACTACACTCGTCCCCATGGAATTGTAAGGCTGTTAATGCTTACAATTACATACATCGAGGCAACACACCTACACACACCTACACAGGGTACGTTCAACAACAGCGCATAGCTTGTACAGGATCCTGGTCACGGCACCAGTGTCAGAGCAGACCACTATACTCCTAATCCATTACCCAAAGACAGGCTCAACTTGTGTCTATTTAAAGCTGCATAGTCCGATGTTTGTTGTTTGTTTGTTGTTTTATGTCCTAGCAACATCTAAGGCCATATCAGGATGGGTACCGACTTGTGACAGTGCGCACTCATGGCGACTTTATAGTGCTGCCCCACTGGAAGATCAGGCCACCAGCACCATGACCTGATATTCCACTCAGTCACATTATCCTGACACTGAGCAAACCAGTCCTTGCCCTATCCTAGTAATGCCGAGCGCCAGACATAGTCCGATGAAAGCCTTAGATTCTCTGGTCGGTTTATTTGGGTTTATGTTCTAGCAGCATCTATGGTCATATCAGGACGGGTACCGACTTGTGACAGTCGCACTCATGGCGATTATATAGTGCCACCCCACTTGGCGATCAGGCCATCAGACACCATGACCTGATATCCCACTCAGTCGTGTTATCCTGACACTGAACTAACCAGTCCTTGCCCTATCCTAGTAGTGATGAGTGCCAGGCTAGGTAGTGACAAGTATCAATTTTGTACGTCACTGGTTTGACTCAGCCGGGATTCGAATTCCGACGTTCCGCACGGGAAGCCTGCGATCTGCCGCTTGGGCTAACGCGTCTGACATTATAATTACTAAACCTAAACATTTATCTGGCTTTGTTTGGTCTTACGTATCTGATTTAGATACTGGCATATCGCCAAAGACCCTATAATAATACTAAGACGGCTCACTCCCTATCTCTCCAATGGTAATGTGAATTTCGCAGTGCCACCTTGTGGTGGGTTTGATCAACCCAGCTGCTGGTTGGTGTTTCACATGTAAACACATACAATTATATTATACATGAGACAGGTAAGTGTGAATACACATCAATATGAAATTGCTATGAACAAACACACATCATCATCAGCATCATCATCATCATCACCATCATCACACATCTTTCACATTCATATATACATTTATACATATAATATAGCAACTGTTTAACCAAGAGAACAGCCAGCGTGCCAAGTGGTGTGTTTGATCATTTTGATTACACAATACAGGCCGAGTGAGCCGTCTTAGCATTATAGGGTCTTTGGTATCACTTAAACATTTATTATTTTGGGTTTATTTAATGGTGGTTTATTTGCCCTGTCCATAACATATAAATTCATGATAGAACTTGTGTTCAATGCTGAACTGCCTTAGTCATTAGTTTGTGATTTATACCTATCTTATTGTGTCACAGGCCCTCAAGATAGTAAATTGCATCTTGTTTCTTTTCATTCTCTCCCATTTCATCAACTCTGTGCCAATACAGATCAACAGTGGATGCTGGAACCAGGGCCTCGACTTCTTGTTTAAACCAAAGCAGAGTTTCCTCTAATTTAGACACTATTGTCAATCGCCCTGACTGTGGCCAGGAGTGAATATTTTATCTACATCCCAACCAGACGTCCTCTTCTCAACCGTCTCCCCACCCCCTCCACTCTCTCCAATCCCCGGCATGCACCAGATGCCTCAGGGGGCTTCACTCCCACCTTTCCTGATCTCCCTTCAGACCCTTCCCTCGGACGTTTCCTGATCCCCTTTCAGATCCTCCCCTTCTTGATCCCCCGTCAGATCCTCCCCTTCTACCCTCTTAAGCCGTGTTTACACGGCCAATTGTAAAGCGAATAAGACAAAGCGATCTATATGAAGCGAAGTAGTGGCGCGTTTACACACAGAGCGGTTTAAGGCGGAAATCGATATCTACGCATGAGCAAGTCCATATGAACCAGTGCTTAAGCTAGTTCGCTTCATATAAACCACCTCGTGAGGTGGTGTACATAAAGTGAATCATATGAAGCGAATCAGCCCTAATCCGCCTCAGAGTCGCGTTTACACGGCGAATGTGAGGCGAACTAGGCAAGGCGATTTATATGAAGCGACTTAACTTCCCAGTGTAAACACGGCTTAAGCCCCCAGCTTTACCCCTCGCCCTTCCCCGCCCTTCCCCGCCCTTCCCCGCCCTTGCCCGGCCTACTCTCCGCGTTTACACCTCGACTCCCTACCATGTACCAGAGTTCTCTTACCGGATGTGGTGGTCGAATCGGTAGAGCGCAGGCTTCCCGTGCAGAAGGTCAGAAATTTAAAACCCCAGTCGAGTCAAACCAGTGACTTACTAAATTGATACTTGTTGCTATCTAGCCAGGTGCTTGGCATTACTAGGATAGGGTAAGGACTGGTTAGCTCAGTATCACAATAATATGACGGAGTGGGAAATCGGGTCGTGGTACTGGTGGCCTGATCTCCCAGTGGGGCAGCACTATAAAGTCACCATAAGTGTGTACGGTCACAAGTCAGTATCTGTCCTGATGTTGACATTACATGTTGTCAGGATGTAAAACCCCCCAACTACCGAACAAGACGGGATGGCCGAATGAGTTAGAGTGTCCGTCTCCCGTTTTGGTAGATCATGGGGTCGTGGGTTCGAACCCTGGTCGTGTCAAACCAATAACTTAAAAATTGATACTTGTCGCTTACTAGCCTGGCGCTCAACATTATTAGGATAGGGCAATGACTGGTTGGCTCAGTGTCAGGATAATGTGACTGAGTGGGATATCAGGTCATGGTGCTGGCGGCCTGGTCTTCCAGTGGGCGAGCACTATAAAGTCGCCATGAGTGCGCACTGTCACAAGTCGGTACCCGTCCTGATATGACCTCAGATGTTGCTAGGATGTAAAACAACAACAAACAAAACAAAACCGAACAAGCCAGACTTCTTTGAGGTTCAGTCACACCTCGCCGGATTGGGGAAATGGAAAGAAACCGAACAAAATCCGTTGATATCCGGCAAAGTCCGGTTTGTGTCCATTGCATATCCGTTGATATCTGGCCCGATCCGTTACAAGTTTTGAGCATGCACAAAACTTGTAACGGATTGCGCCAGACTGATATATGCGGTTATTATCCATTCCCCATCCATTACCGTCTGTTCCCGTCCGTTACATATCCATTACACGTCTGTTGCCATTCATTATAGTTCTTTTTGTATACTGAATTGTCCGTTGATCATTAGATACGTTGTCAACCATTACCGTCCGTTACCGTCTGTTACCCGTCCGTTATCATCTGTTACAGAATCACACTGGACTAGAATATTTTTGTCCAGCTCTATCCGTTTCCTCAATCCAGCGGGATGTGACAGGATCTTTAACTACTTTCCCTAGCCTTAGGAAAATACCAGATTATATACTACTTGCCTGTATCCATTCTGTCCACTTTCTCGTTTTGTTAGTTTCTTTGGGTGTTTACATCCTAGCAACATCTAAGGTCATATCAGGACAAGTACAGACTTCTGACAGTGTGCACTCATGGTGACTTTATGGGGCTGCCCCACTGCGAGACCAGGCCACCAACACCATGACCAGATATCCCACTCAGTCACTTACTTACTTACTTACTTACGCCTACCGCCCAACTTTGGGCAAGGCCACAAACAAGGGCTCTCCAGTTATCCTGGTCCTGGGCCATCTTCGTTCCAGGGCCCTAGTTACTTTTGAGTTTCTTGTTCGTGAATCTGTAACATTGTTTTTTTTTCTGGGGTGGGGTTGTGGCCCCATGCCCAACCCCCAACCTGGAGGACCAGTTGCTGCTCTTACTCTGTCCTCTACCATGAGACCTGCTCAGCTTGGTTAAACCTGCAAGGGGGCTAGCCCCCACCGGTATAGATCTCATGGTCATGGAGGCACACACAACAAGGTAACAACACAGTCACATTATCCTGATACTGAGCTGACCAGTCCTTGCTGTATCCTATTAATGCCGAGTGCCAGGCTAGGAAATGACAAGTATCAATTTTTATGCATTGGTTTGATTCGACCGGGATTCGAACTCCAGACCTTCTGCACGGGAAGCCTGCGCTCTACCAATTTGGCCACCGCGTCCGGTCCACTTCCTCCTGAATGGGGGACATTACGATTTTGTGGTTCAAACAATTGTCGTTGGCGTTGCCACTGAAACAGTGGGCCCGATGCCATGGTCCTGTGTACTGACTACTGTTATGTCCTGACATACTGGTACTGACATACTGATGGTATGGTCCTGAGTACTGACTGTAGTATACGTGTACTGACATACTGACTGTATGGTTCTGTGTGCTGACTGTAGTCCTGTGTACTGACATACTGATGGCAGAGTTCTGTGTACTGACTGTAGTCATTGTACTGACTAGTCCTGTGTACTTGACATACTGATGGTATGGTCCTGAGTACTGACTACTCATGTATACTGACATACTGACGGTATGGTTCTGTGGGCTGATTGTAGTCTGGTGTACTGACATACTGACAGTATGGTTATGTGTGCTGACTATAGTCCAGTGTACTGACATACTGATTGTATGGTCCTGAGTACTGACTGTAGTACTGTATACTGATTAGCCCAGTGTACTGACATACCGATGGTATGGTCCTGTGTACTGACTGTAGTCCTGTCTACTGACTGTAGTCCTGAGTACTGACATACTGACAGTATGGTCCTGTGTACTGACCGTAGTCCTGTGTATTGACTAGTCCAGGGTACTGACATACTGATGGTATGGTCCTGTGTACTCACTATAGTCCTGTGTACTGACTGTAGTCCTGAGTACTGACAGTATGGTCCTGTGTACTGACTGTAGTCCTGTGTACTGACTGTAGTCCTGAGTACTGACAGTATGGTCCTGTGTACTGACTGTAGTCCTGTGTACTGACTGTAGTCCTGAGTACTGACAGTATGGTCCTGTGTACTGACTGTAGTCCTGTGTACTGACTTGTCTGGTGTATTGATATACTGATGGTACAGTCCTGAGTACTGACTATAGTCATATGTATTGACTAGTCCAGAGTACTGACACACTGAGTCTGGTCCTGTGTGCTGACTGTAGTCTGGTGTACTGACATACTGACTCTAGTCCTGTGCACTGACATACTAACAGCATGGTCATGTGTACTGACATACCAACAGTCTGGTCCTACGAACTGACTGCGTGTTGTCTTGTACTATCTTCGTTTAGGCCCACTAGTACCGATGCGGCACCTATCGTCGGAAAAAACAACTACGCTAAATGTCTCCCATTAAGCCAACCTGAACCTCATGTTCTCTTCTCTTCCTCAAATCAACTTAGTTACTCCAGCTGTTTCAGTATTTGTGAAAGGGCTGCTAAGCAACCTGTCACGCATAATAACTAATGCCTAATCTTATAGACTAGCTAATATAGTGAGGAGAAAAGACAATTTGGAATATCTTCTATTTGTAGTAAAGAAGACAAGTAACGATACACAAATATGTACTTATAACATATATTCTAAATTACAAACTGTACAGTTACATATAAATTCTCAATGGTATGATATTACACTCACAACTGTGTGTGTAGTCCATGTGGATGATATTTACACTCAGTCCTCTTGGTGCTTATTCTATGTCTCAGTTGCCTTGAGGAGTTGATGGATATAGATGACCCACTGTCTGTAAGCTGTAGCCAACCATACAGGTATAGAGTCTCAGTTGATGATGGATGTACATGTCAGGCTAAGCGGCAGTGATGTGGGAAAAGGCAGACACAACAGTCACCAATCCTGTTGATGGCCATTGGTCAATATTGTAGAAGCTCAGTAAGTTGAGTCCATCCCATAAGCTGTAACTATCCAGATCATGTTTCAGGCCTAACTGACTTGGAGATGTTGACGCCTCAATGTCTGGGAGTAGATTGCTGAGAGTGACTGACTTCTGGGGGGTTTGTAACCTTACAATGGTTACCGCCTGCAGAACTGCAGCAATATAGAGAGGCACCGATAAATCGGTCCAATCTTTGGTTGAAGATTAATCTTCCGGTGGGACGGTTGTAGAAGCTGGGGATGTCTTTATAACAATTAAACGACGAATCATTGGGGCGGCCCCGAATCACTCCGGTCTGGCGGTAGCACAGCACTCGTATCCAGTTGACAGCAGCAAGGGTTTAGGAGGAAAGTACAGGTAAAGGTGGGTTTGCACCTGAACTCTTCATATTGTTCAGCTGATATTAATTAAGGGAATTAATCTATGGGATTAAAAATAGGCTTCCATTGCTTTACGGGACAGGGCGGCTTATTGGGTAGATGTCGATGATAAAGTTGAATTATCTCAGTGTTTTGAGTTTCTGCCATATTTGTAATGATACCTGTTTTAGGTTGCTTGCTCATAATACAATAAAACCTCTTTATGCCGACCCCTCCACAGATCGACCACTCCCCTATATCGATCGCTTTATTTAGGTCCCAAAAATACCATTGTAAGGATATTCTAACTCTCTAAACCAGACCACCTCCCTAAATGGACCACTTAAAGTCGGTCCCATGGTCGGTTGATTTAGAGAGGTTTTACTGTAATCTACTCTACTTTTTTGGGGGTAACTTTTATCCTAAATATGTAACATTGGAGATATTTGAAGTGAAATTATCTATGGCGTGCATAACAACATTCTAGACATACGCTTTGGTTACCGATTTTCGAGCATAGTTGCATAAGACGGAAAACTGCACTAAATATTTAAAGAGTTAGATAAGTGGGATCAAATCTAGGTCACTACTTGGATACAGAAAATGTGATGCTTTCATCGGATTGTCTAACGAGACACCAAGATCGACAACAGCATGTACTTTTGGAATCAGATTTATTATCATCTGAATAAAAACGAGTCAATATTCACCACAGTGAGCAACCCGGATAAGCATTTTGGCGACAGGGCCGTCTTAACTAGTATATCAAACCAGACGTAGCTTGTCGTGGACTGACAGATCAAGTGTCATAGCAGCACTAATGTGTAAATAATAATATATAGCGATATAGCGAATGGTAGACAGGAAATGTGAACACTTATTTATCTCTTTTTTGTTGTTGGTACATTAGTTGTCCCAAGCAGGGGAAATCCCAGTCACAGACGACTGGTATTCCCCACTCCACTGTTGGTTGATAGAAAGCCCGAGCCTACACTTTTACCGACCCAAGGGATTTTTAACCTCCCACACCACATAGACATGGTATGAGAGCAACCGGCCTTTGATGACGCTGTAAGTTATACACAGCGGTGGAAATCCAAATTGGCAGAGCTGGGGG
The DNA here is from genome assembly GCA_030323885.1 of Branchipolynoe longqiensis. Classification (NCBI taxonomy): domain Eukaryota; kingdom Metazoa; phylum Annelida; class Polychaeta; order Phyllodocida; family Polynoidae; genus Branchipolynoe; species Branchipolynoe longqiensis. The sequence goes on along the minus strand of CM059190.1, from coordinate 42,789,776 downwards.
CATGGGGAATCGAACCGCCGACCCTCAGATTAGGAGTCTGACCTAGAAAAAAGTCAGACACTCTAACCACTCTGCCATAGAGAACGGCACCCGCCACAGAGAACGCCACCTGGGCCTCTCAGTAAGTATACTGAATGCAACATATAAGGATAGAAGATATCGATGAACCTGGAATAGGATATAAACGAACACAGTAATAGTACAATAGAAACAAGTGAAATCAGCAGGAGCATGTTATGTCATTTGGCAGCGCTCAACCCAACAACCTCCCGAGCGCTGCCGGGGCCGCACTAACAAGGATCGCCTGCAGATACGTGTTTAGCGTCGCACTATGCCAAGTGCCTGCCGACATGATTCGACCATGACTGAGACCATAACTGAGGAAACCTTAAGCGTACGCTTAAGAGTCGGCAAGGTCAGAGGTAGACCCGACGGAAGGAGGAAAGCTGGCGAATCACCGTTCGGATTCATATTCCACGCATACCTAGACCATGCTTTCACAGGGCAGCACACCGAGTCTCCTAAGCCAGGGAGCATAAAGACGACAGGCGGCGCCGAAGAGGGTCTGGTTTTGGTTGACCGCAGTGTCACAGTAAGTGAGCTTCCCTCAAGTTTTACATCTTTAAAGCGGATAACGTGGGGATGGGCCCATGAGCCTATGGATACAGGCACCAGGTTTACATTGCCTAACCAAGGTGAAGTAGCCAACCAGCAGCGCAGCCACGATAACATTAGGCACAGATGTCAGTACCTGTTGTGACGCAAGATTATTGGTATTGACTTTAATTAGATATTCATGCAGGGTGGTAGGAAGGAGAAACTTAATGGCATGCACCAAATTAAGTGCTTCTAACTGCGTTATTGATAGCCCTGGGGCCATATGCATGAAGCCGGGTTAGTGGTCCTAACCCGTGCGTTGCGCGGATTTCCAGGGTTTGTGGCCAAAAGTTACAATGTATGTGCCCGGGTTAGGCAAACGCCTCGAGAGTTAACGTCGCCTACACTAACCCCAACTTATAGCAGGTTTAACCTCCATGTTAGGGACCGATTACGGCCAAATCTATTCAATGCGATCATATTTAACAGAATTACACACTCAAATAGTGAAATTTAATTAAATTAACCCTAAATTCGAAGCGATATTAACATAGCAGCTACATTGGCGGCATTATTCATATTGTTGAATCAACGAATGTAAAGTAAACAAATCGCCGCCGTCGCAGCGATGTCGATATCCATACTGTCAAACGTCAACTAAACATGGCCACCGCCGTATAGGCGGCAATATATTACAGCCAAATCTGTTCAATGTGATCATATTTGACAGATTTACAAACGTAATAAGTGAAATTTAATCAAATTAACCCTAAAATCGAACCGTTATTAATGCTGCCGCTGCACTGGCGGCGTTATTCATATTGTAGAATCGACGAATGTAAACTAATCGACGAAGGCACAGAGGGTTTCCCCAAATCTATAAATAGCGCACTGGTTAGCTAACCAAGCCACGCTTTGGCCATATACATTTCCCGTGACACATATACCAACACCGATGATAGCTAACCCACCGGCCGCCCTTACCACTGGAGCCAATAAAAACTTGTTCATACATTTGGCCCCTGATGTCTGTAGGTTCAAGTTATATTACTGTAGTATAAAAAGCCACTTCCGAGAAAGCCCCACCTGCCTTAAGTGTTGAATCACACCCTATGACCCAGTCCTTCCTTGGCGCACCTGGAATGAGCTGCCTACCATTCTAATTCTCCGCAAAATTTTGGAACCATTCAAGATCCTTAAGCAAGTCTTTATTAAAAATGTGCTGTCCGACATAAGGTGAGGCCCCCAAAACTCGATTCGAAAACCTAACCGCCGGCTTAATACATTTAGATAGATGCTGGAGCTTCCAAGCCAGACTCTGCAGCTGCCCCCTAGAATCATGTACTCCTCCCCTTCCAAGTAAGGCACTCCTCGAGCACATCTCTAATTTTCTGATCCAGCAACGTTACTGTCATGTCAACCGAATCAACTACAGAACCAAGCTAGGAGGAGTATATTTATCCGGAGCGAGCCTTAGGCCTAGCTGAGCAGTTAAATTAGTAAAACTATTAAAAGCGTCCAATGCTCTTTGTTCGGTGCTCTCAATACCTATAAAATCATCTAAATAGCAAAGTGAGAAATTCTAACCATACTACTGCCCGTGTAATGCGTGCACATGCAAGTACCGAAGTTCTGCAGCCAAAAGGAGGAGCAATATCTAAATAGATTTTTGTATCGATAGAAATACCTAGCAGAGGAGTGGAGAGCGGACATACCCTCATGGACATGGAGCAAACCCTGAACAGAAAACCATGTCACTGTGGCAGCATCAAGGGCGGTTGATATATGGAACTCCCAACATCTCCCGACCAGCCACTGCAGGGACAAATAGTTTTGCGCCTGTCTTGACATGTTCTTGCTGGTGTGAAACCTCTATTTGCTCCCCGAGAGAGTGCCGCTGGTAACTTGCAAAAGCCAGCAGCACTTCAACACTTTTGCAGGCAGCTTTCATGAAATATACAACACACAAAAGGACGCAACTCTCACAGCAGAGAGCTAAATGGAGAGCGGCAGTCGAGTAATGAAAGCAGTCTTTGTCGCATCGCGACCGACAGCATGATGATGATGATGATATATATATATATATCTATATATATATATATATATATATATATATATATATATATATGATGTATAGCAAATTATGCAAGTATAAAGATATGTAAGGGTTAATTATTACTATTATTTGCTATACTCCATAAGACCAACACTGTACCTGTGGCTCCACCTTCCCTCCTCGCCTCCACCGGATGTAGACCAATGTCAGTCGCGCTGGAGGATTTTTTTTATACGACATATATACGACCAGAGAGGCTGGCCGAATGAGTAGAGCGTCCATCTCCTGTTTTGGGAGATTGGGAGATCCGAGCCCATGAGTTTGTGGGTTCGAACCCTGGTCGAGTCAAACCAATGACTTAAAAATTGATACTTGTCGTTTCCTAGCTCAGTGCTCGGCATTAATAGGATAGGGCAAGGACTGGTTAGCTCAGTGTCAGGATAATGTGACTGAGTGGGATATCAGGTCATGGTGCTGGCGGCCTGGCTTCCCAGTGGTGCAGCACTATAAAGTCACCATGAGCGAGCACTGTCACAAGTCGGTACCTGTCCTGATCTTACCTTAGATGTTGCTATGATGTAAAACAACAACAAACAAACACACAATATATATATAATATATATATTTAAAAAGCCTCTACAATACAGAACAAGGAGAACTGCAACACCTATTATCAGAAGCTAGATCCGAAACATATATTAAACAGGCAAATTAAGGTGGCAATCTGGTGACATTTTGATGGCTAGGTATTTACTGAGGACTCAATAGATTAGGTTCTGATGAGGATTAAATTGATGTCGGTCAGCCATTCAATAAAACTAGACAGGATGGCCGAATGAGTTGAGCACCCACTTCCCATGTGGGAGAGTCGTGCAGTTCAAGCGCGTCAGCTTCATATCCACCCGAGTCAAACCAGTGACTTAAAAATGAATACTTGTCGCTACAAAGCCTGGCGTTTGGCTTCACAAGGATAAGACAAGTAGTGGTGGAATGAGGAAGACCAATTATTGTCCGTGATTGAAATTCCCCTTCGCTTAGAGCTGCACAGTCACATGAAACATCAACTTTTCAAAACCAAATCAATGATCTAGAATTGATTCTACATACATAACTTAGATACTGATGTACTTATTAAGCATGTGTTGCCACACAGAAGAGAGTACAGGGTCAATTTAATAGAACCTGTTACTGCTGAAGCCTATGGTGTCAGAATTGTGGCATGTCTGCCAAAACTAATTTTACATGTTTGCACTTCAAATATCTCAAAACTTAGCCACTTAAAATTAAAGTTACTTCAAAATTAATAATAATGTTGATTATAACAACCAATTTAATGTATTTATCTCAGGAAAATGACAAAAACTCAAAACAATCGGACTGTGCAGCTTTAATCAGTAAATGTAAAAATAACAATAAAAAGGCGAGAGTTCTCGCTGTGAGTTCCTAAGGAGGCTGCTATTTGAGGATCTCCGTACTTTCGGCTTAGTGCATTAAGTTAGTGGGAGCACTCCTTGGCACTGATCTACCGAGATCAAAGGATTCCCCGACCCACCTGGGGCTATATGTGGACGAGACCAAAGACCCTATAACACTAAGATGGCTCACTCAGCCTGTATACTGTGTATTCAAAATGATCAAACCCACCACCTGGTGCGCTGGCTGTTCTCTTGATTACACAGTTGCTATCATCATCATCATGCTGTTGGTCATGATGCGACAAAGACTGCTTTCATTACTTGACTGCCGCTCGATCGATACAGGGGAGTGGTCGATCTGTGGAGGTGGACGGTTAGAGAGGTTTGACTGTATATTTATCTCAGAAAAATATGTATAAATGTATATATGAATGCGAAAGATTGTGATGATGGCGATGATGATGACAATGCTGATGATGATGCGTATTTGTTCATAGCAATTTCATTTTGATGTGTATTCATACTTACCTATATCATGTATAATATAATTGTATGTGTTTACATGTGAAATACCAACCAGCAGCTGGGCTGATCAAACCCACCACAAGATGGTTCTGCGAAATTTACATTACCATGGGAGAGATAGGGAGTGAGCTGTCTTCGTGTTATAGGGTCTTTGACTAGACCTAGCGGTCCATGGCCCCCCATCCCTTTAATCCAATATCACTGCCACAAAAGCCACATGTGGCTTCCAACCAAATAAACCCCTTTTTATCTAAAGAAAAGAATTATTTAACAACAATTATTTTTAAAATGGTGTTCTCTGTGGCAGAGTGGTTAGAGTGTCTGACTTTTTTCTAGGTCGGACGCCTAATTTGAAGGTCGGTGGTTCGATTCCTTGTGCCCCCCCCACCTCTGCCAATTTGGATTTCCACCGCTGTGTATAACTTACAGCGTCATCAAAGGCCAGTTGCTCTCATACCATGTCTATGTGGTGTGGGAGGTTAAAAATCCCTTGGGTCGGTAAAAGTGTAGGCTCGGGCTTTCTATCAACAAACTGTCTAATGGTGAAAACAAGTGTATTCAGACTTATCCATGATGGGCAGTATAAATCTTCAAGAGAGAGAGAAAAATGTAGTAATAAAAATTGGCCATGTTGCTTCGGCTACCGCGTCCGGTGTTGCGGATTCCGAGGGACACCAGTTTGCCAGGGACACTTCCATTCAAATGCATTGTCAACGGCCGTGAGCAAATCTTCATACAGAAAAAATCAAATATCTCTAAAATTGCACCACTTAGAAACAAATCGCTTCATACACATATAGAAAACATCTTTACCATTAAGATTATATTAAATTGATAAGGTTAGGGTTCTTGATTTCTATTAATTTTGAATAAAACTAATGTTTTTCACTGCACGTACCGTCCAACTCAAGGCATTGTCAATGGCCGTGAGATATCTTCATACAGAAAATACAGGAAAAGTTAAATATCTCTAAAACGACACCACCTAGAAACAAATCGTTTGGTACACATAAAGAAAACATCTTTACTAAAAACATTATATTAAATTTATAAGGTTAGTGACGATGCTGTTCGATTTTGACGCATGCACAGAAGCAATGTGTCCCTGGCAAACTGGTGTCCCTGGGAAACCGCAACACCGGTACTCAGTTAACTGTCACTGGCACGCTGCAGCTGTGGGCGAGGTATGGGTGGGCTCTAATGCATTGGACAGTAGCCACCGACCTGCCATCAGGTGGCAATGACAAGAACTTGTGTTCTGGGTAGGACTTCAAAACTATGGCATTGTCAGCGCTACAGAAGACGAGACATAAATACAGGACAATTGCATAGTAGTGTCTTCCGGGGGGGGGATAAAAATGGGAAATATTGCGCCTGTTCATGAAAGCTGCCTGCAAAGGTGTTGAAGTGCTGCTGGCTTTTGCAAGTTACCAGCAGCACTCTCTCGGGGAGCAAATAGAGGTTTCACACCAGCAAGAACATGTCAAGACAGGTGCAAAACTATTTGTCCCTGCAGTGGCCGGTCGAGAGATGTTGGGAGTTCCATACATCAACCGCCCTTAATGCTACCACAGTGACATGGTTTTCTGTTTAGGGTTTGCTCCCTTAGCCTTCGGTTCTGTCAAGAACCTGTACCACAAGGCAGTGGTTTACAACTCTGCAGGGCAGGGGCGTTAAACTCCCTGAGGTATTGCTGTACCTGCAATACCTGCGCCTGTAACAGGATTCGAATCCACACCTCTTGCCATTCCATGGCTAGTGTGCTAACCATTACACCACCTAGGCTCCCTGATGCAATGACCCTATCCACCCCTACCTGTCTATGTGGCTCCTTGCCTGAGAGGATAGTGCAGACTACTACAGAAGTAACAAATATAATTGCACATTTTAACGTCATTATTTGACCCGGCCAGGGTTTGAATGAACACCCATGTGTTCGAGTCCTACAACCTGCCACATAGGAAGAACAACAAAGTTTGTTTTATCTAACGACGCCTTGAGAGCACATTGATTGTTATCATCGGCTATTGGATGTCAAGCATATGGTCATTCTGACATATTTCTTTGGAGAAAACCCGCTGCCACCACATAGGCTACTATTTCCAATAAGCAGCAAGGGGTCTTTTATATGCAGACAGGACAGCACATACCACATCCGTTGGTAAACCAGACATCGACCACTGGCTGGAACGGAAACTAGCCCAAACTGCAAATGGGTCCACTGAGCAGGATCGATCGGACCCACACCTTCACAGGTGGACAGGCCACACCGGAAAAGGACACCCAACACATTCGGCCATCCTGTCTGATTACCGGACGAATCGGTAGAGTGCAGGCCTCCCGTGCAGGATTACTAGGATAGGGCAAGGACTGGTTGGCTTGGTGTCAGGATAATGTGACTGTGTGGGATATCGGGCGATGGGTCTCCCAGTGGGGCAGCGCTATAAAGTCACCATGAGTGCGCACTGTCACAAGTCGATACCCATCCTGATATGACAACAGACATAACACACGATCTGAGCTCAGCACCAGCCAGAAGAAGACTGAATACTTGGTTTTATTCACCTATGTAATGTTTACTAGACATATACAATGGTGGATGGTACCGACATTCTTATGGGCTATTATTAGTATTACACCAATGCACACCAGTCATTCCTAGCCCGCATGATACCTCCCTGACATAGCTCCTCATTGGCTGCCTTCATGACCCGCCACCCTCCCCCCACCCAGACTTGGCCACTGCCCAGCTATCGTGGGATTACCACGGACCACAGCGGTGATGTGTGGCTGGGCGGGATAAGGGGTGGGGGGGGATCATGACTTAAAGGTGCACCTCTTTCCTCCCCTGATGAGAAACATTCTAAAGGGAGTACTGTTTCTCATCCAGCTATGTCGATACCCACTACATACTTAATCATCAATCAATCAATAGTTCCGTCCTCTAGTCGAGGGTTGGATGCAATGGTTCTCCACTTGTCCCGATGGTGTGCTGTTCTGATGGACTGTGAATAATTCAAGCCTGTCCACTGTGAAATATTTGTAAACCATGATGTTCTTGGTCTCCCTCTCCCTCTGCTGCCATTCACCTTCCCTTCCAACAATGTACGGTATATTGAACTCTGACGAATGATGTGGCCAAAATAAATAAGTTTCTTTGTCTATATAGTGGCAAACAAGCTTTTCTTATTATTAATTTTTCTAAGAACTTCTTTGTTGGTGATCTTCTTTGTCCATGATATTTTCATCATCCTTCGATAAGTCTACTTAATCAGAGAATTTTATATGGTGCCATGCAGTCGCATTCCCTACACAGTACTGATGCCACCTTCTAATGCGATTCCCATAATGCAATCACCGGCACCTTTAAAAGTCAATGCATGTCTCCTACTCCCCGTTCTAGAACACTGCTATTGCTGATGGAATAGACGCGCACTATCACTGCATCAGGCATGCGCAGTGATGCGGCAGAATTAAATCTTTACGCTGCGCACTGATAAGAAGTGACATGAATTTTAAAAAAAGAAGATTTTAATGATTTTATTTTCACTCTGTCGACCCCTCACAGGGTATGGGAGTGACAATATAACAACATAGAATGTTAAATCAGATAGTGACTCAACGTAGCATGGTAAATGCAAGTAATGTTCAAGAATTTCTATTACAAATGAGGAATTCAGGCATAACCCTGTAAACGCCAATCCAAAAAATTGAAATAAACATTAGAATGAAATCTTGGAAAAGTTTTTTTTTTACATTCCTATTTTGTTGTTCTTTTCTCCAAATCATTTTATAATAAGAAAAGTGGAATTAGTGAGAATTAAAATAACCTTCAGGTAAAGATCAGTGATTTTAATTAAACCTTTGGATTGGTGCTTACCGGGTTTCGCGCTTGAACTCTTCAAATATACATATCAATATATATCATATCACAACTAAACAAGGCTTTTTATGGCTGCTTCCAACTCGTACCACTACATATTTTAAAACACAAACTATTAATAACCATAATTGAACAATGCGAACACGGATAAATGGTATATATTTGGATTTTTTAATGAACAAAAATGGCAATCGTACATGCTTGAGTATAATGGGAGAAGGGCCCGAGATGCTTTAACCCTATAGTTCTAGTCTCTTATTGTGGGGTGGGTGGGATGGCAGAGTAAAAGGTCCGTCGCTGTCCACCACCAAGTCGTAGTGGCAGAGCTCCGGGTTTTGCGGCTTTATATAGCAGCTTGGCTGACCCAAAATGTCATGACTACGTCAAGTTTTTGTAACTTTGTAACAGATTTCGGCTGCTGACGTTGTATCTAATTTACATATATGCACGTCCACCAGCTCTGCGTGGATACTCAGCGTAGTTTACAAAATACCCGCTAGGCATGGTAGACGTCAATCTATATATTTAGTTTAAGGTTCAAGTACAGGTGGTGCCAGCGGCCGTTGAATAGGTATCCGACTCCGCCTTGTTCGATTACCCATGTTGCCACCAACATCGACAATTTAGGTGCAAAAGTATAACAAACACCCGTATGTGTTTATAAGAGTCAGATAGCGGACACCTGTTTAAAGTTAAATGTGATTTCACAAAATAGAAACATCAGAATGGAACTGACTTGTGACTGTGCGCATTCATGGTGACTATATAGTCCTGTCCCACTGGGAGACTAGGCCACCGGCACCATGATGCAATATCCCACTCAGTCACATTATCCTGATAGTAAGTCAACCAGTCCTTGTCCTATCCTATTACATGTATATAAGTTTGCCCAATTTTTTGAAACATTTAAAACGAGACACTGATGATCCAGATATGCAAGAGTTGTCAAGTAAAAACAATGACTTAAAAATTGATAGTTGTCATTACCTAGCCTGGTAATCGGCATTATTATGAGAGGGCAAGGTTTGTTTGTTGTTTGTTTGTTGTTGTTTTACGTCCTAGCAACATTTAAGGTCATATCAGGATGGGTCCCGACTTGTGACAGTACACACTCATGGCTATTTCATAGTGCTGCCCCACTGGGAAATCAGGCCGCCGGCACCATGACATGATATCTCCCTCAGTCACATTATCCTGACACTGATTCAGGCACTCATTGCTCTATCCCAATAATGCCGAGCGCCAGGCTAGGAAGCGACAAATATACATTTTTAAGCCATTGGTTTTGACTCGACCAGCGTTCGAATCTCATGTTCTGCCAAAACGGGAGACAGGGAGACGGACGCTCAACTCATTCGGCCATCCCGTCTGGTACGTGATGTTGGGGGAAGCAGAATATATATATATATATACCATCTGAGCGGGTCTGGCAGCGGTAGTGACCAGACGCAGCTGGTATCCAAGTGGCACCCTAGTGGCGGAGGCAGGAACTAACCCCTATGGAGTAGTACAGTAGGTAATAACTAAGTCCTATGACAGTAGTACAGTAAGTAATACCTAATATAGGGAGAACTGATAAGTGAAAGTGTCCTTGTTTATATTCCCATAATAGATTATAGAGCACATATATGTGTGATGTATAACGCATTACACAAGTGTAAATGCTAGGGGAACATATATACTTTGGTACTTTCTCCATCGGCGTATTGGTGGAGTGCCCCCCCCCCCCCCCCCCCCCCAGCTGTCGGGCAGTTGTACACGCCCCCCCATCGGGCCACAGACATTGGAGGAATTTATTCTTATATATACATATATATATCTTATTATATTTTATGTTGTACAGCCTAGAGTGTCAGGTGCATCAATTAATGCTGAGATCCCCCTCCCCCCAAAAAAACCCACACACACATTCAGGCCGAGATAGTGCGTCTACAATGAATGTCTGCCGATATTGCGTTCATTGACACTTAACTCAACCAGATCTTTTTGTTGTTGTAAATATGTTAGAGTTATAATGATTGTCATCTCTAAAATGTCATGAGTATCTTTAAATCTTTTTATTTTTAAACACATTTCTTTATCTATATATAGTTTAGATAAGTGTTCATTTATGCGTGCTTCTTTCTTCTGCTTCTTCTAAAAGGATACATGATTTGATCAAATGGTGAGAATGACCATACGTTAGATGTCCAATAGCTGATGATAACAATTAATGTGCTCTAGAGGTGTCGTTAAATAAAACAAACTTTGTTTTCCAACAATGGGCCTAATATTGCCGGCAGGTGTAGGCATTACCAAAGACCCTATAATACTAAGACGGCTTACTCAGCCTGTCCTGTGTAATCAAAATGATCAAACCCACCACTTGGTGCACTGGCTGTTCTCTTGGTTAAACAGGTGCTATATTATATGTATAAATGTATATATGAATGTGAAAGATATGTGATAATGGCGATGCTGATGATGATGCTGATGCTGATGTGTAGTTGTTCATAGCAATTTCATATTGATGTGTATTCATACTTACCTATCTCATGTATAATATAATTGTATGTGTTTTCATGTGAAACACCAACCAGCAGCCGGGCTGATCAAACCCACCACAAGGTGGCACTGCAAAATTTACATTACCATGGGAGAGATAGGGAGTGAGCCGTCTTAGTATTATAGGGTCTTTGGCATTACTACTGGAACTTGGAAGGCTATCAACACTAAACAGAAAAGTGCAACCAACAAACTCATTTAACTAACCACAATGGAGTAAGAGCAGAATATGCTCATCCAACTAACACCAATCCACTCCTCGTCAAAAACCATCGGGCTATGCAGCTCTAAGTATATGTTCATTAAATTAATTTGTATTATTGCTTCGCAATCCCTTCATTAGAAAAGACAGAAAAAACCCCAACAGAAGCGCCATTGACAGTCTGTCGCAGTGCGATTTGAAAGCTGTGGCTGCTTATCCCAGAACATCAACAATTTAGAACGACTTAGCCTGCTGGGGCCGTATGCAGGAGTCAGTGTTAGCGAGCCAAAACGCGTTTAGATGGGATTTCTGGTTTAGCGCCGAAAAGTTGGTATGCATGGAGCAGTGTTAGGCCTAACACCACGCGTTTAAGGTCCGCGACACTAACCCCGTTTCATATGACGTTTACGGGCGGTGTTAGCGTAAGGTTGTCGCCAAATCTATTGAATGCGATCATATTTAACAGAATTACATACGCAATAAGTGAAATTTCATTAAATTAACCGTAAATCCGAAGCAATATTAACGCTGCCGCCGCATTGGCGCGATGTTAATATTGTCAAATCGAATCGACGAACGTAAAGTAAACAGATCGCCGCCGCCGCCGCATCGACGTTGCTTTCCATACTGGCAGCGGCGGCGGTTTGCTCACTGTACCTTCGTCGATTCGAAAATATTACTATTAATATCGCCGCCAATGCGGCGGTAGCCTTAATAACGCTTCGAATTTAGGGTTAAATTGATAAAATTTCACTTATTGCGTATGTAATTCTGTTAAATATGATCGCATTCAATAGATTTGAGCATAATATATGGCTACAAAGGCAGAGGGATTTCCCAAATCTATAAATAAATTCACGTTTAGCTATAATGAAAGTGTTACGCGCTCCTGCATACGACTTGACAGATTTCCCGACGTCGGTGATAGCTAAACGGTAATAGGGTCTAACACCAAACCCCGCTAACACTGACTCCTGCATATGGCCCCTGGGGCCGTATGCAGGAGTCGGTGGTATTCGGTAGTAGCGAGCCAAAACGGTGGTAGGAGAGAATTTCCTGGGTAGGGGCAAAAAGTGGTATGCACGAGTCAGTGATAGGCCTAACACCAAAAGCTTAACCGGTGTTACCCTACCCCTGAAAAATAGGAGGTATAGCGAGTTCATTAGGCCCAAATCTATTCAATGCTGTCATATTTAAAAGAATTACATACGCAATAAGTGAAATTTTATTAAATTAACCGCTGCAAAGGCGGCGATATTAATATTGTCGAACCGACAAATGCAAGCAACCGCCGCCGCCACCGCCAGTATGGAAAGCGACGTCGATGCAGCGGCGGCGGTGGCGGTGGCGGCAGCGGCGATTTGTTTACTTTACATTCGTCGATTCAAACATATTAATATCGCCGCCGTTGCGGCGGCAGCATTAATATTGCTTCGAATTTAGGGTTAATTTCATGAAATTTCACTTATTGCGTATGTAATTCTGTTAAATATGATAGCATTTAATACATTTGAGCCTAATATATGCCTACAAACGCAGAGGGATTTCCCAAATCTATAAATAACTTCACGTGTAGCTATAATCAAAGTGTTACGTGCTCCTGCATACCACTTGACACACTTCCCGACATCGGCAATAGCTAACCGGTAATAGGCTGTAACACCAAAAGCCGCTACCACCGACTCCTGCATACAGGCCCTGGTCAGCAGAGATTACGCGGAAGAAGCTGCAGGAGGTGACAGCCTGTGGTGTATACGATTAGGCCGCGACCAGCGCAATTGGCACGCTCAATCTCCAAGCGGAGCTTTGCTTATCGACGCAAACGATGGGATGTATACAGGGACGCCAACTACTCCGATTTTGTATGAAGACTTCCGATTTTGGTTACTCTCTTCCGATATTACGATTCCATGTGCAAATCTCTCGATTTTCACTCTCAGTCTTAACTCACCTACAAAAAAAATCAGCGGGTCTAATACAAAAGGCAAAATCATCAGCGGATCAAGGTGGCAAGCTGAGCCTAGAAAATGACACGTAGACACGATGGCCGACGACATGGTGGGATACATGGTAGGACTTGTATGAAAAGGTATATAATATAATTATATGCTGTATAAGAATTATACGAGTATAATAACCTGAAATTCCAGACTCGCTCATCACATCCACCCAGCAGTAATCGGGTGGTGGAGCCTCGGGCTAGTCATATATTGGGATATAAATGAGAGATGACATGCCCTTTGTTTATACTTCTGTAGTGGTCTTCAATGACCTCTCAGGCAAGTAACCACATAGACAGGTAGGCATGGGTACTGTGGTGATATCAGGGAGCCTAGGTGGTGTAATGGTTAGCACACTGGCCCGGAATGCAAAGAGATGTGGGTTCGAGTCTCGTTCTAGGCGCAATATATCCCATTTTCATCACCCCCACGACACTGGTTGTCATGACCATGATCCTGTACAAGCTACATGCTGTATAGTTGTTGAACCTACCCTGTGTATGTAAATGCGTTGCATTGCCTGTATGTATGTAATTCTAAACATTAAAAGACTTACAATTCCAGGGGGACGAGTGTAGTGGTCTGCACTGACCTCTCAGGGAAGGAGCTGCATAGACAGGTAGGCGTGGGTAGTGTGTTGCTATCAGAGAGCCTAGGTGGTGTAATGGTTACCACACTGGCCCGGAATGCAAAGAGATGTGGGTTGGAGTCCCGATTGTCGTGCCCTGTGTTGCCACACAAAAACTTATCTTCCAAATAAAATGTTAAAATCTTCCTATTTATGGTCACGCAATGTTGGCATCTCTGCGTATGTACGTCAGTTCGCCTATGCCACGCCCGCAGGAGTGGAGATTAAGCAAATGTTGCTGTCCGCGCCGATGGGGGGCGCCACTGGCGCCAGTGGCGCGGTACTGGCTAACTGGATGTGACACTGAGCGCTAAATCGGGACAATGCGCAGATTTGATTGCGTTGTTGCGCATCTGGGCCAGATATTGGGGGTGGGGGTGAGGGTGGGGGCAGCTGACCGCGGGGTAAGTCAAAGACCCTATAACACTAAGACTGCTCACTCTCTATCTCTCCCTTGATAATTTAAATTTTGCAGTGCCATCTTGTGGTGGGTTTGATCAGCCCGGTTGCTGGGTGGTGTTAGACATGTAAACACATAGGCCAACAAGGTGAGAGGGTGAGTTTTAAATTTTAAGAAGATAGATTTCCTGTCATTTGGATTTGGCCGATGTTGCGCCTACTGCCTGGTCCACACCTCCCTCTGCCCCACCCTCTTTCATTCCGCCACCCTCCCCCCTTCCCTCCCCCCTTCCCTCTGACCCTCCCTCCTCCCGGCTTCACAGCTCTTCCCCGCTCTTCCCCGCCCTTCCCCACCCTTGCCCGCCCTCCCCTTCCCTCACTCCCCTTCGTCCACTAGCTCGGAGGAATATTTACATATATTTACATGTATACATTATATATATATACCATATATGAACACTAGGTGCGGAAGTAGGTGTCAATTGATCACACGCAGGTGGCGCCATGTGAGAGAATAAGGAACTAACTCATGCATAATGTATATAGTGCGGGTAGCAGTATCAGTCAGGATGAGAGGTGACATGCACTTTGTTTATACTTCCATAATTCATTTATTGATCACATACATATGCATACTTATATATATATATATGTAATAGTCTGCACTGACCTCTCAGGCAAGTAACCACATATACAGGTAGGCGTGGGTAGTATGGTGATATCAGGGAGCCTAGGTGGTGAAATGGTTAGCACACTGGCCCGGAATGCAAAGAGATGTGGGTTCGAATCCCGCTCTAGGCACAATATTTCCCATTTTTATCACCCCTCACAACACTGGTTGCTGTGACCATGATCCTATACATGCTATGCGCTGTAAGGTTTTTTAACCTACCCTGTGTATGGGTAAGCGCATTCCCTGTATTTATGTAATTGTAAGCATTAAAATACTTACAATTCCAGGGGGATGAGTGTAGTAGTCTGCACTGACCTCTCAGGCAAGTAACCACATAGACAGGTAGGTGTGGGTAGTATGGTGATATCAGGGAGCCTAGGTGGTGTAATGGTTAGCACATTGGCCCGGAATGCAAAGAGATGTGGGTTCGAGTCCCGCTCTAGGTACAATATTTCACATTTTCATCACCCCCATGACATATATATATATATATATATATATATATATATATATGGGTCAGGATCACGAAAAGAGGCCTGTCGGCGTCGATCGGTATAATTATAATTTAGCATTGACAGAGGTGTTGGAAAGTCTTTAAATTTATCCTGAATGTAAAGGTCGAGAAACTACAACAACCTTATTTGTTTCTAGGATAATTTAATATAAAACAAAGAAATGAATGAGACTTTAAGAATTGCAATGCCGACTTCTGTTAAAGTTGTCAGCGTCGATCATTGTATGTCGGCATCGATCGGTATAATTATAGTTTAGCATTGAAAGAAAGAGACTGCTAGAGGACAGACTAAGAGCAGCAACTGGTCCTCCAGGTTGGGGGTTGGGCATGGGGCCAACAACCCCACCACAGAAAAAAGAACAATGTTACAGAATCACAAACAAGAAAGTCAAGGCCCAGGACCGGGAAAACTGGAGAGCCCTTGTTCGTGGCCTATGCCCAAAGTTGGGCGGTAGGCGACACGTTCCTCTACAACACGGGTGAGGAGGTGTTTGTGTGGGTGGGCATTGACGCCTCAATGGGCGAAGAAGAAGAATTGAAAGAGATGTTGGAAAGTCCTTAAATTTATACTGAATGTAAAGGTCGAGAAAATACAACAACCTTTTAATGTGAAACAAAGAAATGCACTACACTTTTAAGAATTGTGATGCCGACATCTTCACTTGACCACCGATTCGCCCGTTTTCGTGAGGCTGACTCATATATATATATATATATGCTGAATATGCAAGTATACGAGTATAATTATCCGGAAACCGATTATCTAAGTTCATACCAACACCAACTAAATGACAGCCATCCACTCATCGACTGGTCAGGCCTTCTGCCTCGCCTGGTGGCGCCTCCTGGCTTCTGGCTCTGCCTTATGCCTGTACCACTCGCTCCAAATATATACAATAGGCTCATAGGTTTGAAGGTGGCCGAGTAGACAGTTAGAGACAGAGAACAAGACAGAAGAGGCCGAGATGTACAGAGTCAGCAGTGCATCTCGGGTGGTGGCTTCGTATCAGTGACAAGTTATTAGGTTGCTACAGAAATACACACCATGTTGGTGCACTTGCTATCCGGGCCACACTTCATCCACATCTCTTCTTCTCCTCCTCTCTGCTGCGCCCCACTCCTCCTTGATTATGTCTGAGGGGGAGCCGGCCAGCATTTCACTTTCTACCTCTTACTCCATCCGTGTCTCTGGCTCGCTGACTGGTCACCACAGAGCAAGGAGACACGGCCCTTTGACCCAACTCTCCTCATTTCTCGTTCCTCTATTCTACCCTTTCTTTTTTTTTCTCCTGGGCTGACTCCTCCCCCTGATCAAGGGAGTTGTTTGCTTGGTGGGGGGCCATGTTCCTTTTTCGCTCTTCTTTCTGCAGAACCTGCTTTTTCCCGTACCTTCCTCCTGAACCCCCAGCTGCTGGATATGAGTGCACTGCTACCGCTGGACCAGAGTGATCCAATTCCGTCCCAACGACTCTTAGTTAAATTGTTGTGAAAGTACCCACATGCTTCTACAACCATCCCCCCTGAAGTTTAATCTTCAATCCAAAGATTGGACCGATTTATCGGTTCATTTCTATATTGCCGCAGTTCTGCAGCTGGTAACCGTCGTAAGGTTACAAACCACCCAAAGAGAGACACCATGTTGGTGGTCCCATTAGTTATATCCACATAATGAATTACATAACACTTATACATATTATACATGTATATACTTCCTTATAGATCACAGACAATTATTTGGTTGGTTTTGGGGTTTTAAAATCCTGGCAACATCTAAGGTCATATCAGGACGGGTACCGACTTGTAATAGTGCACACTCATGGCAACTTTATAGTGCTGTCCCACTCAGAAATCAGGCCACCAGCACCTGTGACCCGATATCCCACTCAGTCACATTATCCTGGCACTGAGCTAATCAGTCTTTTTTGCCCTATCCTATCAATGCTGAGCATCAAGCTATGAAGCGACAAGTTCCAATTTGACTTATATAATAATTATATTACAATTATATTAAAATGATATTATAATTATATTATATTAATGTGATAAGTAATCCTCACTCAATGACACATTGGCCACTCATTGGCTGACCCCTGCATCTTTACTCAAGCGAGAAGCACCCCCTGAGTGCATTGGGTGTCAGAGTCCACTGGCACTTAAGCGGGCATTCCTTACACACGGTATGCGGTATGTGGTATGCAGCATGCGGTTTGCGAATGGCAGCATTCCTTACATGCGGCATGCGGCATGCGGCACACGACTGGCTATATTCCTACCTTTATAATTACCAAATTATAGATAAGTATTCATATTTTTGTGGCTCTGGTAGCATGTTTACCTACCCGAACCCCCACCACCACCACTACAAGATGTTTCCCCTCAGCACCCTTGTGTGTGACCGTTCCGTAATGCTCCATCGCCTCTGCTCGTTAAACTAATGGACAAGTGCGACTGACTGAACCCCACCACTGTTTCCACTCAGCACCCCTGTGTGAGACCGTTCCGTACTGCTCAGTCGCCTCTCCTAGTGTTAAACTAATGGACACATCAGACTCAGGTTTCTATTCGCACCCTGCGTGCCACATACCGCATGCCGCACCGATTGCTACAGGGACCGATCGGAAAATGCATTCGCATTCGCATACCGCATACCGCATACCGCATGTAAGGAATGTAGCTCATAGGCTTCAAGGCGTTTCGATTTGTTGTCGCATTCGCATTCGCATACCGCATACCGCATGTAAGGAATGCGCCCTTTAGACACATTCTCCTTGAAAGTGTAGATTTCATGGCCTTGCATTAACACTGTTTTAATGTAAATAGCATACAAAGACCTCTTTACCAATGTAAAACACTAAGAACTCTTAAAAACAAATGGGCCATATCGCCTCCTGTAATTTTCGCTATGTTCGGTCAGTTCGATCTCGCTGTCAGTCAACGCAATTCCAACAACTTCAAAATTGCATCAGAGATTCTATTTGCTATCATTTGACATGGACTTGACCATTTCGGAATTTTGTTAACAATTTCAATGTAGGGACGTAATATGTGATTGACAAGACTGACATAATAAATACCACTAGCGTTCTGCCATGAATATGGGCCTTTGCTGTCTAAACAGCGTAAAACCGTCAACAATCAATCAATCCTGTGCAATATGGAATGGCGTGTAGTAACTTAGGTTCACCCCTCTTACCACCTGCTAGGAAGGAGAATAAGAAGTGACATACCACTGCATAGCCAGGTGCTATATAACCTCCCGGGGGGGTGGGGTGGGTGTGGACACGAGGTAAGGCCCTGTCACACTATGCAGTATTGCGTCAGCATATGCTAACGTATGTGATTTTGCGCCAACACGTTGGTGTACGCTGGTGTATGCTGGTGTATGCTGGAGTACGCTGGTGTATGCTAGTGTACGCTAGTGTATGCTAGCTATGCTAGCGTACGCTGATGTACGTTGGTGTACGCTGACGTACGCTGGTGTATGCTGGTGTATGTTGGCTTACACTGGTTTCCTCTGGTGTACACTGCTGTACACTGGTTATGCTGCTGTTCGTTGGTGTACATTGGTGTCCGTTGGTGTACATTGGTGTCCGTTGGTGTACATTGATGTACGGTGTTGTACGCTGGTGTACATTGGTGTACGTTGGTATACACTGGTGTACATTGATGTATGCTGGTGTACATTGATGTATGCTGGTGTGCATTGGTGTACGTTGGTGTATGCTGGTGTATGCTGGTGTATGCTGGTGTACGTTGGTATACACTTGTGTACATTGATGTATGCTGGTGTACGCTGGTGTACGTTGGTGTAGGCTGGTGTAGGCTGGTGTAGGCTGGTGCACGCTGTTGTACAATGGTGTATGCTGGTGTAAGCTGAGACAAGTTATGGGTACGTTATGGGTATGTTTGGCATAAGTAGTATTCGCTTTTTCAAAGCCCTCTGGTGTACGCTGAGATAAGTTATGGGTGAGTTTGGCATAAGTCTATTTTTTTAGCATGTTCAGAATTCTGCATTATGACAGCTTATATCGGCATATGATGATGCAATATAGCACAGTGGGACAGGGGCTGTAGGGGGAATGATACACTGCTTGGATCCTCAGTCTCAGGAGCTGCCAGGGTTATCCTTATATATCCTTATGGATCAGCATACATGGCACATGCAGCTAGTAGGTTTGTTTGTTGTTGTTTTACGTCCTTGCAACATCTGAGGTGATATCAGGACGGGTACTGACTTGTGACAGTGCGCACTCATGGTAACTTTATAGTGCTGCCCCACTGGGAAATCAGGCTGCCGGCAACATGAGCCGATATTCCACTCAGTCCCATTATCCTGACATTGGGCTAACCAACATAGTATTATGTGTAAAATGGCTTGAAAGCGACTAGGAGGAGACCGAGAGTAAGTTGGTTGGTTGCTGGAGTTTTACATCCTGGCAACATCTGAGGCCGTATCAGGACGGATACCGACTTGTGACAGTATGCACAAATGCCAACTTTATACTGCTGCCCCACTGGGAAATCAGACCACGGCCACCGCCACCGTGAGCCGATATCCCACTCTGTCACATTATCCTGACACTGAGCCAACCAGTCCTGACTCTATTCTAATAATTAAAAGACACGAGACCGACATATTATATATTGGCATTTATTTTTGAGTAGTCATTTACAGAGTGTTTGTTGAGTCATTATGTCATGAGGTTCACAGATGCTTAACCCTATAATTACATTTATAAAGCTGGGGTGGGTGGGATGGTCAATTTAAGGCAGCTTAAGTATACCTCTTGATGGTTTGAGCGTTAAGGCTGAAGTGATTCAAAGTCTGGTTTGGCATTCGGTATATTTGCTGTAGTCTAGGTGGCGCTCGAATCAGGGTGGCTACTGCCGGAGTTCAGTTTCTTATCGCCAGGTGGTGGGTTTTTTTTTCGTTTGTTTTTTTCTTGAAGATCTATACTGCCTATTATGGATAAGTCTGACTAGACTTGTTTTCACCATTAGACAGTTTGTCGATAGAAAGCCCGAGCCTACACTTTTACCGACCCAAGGGATTTTTAACCTCCCACACCATATAGACATGCTATGAGAGCAACTGGCCTTTGATGACGCTGTAAGTTATACACAGCGGTGGAAATCCAAATTGGCAGAGTTGGGTGCACAGGGAATCGAACCAACGACCTTCAGATTAGGAGTCCGACCTCAACAAAAAGTCAGAGACTCTAACCACTCTGCCACAGGTTAATGTCCTTGGCTACTTTGAAGTGATATCGGTTCGCGTATTTAATTACGCATGTTTCGGCGAAACATGCACAATGCTGAGCACCAGGCTAGGAAGCGACAAGTATCAATCTTAAAGTCATTGGTTTTACTCAACTAGGATTCGAACCAATGGGTTCGAATGCCACGATCTACCAAAACGGTAAACTCATTCGGCCAAACCGTCTGGTAGACCGTGAGTAAAATTTGTAATGAGAGTTCAGACACTAGGATCGGTAGATGGACAAATAGCATTTTTACCAGCAGCAAATGGAATAAATTAATGCAATTAGTTGTATTAAATTTATATTAGCATAACGGAGTATACCTAAAATATATATATACTTGTAGATCGCATTAGAGTGGAGCATACGGGATGGCCGAATGAGATAGAGCGTACGTCTCCTGTGCTGGTAGATCTTGGGGTTGTGGGTTCGAACCCTGGTCGAGTCAAACCAATGACTTAGAAATTGATACAAATGACAGTAGTGCCTTAACAGCAGAGATATCAAGTAAATAAGAGTGTGAATAGGGAGACCTTCCTAATACACCAATTGTAAATACAGTACAACCCTGTTAAACCAAGCTCAGTTAAACCAAACAATCGGTTAATCCAAACTTTTTTCGGCGGTTATACTGTATATACATAAGAAACAATAATCAAGGGGTCCACATACATTGTATATTACATGTGCAATACACGCTTACTCAAAGTCAAAGTCAAAGCCAAAGCTCGGTTAAACCAATCATCGGTTAATCCAAACATATTTCTTGGGTCCCTTCAAGTTTGGTTTAACAAGGTTATACTGTAATGAGAAATAGCATAGTCAAATAGGGGGGGGGGTGGAGAGATACAAAACAGTACATTTAGATTTTATTTAAATGTGCGTAAACACCTTTGGAAAATGAAGGTAAAATGATTCATCGGTAGGAGTTTGGAAATTAAAAGCGGCAAATAGGGAGATTGGGGTTATTTTGATATATTTTATGGAAAATTCCCACCAGAGCGGTCGAGTTGGCGGCTCTGTTATGCCAGGTACACACCTACCGTTTTTCCGCACCCACCTACCGTATACGATCTAAAACTGCCCAAAAGTCGTGAGGTGTGCGCTCTCCTAGCACACCTACCGATTTCGATTCGCGACTTAAAACTCAGTTTTAGGGCTAAAACTGCTTCCTTACGATTGCGATTCGCGATTCAAAAAATGAATCGGCCTGTTTTCAGTTTTAAGCGGGTCGGGTCGGGTCGAAAGTTTTAGTGCGCGAATCGTATACGGTAGGTGTGTACCTAGCATTAGAGTGTCGTATTCATCACATTTAAAGGGAAATAAACATGACGAGGAAAACTTTACTTATTTGCAATTATCATGATCTAATCTTGTATCAGAGGAACATCATGATTACCGTGATGTCGGTAACTATATATCAGTAACTTGGTGATCTATATACTACTCCTGGTATTTAACTAAACCCTAAATTAAAGTAGAATATAACAATCAATCTAATGTAGGGCCTATTTTAGATTTATCTCAGAAAATTACAGAAATTCAAAACCATCGGATTATGCTACTTTAAGATATATAAGGAATATTCAGGTAAAGACTACACTGACACAAGTAACCAGATCCTAGGTGAAGATGCCTCCTCTGAGTTAATCTTCGCTGGTCCCTGATGAAGGACTGAAGCTGGTACCCTGGTACCTGGCGTGTGTACATACCGGTAGTACGATGATGGTTAGAGCGTCCGTATCCCGTGTTGGTAGTTTCGTGGGGTCATGGGTTCGAACGCTGGTCGAGTCAACCCAATTACTTAAAAATTGATACTTGTCGCTTCCTAGCCTGGCGCTCAGCATTATTAGGATAGGGCAAGGACTGGTTGGCTCAGTGTCAGGAAAATGTGACTGAGTGGGATATCAGGTCATGGTGCTGGTGGCCTGGTCTTCCAGTGGGGCAGTACTATAAAGTCACCATGAGTGTGCACTATCACAAGTCGGTACACAAGTCCTAGCATCTAAGAGAGAGAGAGAGAGAGAGAGAGAGAGAGAGACAGAAACTCAAAACTATCAGACTATGCAACTTTAATGCTGAGCGTCAGGCTAGGTACTGAGTACTGACGGTTTGGTTTGACTCAGCCAGGGTTTGATCCCACCACCTCCGGCACAGGAACCGAGTGTTCTACCGATTAACCCATCAATCCCCTGGTCCCAGTTCTCCTTCCACCAATTCATCATCATCATGCTGTCGGTTGCGATGCGACAAAGACTGCTTTTATTACTTGACAGCCGCTCTCCATTTAGCTCGCTGCTGTGAGAGTGATATCCATGTGTCAGTCTTAATGTCTCTCACCTTCAGGTTTCTCTTGATGGTATCCTTGAACAGGGAACGAGAACCAGAAGACAGTTGAGACTAGAGGATCTGCTTCAGTAGCCTGTCTGATGACATTCTCATGAGGTGGCCAGTCCACCGGACATTCTTTTTGATCAGAAGATCTTCCATAGAGGGCAGCCCTGTCCATTCGAGTATTTCCTTATTTGTCACTTTGTCCTTCCAGGTTAGCCTCATGATTCAACGCAGATGTCGCATCATGAAGGCATGCAGCTTTATCACCTGTCGTCTGTACACTGTCCAGGCCTCGGCTCCGTATAGTAGGGTGGATAGCACCAATTACAACTACTATATATATAGAGTAGTGAGTAGCATCTGCCTTCAAAGGACAACTGTGCACCCAGACCAATGGTGTCCTGACACAGCAGGTGTTCTGTTATTGGAGCAACAGTGAAATGAGACAAAAAGCTTGGTTGCTTGGTTGTTGGGGACCGACTTATAACAGTGCACACTCATGGTGACTTTAGAGTGTGCTCCCCCACTGGGAGACCAGACCACCAGCACCATCAGTTGATATCCCACTCAGTCACATTATCCTGACACTGAGCCAACCAGTCCTTGTCCTCTCCAAAAAATGCTGAGTGCCTGGCTATCAATTTTTATCAAGTATCAATTTTTAAATCATTGGTTTGACTCGACCAGGGTTCAAACCTGTGGGCTCGAATCCCATGATCTACCAAAACGAGAGCCAGACGCTCAACTCATCCGGCTATCCAGTCTGGTCTCTTTACCCTATACAATATATATAGAGGAGTCAGTAGTATCTATCTTCAAAGGACAACTGTGCATCCAGACCAATGTTGTCCTGACTCAGCAGGTGTCCTGTCGTTGGAGCAACAGTGAAATGTGACAAAAGCAGTTGACACATTGAAAAGTTGTTCCCCTATTGCAGTGGTTCACAAATCAAAGGAAAGCGTGGCTTGAAGACAGGCGCTAACCCCCCCCACCCCCCACACACACACTTTTGTTAATGGTGTGGTTAGGTTCCTGGAAACCATGACGTTAATAGAAAAAAAAGCATTAAGTGAAACCTATTAAATAATAGACCTTCATTGTATAAATAACACCTCAGCCACTGCAGACAACTTCAATATAACAACAAAACACAATATATTTACTTTTGATATTATCACTAGTTTATTTATTTGTTTATTGGGGTCTTACATCCTGGAAACATGTATGGTCATATAAGGACATACACTGACTTGTGAGAGTGTGCACTTATGGGGACTTTATAGTGCTGCCCCCCCTGGGAGACCAGGCTGCCGGGACCATAACCAGACGGGATGGTCGAATGAGTTAAAGCGTCTGTCTCCCGTGTTGGTGGATCAAATCCTGGTCCAGTCAAACCAATGACTTAAAAATTGATACTTGTGAGTTCCTAGCCAGATGCTCGGCATTACTAGGATAGGACAAGGAGCAGTGGAATGAGGAAGACCAGTCGTCTGCGACTGAAATTTCCCCTGCTTAAACAACTAATGTACCAACAACAACAAAATCTCATGCAGTCACATTATCCCAATACAGAGCTAACCAGTCTCTTTTAACTTAAGCCAATGAGGATGACGTCACCCCAAATGCACAGACAACAAAAAAAGAAAAAAACTGAAAATATTCCATATTTCCACACTAATAGATAATATAAACACAAGCAGTGGTGGAGTGGCTAGAATTTTTTTCCAGGTCAGACTTCTAATCTGATGGTCGATGGTTCGATTCGCCATGCCATCATCTCTGCCAATTTGGATTTCCACCACTCTGTATAACTTACAGCATCATCAAATGCCAGTTGCTCTCTTACCATGTCTGTGATGTAGGATGTAGAAAATCCCTTGGGTCAGTAAAAGTGTACGTTCGGGCTTTTCTATCAACCAACTGTCTAATGGTGAAAACAAGTCTATTCAGACTTATCCATGATAAAGCTTGATGCTCTTATCACGGAATGAACAATTCGGATGGCAGCCTGCTGGGCTGCGGTGGTCCAGCTGTGGTGTGGGCTCCCTGGTGAATTGAGCAGCTTAACGGTGTTATGTGATTAACTCACAGTCGTATAAGCAGCTCATCAGGAGTACACAGACGGGAAACCTAACACGTGCAAGCTACCCGGTGTTTGTTGTTGTTTTACATTCTTGCAGCATCTAACGTCATATCAGGACGGGTACCGACTTGTTGCAGTGCACACTCATGGCAACTTTTATAATGCTGTCACACTGGGAGACCAGGCCGCCGCCACCATGACCCGATATCCCACTCACTCACATTATCCTGACACTGAGCCAACGAGTCCTTTCCCTATCCCATTAATGCCAAGTGCTAGGCTAGGAACTGGCAAGTATCAATTGTATAAGTCCTATCCTGGAGCTTGGCATTAATAGGATAGGACAAGGACTGATTACCACAGTGCCAGGATAATGTGACTGTGTGCGATATGGGATCATAGTGCCAGTGTCCTGGTTTCCCAGTGGGTCAGCACTATAAAGTAACCATAAGTGTGCACTGTCACAAGTTGGTACCCATCCTGATATGACCGTAGGTGTTGCTATGACGTAAAACACCAAACAAACAAAACAAAGCAAACATCCTTGCAATATCCAAGCTCATATCAGGACGGGTACCGACTTGTTACAGTGCGCACTCATGGAGACTTTTATAGTGACATCACACTAGGATAATGGGCAACCGAGTGTGGTGTTCTCTGTGGCGGAGTGGTTAGAGTGTCTGACTTTTTTCTAGGTCAGACTCCTAATCTGAGGGTCGGCGGTTCGATTCCCCATGCCCCCAGCTCTGCCAATTTGGATTTCCACTGCTGTGTATAACTTACAGCGTCATCAAAGGCCGGTTGCTCGCATACCATGTCTATGTGGTGTGGGAGGTTAAAAATCCCTTGGGTCGGTAAAGGTGTAGGCTTGGGCTTTCTATCCACCAGCAGTGGAGTGGGGAAGACCAGTCGTCTGTGACTGGGATTTCCCCTGCTTGGGACAACTAATGTACCAAAAAAAAAAAAGAAGAGAGACAAATAAGTGTTCACACTTCCTGTCTACCGTTCGCTATATCGCTATTACCCTATGCTAATGTAGTGGTCTGCACTGCCCTCTCAGGCAAGGAGCTGCATAGACAGTTAGGCGTGGGTTGTATGGTGATATCAGAGAGCCTAGGTGGTGTAATGGTTAGCACACTGGCCCCGAATGCAAAGAGATGTGAGTTTGAGTCCCCCTCTAGGCGCAATATTTCCCATTTTCATCACCCCCACAACATTGCTTTCCGTGACCATGATCCTGTACAAGCTATGCACTGTATAGTTGTTGAACCTACCCTATGTATGTATATGTAAGTGCATTGCCTGTATGTAATTGTGAGCATTAAAAGACTTACAATTCTAGGGGGACGAGTGTAGTGGTCTGCACTGCCCTCTCAGGCAAGGAGCTGCATAGACAGGTAGCTGTGGGTTGCATGGTGATATCAGGGTGTCTATGTGGTGCAATAGTTAGCACACTGGCCCGGAATGCAAAGATATGTGGGTTTGAGTCCCGGTCTAGGCGCAATATTTCCCATTTTCATCACCCCCACAACACTAATACTGAGCTAACCAGTCCTTGCCCTATTTATTCTATCTATGCTGAGTGCCAGGTTAGGAAGTGACAAGTATCAATTTTTAAGTCATTACTTTCACTCGACCAGGGCTCGAACCCATGACCCCATGATCTACCAGCATGGGAGACAGACGCTCTAACTCATTCGGCCATCCCGAAGTCATCACTGCCACCGTGTTCTACGGGGCTCGTCGCGGACTACTACAACCTACGATAATTATTGAAATAATATGACAACTGATAAATCAGAGGTTTATGTAACTTTAATGGTACTTGAATCAATTTGAACAAGACAACTGGATGAAAGAGCCGAGTGCATAGGGCGCCCGCTTCCTGTGAGGGAGGTTATAGGATCAATCCCAGGCAGAGTCAAACCAAAAACTTACCAAAAGTTGATAGACTGGTTCTCAACATTGTTAGCATACCGCAGGAACAGGTTAACTCAGTATCAGGATAATGTAACTTAGAATAATGTGTTGTAGTGAGTAGGTGACTGCATTCCTGTGGTGCAACACTATAAATCCACTGATAAGTAGATAGGATACCATGTCATAGTGCCAATGGCACGGTACCCCAGTAGGGAAACACTAATGAAATCCCCCATCAGAGCGAGTTGTCGCAAATCTGTTCCCGTCCAGACATGACCTTAGTTGCTGCTAGGAAGCAAAACCCCAGTAGAACAAAGCAAATCATTTGCCGCCAAGATGGTAGGCGGAATGGGTGGAAAGAAGCCTTATTTATTGGTCCATGGTGCCATTCTGCTCACTGAGCACTATTGGTGGCCACGATATGAAACCCCCTAAAAGGCCATTTCACGCTGTAGTTAGTATCTATGTTCTGCGACTGCGCAGTGGAGAAGAATGGGGAGGAGGGGTGGGGGCAGGATAGAGAATTATGGGTAGCAAACTCGCATTCTGATTCCATTTACCAGATGAGAAAACTGATCATTCACAAACGCGAGCTATTTATATATGGCTTAGGTTTATAATGGTTGGTTGGTTGGTTGTTGGAGTGTTATGTCCTGGCAACATTTAAAGTCATATCAGGACGGGTACTGACTTGTGACAGTGCACACTAATGGTGACTTTTGTAGTGGTCTGCGCTGACCTCTCAGGCAAGGAGCTGCATAGACAGGTAGGTGTGGGTAGTGTGTTGATATCAGGGAGCCTAGGTGGTGTAATGGTTAGCACACTGGCCCGGAATGCAAAGAGATGTGGGTTCGAATCCCGCTCTAGGCGCAATATTTCCCATTTTCATCACCCCCACGACACTGGTTGCCGTGACCATGATCCTATACAAGCTGCGCGCTGTATAGTAGTTGAACCTACCCTGTGTATGTAAGTGTGTTGCATTGCCTGTGTGTATGTAATTGTAAGCATTAAAAGACTTACAATTCCAGGGGGACGAGTGTAGTGGTCTGCACTGACCTCTCAGGCAAGGAGCCGCATAGACATGTAGGCGTGGGTAGTGTGTTGATATCAGGGAGCCTAGGTGGTGTAGTGGTTAGCACACTGGCCCGGAATGCAAAGAGATGTGGGTTCGAGTCCTGCTCTAGGCACAATATTTCCCATTTTCATCACCCCCACAACACTTTTATAGTGTTGTGTACAAATGATGGGAGATGTCAGGAAGAAATTAAGAGAAGGATAACAATAGCCCGAACAACATTCTCCAAAATGCATAGAGTGTTAGCATCAAGTAAGATATTAATACATACAAGGAAGCGTATTATTCAGTGTTATGTGTGGTCTACTCTAATGTATGGGGCTGAGACATGGACAATCTCTAAGAAAATGTACAAACGTTTAGTAGCATTTGAGATGTGGACTTATCGAAGGATGATGAAAATATCATGGACAAATAAGATCACCAACAAAGAAGTTCACAGAAAAATTAAAAATAAGAAACGCTTGTTTGCCACTATACAGACAAAGAAACTTATTTATTCTGGCCACATCATTCGTCAGAGTTCAATATACCGTACATTGTTGGAAGGAAAGGTGAATGGCAGCAGAGGGAGAGGGAGACCAAGAACATCATGGTTTACAAATATTTCACAGTGGACAGGCTTGAATTATTCACAGTCTATCAGAACAGCACAACACAGGACAATTGGAGAACCATTGCATCCAACCGTCGACTAGAGGACGGAACTATTGATTGATTGATAGTGTTGTGACACAGGGAAATCAGACCATGGACCCAATGACCCGATATCCCAGTCAGTCACATTATCCTGACACTGAGCCCACCAGTCCTTACCCTACCCTAATAATTCCAAGCGCCCGGCTAGGAAGCGACAAGTCTCAATTTTATAGGTCATTGGTTTGACTCGACCGGGAACCGAACTCTTGATCTCCCGCACGCGAGTCCCGCGCTCTACCGATTCGGCCACCGTGCCCGTTAATGGTGTGGGTGTGGGTGTAGGTGGGCGTGATAGCATGTGGGTGGGCGGAGGTGGGTGATAGTGTGGTTGTGGGTGGGGTGGGATGGGTGATAGTGTTGGGGTGGGGGTGATAGTGTGGGGGTGGGGGTAGGGGATGGGTGGTGGTGGGTGGGGTCCTCATATAAAGATGTACATGTTGTGGACATGGATACATATGTACATATACATACACATAGATGCATACATACATATAAATACACATCCAAAACAATACACCACAAACTGATGACTAAAAGATGTTCAGCATTGAAAACAAGTTCTGTCCTAAATTGATATCCTATGGACAGGGTAAATAACCAATCATTAAAAACAAAAAACACATCCAGACAGACATCCATGTGTCATTGGTTTGACTCGGCTGGTATTCGAACTCCAGACCTTCCGTACGGGAAGACTGCGCTCTACCGATTCGGCCGCCGTGTCCAGTCAGTATATCTCCATTTAGGTCCACTAGTACCGATGCGCCACCTATCGTCGGAAAAAATAACTACGCCAAATGTCCCCCATCATCATCAGCATCATCATGCTGTCGATCCCGATGCCACAAAGACTTCTTTCATTACTTGACTGCCGCTCTCCACTTAGCTCTCTGCTGTGAGAGCGATGTCCATGAGTCGGTCTTAATGTCTCTCAGACATTTCATGAAAGCTGCCTGCAAAAGTGTTGAAGTGCTGCTGGCTTTTGCAAGTTACCAGAGGCACTCTCTCGGGGAGCAAATAGAGGTTTCACACCGGCAAGAACATGTCCAGACAGGCGCAAAGCTATTTGTCCCTGCAGTGGCTGGTCGGGAGATGTTGGGAGTTCCATTCATCAACCACCCTTAATGCTGCCACAGTGACATGGGTTTTCTGTTCAGGGTTTGCTCCCTTAGCCTTCGGTTCTGTCAAGAACCTGTACCACAAGGCAGTTGTTTACAACTCGGCAGGGCAGGGGCGTCAAACTCCCTGAGGTATTGCAATACCTGCATACCAATGTCCCCCATTCCCCACTAAACTAACTATCATCAAGGGTCGACACAGCATCAGAGGTTGATTGGAACCAAAGCCTGAACTTGACTCCTTCGCAAACTGGTAAATCCCAAAAGGATTTGGTCAGCACCGGTGGAAACCCAGCTCACTATATATGGAAAACATGTCAGGCAGACCAGACCGGATGGCCGAATGGGTTGAACATCCGTCTCCCGTTTTGGTAGGTAGAACATGGGATTCGAACTCACGCGTTCGAACCCTGGGTGAGTTAAAGCAATGACGTTCAAATTTATACTTGTTGCTTCCTATCCAGGCGCTCGGCATTATTAGGAGAGGGCAAGGACTGGTTGGCTTAGTGTTAGGATAATGAGACTAAGTGGGATATCAGGTCATGGTGCTGGTGGTTTGGTCTCCCAATGGGCCAGCATGATAAGGTTGACATGAATGTGCACCGTCACAAGTCTGTACCCGTCCTGATATGACCTTACATGTTGCAAGGACGTAAAACTCCAACATCCAACAGCAGCAGGTCAGGCATACCCTCCAGTGGACGCCATTAAATCGCGGAAAGCCGGCGCCCATTAGTTTGTTGTTTGTGTGTGGGAAATATATTTAGTGTATTATTTTATCTATTACTTAAGTGAAGAAAATACAATTAGTTTGGTTGAGCTATCTCTGGCTGGACCTTCCTTAAAAGGCCCCTCCACTTTATTAAAGTCAAAATTCTGTACGAGTGAGGCAGATAGTGGGGGAGCACGCACGCATGTGCCCCCTCTGAGTCACTAGCTCCCAGTACTGGGAGCATTTGAGCTGGTAGCCAAGGCGCTCCAACACACTTAAATGAGCAGTTGTCAAAGCAAGTAATTACAAACATAAGAAGTACCCCCACCAGAGTGCATGTCGGCCTGCTGGCCCGAAATACAAAGTTACACAATAATAGCACTCAGTCGTATATCATCATTTATCAGTCAGGTGGCTTGCAGGCATCATAATTAGAAAGACACTAAGTCGTGTATCACCCATACTGGCCTGCAGACACATTAATTAACACGTTGAACATGTAGCAACCCAAAGACATATATATCAGTTAATAGTAGACAAGCAATGCAGGTGGACTCCATTCCAAATAATATTCGCATAACAAGTTATACAACACTTTATCTTCATCACCGTGGCACCACTCTTTTTAGTTACTTACAGTTTTTTTGTGTGGCTTTTTAAAAGTTTCATAGTCCCATAGTTTTGAGTTTCTGCAAGTGTTTTTCAGATAAATATATCAAATTGATTGTCATAGCCTACCTTACTTTAATTTGAAGTAATCTGTATTTTAAATGTCTATGGTTTGAGATATTTGAAGGGAAAATATTTCAAATTAGTTTTGGTCAGCTTACCAAAACTCTGACACAATAGTATTCAGCAGAAACAGACTCTCTTAAAGTTGCATAGTCCGGTGGTTTTGAATTTCTGTATTTTTTCTGAGATAAATATATTAGATCGATCACTAGTGTCTACTTTACATTAGTTCAAAGTTACTTTTATTTTAAATGGTAAACTTTTGAGATATTGTGAGTGCAAACATGGAAAATTAGTTTTGGCAAGCATGCCAAAACTCTGACACCATAGACTTCTGCAGTAAAAGGTTCTGTTAAATTGACTCAGTATTGCCTTCTACGCAGAAACAAATGCTGAATAAGTGCATCAGTATCTAAGTTAGATATGTAAAATCAAATCTAGATAATTGGCTTGGTTTTGAAAATTTGATATTTCATCGAACTATGCAGCTTTAAGCATTTTGTAAAATTGTCCGATATAATACATGTGAACCGAGGTGAAGTTACTATAATAAATTACAAACTGTCTATATAATGATAAATGTTAAAATATAAAAACCCAAAGGCATATGAGGGATGTGTGACATTGGTAAACTATTATTCATTGAGTATTGAATTTGTATAATTGAATAGTCTTTAGAGGGAGTGTCACTTCCGAGTTTGACTAAGAACAGTCTTTGGAAGAGTCACCTCACATGCCCCCTCCCCCCCCCACATGGTATTGTTATGATCATTGACCACTGCATTGTACTCTGATTGGAGGAGTGAGTCATGTGACCACTGCATTGTACTGTGATTGATGAATGGAATCATGTGACAACGGCCATCTTGAATCTTGAAGAACCTATATAAGCCAATAAACTAAAGAGTCTCATTCTCTTACTTTCACTCTAACCCTGTTTCCTTCATTACCTGTAGTGCTTTCATTTGACCTATTTACACCACCCACACCCACCAGCCGGCACGTTTACAATTTGATGCTACATAGAAGGGACTACTGAGGCCATTTAGCAGAACCGGTTACTACTGAAGCCTATGTGGTCAAAGTTTTGGCAAGCTTGCCAAAATTAACTTAGCATGTTTTCACTTCAAATATCTCCTAAATTAGTCATTTTCAAGCAGAGTTACTTCAAGCTAAAGTAAGATAGATTATAACGATCAATCTAATATATTTATCTCAGAAAATGACAGGAAATCAAAACCATCGGACTATGCAACTTTAACTTGACTCGGTATTTCCTTCTGTGAGGCAACAAATAAATGCCCCAATAAGTGCATCAGTATCTAAGTTAGATATGCCGAATCAATGTTAGATACCACCTGGGCTATGCCCCGCTCCCTTTAATCAAGTAATGCACAAACAAAACGCAGTGTGGGTAAACCGCGGGCACGACGCCGTGATGGTGCTGCCACCTACAGGAACTTCCGGTGAGCAGCTCATTGCTCTTGCAAGTCCCCCAGCTGCAGACGACGTTGTACCCACTCCTCCACTTGACTTCGCCCACCCACTCACCATCCCACCCTCCCACCCACCCACCCACCATCCCACCCTCCCTCCCACCCTCCCACCCACCTAGCCACCCTCCCACCCACCCACCTACTATACGTTGTGGTATGTGGGGTTGAAATAGTGGAACGGCAGAACACCAAAAGTCAGACCCAAACTATGGACCTATTCCGCAGGGCAGGCGCACTCGGTTGGGTGGTTGTTGGAGTTTTCCGTTCTGGCAACATCTAAGGTCATATCCGGATGGGTACCAACTTGTGACAGTGTGTACTCATGGCAAAATTATAGTGCTGCTCCCTACCGGGAAATCAGGCCGCCAGCACCATGACCCGATGTCCCGCTCAGTCACATTATCCTGACACTGAGCTAACCAGTCTTGGCCCTATCCTAATAATGCCACCCACCATGCTTGGAGATGACAAGTATCAATTTTTAAGTCATCGGTTTGACTCGACCGGGTTCAACCCATGGGACCGAATCCAATGATCTACCGAAATGAGTTTGTTTGTTTGTTGTTGTTTTACGTCCTAGCAACATCTAAGGTCATATCAGGACGGGTACCGACTTGTGACAGTGCGCACTCATGGCGAATTTATAGTGCTGCCCCACTGGAAGACCAGGTCACCAGCACCATGACCTGATATCTCACTCAGTCACATTATCCTGACACTGATCCCTATCCTAATAATGCTGATCACCAGGATAGGAAGCAACAAGTATCAATTTTTAAGTCATTAGTTTGACTCGACCAGGGTTCGAACCCACGACCCCACGATATACCAACACGGGAGACAGATGCTCTAAGTACTCATTCGGCCATCCCGTCTGGTTTGATAACACTAAGAACTGAAACGTTCTATCTTGTTTACTTTTCAAGATATTCAGATTTTATGATTTTGTATTTACTTGAACAAAACTTGCCTTCAACACTGAATGAAACATGAGATGTGTTTTTTTTTCTTTGGCTTAATTTGATTTTGTTTCAAATATATGTCTATCATCTACCAAATCAAAGCTCATTTGGTGATCGTTCTGACCATTCAGCACCAAGTGAAACAAAACCACATTGTACAATTTTCCGATCTAATGGCATGAGGATATATGTGAAGCTACTATAATAAATTGCAACTTGTCTATAAAATGGTAAATGGTGATATATAAAATCCAAAGGCATATGAGGGATATGTGGAGTTGGTTAACTATTACTCATTAGGTATAGAAATTGTATAGTAAAATAGTCTTTGGAGGAGTGTCACTTCTTAGATAGTCTTTGGAAGAGTCACCTCACATACCCCCTCCCCCCATGGTGTTATTTATGGATCATTGGCCACCACAAGGCACTATAGCCAGCATAACAAGGCCTTGGATACAACAGATTGAACTCTGATTGGTGGATCAACCCATGTGACCACTGCCATCTTGGATTCTAAAAGCTATATATATAATAAACTAAGCAAGCTCCTTCTGGTTCCTTCTGCACACTCTATCTCTTTCTTGCCTTCCTTCTCTATACTTGCCTGTAGTGATTTCCTATTTAACCTGCCTACACAACCACAGCTGCCGGCCGTCGCACTTTACAACATGCTTTAGTATTTGTTCTGATTAATGTGATGCAAAAGAATGTACTAATTTACTAAACTGCCTGTAATAAAGTGTCTTTTGGTGTTTTGTCTTAGTATACAGCCCAAGTAACCTTGGTATCAAATCAAAGGATAAACCTTTACTTCATTCACAGTACTTTCTGGGTATTTTCAATTTAAACATGCACTCGAAAGGAGGATTTAAAAACTAGCAATTTTTCATGATTTTTCATATGTTATTCCAGTATTTTCTAAATACTGCCGATACTTATACAATGCTCTTCTAAGGGGGTTTACTATTTTGTCTAATAAAGCTTGTACATACTTCAAAGATGTCCATCATTTCAATCAAAATAACCAAAATGGTTAGTTTCAGTGAAGGACAGGCCAGTCAGCATAGCAACTATCGTATGAATGATTTGTAAACGGGGGGACAAGCTGAATCACTAAATAATCTCACCAGGGGGGGGGGCTATAAATAACAGCCCTGGAGATAGCATCACGTGACCCACTCAAATAGGTCACCATCCCCATATATATAAGGAGTGTGGGCGGGACAGCTGACCCAGACACTTGCTATCCGGACCGCACCTCGTCCACACCTATCTATCTCCTCTTAGCTGGCCTTGCTCCTCCTTGATATGTCTGAAAAGAGTTCCACCAGCATTTCACTTTCTATTCTTACTCTGTCTGTGTCTTTGGCTCGCCGGCTGGTCACCATAGAGCAAATGGACATGGTCCTTTGACTCAACTCTCCTGATTTCTCTTTCCTAGAATCTACCCCTTTTTTTTTCTCCCAGGCATACTCCTCACCCTGACCAGGGGAGTTGTGTGCATGGGTGGGCCCTGTACCTTGCCATTTCTCTCGCTTTGTTCTCGTTGCTATAACTGCTTTACCCCCCTTTGCCCGTTCCTTCCTCCCAAGCCCTTGCTGCTGTCGACTGGATACAAGTGCTCTACTATTGCCGGACCGAAGAGCGTTTCAATGTTGTAAAGATGTTCCCAGCTTCTACAACCATCCCTACTGAAATTAATCTTCAACCAAAGATTGGACTGATTTATCGGAGCCCCTATAATGTTGCAGTTCTGCAACTAGTAAATGTCGTAAGGTTACAAACAACCCCATAAGCAAGGACAGCTGACTGGCTTTCAACTGATCGGCTTGTCCTGCTTCTGAGGTTGGTTGTTGGAGTTTTATCTACTCATTGCGACTTTATAGTCCTGCCCCATTGGGAAACCTGACCACAAGCACCATAACCTGATGTCCCACCCAGTCACGTTATCCTGACACTGAGCCAACCATGCAGTACTTGCCCTATCCTAATAATGCCGAGTGCCTGGCTAGGAAGCGACAAGTATCAATCTTTATATTAAGTCATTGGTTTGACTCGACCAGGGTTCGAATCTGTGGGTTCGAATCCCATGATCTAAAAAAAACCCGGGAGACGGACGCTCAACTCATTCGGCCATCCATCCCGTCTGGTCCCATCCTGTCTGGTCCCATCCCGTCTGGTCCCATTCGAGGGTGAGCATCCTAACCAATACCACATCTATGCTCCCAGATTCAATCACCCTATCCACACCTCCCTGTGTGGCTCCTTGCTTGTGGGGTAAGTAGTGAAGACTACAACACTCATCCTCCTGGAATTACCCGTCTCTTAAATGGTTTACGCCATTAAGTCTCTTAAAGCTGCATAGTCCTGTAAAATATTTTGAAATTTCTGGGTGTTTTTTTATTTAGTGCTATGCAGCCTCCAGGCTGCCGGGTACCAGCTAACTAGGTCATCTGACTGATACCCCGCTGCATTGGTATTCTGCAGCCAATGGGCTGCCGGGTATAAGCTAGGGTCAGCTGACTGATATCCGGATAAAAACCTATAAATAAGGGTGCAAGTCACATGCTCTCTCTCTTTCACCATGGCCACCAACCAGTCCAGACTATGTATATGTGCCTTTAGCAACTATGTTGAGATTAAAACAACCACGTG
Source organism: Branchipolynoe longqiensis (assembly GCA_030323885.1). Classification (NCBI taxonomy): domain Eukaryota; kingdom Metazoa; phylum Annelida; class Polychaeta; order Phyllodocida; family Polynoidae; genus Branchipolynoe; species Branchipolynoe longqiensis. The sequence continues at coordinate 42,753,290 of CM059190.1, read as the reverse complement.
AGTACAATGTTGTCTTCCTGTGGATGTTTCAGACACTTAGCCTACCAGGATACCAGAAGTAGATCAGGGATATATAAAAAGAAAAAGCTTACAATAGCTGTTTTTCTTGATTTCAAGAAAGCTTTTGATACAATTGACCACAAAATCCTGCTATGTAAGATCAAAAGAGCTGGACTGGGAAAAAGATCATGTAGGTTCATATCCAACTACTTAAACAACAGACAAGTCACAACAATTAATAATACAGAATCCTCCACTAGAATTGTCAGAACAGGAGTGCCCTAAGGTTCCACTTTGGGAGCACTCCTCTTTCTGATATTTATTAATGACCTACCATTGCTGTCTACCAGTGCTAATTTCACACTTTTTGCGAATGATGCTTTCCTCACAGTGCACAATAAAAACATTATTCTGGCAGCTACTATGGTAAACAAGGTGTTAAAAAAGGTCAATATTTGGTGTGCTGATAACAAACTTACCTTAAACAGACAAAAATCTGAATATGTGATATTTGGAACAAAATCTAGAAAATCGCACACACAAAATATAGAGCTATGTATAGGCAATGCAGTGAGTGCTAAGAGAAGTGAACTCATACAAATACTTAGGAACCACACTTGACTCTACACTGAATGCGAACCAGCAACTATCGAGGCTGAACCAAATTCTAGGTATGAGAATGGCAACCTTTAGAAAAATAAGATGCTACATGAGTGAGAACACAGCGTTCAAACTGTATAAGGCAACTATACTGCCAATAATAGATTATAATGATCTAATCTATGGCCTTTTAACAAAACAATAAGAAAATAAATTACAGAGAACTCAAAACCGAGCTCTTAGAACAGTATATAGGGACAAAGTTCTCTCAGTGAATGAGATGCACACTAGATCTAATATCACATACCTGAGCCAAAGGAGAGATGCACATCTGCTATCTCTTATGTTTATCAGAGCCAAGGATGAAAACTACATAGACCATACTAGCAGAGTTACCAAGCAGGGGGATGCTACACTCCTCAAAGTTCCTAAACCACTCACAAATAGACTGACAAGAGCCCCTATCTACAAAGGCAGCAAATTATGGAATGAACTCCCAGTCAGAATTAGACATGCACAAACACAACTAGAATTCAAGAACCTGGTAAGAATTCACCAAGCCAATCAGGCTATTCTACAGGCCTAGTGATGAGGTCGCCATATTTAATTAGCTATCTATTATAAGCACCTATGGCCACCCCACCCCCTCCCACCACCCCACGCGCTCCTTTGCTCCTAACCAAGTTATCCACATACAAATTATTTGCCCAGCAAATTCGGAAATGTGTATCAGTCTGGTAGTATTGCTATAGACCGGGGGCCCTGTGGCACTGGGATGGCTCACTCCCTATCTCTCCCATGTGATGTAAATTTTGCGGTGCCACCTTGTGGTGGGTTTGATCGACTCGGCTGCTGGTTGGTGTTTCACATGTAAACACATACGGTTATATCATGCATGAGACAGGTAAGCGTGAATGCACATCAATATGGGATTGCTATGAACAGGCACACATCCTCGTCGCCATTGTCACACATCTTTCACATTCATATATACATTTGTGCATATATTATAGCATCTGTTTAGCTGGGGGAACAGCCAGCGCACACAAAGTGGTGGGTTTGATCATTTTGATTACACAGTACAGGCTGAGTGAGCCGTCTTGGTATTACAGGGTCTTTGTATAAACATAGACACTAATAAAGTCTGTACTAGACTACTAAATGACTGAAACGTACAATCCTCCAAGCATTGTTTATCCCATCATTACTAACAACCTACTTACTCAAACTACTTCATGTAGTCAAAAAACACACCTGAGGTATTAACCTTTTAAGCATAACCCTATAAGCTAACCACACTCTATCTAACAGAATAAACAAACCATTCTACTAACACTCACTCCATCTCAAAATCTTAACTCCAACAACATGATAGTTTTGCAATTCACAACATAGTAGGCATACAAACCTATGAAGGGAAACTATGCACCTAACCACTCCGTAATGTAAAGGTCTAATCAATACACATGTATGTATCAAGTGTGTAGGAATACAACATATAACTGCTATTTTTTATGTGAATTGTCAAACTATACCATATGTAAGTCTTTGAATGTTTGATATTGTTATTTCAGCTGATTTGGGCTAGCTGCTGGTGACGATATCGGACTACATGTGCATATATTGTAAATACCTGTATTGTCACATGGCTGGAAGACCAGTGCCACGGCGCTGACAAGAGACTTTATTCAATGAATAAACTATATTTACACACACACAAAAAATGCACAAACTTGGCACCCCGATGAAAACATCACATTTTCAAAATCCAAACAATTAGCTAGATTTGATTCTACGTCTCTAATTTATATACTGGCACACTTATCAAACATTAACTTTTGTCACCACATAGAATGGAACACTGAGCCAATTTAATAGAAACTGTTAGTGCAGAAGCCTATGGTGTCCCCGAGTTTTTGGGGTTTCTGATCAAATTAATTTAGAACATTTGAATTTGCACTTAAAAAATCTAAAAAGTTATCCATTCAAAAAAAAGTTATTTCAAACTAGAAAAACATAGATTATAATGATCAACCTAATATATTTGTCTCAGAAAATGGTAAAAACTCAAAGCCATCGGACTGTGGCCACTTTAAATGGTTTACACTCATAAGTCGCCTGTATGTGCTTACGATTACGCACATACAGGCAATGCACTTACATATGAGGCTGTCTCAAAAGGTGCTAAGCAATATGGGACAAAACTTTGTCCATTGTAACGATCAACATACTATCTGCTTATGAATTTGCTTAGGATAAACTGATTTGTTTTTTACATGGTGTTTCATAATCCCAATAGAATACATATTGATTTGAAGCAAATGTCCTTGTGTTTTCAGTGTAACCACTTCTGTGCTGTTTTGTGTCAATCGTTACGTGGACAAGAAAAAAGAAGAGTTATCACCTTTTGAGACAGACTCATATACATGGACGGTGTTCAACATCCATACAGCAATTAGCATGTACTTAAAAACAAAAAAGTTTATTGATACTGTATTTATTCTGCCCATAGCGTGTAAGCTCCCGCGAGGGTGCTTGTTTTCAATGCTGGACAGCCGTGAGGAATGTTATGGTGTATGCCCGTGTTCTGGTTCCGCATTGGTATCCGGGACATCCACCAGCATTTATTTGAGTAGTTAGTATCTATGTTAGTTTATTTTGGGTTTTTTGGGGGGTATAACTTCCTATCATATAACTAATATCGTATAGTATGTACATCTAGTGAGATGGTAATAGGCTTGTGGACAAGGACGTGTTCCCAGAATTTGTTTGTTTGTTTTGTTTGCAGCTTTCCTTTCACTTGTGCCCTGTCCCTAGTTAGTGCCTAGATGTGCCAGAACACATCTGCACTCTTCGGGACTGTGACCAGGTGAGTTGGCTGCGGTGTTAAATCATTAACCATAGTTCTAATGCATTGTCCCTGACTTTTGGATTTACCACCATCCTTTCACCTGTGCCCTGTCCCTAGTTGGTACCCGGGTAAGTCAGAACACACCCTTACCCTTCGGGACTGCAACCTGGTGGCAGGTTATGTATTTTCTCATGCCATAGTGTATTATAGTTTGGGTTTGGTGAGCATCGTTGGTCTGTACTTAGTCCTGGTCATGGCACAAGAACTTTGAAACATGACACTCATCCCTGTAAAACACTCCACTTAGGAGAGGATCATGTTCTTAATTGCTCAATAAAAAACTAGTCTTACCTTTGGAATGCATCCTTTTGAGTTATTGGTTCTCGTCAGGAAATGTTCTTTTCTTGCAATGTGCTCAGTTCAAACTTTGTAGTTTCTGCAGTTTGTGATTCTGAAAGCAGCGGTTTTAACAATATTTAAAGTTGCATTTAATTATTAGTTATTGATAATCTGTGACTACCACTGGTTTAGTAGGCTCCAAGCCTCAGTCAAGATACTATGATGGTCCACGGTCTTCCACGCAGCCACGCACTCATAGAAGAACGCCAAGAATTAGTAACAGTATGCTTCAAACTGGTTTATTCCAAAACCTATCTGCTCTCTGCTGCGTCAACAGTCAACTGACCCACCCCCTAACTCGCCAGGTCCCACATCGTCTCTACAGGTGGGTGGGGGGTGTGCTAGCCACACGCAGTAGAGGGCAGCTCAGTCGGGGCTCTGCCCGGTGGCTAGCGTGCCACCACCTAGCGTAGTTCAGTGTAACTGCGTAGGTGTGCGGCATAGTGTCTGGCACCACTGCGTGGTAGTGGAGCTCATGTACAGACTACTGAACTGCCCCCCCTAGAGTCTCACCGGTTGCAGCAGGCAAACCGATGAGAATCGAAACATGATAGAAGACAAAATGAGATCCAAATTGAAAGGGAGAGAAGCCTTACAAACATCTTTGTATCCATATGCACAATGCCTAAATCTACCTGCAGTTACAGCAAAATCTAGCTAAACTAGCTGGAAGGCAAACAGTGCAATATGTTCACATGAATCTAGGTGAAGAAAGGAGCTTTAAATGTCTTGTCGTCCTAAGTGACCTCTCCCAGCTTCTATGTAGTTTGTGAAATAGAATGTTTTTGCTGGGAGAGAGGAGATTGTTCATACCCTACAAGTGGAACCCCCTCGACAGGAGGAAGCAAAGAGCTGCTCAATCCACCCCCCGCTGCCCCCCAGCTCAGGAGAACCGGCTGCAGGGCGCTCCTCCTTCTGCCTGGGGCAGCTCCTCTTAGAGCTCCTTCAGTCTGTCCTCCCGTGTGTCCGCGTAGCCTGGCCAGTAGATCACAGACAATATTACACCACGGACACGTCACACAGACACACCCAGGACCTGCTCAGTGACCCACTCCGGTGTAGAGTGCATGAAAGTAGAAGGTCAGTGTTACTTATAACAATTGAGAGAGTCTCCGCAGATACAACGTTGGTATGTAATACATCCTGGAGGAGGCTAAGGGTGCCAGCAATAACCCCTCCTTCTACAGGGCAATTACACCCTGTGCATCCTCAACTGCTACAGCAGAAGTCGATAGACACACTGTCAGTGTCATTCATGAACTGCCAATAGTAATAAAATATCAAGAATGCAGTTTATTATAAGAGTCAGGGAGGCACTGAAAATGATAATATAGAGTATAATATGTATAAGTGCCAACCCTCCAACTCCCGCACCATCGACAACCTTGATCCACTAGATCAATTTTGAGAAAATGTTTCCTAATAGGTGTCGAAAAAGGAAGACAGAGAGGGTGAAATTTGAGGAATAATAATTATATATATATATAAAAGTATTCCGACCCTTACTGCAAAACAGGCAGAACTTTCCCAACCACTCTCAAATAACTGCGTAGTCAATCTAATTGAATTCCGAATCCTACTTCCTACTTCTCTGTTCCCTGGGCAGCAATAACCACAATTTTTAACTGTAAGGCCGTGTATCCATAGACTGTTCCCTTGTGGCATGTTCCCTTGTTCTATTTTCGCTTGTGACCTTGTGACATGCCACACAGACAATGAACCAGTGTTTTGCTTAGTGACCATTCCCATAGGTTGGACCCAGGGACCGTTTGGCCTTCTGCACAGTACATGTGATGTACTGACAAGGAACATAGAGAATGAACATCTTCATTGTCTGTGTGGTGCGTTACAAGGTCACAAGTGAACACGGAACAAGGGAACATGCCACAAGGGAACAGTCCATGGATACACGGTCTTAAAGACTCACTGCCATGCCTGGGTGACCCCGGGAAGGAAGTCATTAAGTCCCTAATGTTTGGGAACTGTGTAGAAATTATTTCCATGTATGGATTCAAGAGTTGATTGATTGCCATATCCATAGTGCAAAGCTAGTAACATCTGGCTTAATCGGTGGAGCACAGGCTTCCCGTGGGGGAAGTAGGAAGTTCGAATCCAAGTCGAGCCAAACCAATGACTTATCAAATTGATACTTGTCGCTGGCGCTGGGTATTAATAAGATGGATCAATAAGATAGAACACAAACTGGTTAGCACAGGATGGGGTACCAACTTTTGATAGTGCACACTCATGGCGACTTTATAGTGCTTCCCTACTTGGAGAACAGGCTTCCAGCTGACATTCCACTCAGTCACATTATCCTGATTCTGAGCAAACCCGTGTTCGCCTGATCCTATTAATGCCGAGCACCAGGCCAGGCAGCAACAAGAATACATTTTGTAAGTCATTGCTTTGACTTGGGCAACGTTCTGAACCCTCGACCTCCCACATGGGAATCCCGTCAGCGCTCTTACCAATTTAGCCAAAGCGTCCGGTCACATTCTCCAACTTTAACACATCAGGGGCCATATGCACCAATCGGAGTTAGAGCCTTAACCACGGTTTGGGTATCTCCACATGGCTAACTGTGGAAAATTGGTATGCGCCAGCGCTAACCGCGGACCGTAGCCTAGGCTAAGCTACCCCAGTTTCAAATCAGGTTTAACTGCTAGCCGGGGTCATTAGTGTGCGTGTATGGATGTAAATCTATTCAATGCGTTCATATTTAACAGAATTACATAGTCAAATAGTGAAATTTTATTAAATTAACCCTAAAATCGAAGCGAGATTAACGCTGATGCCGTAACGGCGGCGATATTACTAGTTATATTTTCGAATCGACGACCTTACAGTAAACACACCGCCGCCGCCGCCAGTATGTAAAGCGATGTTGATGCGGCAGCGGCGGCGATTTGTTTACTTTACGTTCGTCGATTCGAAAATATTAATATTAATATCGCTGCCAATGCGGCGGTAGCTTTAATAATGCTTCGAATTTAGGGTTAAATTGATAAAATTTCACTTATTGCGTATGTAATTCTGTTAAATATGATAGCATTTAATAAATTTGAGCCTAATCTATGCCTACAAACACAGAGGGAATTCCCAAATCTATAAATAAACTCACGGTCAGCTATCCGCCCCGGCTAAAACATTGGCGCATACCAGTTTATTTTTTTCGTGGACCCCCCACTACCCGGAGCTACCTGACCGGAGTTAGCGCCTAGCTCCAGTTACAACTAGCACAACTTGGTGCATATGGGCCCAGACATTTAAGACAGACACTATTTGCACTCCGACTACTGCTACCCTGCAACCAACCAAGACCTTGCATTTTGATATTTTTTTAAAGATTTGAATAAAAACTCTTTGAATCAACAAAATAAGAAGTAATGATTTTTATTTGTGAAGAAGTGTGTGTGGGGTGGTTCACACGCTCAAATAGATCTCTGCATTTGGCATAACTGAAAAGCCACTTTTAAATGGGTCACCGATTTCGCTGGTGTCCGAGTCCTAAATGCCAGGTTTGATAGAGCGTCGACGGGGTGGCGGCGCATTTAGGCTGCTGCCCCCTGGCGGTGCCCGGTTATCTGAGCCGCACATCTGAGAAAGCTGGCATGACCAGGGCTGATCATAAAGCTGCATAGGCCAATGAAATATCAAATTTTCAAAACCAAACCAATTATCTAGATTTGATTTTACATATCTAACTTAGATACTGATGCACTTATTAAGCATTTGTTTCTGCGTAGAAGGCAATACTGAGTCAATTTAACAGAACATGTTACTGCATAAGTCTATGGTGTCAGAGTTTTGTCAAGCTTGCCAAAACTAATTTTCCATGTTTGCACTCAAAATATCTCAAAAGTTTACCATTTAAAATAAAAGTTACTTGGAACTAATGTAAAGGCCCTGTTACACTACGACGTTTCTCGCTGGCGACCCGGCAACGTGTGGTGTTTTTGGGCGAAAATGGGTGAAATATCGAGACACGCTGGGGGCACGTTATGCGCGCGTCGGTACACGTCGGTACACTATCCTTGACGTGGATGGTCGGCGCAAAACGCCGGCGCGTGCTATTGGTCGGCCAAGGTTTTAAGCATGTCAAAAAAAAAAAAACGACCGCCAGCGCGCGCAAATATATGGGTAAGGACGCTAGGCGGTCGTCGAGCTCCATTGGACGCGCCGGAATAACGTTATGGGAATGCTAGGCAGACGGCGTGCGCGCGGGCGGGTCATCTCCACATGTTGCGCCAAATCGTTGCTTTCTTGGTTTACGTCCTACCAACATCTAAGGTGATATGAGCACGTCGCACCACACTTAAAATTTTTTTTTCCCAAACGCGTCGACACACGTTGGCCGCGCGCGAATAATGCGCCGCGCTGACGCCAATCTTTTTCCCCAAACCGCCGAAAAGTTGGATGTTTCTCAACGCAAGATTTTATTTTCAATGCTGACGGGTCGCCGGGAGAAGCGTCGTAGTGTGACAGGGCCTTAAAATAGATAGTAGTGATCGATCTAATATATTGATCTCAGAAAAAGTACAGAAATTCAAAACCATCGGACTATGCAACTTTAATGTGAAGCCAGAAGCTAATGTTGGCCCATATGCCATTTCTTAGCCAATAAAGGGGTTGACAGTCCTCCCACTCCCTCCCACCCCCTCCCACTCCCCACCCCCCTCTTCCCCACCTCACAGCATTTGATATAAAAGTCATGGATGAAAGTGGTCTCCAGCAAAAATCGTGGAAATCAAGTTGTGGTTATTACATTATCGGCGAATTTCAGGGAATCACGGGAAAATATCGGAAGTCAGGTTTCAACTGTCCTTGTTGTGACTTTGTTATAGCCCATGCCTAACACTTTGTTTAGGTTTTATGTTCTCGTAACATCTAAGATCATATAAAAATGGGATTCAAACTAACCATTTGTTGCTATATTTTTTTGGTTGTTTGTTGTTGTTTTACGTCCTAGCAACATCTAAGGTCATATCAGGACGGGTACCGACTTGCGACAGTGCACACTCATAGGAGACAACTTTATAGTACTGCCCCACTGGGAGACCAGGCCATCAGCAGCATGACCTGATATCCCACTCAGTCACATTATCCTGACACTGATCCAACCAATCCTTGCCCTATCCTAATAATGTCGAGTGCCTGGCTAGGAAGCAACAAGTATCAATTTTTAAGTCATCGGTTTGACTCGATCAGGGTTCGAACACACGATCCCATGGTCTACCAACATGGGAGACAGACGCTCTATCTCATTCGGCCATCCCATTTGGTTCTGTTGCTATAGTGATGAGACTGTCTCAAAAGGTCCGAAGCAATATGGGACAAAACTTTGTCCATTGTAATGATCAACATACTATCGGCTTATGCATTTGCTCAGGATTAACTGATTTGTTTTTTACAAGGTGTTTCATAATCCCAATAGAATACATATTGATTTGAAGCAAATGTCCTTGTGTTTTCAGTGTAACCGTTTCTGTGCTGTTTTGTGTCAATCGTTACAATGGACAACAAAAAAAAAGTGATCACCTTATGAGACAGGCTCATATATAAACAATTGCATAAATTCGCGAAATCGCAGAGACCTTTCATCCCTGATAAGTTTACTAGTGATAAGATATCTCAGTAATTCATAGTAAACTCACAGACGCACAAATTAGGCTATATTTGTTGATTACAATTTTCTTTTCATACAACAGTTGATTAAAGGGAAGAAATTTCAATCGGTGTTCTCTGTGGTGGAGTGGTTAGAGTGTCTGACTTTTTTCCAGGTCGGACTCCTAATCTGAAGGTCAGTGGTTCAATTCCCCATGCCCCTCATCTCTGCCAATTTGGATTTCCACCGCTGTGTATAACTTACAGCGTCATCAAAGGCCAGTTGCTCTCATACCATGTCTATGTGGTGTGGGAGGTTAAAAATCCCTTGGGTCGGTAAAAGTGTAGACTCGGGATTTCTATCGACAAACTGTCTAATGGTGAAAACAAGTCTATTCCGCCTTATCCATAATAGGCAGTATACATCTTCAAGAAAAAAAAAAAAAAAAAAAATCTTTGACAATTGGTCTTTCTCATTCCACTGCTCCTTGCCCTATCATAATAATGGAGAGTGCCAAGGTGGTGACGAGTAGCAATTTTTAAGTAATTGTTTTGACTCGACCAGTTTTCGAAGCAGTGGGAAGTATTACTAGAAATTAGGATGGGGCAGTGGAATGTGTGGAAGACCAATTGTTGGCGATTGAAATTCCCCTCTGCTTTAAGCTGCATGGATCGATGACAACATCAAATTTTCAAAACAAAAACAATTATCTAGATTTGATTCTACCTATCTAACTTATACCCCTGTCACACTATGACGTAACGAGCCAACGTAAGTCTGACATGCTCACGTTTCGTCATTACGTTGACATACATTGGGTTACGTTATGATGATGTCAGAATGACGTTAGACTGACGTCGGGCTATGTCACGTTACATCGTGTTATGTCGGCGCGCGTCAAGGTTTTGAACCTGTTCAAAACTTTTGGCATAACTCGAATGTAGGGGTTTATGTTCGCCGTACGTTCTGTACACGTTTGGCGAATGTCAATGACGTTAAACGGACATTTGTCAAATGCTGCTCACTACGTTCCACTACGTTCCACTACGTTCCACTATGTTCCACTACGTTGACCCACATTAAAGCCGGTGGAAACGTCCACATGGCGTAATGGGAACGTCAGGAGAACTTACGCCGAATGTACATCCAACATACGTCTAACATACATTCAACATACTTTCAATGTTTCGGCACCATGTCATGATGTATGTAACATCACGGAACGCAGTTCTGGCGATGGAATAACGTACATAACGTTCCTTGAGCGTAATGACGTTGTCCTCTCGCGCGGAATGACCCTATCACTATGCTTTACCGACATTGCGCTCTCATCAACTATGCTGCATCCACATTCAACTTGTCCCCAAATTTGAATACTACGCCGAGAAGTTCGACGTTTTTCACATTCTCCCTACGCTGACGTCGTCACGTCGTAGTGTCCCAGGTCCTTTAGATACTGGTGCACTTATTAAACATTTGTCATCACATATAAGTGAATATTGAGGCAATCGAATAGAACCTGTTACTGCAGAAGCCTATGGTGTCAGAGTTTTGGTGTGCTTGCCAAAATTAATTTAGCACGTTTGCACTTCAAATATCTCAAAAGTTTGCCATTTAAAATAAAACTTACTTCAAACTAAACTGAGGTAGATTATAATGATCAACCTAATATGCGTATCTCAGAAAATGAGAGAAACTCAAAACCATCGGATTATGCAACTTTAATCCACTAATGTAATCTAAAAAAAAAAAAGAAGAAATTATGGATGCAAATTGAACAGATATGCACACAACATAAAAACACAGATTTAAGAATGGGGACTAAAAACAAGGAACTAGACGAATCGAAAATCAATAACTGAACATTAACGTAGCCAAAAACGCAAAGAAATAAAAGCAAATTTAATAAGCAGATAAAATAAATAACTGAAATCTCCAAGTCAATGCAAAATTGTGAAGACTTGCTAAAAATAAAACCCAGCAAAACAACCCCCACTACATATTATTGTCCTAGCCTATTTAATCATCATTTTTGTCTATAGAATATTCACTTGGTGGGTGGGAGAATTGGTAAGAGTACTAGCTGGATTCTTGGGAATCGATCTCCCGATCTCCCGCACGGGAGGCGTGCGCTCTACCGATTCGGCCACCGCGCCCGCTTTGTGTGGAGGTTGTTGGTGCAACCCTGGTTGTCACTTACAAAATTGAAACTTGTCGCTACCTAGCCTGGCACTCGGCATTAATAGGATAGGGCATGGACTAGTTAGCTTGGGTTCAGGATAATGTGACTGAGTGGGATATCAGGTCATGGTGTTTCTTTTTTTTGTTTTGTCCATTAGTTGTTTAAGCAGGGGAAATTTCAGTCATAGACGACTGGTCTTCCTCATTCCACTGCTGGTCGATAGAAAGCCCGAGCCTACACTTTTACTGACACCACATAGACATGGTATGAGAGCAAGTGGCCTTTGATGACGCTGTAAGTTATACACAGCGGGGAAATCCAAATTGGCAGAGCTGGGGGCATGGGGAATCGAACCGCCGACCCTCAGATTAGGAGTCTGACCTAGAAAAAAGTCAGACACTCTAACCACTCCGCCACAGAGAACGCCATGCTTGTGACCCAGTTTCCCAGTGGACAGCACTATACAGTGGCCATTGGGCGTGCACTGTCACAAGTCGGTGCCCGACCTGATATGACCTTAGATGTTGCTGCCCTGTAAAACCCCCAACAAACTAAGTATATACTATGCAATTCCTGAAGAATTCAGTGGACATTGGGTTGCATTGAATAGAAATATCGCACAAGCAAAGGCGGCAGACCCCTCTCACGTGTTCTCTGTGGCAGAGTGGTTAGAACTTAAGAGTGTCTGACTTTTTTCTAGGTCGGACTCCTACTCTGAAGGTTGGTGGTTCGATTCCCATGCCCCCCCACCCCCCACCTCTGCTAATTTGGATTTCCACTGCCGTGTATAACTTCATCATCATCATCATCATGCTCTGTCGGTCGCGATGCAAAAAAGATTGCTTTCATTACTTGACTGCCGCTCTCCATTTAGCTTGTGTATGATTTACAGCGTCATCAAAGGCCGGTTGCTCTCATACCATGTCTATGTGATGTGGGAGGTTAAAAATCCCTTCGGTTGGTAAAAGTGTAGTGTCAGGCTTTCTATCGACAAACTGTCTAATGGTGAAAACAAGTCTATTCAGACTTATCGATGATAGGCAGTATAAATATTCAACAAAAACATGTGATTAATCTAGCTTATGACTGGTCAGGGTGGCCAATTTGGTACGGTTAATTGTTGGAGTTTTACATCTTGGCAACATCTAAGGTCATATCAGGATGGGTACCGACTTGTGACAGTGCGACCTCATGGTGACTTTATAGTGCTGCCCCACTGGGAGACCAGGCTGCCAGCAACATGACCTGATATCCCACTCGGTCTCATTATCCTGACACTGAGCCAACCAGTCCTTGCACTATCCTAATAATGCCGAGCACCTGGCTAGGAAGAAAGAAGTATCAATCATTAAATCATTGGTTTGACTCAACCAGGATTCAAACACGTGTGTTCGAATCCCATGATCTACCAAAACGCCAATTTGGTATGATCGCTGGCTGGATTCTCGATCCCACGATCTCTCGCGCGTACAGCAAGTGTGCTGCCTACTCAGCCATCCCACCTCGTCTGTGGATGCTGCTCTCGTCACAACCCCATATTGAAGGGTGCTGGAGGAGATTAGCAGAGGAAGTAATCACCATCATCCCTAGTGCTAACTACTTGAACCACTATTATGCGGCAATCTGTGTATTCATAGGTTACTAAAGCCCCAGTCAGACCTCACCGGATTGGAGAAACGGACAGAAACCGGACACTGTCCGGTGAAATACGGCAATGTACAATTTATATATGGTTGGCATCCGGCGTGTCTGTTATCTGTCCGGTGGTGTCCGGTGATGTCCGGTACAAGTTTTGAACATGCAGAAAACTTGTACCAGACACTGCTGGACTGAAGTGTATGGTTGGTGTCTGGTTTAAGTCTGTTTAATCTGTTTTGTCCGTTTCATGTCCAGTACCCATCCGTTACGTCTCCGGTTTGCTTCCTGCCAAGTCCGTTGACAGTCTTTCTTTAAATATATATATATTTTTTTAATTGAGGGAATTCTGTCAGTATATGTTTTCAGCATGTCCGTGAACAATCCGGTACGTCCGTTTGACATTCTGTTTTCATCCAGTTCTCGTCCGGTTCTCGTCCATTGGCTATTCGTTAGTGTACGTTCCTTGTCCGTTTAATGTCCATTTCGTCTGGCGGCCGTTGCAACAGTTCAACACATTTCGGTACATTTTGATACCGAACAACACCGCACTATACAATCCTTTGTCCGGTTTATGTCTGTTGCTCAATCCGGTAAGGTCTGACTGGGCCTTTACACTTAAGCCCCTGTCACACCTCGCCGGATTGAGCAACAGACAGAATTGTCTAGTCCGGTTGTGTTCGGGCGTGATAAGTATCAAAATGTATTAAAATGTGTCAAAATGTTGCGATATCGGGTCAAAGGGCGCCGGACGAACGGACATGAAACGGACATGAAACGGACATGAAACGGACATGAAACGGACATGAAACGGACATGAAACGGACATGAAACGGACATGAAACAGACAGGAAACGGACATGAACGGATAGCCAATGGACGAAACAACCTCAAACCAGACAAGAACCATGGATGTCAAACCGGCGTATCCGTTCCAAGTTTTGTGCATGTTCAAAACTTGTAACAGATCGGGCCAGATATCAATGGATATCAACGGATATGCAATGGATATGCAACGGACACAAACCAGACTTTGCCGGATATCAACACACTTTGTTCGGTTTCTTTCCATTTCCTCAATCCGGCGAGGTGTGACAGGGGCTTTAACAGAAACACTGCAGGGGCCGGCTGAAGCTACCGGCACCATGGGCTGTCGCCCGCAGTGCCACATGCTAGGCGGCACCACATCAGTGTTAAATTAAACAAAATATTCTTGTAACGGCACTGAAGCTCAGCTTTCCTGGGGCGCCAGCAAACCTAGGGCCAGCGCTGACAAACAGAGCTTTTCAAATAGCAAAATAAAATATACACTCATGACGATCATTGTTACTCGACAGTCGATCCCATTGTAATTTTCCTGTAAAATTCTCTCTGGATAAAAAGCGGTGAGATTTGTCATTAGTCTTTTGTGTGTCCCTGTGAGGATTTGGGCTTGGCTGATTGGTGTGTGTGTACAGGTGCATGCTGGTACCTGACACTATTGCTTCAGCCATCGGTGCCCAGCCAAGCAGTCAATTTTTGTTTGGGGGGGGGGGTACATTAGTTGTTTAAACAAGGGAAATTTCAATTGCGGATGATTGGTCTTCCTTATTCCACTGCTCCTTGCCCTATCCTAATAATGCCGAGCGCCTGACTAGGAAGCGACAAGTATAAATTTGTAAGTCATTGGTTTGACTCGACCAGGGTTCGAACCCACGACCCCACGATCTACAATGCGTGCACTGTAAACAAGGTGTTGTCTGTTGGGGTTTTATGTCCTAGCAATACACAAACTGATGAAATTTAACAACACAAGCCCTGATATGAAATTGCCCCATCTTCACATTGCTTCGCCCAACTGTCCACTGCCCCACATATGGACTACCTTTTTGTTTGGTTGTTGTTTTATGGCCTAGCAATGTCTAAGGTAATATCAGGACGGGTACCGAATTGTCACAGCGCACACTCATCAGCTCATGGCAACCTTTATAGTGCTGGCTCACTGAGAGACCAGACCACCAGCACCATGCTCCAATATAAACCAACTAGCCGGCATGGCCGAATGAGTTGAGCGTCCGTTTCCCGTTTTGGTAGGTCGTGGGATTTGAACCTATGGGTTCGAACACTGCTCGAGTCAAACCGATGACTTAAACATTGATATTAGTCGCTTCCTAGCCTGGCACTCGGCATTATTAGGATAGGAAAAGGAGCAGTGGAATGAGGAAGACCAATCGTCTGCGATTGAAATTTCCCCTGCTTAATCAACTAATGTACCCAAAACAATAAGTGCACAACAAAACACAACAAAATATCACACTCAGTCACATTATCCAGATACTAAACTAACCAGCCCTTGCCCTATCCTATAAATGCAGAGCACCAGGCTAAGCAACGAGTGACAAGTATATATTTGGTAAGCCATTCCTTTGACTCGGCTACGTTTCAAATGCCCTACCTTCCACACATGAAGCCAGCCAGCACTCTTACCAAGTCGATCACCATGCCTAGTCAGACACTTGCTATCCAGACCGCACTTCATCCACACCTCCCTCTATCTCCTCTCCGCTGGCCATGCTCCTCCTTGATTATGCCTGAAAAGAGGGGGAACCCACCAGCATTTCACTTTCTACTCTTACTCTGTCCGTGTCTTTGGCTCGCCAGCTGGTCACCATAGAGCAAATAGATACGGTCCTTTGACTCAACTCTCCTCATTTCTCTTTCCTATACTCTACCCCTTTTTATTCTCCCAGGCTTACTTCTCCCCCTGATCAAGGGAGTTGTTTGCTTAGGTTGGGCCCTTTACCTTATCGTTTCTCTCACTTTGTTCTTGTTGCTGGAACCGCTGAACCCCCCTTTGCCCGTCCCTTCCTCCTAAACCCTGGCCTCTGTCGACTGGTTATGAGTGCTCTGCTACCGCCAGACCGGAGAGATTTGGAGCCGCCCCAAAGCGTCACCGTTTTGAATGTTGTGAAGACATCCCCAGCTTCTACAACCGACCCTACTGAAGATTAATCTTCAACCAAAGATTGGACTGATTTAGCGGAGCCTTTCTATATTGCTGCAGTCCTGCAGCTGGTAACCATTGTAAGGTTACGAACAACCCCACAAGCAAGCACGTCTAATGTGTCTAAAGAGAAATACACATCCGTGATTACTTAGGCGTTGCACATCTCGTATTGACTTCCGTGTAATCCCTATTGGCGGGACACGTCTCCGACTCACTCCGTCCCGTCCTGATATGACCTTAGATGTTGCCAGGACGTAAAACTCCAACAACCAACCAAACAAGTCAGTGAGGGATAGGTTCCAATCCCGATTACTGCCAACAAAACTCGCCCAAGTCGACCACTCGCGAAACCTCGAATTCATTCAGCGGAAAAGAAAAAAAAGGAAGAAGAACAAAAAAATCCTCAACCCCAACCCAACAATTCGAGATCATTAAAATAACGACATGAAATTATATTATGACAGTTTCTGTAATAGTGATTGATGAGACTTTTACATTATTGACAACATATTGAAGGTAATGGGGACCTTTTAGTTTGCATAACTCTCGTCAGATGGTGCACCATGCCGCTGTAGCAGGAAATCGCAAACCCTGTAAATCGCAAACCCCCACTTGTGATTTCCTAGGAAATCGCAAACCCCCATGACATATATGGGCATGGAGGGTTTGCGATTCCCTAGGAAATCACATATCCCCCCTGGATATCTCAAACCCCCCATGTTTGGCTGTCTTTCTTCTTGAAGATTTTTGAAGATTTATACTGCCTGTCATGGATAAGTCTGAATAGACTTGTTTTCAGCATTAGACAGTTTGTTGATAGAAAGCCCGAGCCTACACTTTTACCGACCCAAGGGATTTTTAACCTCCCACACCACATAGACATGGTATGAGAGCAACTGGCCTTTGATGATGCTGTAAGTTATGCAGAGCGGTGGAAATCCAAATTGCCAGTGGTGGGGGCACGGGGAATCGAACCACTGACCTTCAGATTAGGCGTCTGACCTAGAAAAAGTCTGACACTCTAACCACTCCGCCACAGAGAACACCACATCCTAATGAAAGCACATGTCCATTGGTTTTACCTAGTAGAGACTTGCAGACAAATGTCAAAAACTAGATATCCTTTCAAAACAAATATATTCTGATAAAAGACTTTAACCCCTATAATTTGATTGTTTTCCCTACCAAGTCAATAATGTGTAGATATTTGTTAGCTCAAAGTATTTAAAAAAGTTGTGCTGGCTTTTCTTTATGTTGTAGTTTAGTATCTTTGACAAAAATAGATCTGGTCCATTATCCTTCTCATGAGTGATCAATAGCAGTGAACAAGGCCTTTGCTGTGACAGGCATGACATCAAAAGTAATCAATTAATCCATCTTGATCATCCTTTAATCCATTCTATAACCCCAGATCTGGTAGAAGTTCACAATCAAACATATAGCTGCCATGCTTGGGGTGATAAATGCTTCAAAGCATTGGGGGGGGGGGTGCGATTTCCATGGAGGGTTTGTGATTTCCTAGTAAATCGCAAACCATGTGGTGTGCAATTTCCAGGGGTTTGTGATTTTCTGCCACACCAGTCTATGTAATGCTTTGGATAGATAGAAGCAGTTCCTTCTACTATCAAGTGTGTGTAAATATGAGGGGGTGTAGTGGGGATTGAGGGGGTGTAGTTGGGTTGAGTGGTGTAGGTGTGTATGGTGGGGGCATATGTTTGTGTGGTGGGTGTGTAGGGGGTGTGTGGTGGAGGTGTAGGGGTGTGGTGAGGATTTGGTGTGTGTGGGGATTTAGGGGTGTGTGGTTGGGGTGTAGGGGTGTGTGGTTAGTGTGTATGGTGGGGTGGGTATGGTTGGGGTGTATGGTGGGTGTGTGGTAGGGGTGTATGTTTGTTTGGTGGAGGTGTAGGGGTGTGGTGAGTGGGTATGGTGTGGTGGGTGTGGTGGGGGTGTAGGTGTATATGGTGGGTGAGTGGCGGGAGCCTATATTTGTGTGATGGGTGTGGTGTGGAGTTGTACAGGTGTGGTGAAGATTTTGGTGTGTGCTGGGGGTGTATGGGGATTTAGGGGTGTGTAGTGGGGGTGTAGGGGTGAGTGGATATGGTGGGGTGGGTGTGGTGGGGTGTATGGGTGTGGTGGGGGCTTAGGGATGTGGTGGGGGTGTAGGGATGTGGTGGGGGTGTAGGTGTTGTAACATAGCAGTGAATATATGGAGACTGCTTTCTAACAGGTAGTTTGCCTTTTATAGTGGTTACAGCACATGGTTGGACCGTCCTACTTGTCCCATCTCTTTGTTAGGACTGGCCTACCCAGCAACTATATAAGGAGCATAGTCACACACTCTCGGCACTCTACTCCCAGACATCGAGGCGTCAACATCTCCAAGTCAGTTAGGCCTGAAACCTGATCTGGCTAGTTACAGCTTATGGGAATGGATTCAACTTGCTGAGCTTCTACAATATGGACCAATGGACGTGAGGAGGATTGGTGACTGTGGTGTCTGCCTTTTCCCACATCACTGCTGCTTAGGCTGACATGTACATCCATCATCAACTGAGACTCTATATCTGTATGGATGGCGACTGCTCACAGACAATGGATCATCTATATCTATCAACTCCTCAAGGCAACTGAGACATAGAAGAAGCGCCAAGAGGACTGAGTGTATCTATCATCCATATGGACTACACAGACAGTTGTGAGTGTAATATCATACCATTGAGAATTTATATGTAACTGTACACTTTGTAATTGAGAATATATGTTATAAGTACATATGTGTGTATCGGTATTTGTCTTCTTTACTAAGAATAGAAGATATTCCAAATTCTCTTTTCTCCTCACTATATTAGCTAGTCTATAAGATTAGGCATTAGTTATTATACATTATAGTGTGTGTGGTGGGGATTGACAGTGTGTGTGGTGGGGTGTAGGTGGTTTGTGGGGCAGGTGTAGGGGTGTCTTGCAGAGCGGCACCTCACAATCTTTAGCATCCCTAAACCCCCATGACACACCTACAACACCACCACAGCCCTAAACCACCATGACACACACCTATACCCCCTACACCCCACGACACACACCTATACCACCAGTACCCCTTACACCCCACCACACACCTAATCCCCCACCACACACTTACACCCCCACACCCACACCCCACACCTACACCCTCACCACACACACACCTACACCCTCACCACACACACCTACACCATCACCACATACACCTAGACCTCAACCACACACACTTACACCCCCACCACACACCACCACCACACACTTACACCTCCACACCCACACACCACACGTACACCCTCACAACACACATACCTACACCCTAACCACACACACCTACACCCTCACCACACACACCTACACATCAACCACACACACCTACACCCCCACCACACAGCATCACCACACACCTACATCACACACACAACACACCTACACCTCCACCACTCACCTAAACCCTCACCACACACCTATACTCCCACCACACACACCCACCACACACCTACACCCCCACCCCACACATACCTACACCCCTACCACATCCCAAAACCCCCACCACACACCACCACCCTCACCAAACACCTGCACCACCAACACATACACACCTACACCCTTCTATTCAACCATGATGGCCGACTTGGACCGGAAATGGGTGCTGCCACCAAGTCTATAGCGAGAGAAATTGCTCATGAAAGGTCACCATTACCCTGATTTTTATTTGTTTGTTTGTTTTATTAGACTTCATGTCATAAAAGCATCAACGGTCATATCAGAGTGGGTACGCACTTGTGACAGTGCGCACTCAGGGAAACTTTTATAGTGCTTCCCCACTGGGACTGTGGGAGACCAGGCCACCAGTGCATTGACCCCAATATCCCACTCAGTCATCTTATCCTGATACTAATCAAGCCAGTTCTTGCCCTATCCTATTAATGCCGAGCACCAGGCTAGGAAAGCACCAAGTATAAATTTAAAAAGTCATAGGTTTGACTCTGCGTGGTTAGAACCTCAACCTCCCACACAGTAAGACAGCCATCCAGCCAGGGGCCAAATGTATGAACAACTTTTTATCGGCTCCGGTGTTAAGGGCAGCCGGCGGATTAGCTAATGTCGGTGTTGGGATATGTGTCACTGGAAATGTATGTGGCCAAAGCGCCAATGTAGCCAACCGATGCGTTATTGATAGATTTGGGGAACCCCTCTGACACTGTTGCCGGTGAGCCGAGGCGGCGACGGCGGCAGCGTTAATATTGCTTCGATTTTTGGTTTAATTTGACCAAAATAATGTTATTCGTGAGAATAGTTTACTCCTTTGCTTTGCCGTCAGAGCTGTTTTTATATGAATAACGCCGTCGATTCGACAATATCTGAATAGATTTGGGCCTAATCGATACCTAACACCGCCGGGCATCTGCACACTTGTTATTTCTGAGCCTGTTCCCGGCGAGCACTGCTATTTCACAATATCGCCGCCGATCCAGGGACGGTGGAGGTGGTGGGGGCGTTAATATCGGTTCGATTTTAGGGTTAATTTAATTAAATTTCAAGATTTGAGTATGTAATTCTGTTAAATATGATCGCATTGAATAGATTTGGGCCTAATCAGTCCCTAACACTGCCGGGCACCAGCGAGCCTCGTTATTGCTGAGCCTGTTGCCGGCGAGCACCGCTATTTCATAATATCGCCGCCGGGATTGGCGGCGGCGGCATTAATATCGGTTCGATTATTGGTTTAATTTGACCAAAATTCTGCATTAATATCGCTTTGATTTTAGGGTTAATTTGATGAAATTTCATATTGCGTATGTAATTCTGTTAAATATGATCGCATTGAATAGATTTGGGCCTAATCGGTCCCTAACACCGATGGTAAACTTGATATTTCTTGGCGTTAGTGTAGACGACGTTAAGCTCGCGGGGTTTGCCTCACCCGGCCACATACATTGCAACTTTTCGCCGCTAACCCGGAGATCCCTGCTAACCACAGGTTTGGAGTGCTAACCCTGCTTCATACATTTGGCCCCAGCACACTCTTACCAATATGCTGGTTGATTTGTGTGTGAGAGTTGGTATCTAAGTCAGTTTCTCAGCTTTTTTTGTTTGTTGTAAATATAGTTTATTCATTGAATAAAGTCTTTTGTCAGCACCGTGGCACTGGTCTTCCAGCCATGTGACAATACAGTTATTTACATTATATGCAGCTAGCCCAAATCAGCTGAAATAACAATATCAAACATTCAAAGACTTACATATGGTATAGTTTGACAATTCACATACAAAAATAGCAGTTATATGTTGTATTCCTACACACTTGATACATACATGTGTATTGATTAGACCTTTACATTACGGAGTGGTTAGGCACATAGTTTCCCTTTATAGGTTTGTATCCCTACTATGTTGTGAATTGCAAAACTATCATGTTGTTGGTGTTAACATTTTGAGATGGAGTGAGTGTTAGTAGAATGGTTTGTTTATTCTGTTACTGTTAGATAGAGTGTGGTTAGCTTATAGGGTTATGCTTAAAAGGTTAATACCTCAGGTGTGTTTTTTGACTACATGAAGTAGTTTGAGTAAGTAGGTTGTTAGTAATGATGGGATAAACAATGCTTGGAGGATTGTACGTTTCAGTCATTTAGTAGTCTAGTACAGACTTTATTAGTGTCTATGTTTATACAAAGACCCTGTAATACCAAGACGGCTCACTCAGCCTGTACTGTGTAATCAAAATGATCAAACCCACCACTTTGTGGGCTGGCTGTTCTCTTGGCTAAACAGATGCTATAATATATGCACAAATGTATATATGAATGTGAAAGATGTGTGACGATGGCGACGAGGATGTGTGCCTGTTCATAGCAATCCCATATTGATGTGTATTCACGCTTTTTTATATTTTTTATTGAGGCTGTATTTATATTGTCCATAGCATATAAGCCTGGGTACCCAGGCTTGTTTTCAATGCTGGCCAGTTGTAGTGTTGGTGTTATCTTACCACACAGTGGCTGCTGATAAGGTATTTGATTGCCTGCATTTCAGTAGCAGATAGATAATTGGTTGGCATGGTTAATAGCCTATGTTAGTTTTTTTGGATTTTCTTGGTATATATGTATTTATTTTTCTACTCTTATTACTAGACTACCCTACTCCTATTTACATATCATAGGCTTGTACATAGCTGTGTGGTGTGTTATCTGGCTACTTTTGGCATGGTTACCTTCCATTGGGCATCCCGCTGGTGGGCCGTGACATATCACATGCCCCTTTGCAGTGCAGCTTACTGGGGGTTTCCTAGCCTTATTTTGCACAGATATTTTTTGTAAGTTTTTAGGTCAGGAATGTGTCGTTCCTTTACCGTTTGGGCATTCCACACCTTGGCAGCCATTTCCAGCGTGCTTCTCTCATGAGCTTTTATTTGGCTTCTGGTCTGCTTTAGTAGTGGTGCATTATTTGCTCTAGTAGCCCTTTGTGGTTTTGTTAGAAGTTTAATGTTTTGACTATAGCTATATGCTAATGTTTGCAAATGAATTATTCTCCTATTTTCTAGTAGTTTCACTTTGGTTCTTTTGTGTATGTCATAGGTTGGGTGCAGCTTGTCTACTCTTAGACAGATTTTTAGGGCTCTGTTCTGCAGTGTTTGCAGTTTTTTTAGTAGTTCTTTTCTCGCAACCATGTAGTTTACAACTCCATAGTCAAAATAGGGGAGCACCATGCCCTTGAAGATTTTTATTGACATTTCTTGTGTCATGTAGTCTCTTAGCTTTGCAAATAGCCACAGTTTGTGGTTTACTTTTTGTATAATTTTATTTATACATAGGTTGTAGTTTAGTTGGCTGTCCAACTCAAGGCCTAGGTATTTGTAATGGTCTACATTTTCTAGTGTTTGGTTTCCTAACTTACAGTGTAGTTTTCTTTCTGGCATTTGTTTATGCGAGAAGAGTACTGTTTTTGATTTGCTTGTGTTGATGGTTATTTTGTTGGACTCACACCACTCATCTAGTTTTAGTAGGAGTTTATTTAGTTTAGTTATTACCTCCTCTTCTGTGGTGCCATTTGCATATATGACTGTGTCATCTGCATATAGTTGGAGGCATTCAGTTTGCAACCATTTTTCAAGGTCATTTATATAGATTATAAAGAGTAGTGGCCCTAACACTGACCCTTGGGGTACACCACATGTGACAGGTTGGTTGTCTGATAGTGTATCGTTTATTTTTGTTTTCTGTTGCCTGTTGTTCGGGTAGCATCTTATCCAATCCATAGTGTTGGATTTTATGCCCATGGTTTTTAGTTTTTCCAGTAGTATTTTGTGGTCTACTGTGTCAAATGCTTTGCTGAAGTCAATAAAGGCGGCTCCAACTAATTGTTTTTGGTTCATTGATGCCATTATGTCATTTGTTAGGTTAGCTATTGTTTTTGATGTGGCGTGCAGTTCCCTGAAGCCCCCTTGTCTTTCGTTTAGTATATCATTTTTTTCCAGGTGTTCATTGATGTGTCTATGTAACACTTTTTCAATGAGCTTGCCTGGGGTTTGAAGAATTGATATTGGCCTGTAGTTTCCCATGTTTTGTTTGTTTCCACCTTTATGAATGGGGGTGATGGTTGCCATTTTCCAGGCTGAGATAAAACGTCCCTGCTCAAAGGAGATGTTCAATAGGTCTACTATGGTGGCCGGGATGGCTTGGAGTGCCTCTTTCAGTATTTTGGTTGGTATTTCATCTATTCCACTTGGTTTATTTGTGTCTATGCCATTTATTAATTTTTTTACTTCTATCATATCTGTTTTGCAGGTGGGGATTTCGTTCTCCACATTTCCTGATCTGTTTTCCCATCTTTTTTTGAATTTTTCTGACAGCTTTTGCCCTATTGTGGCAAAGTGTCTGTTCAGTTTGTTTGCTGCATCTTTGTCTGTGAGCATTGCCCCTTCGTTATCTTGGAAGTTTGTATGCTCTTCTTTGTTATTTTTGGGGAATAATAGGTTTACATTTTTCCAGAATTTGTTTGTGTTGCTTCCCCAGTCTTTGTCCTGCTTTATTATGTATTTCTTTTTTGCTGTTCTCACAGCTTTGAGAGAGTTGTTTCTGGCGATGCGGTAGGCCAGTTTGTCTTCTATTGTTTCTGTGCGTTTTGCTCTATCACCCAGTTTACTTTTGGTTGTGATGAGTGTTAGCAGGTCTTTGTCTACCCAAGGGTCTTGGTTTTTTTGTACTTTTATTTTCTTCATGGGACACATCTCATCAGTTGATTTTCTTATTTCTGTGATGATGTTGTCCCAATAGATATCAACGTCATCTCTGTTTTGTGTGATGTTGTTTATGTTTTGGTGCAGATGATTTGTTAATGTATCTTCTGAGTAGTTTTTTAGGGACCTGCCCATTTTGTATTCATAGTGATTTGTGCTTTTGAGCTTTTTCCTGGTTACATATACTAGTTTGTGGTCGCTTATACCCCAGCTTCTAGTGCCCCATTTTGTGGCATGGTTTGAGTTGGTTAATATTAGGTCTATTGTTGAGCTATTGTTGCTTAGCCTTGTGTTTTCAGTGATCAGCTGCTGCAGGCCTAAGATCATGATGGTGGTTTGCAGCATTAGTTTATTTTTGTCATTGCTGCTGTAATTCACATTGAAGTCCCCTAGCACAAAGATTTCTGCATTTGTTGATTTTTTTACAGTGTTTATGCTCTTTTCTAATTCTTCAAGGAATACTTCAATTTCACCTGACGGTGGCCTATAGAGGCTCGCTATGGCTACATTTGCTTGCTTTTCGTTTTTTATTAGGCACCATAGTAGCTCTATGTGCTTATTTGAGAGATTTGTTGGTTTTAGCTTTTCAGTGTCTAGGTTTTTGGTGGCTTTGCAGTAAATGGCAACCCCTCCACCTTTCTTTGTTTGGTTCATTGCATTAATGTGCTGTCTGTCATTACGTACAAGCCTATATCTGTCTATATTGAGGGTGTTGTTTTGGTGTTTGTCAGTGAACCATGTCTCTGATAACGTTAGTACATCTAGCTTGTCCTTTTTTAGATGCATTTTTATTATGTCTATTTTATTGGATGCACTCTGGCAGTTTAGGTGGGCGAAGTGTGTGCCCCTTCCCAGTTTGCATTCAATCTCTTCTACCATATTTATTTTACTTTAAATAATATTTTTAGGATAGTGGTTGCTTGATTTCGCGAGTTTTTGATTTAGTTTTGATTTTATTTTGGCTTAGTGATTGATGGATTCGGGGTGTATGTGCTGGTGCATGCAGCACACATGGCCCCTTTTGATAGATAGTCATGCATACCTCCATTACTTTTACTTTTACCTGTGCGCATAGAGGAAGACATGAACATTAAAGTGCGTATTAATTGTACCTGATTATACTTATGATTTAGGGTCTGGGTAGTGAAATTTATCAAAGTTTGTGATGTTTTGGAGCCCTGGTGCTCTTTCCAGTTCTCCGTGATGCTTTTTGACAGCCTGGCACTGACATATCTGGCATATTCCTCATTGTAGTGTATACCATCCGTCATGCCAATGCCATATCATGCCGCTCTCTTTCCATGCCTTGTTTTGTGGGTTGACGGTTTGTTGTCTTTTAATCTAGTGTGGGCGGAAGTGGAGCAAGCTGTGCGTTGCTATGTTTTTTGCACCTCCTCCTTACCTGCTGGGATAGCTCTTATGCTTTCTCCTGCTCTTCATTTTCAATTACTTCTTGTTTTCTTATGACATATTTGTTTTTGCTCATTTATTTATTTGTTTATTTGTTTATTTATTTGTATTTGCTTCCTTGCACAGGCTTTCCTTTATTTTTTGGAGGATGTTCCCAATTTTATTTTTGTATCCTTGTTTTACTGTTTCACCTTCACTGGCGCTGTCCAGGTACCAACCTGAGCCCCAGTATGGGCATTTTGTGCATTCCCTGAATGCGTTTCCTGGAGCATTTATTAGTTTCTCCTTCAGGCTTTCATTTTGTGTGAATTTTGCGCTGACGATGTCCTCCAGCACGTTTTCATTGGTTTTGCACCACTCCTGTGTTCTCCATATCTTCTTTGCCATTGCTTTTATCGTATATGGATTTTCAGTGTTGTCTATCATTCTCATTATGTCGTGTTTCTCATGGTATTTTGCCATTATTGAGCTGTAGTATTGCTCTGCTGATGTATATTTTTTACCATCCTTTCCAGTGATTTCACACTTGTAGAGATTGCTGAAAGGGGAGTTGTGTCCTTGAAAAGACACTCCCCATGTGTGTTCCCTAGTTGCTGCCTTCTCTGGCGTGATTTCTGCTATTTCTATTTTATCAAATTCATTGGGCTTATAGATTTTTCCATTTACCTCTATATTGCATCCTTTCATTTTGATTGACTTTATTTTTTCGTTTTTGTTCTCCATTGCAAGTGTGTACATTTCGAGTCACCTAGTAGAAAATATACTTTGTTCTTGGTTACCTAGTCCTCATCACTTTCGTTGTCTTCAGTCAGTCGCCCACATTTGTTTGGGTCCCCATTGCAGGTGCATGCAATAATGCATGCCAATCCGGCCTTTGCACACGAACAGACCTGTGAGGAGGAATACACTAAACGTCGATTTGTAAAAAAACATTTCAAAATTCAATGTAATACCGCCGATCGCCGTTTTTCGCCGTTTTATAGAGTGTCACGGCTTCCTTTATAATTGTCACAGGATGTTGGTTTGGGTATCATTAGAAAGGTCTTTCCAATGCCTTTGCAGTGACATATTTTAAGTTGGAATCTGCTGGTGTAGAAATTTTGTGTGGGCTATATTTGCATGTGGTTTCACCAAGTTCCCCCATAGTAAAGTGTCCAGGAATTAAGACAAAAGAGTGAAATGAAAACCATCATAACTATGTTATTAACAATGCTATAGAGCTAAAAAAAACACAAAAAAACAGGTCTATTCAACTCAGAATTTGAAGGACTTCAATTCTGTACTATTTATGGTGTTCTAGACACTGAGGCAACCGGTCCTTGCCCTATCCTATTAATGCCGAACACTTGGCTAGGAAGCGACAAGTATGCATTTTTAAGTCATTGTTTTGACTCGAATGTGGGTATATTTCAGAAAAAAGCCAAATTCAGTGAATTTTCCTTCGTACATTTTATTGATATAACTCTCATTATCCAATAGTTTTTTGTTATTATTTGTGAAAGTATCAGTAGAAAACATCTGAACTAGCTGGAGATAAGAAAAAAAAACTTAATGAGCAGTATGTTGTCATCCCAAGTTCATCATTCTAACAATACCATATAATGTTCCAATTACAACTACACCTAGTAGAAAATATACTTTGTTCTTGGTTACCTAGTCCTCATCACTTTCCTTGTCTTCAGTCAGTCGCCCACATTTGTTTGGGTCCCCATTGCAGGTGCATGCAATAATGCATGCCAATCCGGCCTTTGCACACGAACAGTTCCTTAAACAGCCCTTCTTGCACTTGCAGTACGTCAGTTTTGCCACTGCAGGTTTGTTTGGCTTGCTCTTCATGACAGGAACTAATCTTCCTTTGTCCATATATCTGCCATACTGTTCAGGTGGGAGAAGAGTTGGATTGCTTAGATGGGCCTGTTTGTAGAGGCTAATGTTGCAAAGACTCCTGAGAATGTGGAAATGAAATGCATCTTCAGTGGGAGGTAGAGAGCGGAGGTCCCGTTTGCTTGATGCAAATAAATGGGCTTGTAACCTATCTAAAGATGAATATCCTGCCCTTCCGTACAAATCACATAAGAAATCACGTGCTTCTTTGTACAAAGTATCATCTAGGCACACAGTGTCGTGAGCAAAATTTGTCAATGCTGGCATTGAACCGACATGCTGCATTGCTACAATTGCTGCCCTTTTTTTTTCCTCTTCTGTATGGATAACTCACTGAGTCACAGCCGGACATGACATACAAAGTGAGTAATGTGGCTGTTAGTTCCATTTCATTTTTTCCCACCACTTTCGCCAATTCCACAACCAAGTCATGAATGGGCAGGAAGAGTTCATTCTTTTCCACCCATAGGTTTACAATGTGTGGAAGCCGAGGATAATGGTACATAGCAAACATGATGATATCTCTGTCAGTTGCGTGGATAACAAATATGCTCCTGTCTTGGCAGCTAGCAAGATGTGTGATGATTCTCGTGTCGGCTTCCTCGTGCATTTGGCAGCACAGTTCCTCCCATCACATTGGTGCTGCTGTTGGCCACACATATTCCCTCTGTGTTAACTCGTATTATAAGGGTAAACCCATCTGGCAGGGATACAGACTGCGACCAAGAAGATGACAGGTATGAGAGCAGGTTTGCCTTGTTTTTAGGGTTCGAAAGGAATGTTTTCCACACAGGTTTTTCATGTTATGAGCAGGAATATACTCCGGTGAGTTTGCTCCCAGTTCACGTCTATGGCGCTCATCACTCTTTAGGCGCATTGAACCAAAGTCATATCTATCGCTGACAAAATGCACTTCTGAACAATGTTTGGGTTTCATACTTAGAATCTTGTTTTTGTACCTCTCCTGAAGTTCGCCAAAATCACTTCCCCCAAGGGTCTGAAAACAGTGCACGAATGCCATGGCATCAATAACATACACCGGTTCCGATTCGGAGGGAGGCAACACTTTCATTGGTTCCCATGAATCCTTAACCTTGTTTTGAAGAGTTCCTATAAAGTCAGATTTAGTTCCTTTGTGCATGGTAAATCCCTAAATCCCCCAGTCTTGTCTGGCTCAAATAACGATGGTGGATAGTCACTCCATTCGTAACTGAAGGCTTCAATTCTTGCCTCATCACTCAACTCATGTGTAAAGCAAAGAGCCCTAGTAACCGAGCTTTCCTCAGAAATTAATTGTTTTACAGGGTCCTGCTTTTTTTTGCCTTGCTTCTGTTGTGTGGCAAAAGTCATTATCTTAGGGGTGATAATTTGGTCAGCATCAGTTTTGCTGACAGCCGTCATTCCCTCTAACCCAAGTTTGTTGGCGTCCACGAATAGTGTTGAAACAAGCATTTCTCCCGTTGCAATGTTAACTAACTTATCATCTGCGAGGGAAGCAGCAAACGGATTTCTCATTTTCTCTGCCACAGTGTCTCTGATTTTCAGTACCTTTACCATATCATCTTTATTCATTTTCTCATGATGATCTGATTGAGAAGACTCCATATGTACCATCTGCTTCACACTCTCAGAGATCGCTGTTAGGAATGGCACGGGTTTTATGTATTTCTCTCTTGTTAATTCTGCCTGGGTAATGCCCTTGAATAGGCTTGTCTTCCCTTCCTTGTTGTAAGTTTGTTCCAATGCAAGGTCTGTCCATACTCCATTAAAGTCTCCATCCATCTTGTGCACTGCAAAATTACCCGCTTCAAATTCCTTGTGTACTTCAGCCGCAGTGTTAGGGAGGTCATTAAAATGGTAGCATGTTTTGTGCCTCAAGCAGATGTTGTTTCCAAATGCCAACTCTTTCAGCATGGATATAAGGTTTCAAAATGAGCATCATTTCAATATACATTCCCCATAACCGAGCTGTTATACCCAATGTATTCTCAAAGTTCTTCCAGTGATATTGAACTAATCTTAGACTTGTCATGACATCACCAACAAGCTTTGTAACATTGTCTTTGTCCTTCATTTCAAAGGCTGCCCTGAGACATTCCAACACAGATGACAAAGAAGGGAGTAAGTCAAGTTCATCTTCTTGCAACAACCATTGCTCAAAGGCTTCCCACTTGAGCATAAAGAATGCCTGACTGAGCAAGGAATGGTTACGAACCATTTTATAATAGTCCTTCCCTGCCATCACTTTATTAGGTGTTCCTCTACCACATGTGACTTGCAACTAGTACGTCTTCAATGCCGCTTTCTTTCATGAAGAAACCAATGGACCCCAAAACGTTCTGTGCAATATGGAATCCGCCCAATCGTACTATAACATCTTTATATCTGGCAGGCTCCTTTTTCACCAAGCCTTTTATGATATCATATATTGCCTGGTCATATGTTACCACAGTCTTTGACAGGCCCAATTTCAGATTCAGTGTAACAACATAGTCAAGAGAGGTTTTGACAACATCTGGATTTGTAGGAGTTTGAGGATACATTGGACCATAGCCAATTTTTATTTTCTGTGTCTGTTTCCTGGAATAAAATTCAAAGAATGCATTCCAATTTGGTGTACAACAAACACTTTCATCTTCACCTATCATCATCTGGGTTGGGAACATCCGAAGTAGAAACCAAACAATGTTTTCATCAACCAAATCATCACTGCTTATATTGCTGCACAGCTAATCTCTGTACCACGTAATGATCTAGCCTCTTTTCGGTCCTTCAGTGATAGATTACTTACAACTGGTTCAAATTTAACAGCTTCCTCAAT
The DNA here is from genome assembly GCA_030323885.1 of Branchipolynoe longqiensis. Lineage (NCBI taxonomy): Eukaryota > Metazoa > Annelida > Polychaeta > Phyllodocida > Polynoidae > Branchipolynoe > Branchipolynoe longqiensis. Next base: position 42,722,657 of record CM059190.1, on the reverse strand, counting down.
TGTTACTTGTCTTGTTTTCTGAAGAGGAACTTTTCCAGTCCCAACATTGTTCTCCTTATCATTTGTATCCTGATAGATAATATTTGTAGTTGCATCAAGACTACCACCATCCTCGGCTTCTGAATGAAAGTTCAGGTTATCAAATCTGACCATGAACAACATTGGGCGGAATAAAAATACCTTCTCTTTCTTCCCGTTCAGTAACCTCATTAGCTATGGTTGTCAGGTAATGTTGGGCACTGGCATAGATAATGCTATTACCAAATTGGTTTAACATTGTTACAATATTGTTACTACGCGTTTCTTTGAGAATATGCAGAGCAACTCCTACGTGTTTAGGTATAACCTGTGTGCCAAGATACCCAATAATGTCCTGGGCTAGGTTCAACACATTCTCTTTGTCATTTTCCGGAAGATGAACTTTTCCATCATCGCCGAGGCTATCATCATTGTCAATAATTAGCCATGCTATTAGATTGTACAAATCTACTGGAACCTGGCGAGAGGCTGTTTCATGAGATATCTCTATTTCTCTATCTTCAGCAGCATGTATTCGTTTTGCAATTGTTTTTACCTCTGTTCGCAAGTACTTTGCCAAAGGATATGATGTACTCGAAATGTTTTTGAGATTAAAATCAACATCATCCCCCTCACAATATAGCTGGTATTCATCTAATTCATTTTGCAGGTCAACTATCTGGTCACAATTCTTTCACGGTCAGAGAAGATGCACAAACTAAATTACTGGTACCCTTTAATGCAACAAACTGAATAACAATACCAAAATGGTTTAACAGTCGTTTCATTAATCTCTCTGTTCTATAGCTTCTTTTTGTAGCTATGTCATGTTGAGACAGTAGTTCATTATATCTCTTTGAAAGTTGGCCCAAGGAGTACACGTTTTTCTCATTCATGAGTCCTTGGGATATCTCTAAGACAAGTTCCAAAAATGCAGTATCATACTCAGTCAAGTTTGCTGTATTGAGTGATGAATCTGCCTGATTCATCACTGGCTATTAGATTTCGCTGCTCGATTTTCGCATCTATGTGCGTTCTTGAGTTGCCCTAGGCATAAGAGGCACTCAACGCACATGTATAAATGTGCATTCTGCATGGTATATTTGTCCATGTGTTGGTGGGTGTCGTGGCCTATTCAATGCTGTGGGTTGTATTCAAGCACTTATTGGTAGCTAGAACTAGAACTAAAATGTTATTACTAGTAGTTACCAATTTAAAAATTGTGGCACTGGCTATATATCATTCTTGAAAATTATTTCTTTTTAGGAGAATTTACTAACCCCTTTTAGACCTATCCTAGTATGCTATATTAGTTAATGGCTGAAATAAATGGATTATTACGCACATTTTATTTGACTTAAATGGATCCGTCAAAAACTAATGTTTTTAGATATTTTTCCAAAACATAACTTAGAAATATGTCTACAGGACGCCATTTATTCTATATGAGCCTTGACACCCCTTTCCTAAAAACATCACAGGGATGTAAGGAGTTGATTGAAACAGTATTTTAGTGAAAAAACTTATGATACGGTATATTAATAGGCACTTCTTCGATGAAAGTCCAGGATTTCTGGCATACCACAACCTTCATGACCTTTTGACCTCTAGTGACCTTGAGGTTTATCCAATCAGAATCTACTCTGCTTATTGTTTTAAGCTACATCCATACCAAAAGAATGAGTGGTAATTTGTTGCAGTAGAGTCTTGCATTGTGATGATATACTAGATTTAGTTTCCCCTACCCCAGAATTAGGCCGCTGGTGTCGTCACAGCCTATCGTCAACAAACGGTGTCTACCGAATTTGCGCGATACATTCAAAGTGTCCAAATTCACTTTTCAGATGTCCAAGACCCCTATAGACATAATCCAAGTGTCAAAAATTTTATAGCAGGGGTGTCACATCAAAACCCTTATTTTGCACATTTTCTGGTTGTGGATCCCAGACTACTGGTTGTCTCTTCGTTCATCTGTGACCAGACGGGATGGCCAAATGAGTTGAGCGTCCGGCTCGTGTTTTGGTATATTGTGGGATTCGAACCCACGGGTTTGAACCCTGGTCGAGTCAAACCAATGATTTAAAAATGTATACTTGTCGCTTCCTAGCCAGGCGCTCATTATTAGGATAGGGTAAGGATTGATGACTGAGTTGGATATCGTGTCATGGTGTGGGTGGCCTTGTCTCCCAGTGGGGCAGCACTATGAAGTTGCCATGAGTGCGCACTGTCCCAAGTCGGTTCCCGTCCTGATATGACCATCGATGTTGCCAGGATGTAAAACTCCACCAACCAACTATATTATGTGTATATATGTATACATATTCATACATACATATATATACATTCATACATATTTATATACATATATATATATATATGTATATACATATATATATCTATATTTATATGCGGACTCTCAAGCACCCTACAGCTGATGCCCGGCCATTAAGCTTCACACACCAGTTAATGGCTTCCAGATGTAAATATGGCGTACATTCAGTCGTCAATGAACCCCTCGCCCTGACTTGAATGGCGGCTGTATACTTCTCTGTCAGCCGGACGGGATGGTTGGGTGCGTAGAGCTCCCCCTTACCGTCTGGATGGGTAGTGGGTTTGAACCCCGCTCGAGTCAAACCAGGGACTTACACAGCTGGTACTTGGGAGTGCCTTGCTTGGCACTGGGCATTACTAGGTTGGTCGGTTGTTGGAGTTTTACGTCCCGGCAACATCTAAGATCATATCAGGACAGGCACCGACTTGTGACAGTGCGCAGTCATGGATACTTTACAGTGCTGACCCACTCAGAGACCAGGCCACCAGCACCATGAAATGATATCTGGTTTAGCGCCGACAAGTTGGTATGCATGGAGCAGTGTTAGGCCTAACACTGCGCGTTTAAACTCGGAAATTCTAACTCCGCTCATAACTGGTTTACAGCGGTGTTAGTGTTAGGTTAGTGTCAGGATGCGACCATATTTAACAGAATTACATACGCAATAAGTGAAAGTTTATCAATTTAACCCTAAATTCGAAGCGTTATTAAGGCTTTCCACCGCATTGGCGGCGATATTAATAGTTATATTTTCGAATCGACGAAGGTAAAGTAAACAAATCGCCGCAGCCGCCGCATCGACGTCGCTGTCCATACTGGCGGGAGAAGCGGTTTGTTTACTTTACGTTCGTCGATTCGAAAATATAACCATTAATATCTGCGCCAATGCGGCTGCTGCGTTAATATCGCATCGTTTTTAGGGTTAATTTGCTTAAATTTCACTTATTGCATATGTAATTCTGTTAAATATGATAATTGATAGCATTTAATAGTTTTGAGCCTAATATATGGCTACAAACGCAGAGGGATTTCCCAAATCTATAAATACATTCACGTTTAGCTATCACTCACCGTTTAGGCCACCATGCATACGTTTTCGACGCCGCCGATAACCGGTGTTAGCTACCCTGTGTTAGAGCGATAACACCACATGCCCTAACACTGCTCCATGCATATGGCCCCAGTATGCTAACAGAATGCCAACCATGATGTATTCTTGGCAATACACACATAATTGTCAAATCTGTTCCGATTTGATTGAATTGAATTGACTATTTCACTGTTGTGGCTTTGGTCCCCAAGGTACCCGAGTAGATAAACGGAAGTTTCTATCTAGTTCCACACCACCTCGCAAAGTATTATGGGATGGGTCGAAATAGCTTATCACTGACAGGCAGAGGGCAGGGCGCTGGTGGAGACGCCTCCCGGAAGTGGCGTTCACAGCGCCAGTTCAGGATAGCGGCCAATCAGAGAACTAGCCAAGCTGCCTATATTTGCACTCGCAACTCTGATTGAAGGGAGTCTGGATAGGTCCTGGACTTGAAGTGGACTTGCTCCTGCTATATATATACAAAAACGGGGCTCATCCTGGACTGATCCGTGGTAAACCGGGCGATCCGTGGCTGATCTGTGGTCATCTGGCTTGTCTGGGTCTTATCCGGGCAGTCCGGGAGTGGTCCGTGGCTACATCTGGACTAGTCCGGGTTAAACCGTGGCTAAAACGTGGCACATCCGGTGTCGTATCGTCAGCGGCCTGTCATCGTCAGCGGCCTGTCGTCGCTTCTGCGCATGCGCGGATTTTCGCACGTTGCGGCGATCACTGCTATTTGTTTTGTTTACACTCGGCGATTCGACGCTGATCGAGCTGCTACGTTAATATCGCTTGGAATTTAAGGTTAATTTAATTAAATTTCATTATTTGAGTATGTAATTCTGTTAAATATGATCGCATTCAATAGATTTCGGCCTAATCGGTCCCTAACACAGCCGGGTACCGTGCCTGAGCTTGTAGCCGGCGAGGGAATGGGTCTTTTGCATATGTCTTAAAATCCGCGCATGCGCAGAAGCGACGACAGGCCGCTGACGATGACAGGCCGCTGACGATACGACACCGGGTTAAAAAACGCCTGGACTGGCCCGGACGCTACACGGACTACCCCTGGTCCACCCCCGGATTACGCGGACCACCCCCAGATTACAGCTGGATCATCCCGGATTGCAATATTCCCTGGACCGCCCCGGATGTTTGAAACATTTAAAAACATCCGGGGCAGACCCAGGATGAGGCTGGACCAGCCACGGATCACCAAGGATTACCAAGGATCACCAAGAACCAGCCATGGATGAGCCATGGATCACGCCGGATCGCCACGGACCACGCCGGATCACTGTCCAGGACTTGTCCGGCCCCTGATCCGGGTAGGTGTGACTGGGGCTTTACAGGAACAAATGCTAAAGATAATAAAATAGTGTCATTATGGCCCTGTCACACTACGACGTAATGACGTCGACGTAGGGAGAACGTGAAGAATGTTGAACTTCTCGGCGTAGTATGCAAATTCGGGCACAAGTTGAACATGGATGCAGCATAGTGGATGAGAGCATAACGTCGGTATAGCGTAGTGATACCGTCATTCAACGAGAGAGGTCAACGTAATGACGATCACGGAACGTTATGAACGTTATTCCATCGCCAGAAGAACGTTACATGATGTTAGCTATGTCATGAGACGTTGAACGTACATTGAATGCACGTTCTCCTGACGTTCTCCTGACGTTCTCCTGATGTTCTCCTGATGTTCTCCTGACGTTCTCCTGACTTTCCCATTACGCCGCATTGACTTTTCCACCAGCTTTAATGTGGGTCAACGAGTGGAACGTAGTGGAACGTAGTGAGGAACGTTAGCCTAATGTCCGTTTAACGTCATTGACGTTCGCTGAACGTGAACAGAACGTACGGCGAACGTAAACGCTTACGTTCGAGCTACGTCGAAACTTTTGAACATGTCCAAAACTTTGATGTAACTCGACGTAACACGACGTAATGTGACGTAGATCGACGTCAGTCTAACATCATTATGACATTATCATAACGTAATCCAACGTACATCAACGTAATGACGAAATATCACCACGTTAGGCTCACGTTGGCTCATTACGTTGTCGTGTGACAGGGGTATTACATTTAGCGAAGTAAGTGGCTGTGGCACATTTAGGAATTGTGTATTAATATGGAGGTGGGGTTTTGGGTAGCTTACTATAAAGGCTTGTGTTGTTTGTTTTTGGAGTGTTTACATCCTAGCAACATCTAAATGTAATATCAGAACAGCTACTGACTTGTGAAAGAGCGCACTCTAGGGGACTTCATAATAGGGCTGCGCCACTGGGAGACCAGGCTGCCAGCACCATGACCTGATATCCCACTCGGTCACATTATTCTGATACTGAGCTAACCAGTCCTTCCCCTATCCTAGTAATACTGAGCGCCAGCTGCTGGCCGAGTCAAACCGATGAGTCATAAAATTGATACGTGTCGCTTCATAGCCTGGTGCTTGGCATTATTAGGATAGGGCATGGACTGGTTGGTTCGGTGTCAGTATCAATTTTGTAGGCTATTGATTTGACTCGACCGGGATTCAAACTCCCAACCTTCCACACAGGAAGCCTGCTTCGGCCACCACGTCCAGCCATGAAGGGTGGTGTGTGAACAGTCTGAGTTTAAAGTTGTATAATCCGATAAACCAAAACACTCAACTAGATTTGATCCTATACATCCAATTTAGATACGGGTGGAGTTATTACATGGCCCCCACCTCTGCCAATTTGGATTTCCACCGCTGCGTATAACTTACAGCGTCATCAAAGGCCAGTTGCTCTCATACCATGTCTATGTGGTGTAGGAGGTTAAAAATTTCTTGGGTCGGTAAAACTGCAGGCTTGTGCTTTCTATCGACAAAGTGTCTAATGGGGAATACAAGTCAATTCAGATTTATCCATGATAGGCAGCATAAATCTTTAAAAAAAAAAAAAAATTACAATTGTTGCTGCATAGAAATGAATAGTAAGTCAATTTAATAGAAACTGTTTCTGCTGGAGGTTATTATCTCAGAATTTCGACACGCACACCAAAATTAATTTATCACAGCTTCACTTGACATTTATAATAAAAGCTACCTCAAAACAAAGAAAGGTCGATTATACCGATCAACCTAGTATATTGATCTGTCAAAATGGCCCCCCAATAAATGATAACCATCGCACTATGCAATTTTAAGTGAAATTCTAATTTAACTAACTAAATCGTTATGGTGTAGCTATTTAGTACCAAAGCATTCAGTGTAGAGATTGTGCTTTTGGTGGTTTCTATGAAGGGTTGCATGGCTACCGTCTGGGTTTAGGGCAAATGTTAACAGTCTGGGACCTTGACAGTTGATTTTGTTGCTGAAAATGAGTAGAATGTGTGTGTGCAGCATTCATAGTGCAATGCTTGCTCATTGTTAGTTCATGTACATAATACAGTAAAACCCCGCAATAACACGATCATTGGGATCCATGAAAATGTCATCGCGACAAAAAGCGGAGACGCGCTAAATCGGGGTTCAGTTGACTGAATTACCTTTGAATTTAAGAATTGCAGGTCCGATGAATCATCGCTTTATCATAAGTTTTATCTGAATTCGCGGTAAATCGGGGTGGGTAAGATCAGGGTTTCACTGTGTATTCCTGTTTGATGTGTAACTAACTGAGCGTTCCTGCCCAATTTGCCTCACGACCACCAAGCCAATGGCGGAGGTTCCTGACATTCTGGGTCGTTTGGGATTTTGTTTTGCGCTGTAGATGTCTGGCAATGTCGCCTTTGAACTGGTGGCTAGGTGAGTGGTGCCATCGTGGTGTGTTGGGCTAGTCCTCCCTCCCCCTCCTCCCTCCCCCTCCCCCTTCCCGTCCTCCCTCCCCCCCCGCCTTCCTTTTCTACCCCCCCCCCCCCTCCCTCCTTCCTGCCTTCATTCAGTTATCCGGTGCCTGCAGAAAACACGGCAGGCAGGTCCCTTTATTAAGACAACACAGTGTGTCAGGAGAGGGTGTCAAGAGAATGACACACTCAGCCTTGGTGTCAGTGTGTAGAATGGCTAAAGCTCGAATCTGTGGTTGTGTAGGCAGGCTATAGTGAAACCAATGCAGACAAAGAGAAAGGAAGAGTATAAAGTGTGAAAGAAGAGAGAGAGTCAAGCCCTCTGGCTTATTATTTATATGGTACATGGGTTCATTGTAGAGTATCACCCCACCCTTTCCCACCAATAGGAAACAAGCATTCTTGGCCCTACCAATAGGGATCCAGCATTCCTGGTCCCCATGGTTACCAGTGGTCTGCCCACCAGCAGCAAGCTGTGTGGCTCCCCTGGCCACCACCTGCCTTGAACCTGAGTGTGGTGATTCTACCTAGCAGAGGGGGGAGGGGGTAGGCTCTGAGTGCCCCTTACACACCTCCCTGTCAGCACCACTATGTCTATTTACATCTCACTCAGGCACCACCAGCACCTACATATATATACATACATACGCCTGGTCAAGTATACCCGATCAGTAATCAAACATTTGCATTCCCCCCCCAATGCCGTAAATCAGAATATTTTACAAGTGGAAGAGAGGCTGGGGCGAGAGTGCGGCTTGTCACCCACCACTTCCACCTCTCCACGCCCCCTCCACAATAACCTCCCCGGTGCTGACACTTAAGGCCACCTCACTCTACACGATAATTTGACTTGAACCACGGTAGTTGATGATTCTGAATGCCAAGTTGTGTGTGTTTGAATAATTATGCTGGTGCTGTTGTTAATAATCTTGACGGGGAATTACCCGGCCTGGTCTCCCAGTGGTGCTGCACTATAAAGTCGCTACCCATCCTGATATGATCTTAGATGTTGCTAGGGCGTAAAACAACAACAACAAAACAACATAAGGAATACATTGTAAAATCAACAAGCAAAGCAGCAGCAAACGCCAGTTTCCAAGGCCTTGGTTACAGTTGCCCTGTTCCATAACCTCTTGCATAGAAAGCAAACACTCTACCCACTAGACCACTGCATCCAGTCTCTTGCTCCAACACACATTATTCACTTTCCCATTGCCACTCCAGGAACTCCCCATGGTTAATTTATCGACTGCCAAACACCCAGTGGCGCCACCTGGTAATACGCATCTGTCTTGTTTACAAAGTTGACGCGGCTGACTTGGTGGTTTTTCTTCTTCTCTGGCTTCAGTGCCTGGGAAAGCCGCCCCTTTTTCGGTACTATAGGGACTGGTGAAGCCGAAGGACTATAACTTGCCTCTATAATATCATCTTCAAACATTCTATCTCAGTCTTTTTCTACAAGATGTCTTCTACTCAAAAGTATCCTATTGACCAAATTCATATGACGTCAGCACATGTATTTAGGTCAGTGCGCGTGCTGCTTGGCTGCAGGACAACATCCGGTCACACTGCAAACTCAATGGCTATGGGCAATCTTCATAGAGAAAAGGTGAAATATCTCAAAAGCCGTGTTTACACGGGGAATTGTGAAACGATCTAGACAAAGCGATTTATATGAAGCGTTTTAGATGCGTGTTTACACGGCGGAGTTTGAAAGTATGTCGGCGCCGGGAACCAGCAGGCGCCTGTAGCCGGCAAGCACTGCTATTTGTTTAGTTTACACACGTCGATTCGACGCAGATGTAGCTGCTATGTTAATATCGCTTGGAATTTAAGGTTAATTTAATTAAATTCAATTATTTGAGTCTGTAATTCTGTTAAATATGATCGCATTCACTAGATTTCAGCCTAATCGGGCCCTAACACTGCTGGGCACCAGCGATTAGTTACAGCTGCATCTGTAGCCAGCGAGCATCACTATTTTACACTATTGCCACCCGGGAACCAGCTGAATCGCTTCATCTATACTACATCGCGAGGTGGTATTGATGAACCGTTTCATATGAAGCGATTCAGCCCTAAAACGCCTCAGAGTCGCGTTTACACGCCAAATGTGAGTCGATCTAGGCAAGTGGTTTCATATGAAGCGTTTTAAATCGCCCGCGTAAACAGGGCTTAAAACTACAACACCTAGAAACAAACTGATTGGAATACACATAGAAAACATGTTTACCAAAAAGATTATATTAAATTGATACGGTTAGGGTTCTGGATTTCTATAAATTGTGAATAAAATCGACGTTTTGTACTGCGCGTACCAGCAAACTCAATGCATTGTCAATGGCAGTAAGCAATCTGCATACAGAAAAAGTTAAATATCTCTAAAACCACACCACCTAGAAACAAACTGATTGGAATACATATAGAAAACATGTTTACCAAAAATATTATATTAAATTGATACGGTTAGGGTTCTGGATTTCTATTAATTTTGAATAAAACTGACGTTTTGTACTGCGCCTACTGCAAACACAATGTATTGTCAATGGCAGTGAGCAATCTTCATACAGAAAAAGGTAAATATCTCTAAAACCACAAAACCTAGAAACAAACTGATTGGAATCCAGATAGAAAACATGTTTTCCAAAAAGATTATATTAAATATATATATATATATATATATACATACATGCGCCTGGACATCTACACCGATCAGTAATAGAACATTGGCATTCCCCCCTATACCAAATATCAGAATATTTTACAACGTTTTTGATGCGCTTCATGGGGCTGTGTATGTGTGTGTGGTGGGGAGGGGGGGGGGGGCGGGCGAGGGAGGCAGTGCAGTGGGGTGAAAGGAGGAGAGAGTGTGTGTGTGTGTGGCGGATGGAAACATTTATTAGGCGAAAGGAGGAGGTTTGTTTCTTTGTCGTTTTACGTCCTAGCAACATCTAAGGTCATATCAGGACGGGTAACGACTGGTGACAGTGCATATTCATGGCGACTTTTAGAGTGCTGCCCCACTGGGAAATCAGGCCGCCACCACCTTGACTTGATATCCCACTCAGTCATATTATCCTGACACTGAGCTAAGCAGTCCTTGCCCTATCCTATTAATGCCGAGCGCCAGGCTAGGAAGCGGCAAGTATAAATGTTTAAGTCATTGGGTTGACTCGACCATGGTTTGAACCCACGATCCCACGTCTACCAACACGGGAGACAGATGCTCTAACGCAGTCGGCCATCCCATCTGGTTGAAAGGAGGAGGAGGAGGTATGTTTGTATGTGCGGCCGGGAGGGGGCTGGGGGGGGGGGGGGACTCGACAAGTCCCAGAATGTAGTGGAGAACTGCAAAAATGGAGAAAACTGGTTGCAACGTCATTTGTGGTGCCCCAACTATCCTCGTGGTTGAGGGATTGATGATGATGATGTGCATGCATTCTTTCTGTTTGTAAGCATTCTCCCACGTTTCCCTACCCTCTTGATTTGTTAGTTCGACAATTGGAGGGCGCGAACATCCGGGCACTTAGTCCATCGCGCCCAAGCAATTATTCGAGGCGGTGAGAACAATGACACTCACAGCATTGAAGCGAATGTAATTAAAACAAAAAGCACAAATCTATTCACTGCTATGATCTAATTCTGTTATTTAGAAGCATGAATATTCACCCAGGGGTGGAAATAATGTTAATTAGGAGTATAACTTACTCAATAGGTGAAATTGGGCTCAAATTAAACCCAAAATCCGAGCGATATGAAGGCCGCTGACACATCGGCGGCGTTATAGAGGGAGAGCACGTGACATCATCACTCAGCAGTCAGCGGTCAGCCATCTTGGATTAGGAGCACCCTCCCTAGCCATGTTGTGAATGCTTGCAGATGCAGTAAAACAGAGTTTTCTTGTGTTCTGGGAGGTTCTGGGAAGTTTACATCCAGTGTGTTTTCTTTTTTCTTTCTTTTTTTCTTGAAGATTTATACTGCCTATCATGGATAAGTCTGAATAGACTTGTTCTCACCATTAGACAGTTTGTTGATAGAAAGCCCGAGCCTACACTTTTACTGACCCAAGGGATTTTGAACCTCACATACCACATAGACATGGTATGAGAGTAACTAGCCTTTGATGATGCTGTAAGTTATACACAGCAGTGGAAATGCAAATTGTCAGAGGTGGGGCACAGGGAAGCGAACCGCTGACTTTTAGATTAGGAGTCTGACTTCGAAAAAGGTCAGACACTCTAACCACTCTACCACACAGAACAGCACTTTAGCAACAACTTCTGAGGCCATACTCCTCAAAACAGTGCTGTGTTAGCAGGTTAGCGGTCATTATTTGTTGTTGTTTTTACTGTAAAGTTTACCTCATGGGTGTACCATACCATGCCAGCATGAATATCTTCTAAGAATTTGCTTGAATTATCAGTATATTTATATTTATTAAAAAATTGTTTTTATACTTAGTCCAGCAGTGGATTTAAGTCCCGTTTGGCTATTGTCTCAAATGTTTCTATTGTCCATGTACTTCTTTATTCTCCCCCCCACCCCACCCAAACAAACAAACAAACATACACTGTAACCTCAACCAGTAGCGGCCAACAAGACCAAAAAACCCATCTACAATGGAATGAGCCTGGAAATGATTCTAGTTGGATCCTACTGAGGTACATGATTAATCAATATTAACCTACTTACTAACTCAATAGGCCCCACCTGATATAACCATGAACACAAGTTCAATCACAAAGGCCCACCCTACATCGCCTATCACCCTTTCAACGAGTATGTTACTACTAGAAAGATAATCAGTTATGCCCCACCCCCTACTAATGCCTACCATACTAGTCTACTGTTCGAAGGGAAGATGTTATGTATACTGCTGCGAGTCAGCGCTCGGCACCAGCGGCCTGGTGCGAAGGACCAGTGTAGTAGGAGACAAGGCTGAATAAACCATTATGCAACTAGACGCCGTCGTGAGTAGTCGGTTCATGATCACAACATTACAATAGTTACCTCCTCGCATATGTTTCTTTTTTCTCTTATCTTGTTCTTTAGCTATCATTCATGTACTGATGTTTTGCATATTTTCCTGTAATTGTCTATCTTTATATTGTTGTAGATTTGTTTACTGTGTAAAGGCAATTGTGATTAGGGCTGGAAGACCAGAGCATTAGCACTGACAACATGTTATTGAGAGGAATAAAAACACTTGAACAAAAAAAACACACAAAAAATGCATTCCATTCCCTTATCAGAACAATGCAAAGCCAGGTGTTTGTGTGAGTGGAGCAGTTGATGAAGCACCATCCCGCCCTCTGACGGCGGCGGCAAGAACTAATGTTGTCAGTAACAGATCACTGCCCATTCTTTGTTGAAAAAGTTGATTTATTGGCAAAGCAGACGACATTTCTGTGGTGCAGCAGACGACAACTGGATGTTTTTAGTCTTTCGTCGATGGGTGGTTGCGCTAGTCAGTCCGCGTGTCACTATTGGGTTGATTGACCTTACAACGAAGGTTACAACCTTCAGATAAACACAACAAAGTTAATCTTGGTCCTGGCGTCCATTCAATGTCTGAAGAGGATTGGGTGGTTGCTGGGATTTTACGTTCTGGCAACATATAAGGTTATATCAGGACGGGTACCGACTTGTAAAAGCACTATCTATCTTTCTCCTTCTGGAGTACTTTTTCCAAAATTGTTAAACTGTTAAAGCGGCATAGTCGGATGAAGCATAACATTTTCTAGAGCAAAACAATTATCTAAAACATATCTAACTTAGATATGTAGAATTTAACTTATTAAGCATTTGTTGCCAAATAGAACTGAATACTGAGACAATTTAATAGAATTTGTTTCTGCAGAAGCCTATGACTTTTGGTGTGGTTTACAAAATTAATTTGACATGTTTGCACTTCAAATATCTCAAAGGTTAGCCATTTAAAATAAAATTTACTTCAAACTAAAGAAATGGAGATTATACCAAGCAAAGCAATATATGTATCTCAGCAAAATGACAGAAACACAAAACGATCGAACTATGGAACTTAAATTTATTAGAAGCTTTTATTGCTGAAGCTTATTATATCCAGCATGTCAGTGCATGCACAAAAACCAGCTTTGACTTTAAATTATCTCCAAACTTAACCTTTTAAAATATAAGTGACTTAAAACTAAAGTAAAGTAGATTGTATTTATCAACCTAAAGGGGCTGTCACATTAGGTTTTTTTGCGGGAGCGTACGGTGGCATAGGCGCTTTACGTCATATACGTCGGCATACGCCATCATACGCCGCCATATGCTATGCATACGCTACGCATACGCTATGCATATGCTACGCATATGCTATGCGTATGCTCCGCATACGCCATCATGTGCCGGCTTATGCCGGCCTATGCTGCTGTACGCCGCCATATGCTTTCTCCCGTCCGTCCGACCAAATTTGTTTGTGCACGCTAAAAAAATCTCAACCTACGGGGGCGTATGGTTCATACGCTACTCATACGCTTCTTATACGACGGCATATGCTCCTCGTATGCTGGGGGTATGCCGGTGTACACTAGGGGTATGCCGGCGTATGCTACTCATATGCTCAACTTGCGTCACGGGCATATCTCGGGCGTATCTCAGGCGTATGCAGCATAAGCAGAACCTACGAGTTGCGTATGGGAGCGTATTTGTAGCGTATGCAAAGCGTATGAGTAGCGTATGAGTAGCGTAATCCCGACCTATGGTCTCGGTACATATAAAGGTGATGAGATAGAGGGAGGGAGGGAGGGAGGGAGAGAAGAGATGGAGGGAGGGAGGGAGGGAGGAGGGGGAGGAAGAGAGATAGAGAGAGGGAGGAAGAGAGATAGAGGGAGGGAGGGAGGGAGAGAAGAGATAGAGGGAGGGAGGGAGGGGAGGGAGGGAGGGGGAGGGAGGAAGAGAGATAGAGAGAGAGGGAGGAAGAGAGATAGAGAGAGGGAGGAAGAGAGATAGAGAGAGGGAGGAAGAGAGATAGAGAGAGGGAGGAAGAGAGATAGGGAGGGAGGAAGAGATATAGAGAGAGAGGAAGAGAGATAGAGAGAGAGGAAGAGAGACAGAGAGAGGGAGGAAGAGAGATAGAGAGAGGGAGGAAGAGAGATAGAGAGAGGGAGGAAGAGAGAGAGAAAGAGAGAGAGAGGGAGGAAGAGAGATAGAGAGAGGGAGGAAGTGAGATAGAGAGGGAGGAAGAGAGATATAGAGAGAGGAAGAGAGATAGAGAGAGGGAGGAAGAGAGATAGAGAGAGGGAGGAAGAGAGATAGAGAGAGGGAGGAAGAGAGATAGAGAGAGGGAGGAAGAGAGATAGAGAGAGGGAGGGAGGGAAGGGAGAAAGGGGAAGGAGAAAGATTATTATAAATATTTTAAATTTAAAGTTTTTATTTATGTTTTAATTTTAATTTTAATTTTAATTGTACTTTAATGATAACACACCTCACAGCTGCGTACAAGCCTATGATATGTAAATAGGAGTAGGCTAGTCTAGAAATAAGAGTAGAAAAAATAAAGCACATATATGCCAAGAAAATCCAAAAAAATTAACATAGACTACTATAGTACTAACCAGACCAACCAACTATCTATCTGCTACTGAAATACAGGCAATCAAATACCTTATCAGCAGCTACTGTGTGATAAGACAACACCAACACTACAGCTGGCCAGCATTGAAAACAAGCCTGAATGCTATGGACAGTATAAATACAGCCTCAATAAAAAAAAAAAATAAAAAAAATAAAAATGTATAACAATTAAATGATGGCATGCCTTTACTGAACGCGGACACAAAAATTACAATTGACAGTATATTTATTTATTTAAACATCTTGACATATTTACATATATACATAAAAATGTACAAACAATATATAAACATACAATATGTATGCATATATACATACAAATGTACAAAGATAAATAAAAACTAATATCTACACATATTTACAATCACTTCTCTCCCTTGCCATTAGAAGTGGCATCAGCTGGGGACTGTGTGGCTGACAAGGGGAATAAGTCGAAATTTCTGCCCAACATGAACAGCCCCGACAAGTTCAATAGGCCTTCTGGGCTGGCCGACTCAGACAAGTTCACTTGGGTGGGGTCGCCGTATGTCGGAGTCGCGATGTCTGCGGCAGCGCAAGTCCCCGGCCATGCCGCGCCCACCATGACTCCGGGAGAGCCCCTTGTGTGCCCAGCCATCCCTAATGTCCGTAGTTGTCCAGCAGTGTGCGGTGGTGACGGCCGTACCACCAGCGGAGCTGTGGCCGTCTCATGACCCATGGAGGTTGGAGTTGGAGGCTGAGGTGGAAGACTTGGCAGAGGCGGCTGTGGCTGTGGCTGATGATGAATGTGTGGATGCCCATATAGCACTGCACATACTCGTGTGTCTGTGAATCCCATGGTGATGCCGGTGGTGGCTGGTGAGTCCAATGGTGGGTTTGAGGCTGTTATGCCTCACTTGCAGACACTCAAGCAGGTCCAGGAGCAGGTGCACAAGCAGGTGCAGGAGCAGGTGCAGGAGCAGGTGCAGGAGCAGGAGCAGGTGCAGGAGCAGGAGCAGCCACACGAACCACCGGGCCCAAGAATGTTCCTTCCTCCTCCTCCAGATGGTGCAACACCATGCGGTTGAGTGGACCGCAAACGGACACAAACCGCTCCTCCGGCATCGTGAGGATCATGGCCCACACATAGTTGGCGAATGCCACTCGCTTCATCACCGTCACCGTCGGTGTCGGAGGCGGCTGCATCACCTCGAGGATGTCCCCAGACTCGTCGAACCTCTTGTGGATGGCAGTGAGGAGGTTGTTGTCGACTGGGGCAGATCGCTTCCCTCTCCCCTTTCTCCGCTCTCGGGATGTAGCGGGGGGAGTGGGTGGAAGCTCCTCGTCCATTGCCACCTCCACATCTGTCGGGACATTCTCCTCCATGCCGAGATCGAGCTGCGGAGATGCGACAGGAGCGGCCAACTGCAAGACAAAATCATAAAATAACATAAGTAACATGAACGCAAATCGATATTTCGACAAAAGACACGACAAGTCAACAGTAAATCAAAAATATATAAAGCAAAAATAATTCATGTTAAATGCAAACATGGATTTATAATGTTTATATCTCGGTACATCTATTGTCAATATCTTGATTTAAGAACAACCACACAACAACTCAACATTAAAGAAATAAATAACATTTAACAAATAACTAGAATATTTACATAAATACAACAAAAGCATAACATAACAAACTTAGAATACGAGCGGTTTTACGAGAATACTAACGGCCGCACTTGTCAGAACAATAAAAGATTATGTACCTACACTCCTGCAGGGCTCCGGTCGGTGACGGACGACGGACCGCAGGAACCCAAACTTGCGCAGGATCCACTGCTCCCACTCAGTCAGGTCAGCGGCTCCGTCCCCGCTTTTTTTCTTGTGGAGCCACGTGTTCGTGTCCCTGAGCAACTTGAACCACTTCTGGAGATGGATTGTTGTGGTCCCCAGAAGTGTCGCCTGGTCATCCCACATCTTGGCCTTTCTGTCTGAGCGGCGGTAATCCAGGAGCTTCATGTTCCATATGATGGGGTTCTCCTGGAGGAAGTCCAACATTTGATCCTCCTTGAAGACGGACAGAGAACAGTCGCTCTTCTTGGCCCTCCGTCTCTTTGACGCGGAGAGGCCACCGGTGCTGGTGGAGGCGTTGGAGGCGGTGGTGGCGTCGGAGGCGGCAGAGGCAGCGCACAACGCCCGTGAGCTGCCCTGAGAGGCAGGAGATGGCGAGCTGGAGCGGGGACGCCAGCGTTGCGTCGTCGACCTCTCCATCTCCAGCTCCTCCAGTGGATAGTGGTGTTCTGGAGAGTGGTGTTCTGGAGAGTGGTGTGGAGAGTGGCAAGGTGGTGAGGCAGGTGAGGAGGCTGGTGATGGAGAGCATTGTAAAGTCTGCCTCTTTCTGCCTCTCCCACGGCCTAGTCCTCCTCCTGTAGTCACAGCAGCTCTGGAGGCTGGTGTAGTAGCAGTAGTATGTGTAGTAGTAGTAGTAGAAGTAGCAGTAGCAGAAGCAGCAGCAGCAGTGGTGTTCCTCTCAGCAGGCATGGTGGCAGAGTGAGGGGAGACTGTTGCTGCAGGCGAAATATACCCAGAAGCGACCAGGCGGTGGACCGTGCAGAGATAACATAGGTCGCGCATAGGTTTCGCATATGCTCCTCATACGCTCCTCATATGCTCCTCATACGCTCCTAAAATAATCATACGCTCCTCATATGCTCCTCATACGCTCCACATGCCAATCAAAACAATAAAAAAATGTCACAGCACGCTCCCATACGCTCCTCATACGCTCCTCGTACGCTCCTCGTACGCTCCTCATAGGTTCCACATACGCTCAAACCCACTCGAGAGGTCACCAAAGGTCATCATAGGCCGGTACCCGCAGGACTTACGTAGGTTTTCAATACGCTCCCGCCTTACGCCATAATGTGACAGGGCCTTAACATATTTATCTAAAGAAAATAGCCGAAACTCATAACCATTGGATCATGCAACTTCACTGACTAAAATTGAATTGACAGCCAAGTGATATAGTTTAAATAAGAGGAGTAATTAGAATAACTGAAAAGAAAATTAATTATATTATCAATACGCATACTAATTATTAAAGATTTTCCATTTTATTTCCAGAAATGGATGTCAAAGGAAAATGCAGATGATCAAATTAAATTATATATTTATTTATGAGTGCAAAATGACGATGCTTTTTTATTTATGTACGTTATACTTAGAGCCGAATCGCTAAGTTTTGTTTCCTTGTGACAACCAGACTGGATGGCCGAATGAGTTAGAGCATCCATCTCCTGTCTTGGTAGACCATGGGATTGTGGGTTCGAACCCTGGTCGAGTCAAACCAATGACTTAAAAATTGATACTTGTCGCTTCCTAGCCAGGCGCTCGGCATTATTAGGATAGGGCAAGGACTGCTTGGCTCAGTTTCTGGATAATGTGACTGAGTGGGATATCAGGTCATGGTGCTGGCAGCCTGGTCTTCCAGTGGGGCAGCACTATAAAGTTGCCATGAGTGTGCACTGTCACAAGTCAGTATTCATCCTGATATGACCTTAGATGTTACTAGGATGTAACACAACAAACAAACAAACAATTTGTGCTTGTGGTTTGTTGGGGTTTTACATCCTAGCAATCGGTAAAGCAGAGTGTTCCCGTGCGGGTTGTGAGTGCCAAACCAATGACTTACAAAATTGATACTTGTCGCCACCTAACCTGGTGCTCATCATTAATATGGTAGGGCATGGATGGCTCTTCTCAATATCCGGATAATGAGACTTAAGCTAAGATTCCTTACACGCGGTATGCGGCATGCGGTATGCGAATGCGAATGCGGCAAAAAATCGAAACGCCTTGAAGTCAATGGGCTGCAACCCTTACACGCGGTATGCAAATGCGAATGCGAATGCGAATGCGAATGCGACAACTCGATCGGTCCCTGTAGCGATCGGTGCGGTATGCGGCATGCGGCATGGGGGTGCGAATAGAAAACCATCAGTCGCATTTGTCCATTGGTTTAAGGCAGGAGGAGGCGACTGATAATTACGGACAGCCGGTCTTCATGAGAAATATGAAGAATGGGACGGTGCAAACATGTAGGTTTATGCGGCGGACCTGTTAGGAAGCAGTCTTCAAGGTGGTGCGAATAGAAAATCACGGACACTTCATACACTATGTACATGACATACACTACATACATCAGTCGCACTTGTCCATTAGGCTTAAACGAGGAGAGGCGACTGAGCATTGTGGAATGGACACACACAAGGGTGCAGATTGGAAACATATGGTAGGTGGTGGTTGGGTTACGGGTTCGTAAAAATGCTACCATAGGGTGCTGAGGGGAAACATATGGTAGTGGTGGTGGTGGGGGTTCGGGTTGGTAAAAATGCTACCAGAGCCACAAAAATATGAATACTTATCTATAATTTGGTAATTATAAAGGTGGGAATCTCCATGTGATGTACCAAGAGTTACATAGATATACATGCCATATTAGGCCATATACAGTGCAGTATGGAGTATACTTGTTTATTTTTATTTTTTAAATATAGCCAGTCGTGTGCCGCATGCCGCATACCGCATAGAAGGAATCTTCCCATTCGCATACCGCATACCGCATGCCGCATACCGCATGCCGCATACCGCGTAGAAGGAATCTCAGCTTAAGTGGTTTATTGAGTCACGGTGCTAGGAGCCCGGTCTTCCAGTGGGGCAACACTATAAAGTCACAATGAACGCACACTGTATCAATTCAGGGGCCGTATGCATGAATCAGTGATAGGCTTAGCCGGAGTTAGGGCGCTAGCTCCGGTTAGCTATCTCAGGGTAGCGGCGGGTTGGAGAAATAGGTCAAGTGGTATGCACCAATGTCTTAGCCGGGGCGGATAGCTAACCGTGTACTTATTTATAGATTTGGGAACTCCCTCGAGTCGACAATATGAATAACGCCACCAATACAGCAGGAGCGTTAATAACGGTTCGATTTTATGGTTAATTTGATTAAATTTCACTTATTGCGTATGTAAATCTGTCAAATATGATTGCATCGAATAGATTTGGGTGTAATATATTGCCGCCGATACTCAAGTATAGTATTTCCTTATATTGCCGACGATACGGCCATGTTTAGTTGATGTTGGACAGTATGGATATCGAAGTCGCTGCGGCGGCGGCGATTTGTTTACTTTACATTCATCGATTCGAAAACATTAATATCGCCGCTGATGTGGCAGCAGCATTAATATCGCTTCGCATTTAGGGTTAAATTGGTCAAATATCACTTATGGCGTACATAATTCTGTTAAACATGACAGCATCGAATAGATTGAGACCCTCACACTCACACTAACCGGCGCGGCTAGCAGTTAAACCTGACTTGTAATCAGGGTAGCTTAGCCTAGGCTACGGTCGGCGGCTAGCGCTGGCACCAGCTCATGCATGCAGATTTTCCAACTTTAGCCGGGTGGAGCTACCCTAGCCGCGGTTAGAGCCCTAACTCCGATTCATGCATACGGCCCCAGGGGCTGCATGCACCAATCGGTGATAGGCTTAGCCGGAGTTAGGGCGCTAGCTCCGGTTAGCTACCTCAGGGTAGCGGCGGGTTGGAGAAATAGGTCAAGGCATATGCACCAATGTCCAAGCCGGGGCGGAAGGCTAACCGTGAAATTATTTATAGATTTGGGAATTCCCTCGATTCTACCATATTAATATCGCTTCCGTTGTAGTGGCGGCGTTGCTTTCGGTTCGTTTTTGCAGTTAAATTGCTAAAATATCACTTGTACAGTATGTAATTCTGTTAAATATGACAGCATTTAATAGATTTGGGCCTAATATATTGCCGCCGATACGGCGGCGATGGCGGCGGCCATGTTTAGTTGACGTTGGACAGTATGGATATCGACGTCGCTGCGGGGGCGGCGATTTGTTTACTTTACATTCGTCGATTCAACAATATGCATAACGCTGCTACTGCGGCGGCGGCGTAAATATCGGTTCGAATTTAGGGTTAAATTGATAAAATTTCACTTATGGCATATGTAATTCTGTTAAATATGATAGCATTGATAGATTGAGACCCACACACGCACACTAAACGCTAGCAGTTAAACCTGATTTGAAACTGGGGTAGCTTAGCCGAGGCTACGGTCAGCGGTTAGCGCTGGCACTGATTGATACATACGGATTTTCCACAGGTAGCTGTGTGGAGCTAGCCAAACCACGGTTACGGCCCTAACACCGATTGGTGCATACGGCCCAAGTACTCGTCCTGATATGAGCTTGGATGTTGATAGGAACCAAAACTCCAACAACCAAATCATAATATGACCTGAGGTGTTGCCAGAACGTAAAACACCAATACGCCAATCTAACCATACTGTAGTAGCACTATTCGACCTAACAAGTAACAGAAAACCCCCCTGTAAACAATCAGCACCGTAACAATAAGCATTTCAGCACTCACTATCACAAACTAGGTCAAAGTAGTTTCATTCATTTCCGCTGCACGGCGAGAAGTACTGCGCATTCAACCAACAAATCACGCGACAAGTTCACCCCCCCCCCTTCCGAACCCACCCACCCACCTGATACATGGTCACGTATACGCCACTCTCCAAGCAGCGCGCCAGATATGTTGCCCTGTGTTGAGATCGACGATTACCATTGATGTGCTGGGAGAGCAGAGTGCCGGTGTGGCGGATTCCGAGGGACACCAGTTTCACAGGGACACTTCCATTCAAATGCATTGTTAACGGCCGTGAGCAAATCTTCATACAGAAAAAGTCAAATATCTCCCAAATTACACCATCTAGAAATAAATCGCTTGGTACACATATAGAAAACATCTTTACCAAAAACATTATATTAAATTTATAAGGTTAGGGTTCTTGAATTCTATTAATTTTGAATAAAACTAACGTTTTACACTGCGCGTACCGTCAAACTCAAGGCATTGTCAATGGCCGTGAGCAGTCTTCATACAGACAATACAGAAAAAGTTAAATATCTCTAAAATTACACCAGCTACAAACAAATCGCTTGGTACACATATAGAAAACATGTTTAGCAAAAACATTATATTAATTTAATAAGGTTAGTGACGATGCTGTTCGAGTTTGACGCGTGTGCAGGAGCGATGTGTCCCTGTGAAACTGGTGTCCCTCGGAATCCGCAACACCGCCAGACTCGCCGTCTGCGGTCACGTGATAGTGTATGGAATGTCGTCAGGCCAATTCAAGAACCACGCAAGGCTGCCATAGGCAGATAGGTAGATACCACCCGTTGTAGTACTTGATATCTATTCAAGAATATCACTCACCTTCTAACACAAAATGGTTGATTTCAGGAGCATGCGCACTTGAGAGCTTTCAATAAACAGTCCTCAGTATATCTATAGAGAGAGATAGAGAGAGATAACTGGTGCTGCTTACGTAAATACCATTCAGTTTGTCTCTTCCCGCCGTCTTTCCATGTACCCGAACTAATCGAAGGGGTCAGGGGTCAACCACCCCTACCCCAGGTGACCCTCACCCACTCACCACCCCCCTCCCTCCCTCCCTCCCACCCACCCGCTTTCTAACTCCTACCCTCCCACACACCCACCCGCTGCCTCCCACCCTCACCCTCACCCCGCCTTTTCTCCTGTCACGCAAGAGGAAACGCTCCTTTTTTAATTATTGAGGCTGTATTTATACTGTGCATAGCATATAAGCCCGGGTACTCAGGCTTATTTTCAAGGCTGGCCAGCTGTAGTGTTGGTGTTATCTTACCACACAGTGGCTGCTGATAAGATATTTGATTGCCTGCATTTCAGTAGCAGATAGATAATTGGTTGGTATGGTTAATAGCCTATGTTAGCTTTTTCTTGGATTTTCTTGGCATATATGTATTTATTTTTTCTACTCTTATTACTAGACTAGCCTACTCCTATTTACATATCATAGGCTTGTACGTAGCTGTGTGGTGTGTTATCTTGCTACTTTTGGCATGGTTACCTTCCATTGGGCGTCCCGCTCCTGGGAAGCTGTTGGATCTGATCTCACCCTCACTCTCCTTCCCTCTATTTTGTTCACTCACCGCAACCGCTACTTCAATGCTGGGAGAGTTAGGGTTTTTAGCTGACCCTTCATCCTCACTCTCCCCCGCCCCTCTGTTTCTTCCCACTCTACACAACCACTCCAATGCTAGGAGAGCTAGGCCCCTCGACTGACTCTTACTCTCCTCCCCATTTGTCGCGGTGGTCAAATCGCTAGAGCGCAGACCTCTCATGCGGGATGTCAGCAGTTCAATTGCCGGTTGAATCTAACCAATGCCTCAGAAAATTATTGCTTCCAAGTCAGGTGCTTGGCATCATTAGGTGGGGCAAGGACTGGTTAACTCGGTGTCAGAATAATGTGAGTGGGCTCTCAGGTCATGGTGCTGGCGGCCTAGTGTCCCAGTGGGGCAGCACTATTAAGTTGCCATGAGCACACACTGTCCCAAGTCGGAACCGTCCTGAAATGACATTAGATGTTGCTCGGATGTACAACTCCAAAAACCATCCTCCCCCCTCTACTTTGTTCACCCTACGCAACAACTGCGCCAATGCTGGGAGAGCTAGGGTTCTCAGCTGACCCTCATTCTCCTCCCCTCTACTTTGTTCACTCTAAACAACCACCACCCCAATGCTGTGAGAGTTAGGGTTCTTAATTGACTGTCACTGGGCGTATTCGACTAGGCCTCATATATTCGCGTATCAAAATATTTCTTTACAAATTCCTATTCGACTGGGACCGGAAGTGGGTTTCTATACGTATGAATCGAATGTGTCTTTTGGCTCCATCCATAAGGTCACATGGTGTATTTCAAGATGGCTGATATGGAAAGGTTGAAAGATTCAGTAGCTTCACCCAATCAGAGCTGTTCTTTTCGATTGCAAATGGCTGCTCTCTATAGGGTCAGCCATTTGCAATGGAAATTAACAGCTCCGATTGGTTCTTTTCGATTGCAAATGGCCCCCCCCCACATACAGGGCAGCCGTTTGCAATGGAAGAAAACAGCTCTGATTGGCTGAAACCACTGAAGCCATTTGACTGGTCCTCTTTGCATTTGAAATCCTAGGTCAAAGCGCAGGAGGGCGGAGCCTAAATATTGCGGATAGAAAAGTCCCAGTTGAATGCCTCCTAAGTCACTGTCACTGTCACTCTCCTCCACTCTGCTTAACGCCCCCTAAACAACGACTACTCCAATGCTGGGAGAGTTAGGATCCTGAGCTAACCCACCACACCTTCACTCTCTTCCCCTCGACATTATTCCCACCCTACACAACCACCATCCCAATGCTGGAAGAGTTAGGATCCTGATCTAACCAACCACACCTTCAGTCTCCTCCCCTCTACATTATTCCCACCCTACACAACCACCATCCCAATGCTGGGAGAGTTAGGATCCTGAGCTAACCTGCCACACCCTCACTCTCCTCCCCTCTACATTATTGCCACCCTACACAACCACTATCCCAACACTGGGAGAGTTAGCATTCTTAGCTCCCTGTCACTCTCACTCTCCTCCACATTATTCCCACTACGCAATCACCACCACAATGCTGGGAGAGTTACGATTCTGAGCCACCCACACCCTTACCCTCCTCCATTCTACTTATTATCACTCTACACAACCTCCCTTCCCCTGGCTCTACTTCCCCACTAATACCCCAGTCACACGAGGACTAAGTTCGCTTACGATCGATTCGCGACGTAAAAACGTTCTCATTGCGTCCTCCTTAAGCCCTCCTTAAGTGCTGGCGCCGTGAGGACACCAACTTCCCGCCGTCCGGAAATTTTGTGCGCAAGGAGGTTGCAGCTGCTGCACCTGCAACCTCCTTGCGTCCTATTCCGGTGGCGCCATTCAAAACTGGGTGGTGCCCTGGCGCCACCCTGGCACTGATCTGGCACCGACCATGTAGTTGAATCAATGTATTGAGTGGGACGCTGGGAGGTTGGCGTCCTTTTAGCCCTAAGGAGTTTGGCAGCGAATGCTGGCTTTCGTGTGACTGGGGTATTAAGGTGAGTGGCCTGCGCTCTGACTGCAGAATGGTGGAGGTCACTAACCCGGCCTCAGGCCAACACCCACCCCTACCACCAGGCGCCCCCCCCCTCACCCCACCCCCACCCCTCACCTTCCGGCAGAACCCGGCTGACTGCCCGCCTGTTGAACTACCGGAAACACGTGGTGGCCATTATTAGTGGTCCCGAATCATTGAGTCGGTCTGACCACGCAGCAAGCAACAGGGATATATATCATGTAGTTGTTTTTTTCATTGTTTTTGATTTCTTGTCTGGGATGAATTTATTCACCATAACATATTTCACCACCGGGCAGCACTGGTCCAATTTGCTTTAAATCTTTTCAATTTAGTTTTTAGTGATAATTTAGGTTTTCTGGTTGCTTGTTTCTTGTTTCTTGTTTATGGCTTGTAGCTGTTTGTAGATTGTAAACAGTCTAAAATCCGGCTTTTACTATAGCCTACTTTGTGTTAGTCCATTTACCTATGATTTATGTATACATACATTGTTTCGTTTAACAACGCCTCTAGAGCACATTGATTTTTATCATCGGCTATTGGATGTCAAACATGGTCAACCTGACAATACTTATCTATAAATTGGCAATAATATAGCCAGGTGTGTGCCGCATGCTGCATGCCGCATGCCGCATACCGTGTGTAAGGAATCGTGCCATTCGCATATCGCCTGCCGCATACCGCATACCGCGTGTAAGGAATGCCCGCTTAAAGCTAGGATTCCTTACACGCGGTATGCGGCATGCGGCATGCGAATGCGAATGCGGCAAAAAATCGAAACGCCTTGAACTCAATGGGCTGCAACCCTTACACGCGGTATGCGAATGTGAATGCAAATGCGAATGCGACAACTCGATCGGTCCCTGTAGCGATCGGTGCGGCAGGCGGCATGCGGCACGTGGGGTGCGAACAGAAACATCAGTCGCACTTCTCCATTAGGTTTAGACGAGGAGAGGCGACAGAGCATTACGGTGCTGATTGGAAACATATGGTAGTGGTGGTGGTGGGGGTTTGGGTTGGTAAAAATGCTACCAGAGCCACAAAAATATGAATACTTATCTATAATTTGGTAATTATAAAGGTAGGAACCTCCATGTGATGTACCAAGAGTTACATAGATATACATGCCATATTAGGCCATATACAGTGCAGTATGGAGTATACTTGTTTATTTTTATTTTTTAAATATAGCCAGTCGTGTGCCGCATACCGCATGCCGCATACCGCGTAGAAGGAATCTTCCCATTCGCATACCACATGCCGCATGCTGCATGCCGCATACCGCATAGAAGGAATCTTAGCTTTAGCCTTTTTTTATTTGGGGAGGGCGGAGGTAGCAAGTAAAATAGTTATTGCTGCATATCTTAGCAATACTACATGTATTTAACCCAGAAAATGTATCCAAAATATGCCTATATGATATTGTGCTAAAGTGAAAATATGAAAATTTCCATATTGACAATATGCATCTTCCCAGTTATATATATGTGTGTACCTCTCTCTATGCATCCCGTCCTGATATGACATTAGATGTTGCTAGGACGTAAACAACAACAAACAAGAAACTCTCCATGCACACACACACACACATATATATATATATATATATATATATATATATATATATATATATAAAGGCCGGCTACAGTACAAAGGAACAAGAACAAGAAGAGTAGTGGAATGAGTTATATCCCCGACGCGAGTGATGTATTCAGGGTAGGCAGGTACCGGGCGCAGCCGGGGGTGGCGCCACCAGTCGCGACATGGAGGAGGCAATAGAGTATATAGTGTAATATTAACAATAGTTAGCCCATAATAATAATCAAAAGGGGTTAATTCCCTTCCGCGCCTTTATACTCGCATAATGCATTATACATCACATATATATATATCATATATGTGTATATATATATATATATATATATATATATATATATATATATATATGTGTGTATCTACATATATATGACCAGACGGGATGGTCGAATGAGTTAGAGCGTCCGTCTCCCGTGCTGGTAGATCGTGGGGTCGTGTGTTCGAACCCTGGTCGAGTCGAACCAATGACTTAAAAATTGATACTTGTCGCTTCCTAGCCAGGCGCTCGGCATAAATAGGATAGGGGAGGGACTGGTTGGCTCAGTGTCAGGATAATGTGACTGAGTGGGATATCAGGTCATGATGCCGGCGGCCTGGTTTCCCAGTGGGACAGCACTATAAAGTTGCCATCATTGCGCACTGTCACAGGTCGGTACCCGTCCTGATATGACCTTAGATGTTGCTAGGACGTAAAACAACAAACAAACAAATATATATTCATATATGTATATATAGACGGTGGCAAAATCCTAGATAGATTGTCCGGAGAGCCCTCTGCCACTCGGCTGGCTGCACCTCATTTCGCGTGGGCTTAACCCACGTGACATCCACGCTGACTTTATCTGCGCATCCCTCCTTGTGCAATGACAAATGCAGCTTGCGCTCACCAAACCCTCCTTTTGTTACCACCCACCCCCACCCCCACCCCAACCCCCGCGAACTGTGTCCGGAACTGGTTTCGCCTACCAGCGCCACACACGCAAATACCCATACAGCTTGTTTGTTTATTGGGGTTTTACATTCTGGCAACATCGAAGGTCACATCAGGACATGTGACCGGCTTGTGACACTGCACACTCCTGGTGACTTCATGATACTGCCCCACTTGGAGACCAGGGGCCATATGCATGGAGCAGTGTTAGCGGCGTGTGGTGTTATACCTCTAACACCGGGTAGCTATCACCGTTTATCGCAGGCATCGCGAAGGAGGTTAAGTCGTATGCATGGTGGCCTAAACGGTGAGTATTAGCTAAACGTGAATGTATTTATAGATTTGGGAAATCCCTCTGCGTTTGTAGCCATATATTAGGCTCAAATCTATTAAATGCTATCATATCTAACAGAATTACATACGCAATAAGTGAAATTTGATCAATTTAACCCTAAATTCGAACCCTCCTTAAGGCAACCGCCGCATTGGTGGCGATATTAATAGTTATATTTTCGAATCGACGAACGTACAGTCAAGAAACCGCCGCCGCCGCCAGTATGGAAAGCGAAGTCGATGCGGTGGCGGCGGTGGCGGTGATTTGCTTACTTTACGTTCGGCGATTCGAAAATATAACTATTAATATCGCCGCCAATGCGGCAGTAGCCTTAAGGAGGGTTCGAATTTAGGGTTAAATTGATCAAATTTCACTTAGTGCGTATGTAATTCTGTTAAATATGATAGCATTGAGTAGATTTGGGTTCCATCCTGACACTAACCTAACACTAACACCGCTGTAAACCAGATATGAGCAGGTGTTAGAATCTCCGACTTTAAACGCGTGGTGTTTGCCTAACACTGCTCCACGCATACCAACTTTTCCACGCTAAACCAGAAATCCCGCGCTAAACGCGTTTTGCCTCCCTAACACTGCTCCATGCATATGGCCCCAGGGGCCATATGCAGGACGCGGTGTTAGCGAGCCAAAATGCGTTTAGACGGGATTTCTGGTTTAGCGCCGAAAAGTCGGTATGCATGGAGCAGTGTTAGGCGTAACACCACAATCTTAAACTCGGTTAAGCTAAACCAGAAAAATAACTGGTTTACAGGCGGTGTTAGGTATCAAATCTATTCAATGCTGTCATATTTAACAGAGTTACGTAGTCAAATAGTGACATTTTATTAAATTAACCCTAAAATCGAAGTGAGATTAACGCTGCAGCCGCAAAGGCGGCGATATTAATATTGTCGAACCGACGAATGCAAGCAACCGCCGCTGCCGCCAGTATGGAAAGTGACGTCGATGCGGCGGTGCAGCGATTTGTTTACTTTACGTTCGTCGATTCGAAAATATAAATATTAATATCGCCGCCATTGCGAGGGCAGCATTAATATTGCTTCAAATTTAGGGTTAATTTCACCAAATCTCACTTATTGCGGATCTAATTCTGTTAAATATGACAGCATTGAATAGATTTGGGCCTAAAGCACTCGCTATACCTGCTATGGAAAGCAAAGTCGATGCGGTAGCGATTTGTTTACTTTACGTTCATCAATTCGAAAATATAAATATTAATATCGCCGCCATTGCGGCAGCAGTGTTAATATTGCTTCGAATTTAGGGTTAATTTCATCAAATTTCACTTATTGCGTATTTAATTCTGTTAAATATGATAGCATTTAATAGATTTAGGCCTAATATATGGGTACAGATGCAGAGGGATTTCCCAAATCTATAAATAAATTATCGTTTAGCTATAATGAAAGTGTTACGCACTGCTGCATATGACTTGACACAGTTCCCGACGTCAGTGATAGCTAAACGGTAACAGGCTCTAACGCCAAACCCCGCTAACACTGACTCCTGCATATGGCCCCAGGCTGCCTCTGCACCATCATTTGATTTTGCTCTCAGTCACATTATCTTGACACTGAGCTAATCATTCTCCTAATAATGCCAAGCACAGGCTCGGTAGTGACAATTATCAATTACGTAAATCATTGGTTTGACTTGGCTGGGATTCAAACTCCCAACCTTCCCCACAGGAAGCCTGCGCTCAACTGATTTGACCATCATGTCCGGTCAATACCCATACTTTGCATTAATAAGATGGGGTAGTGACTGGTTTGCTCAGTATCAGGATAATGTGACGGAGTGGAATATCAGGTCATGGCGCTGGCGGTCTTGTCTCCCAGTAGGACAGCACTATGAAAGTTGCCATGAATATGCACTGTCACAAGTCGGTACCCATCCTGATATGACCTTAGATGTTGCTAGGACGTAAAGCCCAATCAAACATCACACTAACCACACTTCACATACACCATCAGGCGTGGCTTAGAGTATCTAGATACCATCTGATCCACTAGACTATATCAACCAGACGGGATGGCCGAATGAGTTAGAGCGTCCGTCTCCTGTGCTGGTAGATCATGGGGTCGTGGGTTCGAACCCTGGTCGAGTCAAACCAATGACTAAAAACGTATACTTGTCGCTTCCTAGCCAGGTGTTCAGCATTATTAGGACAGGGTAAAGACTGGTGTGCTCAGTGTCAGGATAATGTAACTGAGTGGGATACCAGGTCATGGTGCCGGCAGCCTGGTTTCCCAGTGGGACAGCACTATAAAGTCACCATCAGTGCGCACTGTCACAAGTCAGTACCCGTCCTGATATGACCTTAGATGTTGCGAGGATGTAAAACAACAACAACAAAAAACAAACTAGACCATATCGTACTGCATCATTTACCATCTAATGTACATCAATTTTCTATGATTTAAACTTGATATCTATCTTGTGAGTTAATAACGTATGTAGACCTGCTATGTATAAAAGCTGGTAAACTAATGTCCGAAGAGAACTATTTCAATGAATAAATTATTTACAGAAACAATTGTAATCGAGCATAGTGGAGTATAGATATTTTCCACCAGAACATGCCCCTTGTTTACCGCCAACATTAATTCTTGCCACTGCCGACAGAGGGCAGGGTTGGTGGTGGAAATCCCCTTTAAGAACTTCTCCATAGATCATGCACAGTGAACTGCTAATGCTACCAGGAGCATTACTTCTTCCACTGCCATCAGAGGGCAGGTTTGGTGGAAATCCCCTATAAGACCTTTTCCACAAAGCATCCTGTACAGTATACTGCTACCCACAATATTAAAACTTCCACTTCCATCAGAGGGCAGATGGTGGGGAAAATTCTCCATGGGACCTTTTTCACAACGCATTGTAATAAGTCAGGACTCGGCCGTCTGAACCGCAAACATTACTAGTCTCCACTCATGTGTTCTGACAACAGTCTGTCAGTTCCCACCCATTGTTACTCTCAATAATTCATAAGGAATAAAGGAAGACAAGTCGCGCAAGATTGACAGTGAAGAGGTTGTGCTTTATTGGCATCAACCCCAGTTCACCTACTGGTAACCTATCACCCTCACTCCTTACCAACTGCCTGCACAGATCTGCATGACTATTGCTGGTGTATATCAGAATCAGTGCCTACATCCCATTGAATCTGGGTCCAATGGTTGTTGCACACAACTCAGTGTCTTTGGAATAGATGTTGCTCATTTGAAAAGTGGAGTGTGTCTTTCTGGGGTCTGTGTGGCAGGTATAAGGAATGCAGGTGACTGGGCTCAGACAGCCAGCCAATCAGACACCCTCTACAGCCTGGGTGGGCGATGCCCTAATAGGGGGAAGCTGTCACCTAACCCCAGCTGTAGGTGGTGTCCATAATGGATGCAGGATGGTTGGGTGTGCTTGTCCATCGGTCCCGTGGTAACAGGTGGTCGCAGACAGTTACAACAAACATATATCAATGCATCTCTCCCTCAATGCACTCGTTCTGGTGCAGGAAGGGAACATTTAAATAATTATTAACCATCTCTTAAGTATGAACATCATATCACAAGCTTGGTCGCTATGTGTTATCACATTTCCACATAGGCGCTTATGTCGCAAAGCGAGTGGGGCACCCATTGCTTCTCTGTTACAAAATCCTGGTCTCCACTCTGTTGCCCAAGAATAATAATGTTGTTTGCGAATATATAAATCCGAACTGAAAATCCGTATATTTTTACAGCGTAATGCACAGTGTGCTGCTACCTACAACATTAGTTCTTGCCACTGCCGCCAGAGGGTAGATATGATGATGGAAATCATCTATGAAACTTTTCCACACAAAATACTACACTGTGAGCTGCTACCCACATTAGTCCTTGGCACTGCCACCAGAGGGCAGATTTTGTAGTGCTAATCCTCGTTTAGACCTATTCCACAGAGCGTGTTGCATAGCAAGCTGCTAGCCACATTGGTTCTTGGCACTGCCACCAGAGGGCAGATGTAGTGCTAATCCTCGCTAAAGGGGCTGTCACATTAGGGTTTTTTGCGGGAGCGTATGGCGGCGTAGGCGCGTTACATCATATACGTCGGCATACGCTATGCATACGCTACGCATACACTATGCATACACTATGCATACGCTACGCATATGCTATGCATATGCTACGCATATGCTACGCATATTCTATGCATACGCTACGCATATGCTACGCATATGCTATGCATACACTACGCATAGGCCATCATGTGCCGGCCTATGCCGCCCTATGCCGTTGTATGCCGCCATATGCTTTCTCCCATCCGTCCGTCCAAATTGTTTTGTGCATGCTAAAACATTCTCGACCTATGGGAGCATATGGTTCATACACTACTCATACGCTATTCATACGCCGGTGTAAGCTCCTCGTATGCCGGTGTATGCTCCTCGTATGCTAGGGGTGCACCGGCGTAGGTTACGCATATGCTCAACTTGCGTCACCGGCGTATCTCTAGCGTATGTAGTGTATGCATAACCTACGAGTTATGTATGGGTGCGTACTCCTAGCATATGCACAGCGTATGCACAGTGTATTCCAAGTGTATGCCATAGGTCTCGACATCGATCTTGACTCATATGCTACTCATATGCTCATACGCTATGCAGACGCTATACATACGCTACGCATACGCTATGCATACGCTACACAGAAGTTCCATATGCCAATCAAAACCGTAAAAAAATGTCACAGTATGCTCTCATACGCTCCTTGTACGCTCCTCGTACACTCCTCATAGGTTACGCATATGCTCAAAAATACCCGATAGGTCACCAAAGGTCACGATATGCCGGCACGCACAGCTTTTTCCCATTTTCGACGTAGGTTTTCAATACGCTCCCGCCATACGCCGTAATGTGACAGGGTCTTAAGACCTATTCCACAGAGCAGGTCGCATAGCAGGCTGCTAGCCACATTAGTTCCCGTCTTGTCAGTTTACACGGCTTAAACAATAAGTGATGGAGCTTGTGCAAATCAGTTTACGCGGCTTAAACAATAAGTGATGGAGCTTGTGCAAAATCCATGACCCACTTACCGAAGCATGTCCCTGTGTCCCTGTGACCCAGATCGAAGACAACCGAAGAAGGACTATCACGTGTCAGCGGTTGTGGTGGCCGAATCGGTAGAGCGCAGGCTTCCCATATGGAAGGTTGAGAGTTCGAATCCCAGCCGAGTCAAACCAATGACGTATAGCGATCGGGTAGACTAGTGCTCGGCATTAATAGGATAGGACAAGGACTGGTTTGTACAGCATCAGAATAATGTGACTGTGTGGGATATCGGGTCATGGTGCCAGCGAAGAAGTCTCCCAGTGGGGCTGCAACGTAAAATCGCCATGAGTGTGCCATGTCAAAAGTCAGTACTTTTCCTGATAAGACCTCAGATGTTGCTAGGACCTAAAACCACAACAGACAAAACCAGAAGGATTGGCGCAATGCCATGATACATTAATGGTTCCATTCAGGAAACCATTAATGAATCATGCTATTGCGACACCAAGGCCTGACAGCAACCGCAGGCTTTTAAGATGGGCTGCTGAGTATTGGGTCACGTGATGTGTATTTAGAGACCATGGTTTTGTAATGATCATGGCACTGACGGGATGGCCAAATGAGTTAGAGCGTCTGTCTCCCGTGTGGTAGATAGTGGGGTCATGGGTTCGAATCCTGGTCGAGTTAAACCAATGACTTAAAAATTGATACTTGTCGCTTCCTAGCCAGGCACTCGGCATTATTAGGATAGGGCAAGGAGCAGTGGAATGAGGAAGACCAATCGCCTACGACTGAAATTTCCCCTGCTTAAACAACTAATGTACCAACTCTCAACCCAATGACTTAAAAATGTATATTTGTCGCTTCCTAGTCAGGTCCTCGCCATTATTAGGGTACGGCAAGGACTGGTTGACTCAGTGTCAGGATAATGTGACTGAGTGGGATATCAAGTCATGGTGCTGGCGGCCTGGTCTTACAGTGGCACATCACTATAAAGTCACCATGAGTGCGCACGGTCACAAGTCGGTATCCATCCTGATATGACCTTAGATGTTGCCAGGATATAAAGCTCCAACAACCAACCAACGTAGCCACAATTATTATCATTAAATATGACTAATCATAGTCTGCATAGCTTAGAACTACTTATTCTCTTTGTCATTTAGGGCCCTACAATCATCTAAAGATTTCTGTTGTCAAGCTGTGGTTATTAGTCATTCAAGTGCCTGTCACACCTTACCGGATTGAGCACTGGACACAACCGGACAAAGAATTTTCTAGTCCGGTGGTGTTCAGTATCAAAATGTACTGAAATGTGTCGAAATGGTGTGCTATCGGGTGTAAGGCCGCCGGACGAAACGAATGCTAAATAGACAAGGAACATACATTAATGAATAGCCACCGGACGATAACCGGATGAGAACCAGATGACACCAGATAGACCGGAGAAGCAACGGTGAACCGACGGGCGAAAACCGAATGTCAAACGGATGGACTGAACATCAACCGGACACATACCGGACTGTTCACAGACCCGCCGAAAACATATAAAAAACCGACGAACCGAATTCCCGCAACACCGTCAAAAAGGACTATTCAGGAAGCAAACCGGAGACGTTACAGATGGGTACCGGACATGAACTGGACAAAACAGACTAGACAGACTTAAACCGGACACCAACCCTACACATCAGTCCAGCAGCGTCCGGGACAAGTTTTGTGCGTGTTCAAAACTTGCCACCATACAATCCAGACACCACCAGACAGAGAATGGAAACGCTGGATGCCTACCATATATAAACCAGACATTGACGTATTTCACCGGACAGTGTCCGGTTTCTATCCGGTTCCACAATCCCGTAAGGTGTGACTGGGCCTTCAGCCATAATGACTCCTCAGTGACATAAGCTAGGGAGAGGGGGGAATGGAAGAGAGGGAATGGAAGAGAGTGGAATGGAAGAGAGGGAATGGAAGAGAGGGGAATGAAAGAGAGGGGAATGGAAGAGGGGGAATGGAAGAGGACGGAATGGAAGATCAGGGAATGGAAGAGGGGGATGGAAGAGGGGGAACGGAAGAGGGGGGAATAGAAGAGGGGGAATGCAAGAGGGGGGAACGCAAGAGGGAGCAACGCAACAGGGGGGAACGCAACAGGGGGAACGCAACAGGGGAAATGGAAGGGAAGGGAATGGAAGTGAGGGAATGGAAGAGAGGGGAATGGAAGAGGGGGAATGGGAGAGGGGGGAATGGAAGAGAGGGGGGAACACAAGAGGGGGGAACCCAATAGGGGGAATGCAGGAGGGGGAACGCAAGAGGGGGAATGGAAGAGAGGGGAATGGAAGAGGGAATAATGGAAGAGGGGGGGAATGGAACTCGTGAAACGGACGGTATATGTGAGCACCCCAGTTTTAGCAGTCAGTATATATTTGTTGTCTGTGTTTTCAGTTTCAAGTCGGGAAACGGGTCGGGTCGGGTCGGGTCGCGTCGGGCAGTCAGTTTTAGCGCATGAATCGTAAATGGGAGGTGTGTGCCAGGCATTACAGACTTGGAATCATAGTGCAAACGCTGGTATCACTTAAAGTAAATTTGAACGTTTCTGAGTATGCCTTATAACCGACATATGTCCACCCTTCACTTACCAGCATATCATCACAGAACGACTAATATTAATAGCCATTGAATACCCAGTATAATGGTGCTGGTGCTGGGTAGACCGATCACGATATAAATATCTATGAATATCATGAATATTCATGCGGATATCGGTTTGATCCCGCGCTCTCAATCAGCTGCGCCGTCCTGATATGAACTTAGATGTTGCTAGGACGTAAAACAACAACAAACAAAATCAATCAGCTGCGTCGTTATCGTGCGTGAAGAGGAATCATAGTTGATGGACATTCTAGCCACATTTACTGCCAGTTAATAGACCTTTTCCACAGAGCATAGATCGGGGGTGGAAATCCTCTATGATCAATCAATCAATCAATAGTTCCATCCTCTAGTCGAGGGTTGGATGCAATGCTATGATACTTGCCACATAACATGTTACACACTGAGCTGCTAGCCACAGGCATTAGTTCTTGCTATTGTCGCCAGGGGGCCGGTTTGATGCGGGAAATCTCTATGGTTGGTTATTGGAGGTTTACGCCGCGGTAACATCTAATGTCAAATCAGGATGGGTATCGACTTGTAACAGTGCACACTCATGGCAGCTTTATAGTGCTGCCCTACTGGGAAATCAGGCCACTGGCACCATGACCCGATATCCTACTCAGTCACATTATCCTAACACTGAGCCAACCAGCCCTTGCCCTTGCCCTATGCTAATAATGCAGAGTGCCTGGCTAGGAAGTGAAAAGTATCAATTTTTAAATCATTTGTTTGACTCGACCAGGGTTCAAACCCGTGTCTTCGAATCCCACAATCTACCAAAATGGGAGATGGATGCCTAAGTCATTTGGCATTCCCGTCTGGTCCATTCCCTTTAAAGAAACAACAGAAGAAAACACCGCATTATATGTGTTCGGGTGGTGGAGAGGGAGGTTGGGGGGGCGGGAGGCTAAATAAATTGTAACCTGTTCAAAGCACTACCGATGATTTGCACTGGTGGTGTTCTCTGTGGCGGAGCGGTTAGAGCGTCTGACCTTTTTCTAGGTCAGATTCCTAATCTGAAGGTCAGTAGTTCGACTCCCCATGCCCCCACCTTGGCCAATTTGGATTTCCAACACTGTGTATAACTTACAGCATCATCAAAGGCCAGTTGCTCTCATACCATGTCTATGTGGTGTGGGAGGCTAAAAATCCCTTGGGTCGGTAAAAGTGTAGGCTTGGGCTTTCTATCGACAAACTTTCTAATGGTGAAAACAAGTCTATTCAGACCTATCCATGATAGGCAGTAGAAGAAAAAAAAAAACTCACGTTAGGGTTTGAAATGTGATTTGTGGTTATGAGGAACAGGAGGAGGAACAGGAGGAGAAACAGGAAAAGGAGGAGGGGGAGATGGAAGAGGAGGGGAGGGAGGGTGTGGAGCAGGAAGAGGTGGAGGTGGAGGAGGAGGAGGAGGAGAAGAGGTGATGCAAATCCTCTATAAGACCTTTTCAACCGAAAATCCTGGACACTGAGAATTAGTTTTTGTCATTGTCGCCAGAGGGCCAGTTGCTGCTGGAAATCTCTATCGGACCTTTTCCACACAGTATGCTGCACGATGCATCAATTCTTGCCATTGTCGCCAGGGGGAAGGCTGGTGGTGGAAATCTTCTCTATTAAACCTTTTCCACAGAGCATAATGCACAGCGAGCTGTTCCCTACAGTAGTTATTCCACTGCCACCAGAGGGAATGTTGGTCGTGGAAATCCTATATAAGACATTTTCCACATAGCATTCTGCACAAGGCTCTTGCCACAATCATCAGAGAGTTAATACTTTTGCCACTGCTGTTTGTGGTGGAAATCATCTATAGAACCTTTCCATGGAGCAGGCTGCATAGTGAGTAGCTACCCACTGCCGTGCAAATCCTCTATAAGATCCTTTCCACAAAGCGTGCTGCACAGTGAGCTGCTACCAACAATATTAGTCTTGTAGGGGTGATGCAAACGAAGGGAACTTTGCAGAGCAGAATTCGAACCCACACTTTTTGGCATTCCGGGGCTGGCATCCCAGCCATCAGACTACCTAGGCTCCCTGATGCAATCACCCTATCCATGCCTACCTGTCTATGTGGCTGCTTGATGGAGAGGTCAGTGCAGACAGACTACTACATACAATCTTCAGCCCCCCAGAATTGTAATTCTTTTAAAGTCATTTAATCAGATTAATGCTTACCATTACACATATATAGGCAATACACACAGGGTAATAATCACAGGGTAGGTTCATCAACCATATGTAAAGTCCACGGCTCGAATATGTGGCTGTGTAGGCAGGCTATAGTGAAATCGATACAGGCAAAGAGAAAGAAAGAGTATAAAGAGTGAAAGAAGAGAGAGAGTCAAGCACTCAGGTTTATTATTTATATGGTACATGGATCCAGTATAGTGTATCACCCCCACCCCATTCTCCCAATGAGAAACAAGCATTTCTAGCTCCACCAATGAGAAACAAGCATTCTGGGTCCCCATGGTTACAGTGATCTGCCCACCACCACCAAGCTGTGTGGCTCCCCTGGCCACAACCTGCCTTGAGCATGCGTTTGGTGATCCTGACTAGCATAGGGGTGAGTGAGGGTCTAGTGGGTAGGGCTCTGAGTGCCCCTTACACACTATCTTACTAGCACCACAATGTCTATTTACCAATCAATCAAGTACCACCAGCAACTACATAAACACATCTATTCACCTGGCCATGTATACCTGTTTCACAAATAGAACATTTGCATTCCCCCACCAATGCATCATTATCGGAATATTTTACACATATACATGTGGCTTGTACGGGAGCCTAACCATGGCAACTAGCGTTATGGGTGTTATGCAAACAAACAGAACATTGCGTCTAGCACAGGATTCGAACCCAGACTCCTTGCCATTCCAGGGTTAGCGACCTAACGATGACACTACGTAGGCTCCTTGATTGACTCACCCTATCTACACATACCTGTCTGTGCGGCTCCTTGCCTGAGAGGCCAGTGCAAACTACTCCATTAGGTCTTCCTGTTGTCAGCAAAGAGCCGATTGGCAGTGGAAATAATCTATTATTAAGCACAATGTTTGTGTTTGCCCGCCCTATCTGCCCTGTTGTAGGACATATAATGTAGAGTGCGCTATGCTGAAGCCGCAATGCATTGCCTTGACTCCGGAACAAATTAAATCATAAATGCCCATTCAATATAGGCTGGCATTTATGAGGCAATTTACACATGATTAGCTCTGACAGACCTAGAGTCTGGGCAGTGTGATTGTATCGGAAAGGTGAGGTCAGAATAGACGAGATCACCGTTCCGACTGTGCATGCACTGAAAACGGCATTGGCAGCAAAGCAAGGGCATACGGCTATTGAGTTTGCCGATACGCATAGGGAAAAACTTTGATTTTATTCAAAATTAATAAAAAAATACATAACAATTTGGCATAAACATGGATGGATGGATGCAATATAATAATATAATGAATGTGTTTAAGACACAACTCTCCATAATTAAGCATTTTGAGCTAAGAAACATATAATTTCAGTCACTTTACAGGCTGATGTTTACATCACCACTGATTAGACATAAGTAATTCTTGTTCTAAATATTAAAATGTCAAATGTGTCAACAAAAACTTGTTTCAAAGAAATATATAACCAATGTCTGATTAACCCTATGCATTTCCTAACCCAACAATAGGATATAAATAAAAACATGAATTAAATGAGTAAAACTGACTCTGGCTATGGCTCTAACAGTAGTTGAGTGATCAGATCTTTCTCAATCTAAATCCAGATGGTATAAGATATGCTGATTCAATGGATCTAAATGCAATGCTAGATAAAAGATTAACATTTAAATTTATTATATATATTTTTTTAGTTGGTATTCTATGTTTCAAACAGGAGCTGAGATGAGCTGAAACTAGTACATTTCACAGCTGCACCCAATGTCTGAGCATTAGCCATGTGCTTCGCGGGGGTTTGTTTATCTTCCACGCATCCCACAATGCACCGCACGGCTAGAATGGCGATGTAGTCTATTGAATATACACTGCACCGCTCTCTTAACCGCACTACCCCAGCTATGACAGGGGGTGTTGTCGGATCGAAAATTATATTTTCAAAACCAAAACAGAGACCTAGATTTGATGTTTTGTTGTTGTTTACGTCCTAGCAACATCTCAAGTCATAGCAGGATGGGTACCGACTTGTGACACTTCTGCACTAATCACAACTTTATAGTGCTGCCCCACCGGGAGACCAGGCCAATAGTCTGCACAGTCACATTATTCCTATTCTATTAATCCCAAGCACCAGGCTAGGTAGCGACAAGTATCAATTTTATAAGTCATTGGTTTGACTCGCCCAGAATTCTAAGCTCCCGTCATTCCACAATGGAAGCCTGCACTATACCGAGTTGGCCACTGCGTTCATTTAATGAATAAATTTTATTTACAACAAAAACAAAAACAACTATGACCAGTTCGATACCAGTTTTATCATACTGAGCAGGTGTATATGCACTGCATTCAATATGACTACAGAGACTGTGTTATCAACAGTATTCTGATGTTTCATGAGTATTAGATCAAAGATTCACCCCATACTACCAGTAAGGGTGAAAACCAAACCATTAGAAAAATATGCAACAATTATTGCCATGCTTGGTCAATGGAACGAACAGATAAATTCTTAATTTAAGAAGCAAAATATATTCTTCATATATATCTTAATATTTACCCACTACTTTTGATTTGAAAAATATAATAAAACATGTGGGTTATAGCATTGACAGTGAAATCGATGGCATTCTATGGTTACCATATTGTCGTTTTGCATTCTCTCTCATTTCACCCACTCTGTCCCAATATAAGTAGCCATCTGATACTGGAACCAGGGATGCCGCTTCCTGTTCCGTACTAAAGCTATTTTCGCTCGTATTTAGACTATGCTTTAATTCTCTCCGACTGCAAGTATGGGGTGAAATTTTGTATCTACATGAGTAAATACCTACTTTCTACTTGCAGGTATTAGAGCTGTTGCATACGACATAGGACGATCGCGGCTTACAACCATCGCTGACACTAGTGACAGGATCACATAAATCACGCCATGTTTACCTGGAGGATGGCGAGTTCTCCCTGGATATCAGTTTTTATCACGTGACCGTCTGAAGTAGCCTCAGCTAAAGTGGAACATATGTGTGAAAATGCACAAGTTCCATTTCGGTGAGCGATAATGTAAGGAAGCGAGCACATCTTTGCAGTGCAATTCACTGATAACTTTAACAGAATCAAACGGAGTGAGCGATAATGTGAGAAAAAAAGCACAGTTTGTCAATTCATTTAATGATAACATCACCACTCAATGAGCGATAATGTAAGAAGATAGGCATGGTTTGTGGATTCATTTAACCATAACATAGCCACTCTGTGAGCGATAATGAGAGAAAATAACAATGGTTTGTGGATTCATGTAGCCATAACATAACCACTTAATGAGCGATAATGTAAAACAATAATCATGGTTTGTAGGTTCACTTAAGGGTAACATAACCAACTCAGTGAGCGATAATATGAGAATATAAAGACAGTTTGTGGATCCATTCAAGAGAGTGATAATGTGAGAACAAAAATATGGTTTGTGGATTCCCTTCACCGTAACGTGACTGTTCAGTGAGCGATAATGAAAGGAAATAAGTATGCTCCCAATGACTTAATTCACCAGTGATTCGTGAAAGAGTGGTTATTCCTTGTACTCTAGCGTCCATCCATGTGTTGTTAGTACACTTGAAGGAAGATACCAAAATCCATCTCAACTTTTTATATATAAGAAAAAACATCACTGAATTTAAATAAAAAACTAAAATAAAAAACCAACTTCCCCCATAAAAAATGTCCAAACCCCAACTTCTC
This sequence comes from Branchipolynoe longqiensis, assembly GCA_030323885.1. Lineage (NCBI taxonomy): Eukaryota > Metazoa > Annelida > Polychaeta > Phyllodocida > Polynoidae > Branchipolynoe > Branchipolynoe longqiensis. Next base: position 42,681,327 of record CM059190.1, on the reverse strand, counting down.
CCATGCCTGATAAATTCATCATCATCATCATCATGCAAAGTGACTACTCATCTTTAGACGGCAATGATGCTCTGATCACCAGCGTGCACATTGTAATGCAACTAAACTCCACCTCCTAGCTGCTGTATGACAGTAACCATGGCAACGTATACAACTAAGCCAACACTACAAGGGCGGGTGCCACATCACCCATGGTAGGCTTACAGCTGCTCGAGCACAACGCCCCCACCTGGCCATCAAGCTCTACATCAAGCCGATCATTTACAGCCTGATATAAATTCATTATCATCATTATCATCATGCAAAGTGACTACACAGTTTTAGACAGCAATGATGATCCGATCGTCAGTGTGCACATTGGAACGCAACTAAACTCCACCTCCCAGCTGCTGTACAAGAGTAACCATGGCGAGGTATACAACTACGCCAACATGATAGCGGCGAGTCCCTTTCTCGCTGACATCACAGTGCCCATGGTAGGCTTACAGCTGCTCAAGCACAACGTCCACCTGGCCATCGAGTTCTACATCAAGCCGATCATTTACAGCCTGACATACATTCATCATCATTGTCATCATCATGCACAGTGACTACTCAGTTTTAGACGGCAATGATGATCTGATCGCCAGCATGCACATTGGAAGGCAACTAAACTCCACCTCCCAGCTGCTGTACGACAGTAACCATGGCGATGCATACAACTTTGCCAACACAACAGTGGCAGGCGCCTTTCCCGCCAACACCACAGCACCCATGGTAGGCTTACAGATGCTCGAGCACAACGTGCAATTGGCCATCGAGTTCTACATCAAGCCGATCATCTACATCATCGGCATTCCGGGCAACGTGGTGTCGCTAATCCTTTGGCTGCAGCCACGCCTGCGCAACTCATCCGGCTGCTACTTCGCCGCGCTGAGCCTTTCGGACACAGTAGTGCTTGCACTGCACCTACTCTGCACGCTGGAGAAGGGTGGCCTCACCAGACTCCTGGAGACGCCGCTATCGTGCGAGGTGTTCAATGTGCTCTTCATCTGGGCCGAGTGCTTGTCGCTGATGCTTGTACTCGGCCTGACGGTCGATCGCTTCATCATCGTCTGCCACCCGATGCAGTGCCACCGCCTGTGCACCTTATCACGCACCCTGCGCATCTTAGCTCTGCTCGCCGCAATCTCACTGGTTCTCGGTGTCGTCGAAGGCTTCTTCTGGACGTACAGCCGGCCACACGGCCATTGCGAATCGATCGGTGTCCGCGTCGGCCGCAACCTGCTAATGAAGGTCGGCAACGTGGCCATCTTGGTCGTCGGGGTCGCCGTCCCCGTCGTGCTGGTGATCGCGCTGAACGGCATCATCATAGCGACGGTGCACCGGACCAACCGGCGGCGGCGCGCGCTCTGCCACCTGCCGTCATCATCGTCGGCCGCTGCTGGCGGTGGCACCAGTGTCGGTATCGAGACGGACGCCACCATCATGCTTCTCAGCGTCTCCTGCTACATGATCCTCGCCGAAGTGCCCGACCAGGTGGCCTACCTGGTGAAGCCTTTCTACCCGGAAGGCACCTCCGACACCCCGACCGTGCACCACGATTTAGACGCCACCTGGCGGCGCCACTACACCTTTGGGATCGCCTCCTGCTTCCTGTCCGCCTTCAGCCTCACCAACTACGCCGTTGGCATCTTCATCTACAGCTTCACCGGGCACAAGTTCCGCCAGATGGCATGCGTCGTGCTACGCTGCCGCATCTGCGACGAGGAGGGCCGGCGAGCTTTCCGGCGCACCGACAGCGTCACTTCCGGTTCGCGCGTGGCGTGCTTTCCGGTGCCGCGAGGAGGCGCTCGGGACGGAACGCATGCCGCATTGCGTTATAATAGCGCCTACACCGGAGAGCATCACTCTCTCTCTGACCGGAAGGATGACGTCACATTACCGGAAGTTGCTGAAACCTTTGTTTGATTTCCGGTTGAGGTTTATACATGTATGTTCTGTGTTGCTTATATATGGTATATTCATATGGCATAGGCCTACATATGATGTATATGATATGATATGTTGTATATGATTATGATGTATGTGTCGTATCTATGATGTAATGGCATATGATATAGGTGTTGTATATGATATATAACATATGATACGTATTATTTATGATATATAATAAATATATATCATATCACATATATGATTAATATATATATGTAATATATATGGTACATATCATATATGATAAATATCTCATATGTGGTGGGTCCTATGTCATATATGATACATGCCATATATGATATATATCATATAAGGTATGGATCATACATATCACATATATTATATATATGATAAATATAAGATATTACAAATAACTCATACATGATATATGTCATATAGGACACCAATAATATTATATGATTATGATATGATATATGTGGTACACATATATATCTGCTATATCCTATATAGGATATACCATATATATGACAGGTCATCTGTCATATGTATAATATAGATATGCGATTCATATGATACACATCCAATAAATGTCATATAGGATATATATGTCATATATATTTGATACATATGATACATATTATACATGATATATATAACATATCATATATAACATATGATAATATCACATCATAAAGGTCAAATATGATATATATGTCATAGACAAAATTTATCTAGTCGTGGGCTAGGGAGAAGGAAGCACATCCGGTTCAGCAATCTTTACCTACTTATTTAGGATAAAAATGATCTTCACTGTATGGATACTATTAATGTTTTCGTTCTGGCACAAGCAAATAGTCATGGCAGGGTTGGGTGGGCGGGCCCTAGCCACTTTTACGTAATTCATTTTTATCCTTTCTTATTTCTTTCAACATAAACAATGTTATGGTTATGCTTTTTGAACATTTCTTGTTATTATTATTTCAACATAAACAGGTTATGGTGATGATTATTGAACATTTAGTGACTGAAACATTAATAAACATCTCACCCATCTTCTTAGTTGGCGAGTAAGCGGGTTGCTACCCTACTTGTCTTCTCTAGTCATTTGTTGTAATGTTTAGCAAACGACTTTGCCGTCTTCCAGCCGGCATGAGATAGGATTCTCTTCACTGAGATTCCCAAATGTCTGGCTTTTGAGACCATTGCTCCTCTCGTAGAGTGGGATGCATATCATCCTGTGTTGACGCCTCCCTCCTTGAGCACTGTAATTGTCCATCTTGCCAGTGTTACTTTGGAGATAGCTTTATGTGGTTTAATAAAGCTAATTAATAGTTGTCTGGAATTCCTTATTCCTTTAGTCTTGGATATATAGGCCCTAAGGGCTGAAACTACACAAATGTGATGGTCATCAGGACAACTATTAAGGTGTATCGTGGACTACGGGTCCCCGATGATGTTTGACTTCAATAATTAATCTAAGTCAAAAGTAGCTTCTTTCCTGTATATCTCTCGTCCATCTAGAGAAAGAGCTACAATAGTTTGTCCTGTGTGGCCTGTTACTAAAAGTAAAAGTACCTAACTTAAAACCTAATTGTTTTACTGATAAATGCCTGTTACTTGGCCAGGACTTAAACAACTTAAAGACTATTGACACATCCCAGAACCGACTATATTTTGGCTTGGGAGGGTTCCTTTTGTAAACAGATAGCATAAGCCAATGTACTACTTGATGTTTGCCTACTGTTTGTCTATCAATCCTTGGTAGAATGATCGATAGCGCGCATCTAGCCGCATTAATGGCTCCAAATCCTAATCCTTCATCTTCTAACATCCTTAAGAACTGTACCACTTGAGCAATAGATGGATTAAGTGGTTTTACTGATTTAAGTAAAGAATAAAGTCCCCACTTTTTCAAATAACTTGAGTAAAATTTAACAGTCCCTTTCCTCCAAGCGTGTGAAACTAGCATTTGTTGTGTAATTTTGTCTAATCCGAATTGTTGTAAATATTTATTTAGAAAAGGAATGCTAAAAGGGGTGTCATTCACACATCTCCGTGTTTTGTTAGGGGTCCTTGATGTTGTAGGTTTCTCGGAGCTCTCGGAAACCGTAAAGTGTGTTTGGCTCCCCATGCTACTGCTGCTAGCCATGGTTGGGTGTTCCATTCTGGAACTACCAGCACTGCATGTGAGTGATCCGTTCTGATCTTCCTGGCCACTCTGCTGATAATGCTGAATGGTGGGAATATATAATAACATTTATTATTATTTCAGATCAAGGAAAAAGGCATCCACTCTCCAGGCATCTGGTTCAGGGTGCCATGAAACATATTTAGATATCTTTTTATTGTTTCTTGATGGAAACAAATCAATATCTGGTGTGCCCCATTTTTGACAAATACAGTCGAAAATGTCGTTATTAAGCGACCATTCCCAATGATCATGGAAGTGGGGACTCTTTCGTCTGCTAATGTATTTTGAATACCTGGAATATGTGCTACTGTTAGCCATATTTGTTGTTTTTGAGCCCAATTCCAAATTTGCTAATTTATTACATGGTTTAGACCCTGTGCCCCCCCATGTTGCATATATAAGCCATGGTGATGGTGTTATCCATTAACACTCTTACATGAAATTTAGGAATGCGGACTAAACTACGTAACCCTAAATAAATTGCTCTCAATTCTAAGACGTTAATGTGATCAGAGATTCCATCCTCCATCCAACGCCCTCCTGTTGCACTGTTGTCTCTGTGAGCGCCCCAAGCTTCTAACGATGCGTCTGTTGTTACTACTGTATTCGGCTCCCCAATTCTAATAGGATTGGGTGAGCTATTAATGTGCGATAACTACCAATTAATGTCATCTAAGCCTTCTGCCGAGATGGTCATGAAGCACTTCAAAATTCCTTTTAGTACGAGTGAAAACTAAATTCTTATTATCTCTGGAGATTTGATATGTGCTTTACCGCAAAGTATAGTGTGTGCATACAAAATCATAATTCCAATTAACACAGCTACTTCTCATATTTTTGGCTTTTTCAGGTTAAGTAACTGATGAGCTATGGTGTTGAATTTATCTAACTTTTGAGGTGTTAGTGAAAGTCATTTCTATGGTGTCAATAAAGAATCCCAAACATTTAAGCGTTTTGGTTGGCGTGAGCACTGATTTTGTGTTATGCATGTATAAACCTAATTTAGTAAAAATTGTGCAAAGGTCATTACCTGCTTGTTGGCAATTGTTTTGTGTTTGCGCAACAATAAATTAATCATCTATATAAGGAAACATTACATGGCCTTTCTTTGCCATTAGTGCGAAAATGGGCTTTAGCAATTTTGTGAATAAATGTGGTGCACATGATAATCCATTAGGCATACATGTGAACTCATAGTCATAGAGTTGGCCTTGCCATCCTTTCCTCCATATCGGGTGGCGCTGGCTGTGGAGTCGGCGAAACCTGCCCAGTTGGTGTTGGTGATAACACCTCCTCCGTACTGAGCGGTTGCAGTCTCCCTGTCTTACTCCGCTTCGTTGCCATGTCGATGGTCTGTAACCAAACGAAAGTGTATTAGGGAAGTGAAATTTCACAACCAAGACAAGTCTACAGGTATTAAATAGGTATTTACACCATTTTAATACAGGCGTTTGTATAAGCTGTTTGTCGAACGGAAGCGGTATGGTGAACAGAAACAGAATCCAAATGAGGGGTAGGGACCAGTGTAGCGGTAGCCTCCCACTCTCTCTGTCCCGTAAACTTCTCCCTCCTGTGGCTACAACACCGACAAGTTGGCGAAAATACTACCGGACTCGGAGGTATGCCTTAGAAAATTGGGGGGAATTCCGAAGAAATCCAGGAATATATCCCAACGATGTAATGGCTCCGACCATCATCTCTCCGTTCGGCAACGGGCGGCATAAAAACACCAATTGTGGTGCTTGGCAAAAAATGTTGCACCGGATAACGAACACATTAACATGAAATACTCGGTTAATATTTCCGACAAAGTTATAAAACTTGCACAAGTTATTCTATATGTCTTTAATCCTGTGAATTATTCCCAAATACTTACTGATATTTTTGGTGTTCTAGTAGAAAAAACTGCTGAGTTTACTCACTAAAGTCCTCCACTTGTGTGTAGAATATGCTAATTGCTGAACCGGATGTGCTTCCTTCTCCCTGGACTACGAGTAGCCAGAGGCTTAGTACCGAGGTAAAACATTCAATACATGTTGTGAAAATATCAATATAATATAAATATAGTAATAATATATATGTAGGATGTATATCGTATATGAGCCTGTCTCAAAAGGTGATAACTCTTATTTTTGTTGTCCATTGTAACGATTGACACAAATCAGCACAGACACGGTTACACTGAAAACACAAGGACATTTGCTTCAAATCAATATGTATTCTCTTGTGAATATGAAACACTATGTAAAAAACAAATCAGTTTATCCTGAGCAAATGGATAAGCAGATAGTATGTTGATCATTACAATAGACTAAGTTTTGTCCCATATTGCTTAGCACCTTTTGAGACAGTCTCATATACATATATGTACATCTTATTTGTTTGTTTTTTTAGGTTTTTTAAAAAACAATTTTTTTTATTGAGGCTGTATTTATAATGTCCATAGCATATAAGCCTGGGTATTCAGGCTTGTTTTCAATGCTGGCCAGTTGTAGTGTTGGTGCTATCTTACCACACAGTAGCTGCTGATAAGGTATTTGATTGCCTGCATTTCAGTAGCAGATAGATAGTAGGTTGGTATGGTTAGTAGCCTATGTTAGTTGTTTTATATTTTCTTGGCATTTAGTTTGTTATATATGATATATATTAAAATATCATATGTATGTTATGTGTGATGCATATCGTATATATCATATATGTGTATCTTATCTATCATATATATATATAACATCTAATATATACATTGCATCCAACTAAAGGGTTATCACTGTGTGGACCAAAATAGGCTTCTCAGAGGTGTATTTAATTTTGTAGTTAAACATGTGACAATGTTTTGAGGTACATACATGTCAGTTCTTACGTATTATATATATATGATTATATATAACCTCATATTTACGGGCATTCCGAAGAACATCTTTGATATAACACATTGTACATGCGCATCATTCCAACTTATAAACACTGACCAAAATGGTTGGATATATCTATAGAGATGCATAATTCAAGACACGAGGCGGAACTACATAGTATGGAAATTTATTCAATAAGCAGAGTAAGTCATGAGTAAGAGTAAATAAGGTTAGAGTAGTAATCAATGAATAATGAATTCATAAGGTTAATAGGAGTAATGAGTCAATGATGAAGAGTAAATAAGGTTACGTGAGTAAATAAGGGAATCTAAGGTAAATTAAGGAAGGTCTCTGGGTGACCCGGGCCTCAACCCTTTTGATGTGAGTTGGGTCGGGCGGGCTGGTGAAAAAGAGTTGTTGGCAGTCCGGGGTCAGGTGGAGACGTGGCAGAGGGAGAGGAGGGCGGAAGTGGGGAGGGGAGGTATGGGACCAGCGGCGGCACCGGTCCCGCCACCTGGAGTGTAGGGAGGAAGGAAGGGAGGGGGAGGGCAGCGCAGGCCGGTGCCGCCACCTGGAGGGGAAGAAGGCGGGGGTGGGGGGAGGCGGCAGGAGGGCAGGGGAGGAGAGGGGGAGGGGTGTTCGCCTCGGTCTAGAATTACCCATATTGCCACAGCAATATGAACAATTTATCTCCATTTATTGTTTCATATGAATATTGTAGACTGGCAACAATAAAAGAACCTCTTGATACAATTGAGAATAATTTACTCTTTTCTAGAGTAATGCCAGATATAAAAATGAAAACATTTCAGTTTGTTGGGGGGTTTACGTCCTGGCATCATCTAAGTTCATATACGTAGATCGCTGGATTCGACCCCATCGTGGTTCCTTGCCAGAAGTCGACTACAACACCAACAACAAAAATCACGAAAAATATCATCATTTTATTAAACGCTAAAAGTCATACTTTACTGACAACCCCCCTCCCCCCTGTTGTACCCTTTGTATGACCGTGGACATTTTGACAACTTTGGACGGCCCCTAAGAAATGTGCTGGAAAATCAAAATCATTGGATTATGCAAGTAATAACAAAAATGTGTTTAGCTACCCTGACTTTCCGACAGAGGGCCCCCTCTAGCTTTACGCTGGCTATAGAGCCTTGGCACTCTGACATCCCCAATTAGTCATCGCTTTAGTTTAATGGGGCACAGAGATGCAGGATGCTGCTTGTGTGGGAATACAGGCCCTCACTATTCACACTATTCACGCGTGACCTAATTCGGCATCAGAACTAGGCTGAGTATGCATTGGGTATTGGAAATGGCCATAAGACACTGCTGTGTGCTGATGTGTATGAACTACTAAAGAAATTAAAGGAGTATAATTTGAAGATATTCACTTTTGAAACTATAGTATTCATTTTTGCATACCTTTTTTCTATCTATTGGTAAATTTTCATGAAGATTGAGTGATGATCAGATGCATTTCAGTAGGCAATGTCAACAAAGATGCTCACCCTGGTTGCCAATCTTTTCTTAAATTCAAAATTGCATAACTTTCTTAATATATATATATTTATCAAATATATTTTAACCCTTGGAAAGCTTTTATTAATTTGTAATTACAAAGGCTAGTTGTTTAACTGTGTTACACAGATAACTACGCTGACAGTGCTGCATGGTACATGATACCACCATAACTATGCAGACTTGAAGTTGACAGTCACATTTTAGTTAAAGAATGGTAAAATCAACATACAAGGGTCACCCAATCTTCGTGAAAATTGGCCAATAGATAGAAAACAGTTATTCAAAGATGAATATAGTAGGTTCTAAAATGAATACCCTCAAATTTGAGTGATTTTGAGAGGTATTGGTCGACGAAAAATTATTCGCATCACTTTTCATACAGCGAATCCTCACAGATGCGTACGTGGCCTCGGTATGGTTTCAACATGGCTGCGGCGTGAATAGCGTCAATAGGCATGAGCTTACCAACTATACCACGTGACCACTCAACCAGCAAATCACAAATGAAAACGACCAAACAGTAAAGCAGCATAGTCCTGATGAAAGCATCAAATCTTGTGAAACCAAAACTATTACTTAGATTCGATGTTTGTTTGTCTGTTGTTGTTTTACGTCCTAGCAACAGTTAAGGTCATATCAGGATGGGTACCGACTTGTGACTACTCATGGCGACTTTATAGTGCTGCCCCACTGGGAGACCAGGCTGCCAGCACCATGACCTGATATCCCACTCAGTCACATTATCCTGACACTGAGCCAACCAGTCCTTGCCCTATCCTATTAATGCCGAGAGCCAGGATAGGAAGCAACAAGTATCAATTTTTAAGTCATTTGTTTGACTCAACTAGGGTTTGAACCCACCATCCCATGGTCTACCAACACGGGAGACGCACGCTCTAACTCATTCGACCATCCCGTCTGGTTGCTTAGATTTGATCTTACAGATCAAACTTGGATACCAGTGTACTTATATTAAAGTTGCATAGTCTGAGTGTCAGTTCCCGCTGACACTCACATTTTACTAAGTTGCGTTGATTTGTTGGCCCTGCGCCAACAGTTCTACACTGCAGACAGTATGCATGACCTTTTTACTAAGGTAAAACACGAAAACATTTGAGCCTTTTTGAAGGCAGCTGGACTGTACCACCTCATATAGTTTACTAAATAGATTCTATCAATTATTAATAAAAACTTTTCTTTTTCCATGGGAATTTGTTTCCCTTGACCACAAATATATGATTGTGAGCTTTCTAATCTATTGGTACATAATTGATTGTCTGCTTTTACATGTAAAAGCAATGGTTTGAACAAAAAACTAACATTTCTCGCTGTGAATATGGCCTATGCTGCCGACACGGTGTAAAGCAACCACCAACCAATCAATCAAGCATAGTCTGATGATTTCAAGTTACTATAATTTTCTGAGATAAATATATTAAGCTGACTGTTATATTCTACCTTGCTTTAAAGCTGCATAGTCCGATGAAAACATAACATTTTCAAAACCAAAACAAGTATCTAGATTTGATTCTACATATCTAACTTAGATGCTATTGCACTTATTAAGCATTTGTCGTCACATATAAGGGGATACTGAGTCAATTAATCAAATCTGTTACTGCAGAAACCTATGGTGATAGAGTTTTGGCAAGCTTGCCAAAATTAATTCAGCGGGTTTCCATTTCAAATATCTCAAAAGTTAGCGATTTAAAATAAAAGTGACTTCAAACTAAAGTAAGGAACATAATATATTTATCTCGGAAAATGACAGAAACTCAAAACCATCGGACTATGCAATCTTAGATTGAAGTAACTTATCATTTAAATGGCTAAATTTTGAGATATTTTAAGTGCAAAGATGTAAATTTAGTTTTCGGATGCATGCTAACACTCTGACACCATATATAACAGTAACAGGTTCTATTAAATTGCCGCAGTATTACTTTTTATGTGGCGGCAAATGCTTAATAAATGCACCAGTATCTCAGTTAAATATATATAAACAAATCTAGATCATTGCTTTGGTTTTGAAAATTTGCTGTTTTCATCGGACTATGCAGCTTTAAACATTTGTTGCTGCATAGAAGGGATACTTAGTCAGTTTAATAGAACCTGTTACCGCTGAAGCCTATGGTGCCAGTCTTTGTACATACACATCCAGATTAAAGTTGCATAGTCCGATGGTTTTGAATTTCTGTATTTTTTCTGAGATAAATATATTAGATCGATCACTAGTATCTACTTTACATTAGTTCAAAGTTACTTTGATTTTAAATGGTAAACTTTTGAGATATTTTGAGTGCAAACATGGAAAATTAGTTTTGGCAAGCTTGCCAAAACTCTGACACCATAGACTTCTGTAATAACAGGTTCTGTTTAATTGACTCAGTATTGCTTTATACGCAGAAGAAAATGGTTAATAAGTACATCAGTATCTAAGTTAGATATGTAAAATCAAATCTAGATAATAGGTTTGGTTTTGAAAATTTGATATTTCATCGGACTATGCAGCTTTAACTTAGCATGTTTCCACTTTAAGTCTCTTCAAACGTAATTATTTATAATAAATAATCAGGGATGAAAGTGGTCTCATGTAAAAAATGCGGAAATCAAACCGAGAATATTACATCAGCAGCGTATTTCCGCGAAAACGCTGATTTTCCCTTATAGGATTAGCACTGGCAGGGAATCGCGGAAATATACTGGAAGTCTGGTTTCAACTGTCCTTGTTTTAACTATATTATATTTCATACTTAATTCGTATCTTGTTAGGTTTTTTTCTAGCAACACAAAAAAAGCTTGTTTTATTTAACGATGCCTCTATAGCACATTGATTTTTATCATCGGCTATTGGACGTAAAAAATTTGGTCATTCTGACGCATATCTTTTAAAGATAACCTGCTGCCGCCACATAGGCTACTCTTTCCGATAAGCAGCAAGGGGGTCTTTTATATGCACTTTCCCACAGACAGGACAGCACATACCACAGCCTTTGATGAACCAGTTGTGGACCACTGGTTGGAATAGAAAATAACACAAACTGCAAATGGATCCACTGAGCAAGATCGGTAGGATTGATGATTGATTGATTGGTGGTTGCTTTACGCGGGGTCGGCAGCTTAGGCCATATTCACAGCGAGAAATGTTTGTTTTTTGTTCAAACCATCGCTTTTAGTTTTACATGTAAAAGCAGACAATCAATTATGCGTCAATATACCCTCATTAAATTAGAAAGCTCACAATCATATGTTTGTGGTCAAGGGAAACAAATTCCCATAGAAAAAGAAAAGTTTTATTAATAATTGATAGAATCTATTTAGTAAACTATATGAGATGGTACAGTCCAGCTGCGCTCAAAAAGGCTAAAACGTTTTCCTGTTTTACCTTAGTAAAAAGGTCATACATACTGTCTGCAGTGTAGAACTGTTGGCGCGGGGCCAAAAAATCAACGCAACTTAGTATAATGTGTTTGAGTGTGGGGACTGACACCCAATACATTCAAGGGGAGGTTCCCCCTTGAGCAGAAAATCATGTGTAAGATCGGTAGCATGACCCACACATACACACCTGCACCCTACCGTCTGAGCTATGTGCTGCTCCTAGCAACAGCGAAGGTCATAGGTCATATCAGACGGGATTCGAACTAACCAATCATCATTTTCATACTGATTCCTTGACATTTTGCTGAACATTAATCTGCAAATATTTCTTTATAAATCGTGGAAATCCGCGAAAACGCGGAAATCTGTCACCCCTTAATAATGGTTACTTCAAACTGAAGAAAGACTGATTATAACAATCAAACTAATATATTTACCTACAAAAACTAAAATACAGACACTCAAAACCATGGTTTGTACTTTAAGTCAAAATCGTTAACAAATGATGACAATCTGAATTCTCTCAAAGGGTAGCATGCAATGCTAATTTAAATTAGCTCATCAGATTTAACTAACCCTAGCGGCTAACCTACTAACCTACTACCCCACTAAGCAACATGCTCTTCTTAAAGCTAAATAGACCGGACGCTGTGGCCGAATCGGTAAAGCACAGTCTTCCCATGCGGGGTCAGGAGTTTGATTCACGGTCGAATTAAACCAATGACTTACACAATTGGTACTTGTCGCTACCTAGCCTGGTGCTTGGCATTACTAGGATAGGGCAAGGACTGGTTAGTTCAGTATCAGGATAATGTGACTGGGTGGGATATTGGGTCATGGTGCCAGTGGCCTGACTTCCCAGTGTGACAGCACTATAAAGTCACCATCAGTGTGCGCTGACAAAAGTCGGTACCCATCTTGATATGACCTTAGATGTTGCCATGACGTAAAGCACCAACAACCAACCAACTAGAACTCAATAGTCCGATGAAACTATAACAAACTTAAACTAGATTTGATCCTACATGTTAAACTTAGATACAGGTTCACTCATTGAACTTTTATTGTAGAATATCATCATCATCATCATGCTGTCAGTCGCGATGCGACAAAGACTGCTTTCATTACTTGACTGCCGCTCTCCATTTAGCTCTCTGCTGTGAGAGTTGCGTCCATGAGTCGGTCTTAATGTCTCTCAGCTTGTGTTGTGTTGCGTTGTGTTCCTCCTAGCTGATTTTCCGCTGTCAACGGAAGATGAGCTCGAGCAGCGCGGTCCTTGGTAACCCGGGCGACGACCGAGCCAGTATGGTGTTTTGTGCGGTTGTACATTTCATGAAAGCTGCCTGCAAAAGTGTTGCTGGCTTTTGCAAGTTACCAGCGGCACTCTCTCGGGGAGCAAATAGAGGTTTCACACAGGCAAGAACATGTCCAGACAGGCGCAAAACTATTTGTCCCTGCAGTGGCTGCTCGGGAGATGTTGGGAGTTCCATACATCAACTGCCCTTAATGCTGCCACAGTGACATGGTTTTCTGTTTAGGGTTTGCTCCCTTAGCCTTCAGTTCTGTTAAGAACCTGTACCACAAGGCAGTGGTTTACAACTCTGCAGGGCAGGGGCGTCAAACTCACTGAGGTATTGCAATACCTGCATACCCAAAACTGGTGTACCATACTATATTAACCCCTCCTTTCGCCGCCTCTTCTATTTATGACAATACTCTATCACTCGTTGTCACCAAAGATGAATGTGCTCGCTGTATTTTTGTATAGCATGCCAGCGCCACCTAGCTGGGTCATAATCTATGGGGTGCAATGATGCATTTGCTTATCATTACTCACTGTGCCTAGAATTTGTTTTAGGTATATTAGTTGATTAAGCAGGCATATTTTCAAATCACAGACAATTGGTCTTCCTCATTCAACTGCTCCTTGCCCTATCCTAGTAAATGCCAAATGCCAGGCTAGGTATCAACAAGTATCAGTTCTTAAGTCATTGGTTTGACTCGATGAGGGTTCATGTGTGTGGAGGGGGGCTGTTTGAAAATCCATGACCTACCAAAACAAAAGGGAGACATCTGCTCAACTCATTTACGCCACCCTGTCTGGATTTACTTCCGCATGCCCCGCTTCCGGTTGAGCTACAAAAAAAAACATAAAAGAAAGCACACAAAAATCCCACCACACTGCTACACCCAGCGAGCACACTCAGCTGTCTACAAGGCTTAGTAGCAAAACCCCAAGTATAAGTCTTTAAGTCATTAGTTCTACTCGACCAGCGTTCGAACCCATGATCCCATGGTCTCCCAACACGGGAGACGGACGCTCTAACTCATTTGGCCATCCCGTCTGGTTAACCCCAATTGTGGCACTGCCACTAGTCTGGAACAGACTGGGTAGCCGAATGAGTTGAGCGTCCATCTCTCATTTTGGTAGATCATGGGATTTGAAGCCATGGATTGGTCACATCAAACCACTGACTTAAAAATTTATACTTGTCTCTTCCTAGCCAGGCACTTGGCATTATTAGGATAGGGCAAGGACTGGGTGGCTCAGTGTCAGGATAATGTGACTGAGTGGAATATTAGGTCATGGTGCTGGCAGTTGGCCTGGTCTCTCAATGGGGCAGCACTATAAAGTCACCGTGAATGTGCACTGTCACAAATCGGCACGTGTCCTGATATGATATTCGTTGTTGCCAGGACGTAAATCTCCAGCAACCAATAAACCAATCGAGTCAAACCAATGACTTAGGAACTGATATTTGTTGATACCTAGCCTGACCTTGGCATTTACTAGGATGGTGCAAGGAGCAGTGGGGGGGGTGTGTGTTTCGAAAACCCATGACCTACCAAAAAAAAAAGTGAGATGGGTGCTCAACCCGTTTATGCCACCCTGTCTGGAATCACTTCCGGTTCCGGTTGTGTTAAAAAAAAACAAATAAAACACCACCACACCGTTACACCCAGTGAGTGCGCTCAGCTGTCTACAAATAGTAAAACCCCAATTATGACACAGCCACTAGTCTGATAATTCATTCGCCTCAGCGATGTACCTGATGACCTCTTCCAGCAGCCTCACCCCACACTCAAACCTGAAAGGGCCGTCGACAAAATTAATAGCACCATGCCAGCAATCCTCGTCGTGATAGTGCTGCGTCGGCACCGCGGCACTCCGCAGCCTCTTCACGTACAACTGGCCCTCGTCCCTCAACGGGTCCAGCCCCATCGTCAGCACCAGCGCGGCGGGCACTCGGCCTACGGAATCAGCCATCAGCGGAAAGGTGTAAGGGTCGGTGAGGCTGGGTTCCATCAGTGCTGCCAATTTCCCGTCCACCCAAAAATCCTGCCGTGGGAGCCCGGGGTCGAGGCGGGCGGTTCCCGGGTCGAGGAGGGCCTGGTACCGGGCGCGGGTCGGGGCCGTCACGTGCTCGTTCCGCCGGAGTTTGGCGGCCTCAGCCCGGGGAAGGCCCAGGTAGCCGAGCGTGTACAGGGCGAGGCCGTGCTGCTTCATGTCAGGCCGGTTGTAAGCCTCGTTTTGCAGGAATGACGGCAGGTTGAAGTCCATGGCCTGTGGGTGGGGATGGAGGGAAGGATGGAGGAAATTGTCGGTATTTTGTTGTTTTTTGTGTGGTGGTTTTGGACACAATTGGGGAAAGATTTATTCTGGGATATATTAAAAATAAAGCCTACAATACAATGTAACTAGAAAAGATGTTGCCGTTGTCATATTAAAGTATATTGAATAGACTAGTTCGTAATTCCAGAGGCATGGTGCAGTGCATTGTGGGACGTCGCGGAAAGCAAAACAAACCTGCGCGAATCACATGGCTCATGTTGAGACAGTGAGTTTAGCTATGGAATCTGTTAGTTTCAGTTCATTTCAGCTTATGTTTGGAACGTAGAATACCAACCAAAATAATATAAATAATAAATTACAATGTTAACCTCTTATCTAGAATTGGATTTACATCAATCTAATCAGCACGTCTTTTTGTTGGTGGTAAATATGTTTATTCTGCTGAATAAGTCTTTTGTCAGTGCCGAAGCACTGGTCTTCCAGCCATTTTTAAATTCAGGGTTATTTACACAAAAGGTATATAGAATAAGGTGTACAATACCTGTTGAATAGACAATTTGCAGCATGTAAAACAATGAAATTCTGAAACCCAAAAGTTCCATAACAATATGGTACAGTAGTGTCATATAACTAGATCAATATGAGTATTTACATAGTATTTAGAATGTAAGCAGAAGTTATCTTCTGTATTCAGTTGGCAAAGTTGTAGTAAGTTTTAATCTTCAGTTGCAGTTAGGCAAGTGGTATATAAATGTTGGTTTGTTAGGAATATTCTATTGTAACTCTACTGTAGTTAGTTATGTGAGTTCATGAATTATGTTGTTGGGGTGGGGTTGTTAATAATAGACTGGACCAGCTGTGACCAGTGAAGCAGTGGGACCAATCCCAGTGCATTTAGGTCTTAAATTTTACATTTTTACCTGGACTGTCGCTGTCATTGTATATGGTTGACTGGAAATAACAGAGGAACAGCAACAACAAAAAATTATATTAAATTAAAAAAGGTGGGGGTTGGGGGTTGAGGAGAAACCGATTATACCATCTGCATTTAGATCTAGAGGGATCTGGTCACTCAGACTAGTGTTAGAGCCATAGCCAGAGTCAGTTTTACTTATTTAATCATGTTTTTATTTATATCCTATGTTTAATAATGTATGTAGAGCTAGGAAATAGGTAGGGTTAATCAGACATTGGTTATATATTTCTTTGAAACAAGTTTCTGTTGACACATTTGACATTTTAATATTTAGAACAAGAATTAAAAGTGGTGATGTGAACATCAGCCTGTAAAGTGACTGATTGTTTTGTGGGGAATTGCATCTTTCTTAGCTCAAAATGCTTAATTATGGATAATTGTCTTAAATTACTCATTATATCATTATGTTGTCTGAGTGACTCCATGTTTATGCTTTGTTGTTCTGTATTTCTATTAATTTTGAATAAAATTTAAGTTTTGTACTGCGTTTATCGGCAAACTAAATGGTCATATGCCTTTGGTTTGCTGTCGATGTCGTTCTCAGCTTGTGCGCAGTCGGAATTACGAACTAGTCTATTCTTGGAGACACTGAAACTAGAAATAATATGCTTTTGTATTCTCAATAAAAATTG
Organism: Branchipolynoe longqiensis; assembly: GCA_030323885.1. Taxonomy (NCBI): domain Eukaryota; kingdom Metazoa; phylum Annelida; class Polychaeta; order Phyllodocida; family Polynoidae; genus Branchipolynoe; species Branchipolynoe longqiensis. Next base: position 42,664,253 of record CM059190.1, on the reverse strand, counting down.
AAAATCTTAAATCATTGCACATCGCAAAGATTGGAATATCTCAAATTCCACATTTGGACAGTCAGGCATTAATTGAATTCAATATTTTTAACTTTGAAATAATCACAATTCTAATCCAACGGAAGCTTAAATTTGGATAACATTCAGGATCTGACTAAATTCCATTTGGTAAGTCATTACATTTGAACCCTGTGCAAGTCAAACCAATGACTTGAAAAATTATACTTACCGATACCTTAGCATTACAAGATTAGGGCAAGGAGCGGTGTAATGAGGAAGACCCCAATTTCCCACAATTGAAATGCCCCCCCCCCTGCTTAATCAACGAATTTGACAAAAACAAATTCTAAGTCCCTTGAGCGATAATAAGGAACAGCAAAATTGGATCCCATAGATCACAACCCAGTTAGGTTGGTTGGTTGTTGGAGTCTAACATACTGGCAACATCTAAGGTCATATTAGAACAGGAACCGACTTGTGATAGTGCACACTCATTGTGACTTTATAGTGCTGCCCCACTGAAAGACCAGGCCACCAGATATCCCACTCAGTGACATTATCCTGACACTGAGCCAACCAATCCTTGCCCTATCCTAATAATGCCGAGCGCATGGCTAGGAAGTGAGAAGGTTCAAGTTCTAAGTCATTGGTTTGGCTTGACCAGGGTTCGAACCTGTGGCTTCTAATCCCAAGATCTACAAAAGTGGGTGATGGATGCTCAACTCATTTGGCCATCCCGTCTGGTCGGATCCAGCTAGGTGGCGCTGTACACATACCTGCAACCATGGGTAGATGAGTGCCTGGTAGGCGAACTGTGGGTTCGATCCCTCATCGCGGAACTTCAAGGACAGCACGGCGGCCATATTGCCCCCAGCACTATCCCCGCCAATACCGACTCTTCTAGGGTCCACTCCCAGCTTGGCAGCATTCGCGAACAAGTACCTGCAAAACCCCAGTTAAGTAGTGGATGTCAGACAGCCAGTTTGGTTTGTTTGTTATTGTTTTACGTCCTAGCAACATCTAATGTCGTATCAGGACGGTAATGACCGAGTAGTGGATGTCAGACAGGTGGTTTGGTTTAGCAATATAGCTTTCAAAATGGCGCCCATAGTGTGCCGCGCCTGGCCCCTGGTACCGTAGATGTTACGGTGTCTGGTGACACCGACTGTGTAATACAAGTTTGTCCTCCTTTCCTTGATGAATTAAATATGTGTGTTGCAGATATTACAAATTGTTGTGGGTCAAATATCATTGATGTTGCTCGTGGCGCGGACAATGACTCTTGTGCTGATGCTGTACTGAAAATTGATCCAATGCCTTCCGCCTTACATGCGGTGGAAGTTGTGAACACAAGCAGTAATTATATAGATGTACTCAGTGCGGACAATGACGCCGGTCTAGGTGAGCGGGGCAAACCGCAGGGCGAGGTAGAGGTGGGCTTTGCCAGGCGTCCATCATCAAACATTGATGACGCAATGGTCAAGCTTGCGGGTCCAGCTTCGCTGGGCATGAACAATGGTAGTGCCAACTGGTGGAGGGTGATCGGGCCAGATAAGGCAAACCCGCTGGAAGATGACCGGCACTGTACTTTGTGGGTTTGGGACGAGTATGGTGATAACTGTTCAAAGAAATGTATTGACGTTTTCGCTAGTTGTTTGCAAGGCACCTGTGAATGTAAGCATGAAATTGGTGGTGCCTGCGCACAGTAAAAGCCATGTCGAATCTATGCTGAGGCGATGTGCCGAGGCGACACGGATCCCGACTGGGAGTACATCCTCAGGGGTTCATGTTTTGGTTACCGGGTAATCGACCCGGATTGTGTTAGTTCTTACTTTCAAGGTAACTACTCATCTATAACAAATAATACTACTGGTGAGTTGATGAGCGATAGGCTCCGGCTCGAGATATCTGCAGGCCTGGTGTCCATCGTAGATGAGCCATGTTTGTGTGTTCACCCAATGGGGGCCGTGCCAAAGGGGCACGATGATTTTAGGGCGATCGTGGATTGCTCTAGCCCAACTGGTTTCTGTGTGAACGACCACACCAGGGCCTGCAGAGCGAATTTTAGCTATAATTCTGTCGAGAATGTCACACAGTTGCTGCAGCGGGGGGACTATATGTCAACGATAGATATACCCAACGCCTATAGGGCAGTCAATATTCACCCAGTCAGCAGGGAACGCCAGGGCTTAAGCTGGGACTTTGGTGAGGGTCTGGTAAATCTCCGAGACAATCGCTTATGCATGGGGCTCAGCAGTAGCCCTTTCGTATTCTCAAAGATCAGTGATTTCATTGTCCGTTGCATGGTCCGGGAGGGTTATGAAGAATGTGTAAATTACCTAGACGACTTTTGTGTCGTCAGTCGTACTATACAAGGCTGTATTGAGGCGCAGCGGGCCCTGGTAGCTATCCTGAGACGGATGGGGTTTTATGTAAGTTTCCGGAAACTAACACCCCCTGCTCAAATAACCAGGTTCCTGGGGATAGATATAGACTCTTTAGCTATGGAGTTGCGTCTCCCAGAGGACAAGTTGGCTAAGTTAGTATCGCAACTAAATTGGTTCTTGCAAAAAAGGAAGGCGACGAGGCTGGAGTTGGAAGGCCTCGGGGGGGTCCTAGCACACTGCTGTAAAGTGGTGCATGGTGGTAGGACCTTTTCGAGGAGAGTCTACGACTTGATAGCCTCTGCTAAGAAAGCCACCCATAAGGTCAGACTAAATGAGGACTTCAGGTTGGACCTGAAATGGTGGCTAGAATTTGCATCCACTTTCAACGGAAAAGCGAGTATCATCCCCTCGGCAGACCCGGTAATCTCGGTGTACAGCGATTCCTCCAAATTCGGGTTTGGAGCGCTGCATGGTGAGGACTGGGTGGCTGGCGCCTTTGATTTCGAGGCGGCCAATGAGCTAAGAGAATGGTTGGGCCATCATTTTGTCTGCGCGGATGATGTGGGGTGTAGGTCAGACAACATAAATGTGTTGGAAATGTGGCCCGTGTTGGTGGGCGTGAGGCGCTGGGGTGAGACATGGAGGAATCGGACTGTGGTTTTTGTCACCGACAATGCGCAGGTGATGGCCGCCTTAAACTCAGGCCGGAGTAAAAACAAAATTACGATGACCTGGTTGCGCCTGATATTTTGGGCTTCTATTACTTTTAATTTTGATGTACAATCGGTATATGTGAACACCAAGTATAATGTGATATGTGACAGCCTAAGTCGTCTGGATAAGTTTCAGAGTATTGCACGCATCAGAGATGCCGATCAAGTTGATGCAATGTGTTGTCACAAATTATTCAGTTGTTAAAATCTTGCTTCAGATTGGGAAAAACTCCTGGAGGAGCGTCGTAACTACGACAGAAATCACTACGCCAGTTTGACTCTTGCGGTTCGGTCTGTACAGGTGAATTCCTATATCGCCTTCTGCGAAGTGTTCGCGGGCCAATTATCCCCTTACCCCTGTGATTCCGACCAAGTATGTCTATATATGTCATATCTAGCGCGTAGGCTATGCTATTCGTCCATTAGGAATTACCTCAGCGGCCTGAACAATCATCTGAAAGATTTAGGTTGTCCACCGATAAACTATTCTGATCACTATATAAAGAAATGTTTGGCGGGCATCCGCAGGTTAAAAGGTGATGAGGTGAAGCAAGCAGCACCAATCTTGCCATATGAGCTACTAAAATTGTTTGCGGTTTTGTTCCCTACCAGGGGCCATACAGCAGTTAGGGCAGCCATGTTGCTCTCTTTCAGAGCTCTACAGTGCAAAGCACATGTCACTAATTCAGATGCTGCCCTTCTCCGTCAAGATCTGGAGTTCTACACATGGGGGATGCTTGTGTCTGTGCGAAAATCTAAGACGAATCTGTTCAGAGAACAGGTCCATAAAATCCCGGTTGCTAGAGTTGCGAACAGAGAATTGTGCGCGTTTTTTTTTGGTTAAGAGACATTTGCAACAGTGCCCAGCCCCGCGGGATGCGCCGGTATTTAGGATACCTAGAGCAGGACACTCCGTCCCACTGACATATGCTTACTATACCGCAGTATTGAAGGCGTCATGTTCTGCGGCTGGTCTACCTCCGTCTGAATTCTCGTCTCATAGTCTCAGGCGGGGTGGGGCGACCTTCCGCCGCCTATCAGGGGCTTCGGAGGAGGAGATCAAGGAGAGAGGCGATTGGCGATTGGATTGTGTCCGTCAATACCTGAAGGCGTCGCTGGTGGAGCGCCTGACTCTCGACATGCGAGTGGCCGTGATCCTGGGTATGCTAAACTGACTTCCCCAGCCTCCCGCTTAGCTCCTCTGGTTGGGGCTGATTTGGGTCTTTTGTGGCCAGCCAGAGTACCTACTCAATCCAGTCATGTATCCTATTATGTGTAATGAATAATAATGTGTGGTATAAAACCTTATACAAATATTATTGTGATGGAACCTTCCTTTTTCTATGTTGTGGGGGGGGGATTCAAACCTCCTACCCCCACGCTCACGGGGAGGCCGGTGGCAAGTCTAGCCTCCCCCATCAGGCGCATCCTACCCTCCAGCTCCTGCGGGGGGGCGGGGGGCAAGTCTACTCACTAAGGAGCCAGGCGCATGTGCGGCCGGCCTCCCCCAACGGCAAGTCCTGTGTTCTGCCCATTTGAATCCGATTTCTAGCTTTAGGTTTAGTTTTAGGTTTCTTTTTATTACAAGTGTCTTATGTTCTCTATTCTTATGCTATGCTGTTATGTTCTTTATGCTATGATGTTTAATAAACGGTAGGTCTTTTGTGGCCAGCCAGAGTACCTACTCAATCCAGTCATGTATCCTATTATGTGTAATGAATAATAATACTACTATTTACTAGTCATATATAAAAATGTATGCATTGCGAGGGCAGCAAAAAAGAAATATATAATAAAACAAGACAAGGACTGGGGAAGCAACGCAAATAAGTTCTGGAAAAATGTAAGCTTACTATTCCCCAAAAATAAGATAGAAGAACGGATAAGCTTCCAGGATAAGGATGGAAATACGCACACAGATAGTGATGCAGCAAACAAACTAAATACACACTTTTCCACGGTAGGACAAAGGTTATCAAAGAAATTCACAAGAATCTGGGGAAAACAAGTCAGAAAATATCCAGGATGAAATCCCCACCTGCAAAACTGACCTAAAAGAACTAACACAGCTAATAAATGACATAGATGAAAACAAACCAAGTGGAATAGATGGAATCCCCACAAAAATACTAAAAGAGGCACTCCAAGCCATCCCAGATACCATGGTCGACCTGTTCAACATATCATTTGAGCAGGGACACTTCATCACAGCATGGAAGATGGCAACCATCACCCCCATATACAAAAGTGGTGACAAACAAAACATGGGGAACTACAGACCAATATCAATCTTACAAATACCAGACAAGCTAATTGAACAAATATTCCACAGGCACATAAATGCGCACCTGGAAAAAACCAATATACTAAACAAGAGGCAAGGAGGTTTCAGAAAACTCCACTCCACATCAAAAACAATAGCAAACCTAACAAGTGATGTGCTGGCATCATTGAACCAAAAGAAATTAGTTGGAGCAGCGTTCATCGACTTCAGCAAAGCCTTTGACACTGTAGACCACAGCATATTAATAAGAAAATTAAACAACATGGGCATTAAATCCAAATCAATAAACTGGATAAAATGCTACCTAAACAACAGGCAGCAAAAAACTAAAGTAAATGGTACACTCTCAGAGCAACAAACTATCACCTGTGGTGTACCCCAAGGATCAGTCCTGGGACCACTACTATTTGTACTATACATAAATGACCTAGAAAAATGGCTGGAGACAGAATGTCTCCAGCTATAAGTGGATGACACTGTCATATATGCAGAAGGAAGCACAGTACAGGAGGTAGCAACCAAACTGAAAAACCTCCTGCTAAAACTGGACAGCTGGTGTGAATCCAATAAAATAACCATCAATGCAAATAAATCTAAAACAGTACTCTTCTCACATACAGCAATCACAGGAAGAAACCTACAATGCACACTAGGAAACCAAACACTGGAAAGTGTAAATCACTACAAATACCTAGGCCTAGAACTGGATAGCCAGCTAAACTACAATCTGTGTTTAACAAAAATCAAACAAAAAGTAAATCACAAACTATGGCTATTTGATAAACTAAGAAACTATATGACACAAGATATGTCAATAAAAATCTTCAATGGCATGGTACTCCCCTACTTTGACTATGGGGATGTAATCTACATGGGTGCTAAAAAAGAGCTAAATTGCAGATACTACAAAATAGGGCCTTGAAAATATGCCTGAAAGTAGACAAACTACACCCCACTTATGACCTACACAAAAGAACTAAAGTAAAGCTACTAGAAAACAGAAGGATAATCCACCTAAAAACATTAGCATATGGATATAGTCAAGACATTAAGCGTCTAACCCAACCACTAAGGGACACCAGAGCAAGCAAGGCACCACTGCTAAGACAGACCAGAAGCCAGATCAAAGCCCATGAAAGGAGCACACTGGAAATGGCCGCCAAGGCATGGAATGCGCAAACGGTGAAAGAAAGACAAATCCCTGACCTAAAAACGTACAAAAAATATCTGTGCAAAATAAAAACTGGGAACCCCAACTGAACTGCACCACAAGGGGGCAGGTGATATGTCATGGCCCACCAACTGGACAGCCCAGGGCGGGATAACCGGAAATATAAAAGCCAGATAACATATCCAACAACAATATAAATCAAATCAATTTCAAACAAACATAACTCAACCACCTATTACGTACAAGCATATGGACATGTAAATAAAATAGGCTAGTATAGAATTAAGTAGAAAAAAGCGGAAAACTCTTCCCAAGAAAACCCCAAAACACTAACATAGAACCTTAAGAAAACATCTAACATAGTAATAAGAATAGAACAAAAATACAATGCCAAGAGGGCCCCAAAAAACTAACATAGACTACTAAACATACCAACAGACTATCTATCTGCTACTGAAATGCAGACAATCAAATAACTTATCAGCAGCTACTGTTTGGTAAGACAACACCAACACTACAGCTGGCCAGCATTGAAAACAAGCCTGGGTACCCAGGCTTACATGCTATGGTCAGAATAAATACAGCCTCAATAAAAAAAAAAAAAAAAAATCTTATGAAGCCCATGCAGTAAATACATTTGATATATGCAGTAGTAATAGTATATATGTCATTTAGTTTTGAAAGTGAGCAGAGTGACAGTTGGCTCATGGTATAGGAGGCGGGGGGAGTAGAGAATGCCCGCTCCACAGCAATTAACATGGAAGATAAGATGGTTACAGAGAAACATTTAAGGGGCTGCCGTTATTTATATCCTCTTAATAAATTATATATTACATATATATGAATCTTACCTGGGTACAGATGCTGGATAACTGTTGTTTTCCCAAGATACAAGCCTCGGATAGTCATGGGCTAGGGAGAAGGAAGCACATCCGGGTCCAGCAATCTTTCCCTACTTATTCAGGATAAAAATGATCTTAAACTTATGTCATGGGAGTGATGAAAATGGGAAATATTGCACCTAGAGCGGGACTCGAACCCACATCTCTTTGCATTCCGGGCCAGTGTGCTAACCATTACACCACCTAGGCTCCCTGATATCACCACACTACCCACGTCTACCTGTATATGCGGCTCCTTGCCTGAGAGGTCAGTGCAGACCACTACACTCGTCCCCCTGGAATTGTAAGTCTTTTAATGCTTACAATTACATACGTACAGGCAATGTACTTACATATACATACACAGGGTAGGTTCAACAACTATACAGCGCATAGCTTGTACAGGATCATGGTCACGGCAACCAGTGTCATGGGGGTGATGAAAATGGGAAATATTGCACCTAGAGCGGGACTCGAACCCACATCTCTTTGCATTCCGGGCCAGTGTGCTAACCATTACACCACCTAGGCTCCCTGATATCACCACACTACCCACGTCTACCTGTATATGCGGCTCCTTGCCTGAGAGGTCAGTGCAGACCACTACACTTATATGGATACTTCATTGTTTTCGTTTTGGCACAAGCAAACATAATAGTCGTGGTAGGGTTCGGTGGGCGGGCCCTAGCCCATGACTATCCAAGGCTTGTACCTTGGGAAAACAAAAGTTATCCATCATCTCTACCCAGGTAAGATTCGGATAAGTATACTATTTTACCTCGGTACTAAGCCTCTGGCTACTCGTAGCCGAGAGAGACCTGTACATAACCTCATTTTTATCCTTCCTCATTCTTATTTCAATACATATTTAGTATCAAACAATATACAATTTTTACTTCTCACCGGTCTTGTTAGTTGGTGAGTAAGCGAGTCGCTAGGCCACTTGACTTCTCTAGTCGTTTGTTGTAATGTTTTGCAAATGATCTAGCCATCTTCCAGCCTGCATAAGGCCAGGATTCTCTTCACTGGTACTACCAGAACTGCGTGTGAGCGATCCATTCTGATCTTTCAGGCCACTCTGCTGATAATGCTGAATGGTGGGAATATATAATAAAATTCATTATTCCAAACCAAAGAAAAGGCATCCACTCGCCAAGCATCTGGCTCTGGATGCCAAGATACATATTTGCATATTGTTTTGCTGTTTCGTGATGCAAACAAATCCACTTGTGGTTTTCCCCATTTAAGACAAATGTGTTAAAAAATACTGTGACTCAATGACCATTCCAAATGATCATGAAAATGGCGGCTTTTCTTATCCGCTAACGTATTCTTACTGCCTGGAGTATGCGCCACTGTTAACCATACATCATGTTGTTGGGCCCAGTTCCAAATTAGTTTGGCTACCTGGTTAGAGGGTTTGGATGTAAGCCATCGCTGTAGTGTTATCTGTTAACACTCTAATATGAAATTTAGGTATGTGCACTAAGCTGCGTAAGCCTAGATAAATCGCTCATTGATGTGATCAGAGATTTCATCCTCCAACCAATGTCCACCAGTTGCTTGGTGGTCCCTATGAGCACCCCATCCTTCTAACGATGCATGTGTCGTTACAATGGTGTTTGGTTAACCCATTCTAATGGGGTTAGGAGAAGAATTAATGTGTGAATACCACCATATAATGTCTTCCAAGCCTGCTCGTGAAATATTCATTTTTCATTCAAAGTTACCTTTAGTGCGGGCTAATGCTAAGTTCTTATCTATTTCTAGCGACTTAATATGAGCTTTTCCATCAAGAATAGCTGGGGCATAAGCTATCATAATCGCTATCAATACAGCAACCTGCGCAATCTTTGGCCTATTAAAACTTAATAATTGGTCTGTTGTAGTCACAAACTTATCTAGTTTTTGTTGTGTTAATGAGACTGTCATGTCTATTGTGTCCGCAACAAATCCCTAACACTTTAAAGTATTTGTTGGTTTCAATACTGATTTTGTGTTATGTATATGAAAAGCTAATCTGGGGAAAGTGTCACATAAATCCTCAACTGCCGTTTGAGATTCTGTTTGAACCACAATAAACGAATCATCAATATAAGGGAACATAACATGACCTTTTCTGGCCATATGCGAAAAAATTGGTTTTAGCAATTTTGTAAATAAACGCATACATTTGGCATACATGTAAACACATAGAGCTGTTCATTCCAACAAAACCGAAGAAATTTTCAATCTGGTTTGTAAATCGGGACAGTATAATACGCATCCCTGAGATCAACACTAGCAAGCCAGGAGTTTTGTGTCACCAAATCCCTTGCCGTTTCCAGAGAAAACATTTTTAAATGTTTATATTGAACTAATTTATTTAACTTAGTTAAATCCAAATTAGTCTAATATCCCCATTCGGTTTGGGTCTAGAAAACACATTGGAAATAAATTTGCCTGCTACACGAAGGACTGGCTCAACGATACCTTTGTCACAAAACTTAAGAACTTGTTCTGTTAAATCAAACCGGTACGGAAAAGGAATTCTATTCTGCACTGATTGTTCCATTAATGGAATCCTGACTCCCTCCACAATACTAAGCATCGTAGAATTATCCGTAATCTCTCGCCATTCATTAAGATAATTATTAATATTCCCTGCTTCAAAATCGCTTACAGGAGTCTGTGTGGTGATGGGAGTCTGTGTGGCAACTTCTATTTGTTGCCTATACATGGGAACGGCTTCTGTGGGGTGAACTCCCTCTTGAACAGTCTGTTCCCGTCGTTCCACCCGAAGCACTGTCACTGTCCTCTTCCTCTCGACTGGTAGCCGTAACCCGTCCCTGACCGGCCCCCTCGTCCGGTTCGACGGTTTCGAAAATCCTGCCTGGCTTTCTTGAAGAGTGCAGGATTTGCATCCCCAGCCTTCTTTTTGTCGTCGTCCATGTGCTTGCCACAGTTGGTGCCCGTCTCCACCTGCTTGAACAAGTACTGGAGCTGTCCGCCAAACATTTTGGACTTATCCAGTGGTTTGCCTTTAATAGGCTTGGGAGGAAGAATCAAGGTGTACTCCTTCCCATCGTTGTCCACAACTTTCTTGGACCTGGCAACCTCCTTCCCTGCCTCAGTGTAGATGGCTTTGAATACATTCTCAAACCGCAGGTAGGAAAGAAAATTGCTCGCTGCCATCAGCATCGCATTTCCGCCATCCATCTGTCCAGAGAGAGATGAGAACTTATTCTCAGCCTGCATCCGATTAGCAATCGGTGCTATTGCAGACAAAGCTCCCAACTAAACAACTAAACCTAAGCCATGTATAACACATAAGTATCATTGGGGCCACAATCCTAACTCAAACCCAAACAAAAACAGAATCCATATCAGCACATCTTATAAAATTATCAATGGCCTGAGATGTATGTATACCAACGCAGATTCAATTATGAACAAGCAAGCCGAACTGGAAGCAAATATTGCAATTTACAACCCAGATATCATTGCAATTAGTGAAGTCATACCAAAAAATCCAAAAGACCCAGTCCAGCTATGTGAGATTGCCATAAATGGATTTGATATTTTCAGCAACATCGATGAAGGGAGGAGGGGTGTGTGTATATATACTAAATGCAACCTTAATGCAGTCCCTTTAGATGTACTCCCATGTAACTCAACAGAAGCGATATGGTGCGAGATTAAGCTAGACGACAGGGACAGTCTGCTTGTTGGATGCATCTACAGGTCACCCAACAGCGACAACCGTGTCCATGAGGAAACTCGACAGTTGATCCAAAAGGCCTCAGCTCTAAACCACAGCCACCTCCTAATCATGGGAGACTTCAATTATCCAGAAATCAGTTGGCAACCTATGCGAACACCAAATAGCGAACAACATCCAGCAACACTCTTTGTCGAAAATCTTAGAGATTGTTTCCTTTTCCAGCACGTCACGGAACCAACACATAAGCGTGGTAACCAGGCTGCAAATATATTAGATCTCATCATCACAAATAAGGAAGAAATGATTGGAAACCTTAAACATGTGGCGAGACTTGGAAATAACCACCATGATTGCCTTTTCTTTAATTTCAGTTGCTATTACCATGTAAACTCAAGTGGAAAGCACAAATTCATATTGGATAAAGGTGACTATGAGGGCTTGAGAGAGGATCTCGACCAAGTTCTACTAAGTGCAGCCCCAAATACAGACACTGTTGAGGACAATTGGAATGCATTTGAAAAAACCTTCATGGAAAAATGCAAACAGCACATACCCATGTCATCTGGCAAAATGAATAATGGCAGACCACGGCCAGAATGGATGAATGACCAAGTCAAGCAGAAGATCAGCTTGAAACAACAGGCATACGCAGTGAAGAGACAGTCATGCACAGAAAGTAACAGAATTCGATATGCAAAACTATGTAACCAAGTAAAGTGGGAATGTAGGAAAGCAAAGAGAGAGCATGAGAAAAACATAGCCAAAAATGCCTAAAAAAACCCAAAAGCCTTCTATAAATATGCTAGGAGTAAACTCAAAGTACATATACCATTTGGAGATTTGAGGCGGGATGATGGGACCATTGCACAAAAGGATATCGACGAAGCTGATACGTTGAACACCAGATTCGCAAGTGTCTTCACACAAGAAGACCTGTCATATATACCAATGTTTGAGGACCGACTCTTTCTTTCGCCCTCTGACCAACATAAATAAGTCACCATCCGATCTGAAGAAAAAACTATACAATCTTAATGCATCTAAGGCAGCAGGTCCTGACGGAATATACCCACGCATATTGAAGGAGCTATACAACGAGCTTGTTGAACCACTTAGACACATTTTCCAAAAATCACTACACCAAAGAAAACTTCCTCACCTATGGAACGATGGACATGTGGCTCCCATCTTCAAAAAGGGTAACAGAAGTGATCCAGGAAACTATAGGCCAATCAGTCTAACATCTGTAGTGTGTAGGTTGCTGGAATCAATAATAAGAGATTCTATCATGGCTCATCTTGTCGAAAACAACCTCCTATCAACACAGCAGCATGGCTTTGTACAAGGAAGATCTTGTATAACCCAACTACTCGCATGTATGGATGAGTGGACGCGTTATTGATGACTTTGGAGATCTGGATGCTATTTATCTAGATTTCCAAAAAGCATTGGACACTGTTCCACACCAGCGACTGCTAAAAAAACTGCACGGCTATGGCATAAGAGGAGATGTCCTACACTGGATAAAGGATTTTCTGAGCAACAGAAGACAGTGAGTCATTGTAAATGGCAAACCATCAGGATGGTGCCCGGTGAAAAGCGGAATACCTCAGGGCAGCGTGCTTGGACCGGTCTTATTTGTGATATATATCAATGACTTACCAGAGGTTGTACATTCTATGGTCCAAATGTTTGCTGACGATACCAAAGTATTCCGCCGTATGGAGAAAGGTAGTGACTCACTCACAGGACTTGCAGAAGGACCTCAACAACATGCAGAAGTGGTCAAGTGATTGGCAGCGGAAGTTTAATGCTTCAAAATGCAAAGTGATGCATTTAGGGGGCAAAACAGCAAGCACATCTATGTAATGAATGTTGGTGTGAATAATGTTCCGCTCTCCGAAACAATGATAGAAAAGGACTTGGGTGTCAAGGTGGACAACAAACTGACATTCAGCGACCACATCCAGGAAGCCCCCAACAGAGCTAATGGAATACTGGCTATCATTCGAAGATCGTACACATACCTAGACGAGGATGTTGTACGCAGACTGTACACATCTCTTGCACGTCCACTTTTGGAATATGGAAATGTTGTATGGTTACCACTCTACAGGAAGGATGCTGAGTCAATTGAGAGGATCCAAAGAAGGGCAACAAAGCTTGTACATGGATTCGATGCACTACCCTATGAACAACGTATGCGTCGTTTGAAGATCCCAAGCATGTACTACAGACGGGCCCGGGGGGATATGATTGAAGTATTCAAATATCTCCATGGTATCTACAAGACAGGCGGCCCCCTTATCAGAGACTCCAACACCAGGACCAGAGGGCACTCCCTGAAGCTGAGGAAGCGGTACTCCAGACTGGACATGCGACACAACTTTTTCGGCTTTAGGGTGGTTGACCTGTGGAATGACCTGCCGGAGAGTGTCGTAGCAGCAGAGTCGGTGAACTGTTTCAAGTCCCGACTGGATGCATACTGGTCAAGCATTACATATATCTTGGAGCCAGTGACAGTTGCTAAGATCGACCACATCTGAAGAACTGTCTCCATTTCTATTAATTAAGAGCGGCTAACAGGTCCAAGGCCTATTATAGCTGTATCCTATTGATTGATATCCTATTGATTGAACACCGCCTTGTGAACCATGTGGAGCACCCCCTCAAACTTCTTCCGGTCGTCACTCAGCTTGACATCACTGTCCATCTGTTTGACGACCGAGTCTGGGATCCCTTTAATCCCTGTGAACTTTTCGCCCAGCTTAGTGATGACCTCTGCTGGCTTGAAGGTATTGAAGTATCCTTTGATGGTTTCCCGCATCATTGTGGTGGTGAGGACCTTCTTCGCCTTCTCATGTTGACATTTCTTCCGGACCTTCCCACCGATCTTTGTGTACTTTCCTGCACGCTGAGTGTCCGAATCAGACTCTGTCCATGATGAGTCTGATGAAGAGTCTGAAGAAGAGTCTTTCTTGCTCTTCTTTGTCTTCCTCTTCTTGCTCTTTTTCTTTTTCACCAAGGGCTTCTTCCATGCCCTGGTGTATTCATCACCATCTGATGAATTCACTCTCTTCCTGGAGTGCTTGCCCTTTCTAGCCGGGACCCTCACTTGCGAGGAGTCTTCCTCTGAGGAATCCTCACCAGAGTAGTCCTCCCACTCTGATTCCTCAGATTCTTGGATCCGTGTTTTCGTCTTACGACGTGATCTAGCAGGGAGCATTTCCTCCAGCTTAGTCTGGAGGAGGCGTGTCAGCCACACATCTAGGTCAGACGGGCCTGGTTCTGGCCTGCTCGCTTCATCAGAGCCCGGGTGTTCGGGCGACCCTTGCACCTGCAACGATGGTGAAGGGTCTTCATCATCCGTAATCCGACTGGGAGCCTCTGTCTTACTACGCTTTGTAGCCATAGTAACCCTGAAGCGATCGAAAAACGAAAGTTAGGGAATGCTCAATCAAAATGTCACAAAGGTTTAACACAAAGCCCAAAATGTGCATTTACTTGTGTTAAAAACGAATTTAAACCATTTCAACACAGGGGTGATAGAAAAAGTGAGTGTCGTAGGTTATCGAAACCAAAACCAAACGATGGGTAGGGACCAGTGTAGCGGTAGTCTCCCACACTCTCTATCCCATACACTTCTCCTTTCTGTGGCGTTATTTGCCAACAAGTTGGCGAAAATGCTATGAGACTGGGAGGTATGCCTAAGTAACACAAAAGTGGGGAATCTTAAAAGAAACCCAGGAACAAATCCTGACGATGTTAATGGCTCCAACCAAACATCTCTCCGTTCGGCAATGGGCTGCTTAAACAGTAACAAAGAACAATGGCGACATTGTTCTATCAATGTTTAACAAATCGTAAAACACTTACAAAACATTTAAAACTCTATCAAAAGTTTCAAAACTTTACAATAAAGCAGCGCTAACATACATTTCATCATGAATGCCGTCCAAAAACCATTACTTACTTGTTAGTATGTCGTTCTAGATAGAAAACTGCCAGAGCAACTCAACAAACGTCCTCCTGTTGTGAGTTGATTATGCTAATTGCTGGACCCGGATGCGCTTCTTTCTCCCTCGGCTACGATTAGCCAGAGGCTTAGTATCGAGGTAAAATATATATATGGACCAACAAATATATATATATTCATCTGCCAATATTAATATATATATATAGGCCCGGGGTAGTAGAATCATATCAGTTTCTACACTCACCTATGACAAACTGTACATTCTATGATTCAGCTGGGCCTGAGCATTAATGGTTTGATGCGATCCGCTGCAATTGCGCAGGTTTCTGGGTTTAATGCTATGATGGCAAAAACCGTTCTGGTCATGCGTATGTGTTATCATTTGGATGGGATCCATTGCAAATGCGCCATTCCATAGCGTATGTGTGAGAGGACAGCTTGGGGTTGTAGCACCATATCAGTTTCTACACTCACCTATGACAAACTGCACGTTCTGCGATCCTGAGTCATCCACTGGCGCATACACTGTGGAACGGCTGCTGCCATCATAGTGTTAAGCCCAGAACCCGGCACATTTGCGATGGATCCTATCCAACCGATAACGCATGACTAAAACAGTCGCTGCGATCATAGCATTAAACCTGGAAATCTGCGCATTTGCGGTGGACACCGTCAAGCCATTAATGCTCAGGTCCGGCTGGATCATAGAATATGGCTGCTGCCATCATAGCATTAAGCGCAGAACACGGTGCATTTGTGATGGATCCCATCCAAACGATAACGCATAGGCACAACCAGAATGGCTGCTGCCATCATAGCATTAAAACCGGAAACCTGGACAATTGAGTGAGTGGATGATTGAGTGAGTGAGTGATTGAGTGAGTGGGTGATTGAATGAGTGGATAACTGAGTGAGTGGATGTTTGAGTGACTGGACGACTGAGTGGATGATTGAGAGAATGAGTGAGGGGACATGGTGGATGACTAAGTGAGTAGATGACTGAGTGGATGATTGAGTGGGTGAGTGAGTGGACGATTGAGTCAGTGGATGATTGAGTGGACGATTGAGTGGATGAGGGAGTGAGTGGACAATTGAGTGAGTGGATGAGTGAGTGAGTGGACAATTGAGTGAGTGGACGACTGAGTGGATAATTGATTGAGTGGATAATTGAGTGAGTGGACGATTGAGTGAGTGGATGATTGAGTGAGTGGAGGATTGAGTGATTGGATGATTGAGTTGGTTATTGAGTGGATGATTGAGGGACTGAACAATTGAGTGAGTGGAAGAATGAGTGGAGGATTGAGTGGATGAGGGAGTGAGTGGACGATTGAGTGGATGATTGTGTGAGTGGATGATTGAGTGAGTGGATGAGTGAGTGGATGATTGAGTGAGTGGACGAAATGAGTGAGTGAATGAGTGAGTGGATGAGTGAGTGGATGACTGAGTGGACAATTGAGTGGATGAGGGAGTGAGTGGACGATTGAGAGAGTGGATGAGTGAGTGAGTGGACAATTGAGTGAGTGGATGACTGAGTGGATAATTGAGTGAGTTGGTGATTCCGTCAGTGGACGAGTGAGTGAGTGGACGATGGAGAGAGTGGATGATTGAGTTGATGATTGAGTGGATGATTGAGGGACTGGACAATTGAATGAGTGGATGAGTGAGTGGAGGATTGAGTGGATTAGCGAGTGAGTGGACCATTGAGTGGATGATTGTGAGTCGACCATTGAGTGAGTAGATGAGTGGGTGGATGATTGAATGAGTGGACACTTGAGTGGATCAGTGATCGGATGATTGAGTGAGTGGACAAAATGAGTGAGTGAATGAGTGAGTGGATGAGTGAGTGGATGACTGAGTGGACAATTGAGTGGATGAGGGAGTGAGTGGACAATTGAGGGGATGGATGAGTGAGTGGATGAGTGAGTGGACGATTGAGTGGATGATGGTGGGTGAGTGGACGATTGAGTGGATGACGGAGTGAGTGGACGATTGAGTGAGTGGATGAGTGAGTGGACGATTGAGTCGATGATGGAGTGAGTGGACAATTGAGTGAGTGGACGAGTGAGTGGACGATTGAGTGGATGAGTGAACGGATGAGTGAGTGGATGAGTGATTGGATGAGTGAGTGGATGAGTGAGTGGACGATTTAGTGGATGAGGGAGTGAGTGGACAATTGAGTGAGTGGATGAGTGAGTGGACGATTGAGTGGATGAGGGAGTGAGTGGATGACTGGGTGAGTGGACGATTGAGTGGATGATTGAGTGAGTGGATGACTGAGTGAGTGGATGGTTGATTGAGTGAGTCGATGAGTGAGTGATTCGATGAGTGTCGGCCAACAAACAAAGACCAAAATTTGTGCCGACCAGTACGTCACAAGTTAATACCCACCCCGCTACACACACGTCATAACCGTTGCTAGGATGTCAAACCCGGAAGCAGCTCACCTGGATGCAGTCTCGCAGTCATGGAGCGCGGCAGGTCGCGGGTGTTCGGGAGCCAGCCGATACTCTATGGCGACGACAGTGACCTGAGTGGCACGTACTATCCTCACCAGGAAGTCGTTACAGAAGTCCACGCCGCCCAACACGAAGCCACCCCCATGTACATAAACGAAGGCGGGGCTCACCCCATTATCGCCCACCTCATTATCGCCCATAGCAGCCACAGCTGGCTTGTAGATGCGCACAGGGACGCCGTCAAAGATGGCGTCTTCGATGATGACGTCGGTGTAGCTGGATAATGGCGGCGACAGAGAGGTTGCGATCCAGACCATCGCGTCACGCCGGAAGATTAATACTTCCTTGTACCCCAGAATCTCAGACACCTGAATGGAACAAAAGGGACTAATAATTATATAATATATATATATATACATATCTATATATGTGTGTGTGTGCTGCATAAGCAATTATACCAGGATAATTATCCGGAAACGGATTATCTATTAACTGTCTCCTCAGTTCACATTAACCTGACACTACACCTAGTAACTGACACTCCTGCAGTCATCTAGTGGCCAGGCCTTCTGCCTCGCCTGGTGGTGCCACCTGCCGCCTCCTCCTCGCCTGTCTCCGCCTCATGCCTGTATCACTTGCTCCAATATATATATAGTACAGTTACCTGGGTACAGATGATGGATAACTATTGTTTTCCCGAGGTACAAGCCTCGGATAGTTGTGGGCTAGGGAGAAGGAAGCACATCCGGTTCCAGCAATCTTTACCTACTTATTCAGGATAAAAATGATTTAAAACTTATATGGATACTTCAATGTTTTCGTCTTGGCACAAGCAAATGTAATAGACGTGGTAGGGTTGGGTGGGCGGGCCCTAGCCCACGACTAGCCAAGGCTTGTACCTCGGGAAAACAACAGTTATCCATCATCTGTACCCAAGTAAGATTTGTATAACTATTCTATTTTACCTCGGTACTAAGCCTCAGGCTAATCGTAGCCGAGGGAGACCTTTACGTAACCTCATTTTTATCCTTAATCATTCTTATTTCAATACACATTAGTATCAAACAAAATATACTTTTTACTTCTCACCTGTCTTGTTAATTGGTGAGTAACTCTTTGTCCATCTACTCTTGGTAGAATAATAGACAATGCACATCTAGCTGTATTAATTGCACCAAATCCTAATCCTTCATCTTCCAGCATTCTTAGAAATCTTACCACCTGGGCTATTGTAGGCCTTAATGGCTTAACTTTCTTAATCAAACAATGAAGTCCCCACTTCTTTAAATAACTAGTATACAACTTAACTGTTCCTTTCCTCCAGGCATGTGAAATCAGCCTTTGTTGGGTAATTTTGTCCAGGCCAAATTGCTCTAAATGTTTGTTAAAAAAAGGAATGCCAACAGGGGTGTCATTGACACGTCTCCGTGTGTTGTTAGTGGCCCTTGATGTCGTAAGTTTCTCCTTGCTCTTGGGAATCTGAGCACGTCTCTCACTCCCAATGCCACTGCTGCCAGCCATGGCTGTGTGTCCCATTCCGGTACTATCAGAATTGTGTGTGTGCAATCCATTCTGATTTTCCTGGCCACTCTGCTGATAATGCTGAATCGTGGGAATATATAAAAGAATTCATTATTCCAAACCAGAGAAAAAGCATCCACTCACCAACCATGTGGCTCTGGATGCCAAATAGATATTGAGATATCTTCTAGTTGTTTCGTGATGCAAACAAGTCTACTTGTGGTGTTCCCCATTTAACACAAATCTGTTAAAAAATACTGTCACTCAATGACCATTCCAAATGATCATAAAATTGGTGACTTTTCCTATCTGCTAAGGTGTTCTGACTACCTAGAATATGCGCCACTGTTAGCCATATCTCATGCTGCTGAGCCCAGTTCCAAATCAATTTGGCTACCTGGTTACAAGGTTTGGACCGAGTCCCTCCCATGTTATGCTGTAGTGTTATCTGTCAACACTCTCACATGAAACTTTGGTATGCGCACTAAGCTGCATAAACCTAAGTAAATTGCTCTAAGTTCTAACACATTAATGTGATCAGAAATTTCATCGTCCAACCAACATCCTCCATTTGCTTGATGGTCTCTATGAGCACCCCATCCCTCTAAGGATGCATCTGTAGTAAGAATAGTGTCAGGTCCCCCCATTTTAATGGGGTTAGGAGAAGAATTAATGTTTGAATGCCACCACATAATATCTTCTAATCCTTCTGGTGAAATAGTCATTTTCCTTTCAAAATTACCTTTAGTATGAGCTAATGCTAAATTCTTATCTATTTCTAGCGACTTGATATAAGCCTTGACATATATAACAGCTGAGGCATAGGCTATCATGACTCCTATCAGAACCGCATCCTGCCTAATCTTAAGCCTCTTTAACTCCAACAATTGGTCTGCTGTAGTGATAAACTTATCTAGTTTCTGTTGTGTTAGTGAAATGGTCATATTTTCACTGTCTAACAGAAAACCCAAACATTTAAAACTTTATGTTGGAGTAAAAACTGACTTTGTGTCATGCATGTAAAACCCCAACTTAGTGAATGGTGCACATAAATCATCGACTGTTCTTTGACAGTCTGTCTTCATTTTAGCCACAATAAATGAATCATCAATATACGGGAACATTATATGTCCTTTTCTAGCCATAAGCGAAAATATTGGTTTCAATAATTTCGTAAATAAACATGGAGCACAAGCTAAAATTTGTAAATAGGAAGCGTATAATAGGCAGCTCTGAGATCAACACTGGCAAGCCAGGAATCTTTTGTAACTAAGTCCCTAGTCGTTTCGAGAGAAAACATCTTGAAATGTTTATATTGAACCAATGTGTTTAACATTGTTAAGTCCAAAATAATTCTGACATCCCCATTTAGCTTGGGTGGCGAAAATATGTTGGAAACAAATTTGCCTGCTACATGAAGGGAAGGCTCAATAATCCCCTTATCACAAAACTCCAAAACTTGTTCAATTAAGGCTTCTCTCTCTCTTATATCAAAGCGATACGGAAAAGGAATTCTTTCCTGTGCTGGGTCTTCCATAAATGGAAACCGTACCCCCTCCCCAATACTAAGAATGGTTAAATTATCAGTAATTTCTCTCCATTCATTTAGATAATCTTGAATATTCCCTGCTTGGAATTCGCTTACAGGTGTGTGTGTGGTGACGGGAGTTTGTGTGGAAACTTCTTGTTCCCTGGGCGAGGGAACGGCTTCTGGGGAGTGAACTCCCTCTTGAAGGGTCGATTTCCGTCGTTCCAGCCGAAGGACTGACGCTGTCCTCTGCTTCTGGCCTGGTAGGTATAGCCCGTCCCTGACCAACCTCCTCGGCCGATGTGACGGTTCCGAAAATCCTTTTGTCCCTTCAGGGTTTGTGTCGCCAGCCATCTTCTTGTCGTCCCTATGTTTGCCCCACTTAGTACCCGTCTCCACCTGTTTGAACAGGTACTGAAGCTGTCCACCAAAATTTTGGATTCATCCAATGGCTTTTCTTTCACGGGTTTGGGAGGAAGAAACAAGGTGTATTCCTTGCCATCGTTATCTACCACTTTCTTGGATCGCGCAACCTCTTTTCCCGCATCCGTACAGACAGCCTTGAAAACATTCTCAAAGCGTCTGCACAACAGAAAATTGTTCACTGCTGTAAGCATCGCAATCCCCCTGTCCATCTGGCTACAGAGTGAGGAGAACTTGTTCTTCGCTTGCATGCGATTTGCGATGGGCGCAATCACAGTCAGCACTCCTAACACAGCCTTATGGACCATATGGAGCACCCCCTCAAACTTCTTTCGTTCGTCACTGAGCTTCACATCACTGTCCATCTCTTTTATCACTGAGTCTGAGATTCCTTTAATCCGGGTGAACTTTTCACCTAGCTTGGTAATGACCTCTGCGGGCTTAAAGGTGTTAAAATGCCCTTTAATTTTCACCCGCATCATCGTAGTGGTGAGCACCTTCTTGGCCTTCTCAATCTGGCATTTCTTTCGAACTTTGCCACCTATCTTAGCATACTTCCCGGCACACTGAGTGTCCGAATCGGACTCTGTGGAGGACGAGTCTGACAAAGAGTCGGAAAAAGAGTCATTCTTCTTCTTCTTACTCTTCCTTTTCTTACTCTTCTTTCTCTTTACTACCGGCTTCTTACGGGCTAGCATGTATTCGTCGCCATCTGACAAACTGACGACTTTCTTAGTCTTCCTCCTCTTCTAAACCGGGACCCTCTCTTGAGAGGAGTCGTCCCCGGAGGAATCCTCACCGGAGTAGTCCTCCCATTCTAAGTCTTCTGGCTCTGGGATTGGCCTCTTTGCCTTTCTACGGGATCTGGCCGGGAGCATCTCCTCCAGCTTCATCTGGAGGAGGCATGTTAGTCACACATCTAGGTCAGACGAGCCCGCATCTGGCCCAGTGACCTCCTCTGATACCGGGTGTTCCGGCGATGCCGGAACCGTCAACAGCAGTGACGAGTCTTTATCATCTGTCAACCGACTGGGAGCCTCGGGCTTACTACGCTTCGTAGCCATCGGAATCCTGTAACGATTGAATGAAAGTTAGAGAGAAATTTGTGTGAGTGTCGTCAGTTAATGGTATCAAAACCAAAACCAAACTAGGGGTAGGGACCAGTGTATCGGGAGTCTCCCACACTCTCCATCCCGTGGCCCAATATGCCAACAAGTTGGAGAAAATGCTACGAAATTCGGAGGTACGCCTAAGTAACACAATGTGGGGAATCTGAACAGAAACCCAGGAATAAATCCTGATGAAGTGTGGCTCCAACCACACCTCTCTCCGTTCAGCAACGGGCGCCAACAAACTGTAACAAAGAACAATGGCGGCATTATTCTATCGATGTTTTACAAATCGTAAAACACCTATAAAACTAATAAAACTGCACAAAAAGTTTCAAAACTTTGAAATAAGCAGTGGTAACATATCATAAAACAAATTTACCGTTCAAAAAACCATACTTACTAGTTAGTATGTCATTGTAGGTAGAAAACTCCTGGAGCAACTCAACCAACGTCCTCCCGTTGTGAGTTGATTATGCTAATTGCTGGATCCGGATGTGCTTCCTTCTCACTCAGCTACGAGTAGCCTGAGGCTTAGTACCGAGGTAAAATATATATATATTTATATATATATATATGCTAAATGTCACATTTAACAATTAAAGCAATGTGAATTCACTCCTAAGTTGGCGAGCCATCTTATACTTAAAGCTGCATAGTCCGATGAAAACCTCAAATTATCAAAACCAAAACACTGATCTAGATTTGATTTGACATATCTAACTTAGATACCGATGCACTTATTAAGCATTTATTGCCATGTAAAAGGGAAAAATATCAAGTCAATTTAACGGAACCTGCGGTGTCAGAGCTTTGGCGTCCTTGTCAAAATTAATTTAGCATTTTTCGCCTTTAAATATCTCAAAACTTAGCAATTTTAAATAAAGGTTACTTCAAACGAAAGTAAGATAGATTACTCTCGTGGGTTGACACCCTGTGTTTAAACTGGCAAATCAGTGAAGTTGGGGTGGGCGTTTACCCGCTCACATGGACTTTTAAGGAGTGGGTGTTTAAGAAATATTGGCAAAGTGGGGGTGGGCTTTAACCGACACATGGATGTTAACCCTCGAGAATACGAGATAATGATTAACCTACTGTATTTATCTCAGAAAATTACAATGAGTTAAAACCATCGGGATATTCAACTTTAATTAATTAATATTAGCCCTTCGCCAGAATACCAGCTGCGCACACACCTTTCTATAGTCACCACAGAACGCCGGTGTGGTGGTTTCAGCGGGTTACCGTGCTCAGAGGTGTCCCTCGCTTCTGCGCTGCTTCTGCGCATGCGCGGATTTCGCATCAACTCGGGTCACCTGAGCCACTTATTGGCGCATGCGCACATCATACAAACTCGGGTCGAATAATCGAATACGCTTCTCCGCGCTCGGGTGGACAATCTTTTTTTTTTTTTTTCTATGACCGATAAAAATACAGCAAAATAGGATTTAAAGTATTTTATGATGGCCCAGTTTACCTATATTTCCATTTAATTAATCTAAGTTATTCTTTTTTTGCACATGGCACGTGTATTTGTCGACTCCACTCGCCGTGTTCTATTTGAATTTCTGACGACTGGGATGACCCGAGTCGCCCGGGTAGTGTTAATCGATTACGGCCATCCTTATTAGATTCTGACGCATGCGCAGAAGCGAGGGACACCTCTGAGCACGGGAACCCGCTGAAACCATCACACCGGAGGAGGGAGATTAGACACAGAAAAAGAACACAAGAGAACAAAATTGTAAAAGATGCCAGTTCCCACGCATTCAGACTCACTCAGACTTAGACAGGGTCCGTACACGTGTGAAGATATGGAATTCAAGGCTATTTCAAGGCTTTTCAAGGCTGTTTTTGATAGGAATTCAAGACTACAGTAAACGCTCACTAACCGATCACCTCCACAGATAGACCACTCCCCTATATCGATCGCTTTATTTGGCTTTATGTTACAATACCATTGTAACGATTTTAAAAAACTCCCTAAACTGACCACCTCCCTAAATGGACCATTTAATATCGGTCCCATAGTTTAGAGAGGTTGTGCTGTATTTTCATTTGGATTTCAGGAGAAAGAAAACCACAATGGTGAATGTCGATTTCGGACTAATTCAGTTTAATGGAATTCAAGACTTTACAACACCAATTACCCAAAATAGGCTGAATTCAAGGCTTTGCAAGGCCTTGAAATGAGGAAAATGAAGGTCAAGACTTTTCAAGACTTTCCACGCCCTGTACGGTCCTTGCTTGGAACTTTGTTTGTTTGTTGGAGTTTTACATCCTGGCAACATGTAAGGTTATATCACCTGTGGCAGTGTGCACTCATGGCGACTTTGTGCTGTGGAGTAGGAGACCGGGCCACCAGCACCATGACCCGATATCCCACTCAGTCACATTATCCTGATACTGAGCCAACTAGTCAAGACTTGGAGCTGGTTTATCCTACTAATATCTAATCTAATTCCTAGCCTTCTATTAATCAACAAAGCAGTTCTTGAATGCATTAATGTACAGGGATGAAAGTGGTCTCTGGGGAAAAAAAGCAGAAATGCAGATATTCTCCCATAGGGTTAGCATTGTCAGGGAATCACGGAAAATTCCCGGATGTCAGGTTTCATACATATTGGTATACGCTGATACGCTGATAGTGCTGCAGCATTTGCCCACCTAAACTGCCCGAGTGCATCCAAAAAAATAGACATAATAAAAATACCCCTAAAAATTGAAAATCTTGATGTACTAACATTGTCGGAAACCTGGTTCACCAACATGCACCAAGACAACACCCTCAACATAGATGGGTATATTCTTGTACGTAATGACAGACAGCAAAACAATATAACAAACCAAACAAAAAAAGGCGGAGGTGTTGCAATTTACTGCAAAACCTCTAAAAACCTAGACACTGAATTTCTAAAACCAGCAATTCTTTCAAATGAGCACATGGAACTACTGTGGTGCCTAATGTAAAATGAGAATCAGGCAAATATAGCCATAGCAAGCCTCTACAGAACACCGTCAGGAGACATCGAAGTATTCCTTGAAGCCCTAAATAGAAGCATCCCAGACAGCACACAGTCGTCGGCCCGACGGCGGCCCGACGGCGGCCCGACGGCGGCCCGACGGCGGCCCGACGGTGGAAAATGCCGTCGGGCCGACGTTGTTTTGTCCAACCTCCCGCCGTCGCCCCGACGGCGGCTGCCCGCTGTCGGCCCGACGGCGGCAGCCGCCGTCGCCGACCCGACGCCGTCGGGGCGACGGCAGCTGCCGCCGTCGGGGCGACGGCGACAAACGCCGTCGGGCTGACGTTGTTTTGTCCAACCTCCCACCGTCGCCCCGACGGCGGCTGCCGCCGTCGGGGCGACGGCGACAAACACCGTCGGGCCGACAAGCCGAGAAGACACTGTCACTGTAAAAATATTAGTTTTATTCAAAATTAATAGAAATCGAGAACGCATACCATATAAATTTAATATAGTCTGTACGTATTGACACTATAGTGACAGTGTCTTCTCGGAAAAGACCAAGATGGCGGTCCTTCGTCAAAATTCCGTACAGGGTAATTCAAATCGTATTAACACGAATAATTCCATTAATACTTCGTAATAAATTACAAAACTTAAAAAAAATAATCTAAACATATTAATAAACAAACCTGGTAAATGATTCCTTAAAATTCCTGGGATTTCTGGAGTTACTGGTAGAAAAAGAACACTGATCAACAATCGCACGTGTTCCGGTGGCGATTCGAAGTAAACAAACCGTATCGGATAATTCAAATCGAATTAACACGAATAATTACATTAATAATTCGTAATAAATTACAAAACTTTTACAAAATAATCTAAACATATTAATAAACGTACCTACTAAATAATTCCTTAAAATTCCTGGTATTTCTGGAGTTACTGGTAGAAAAAGAACACTGATCAACAATCGCACGTGGTCCGCGGGCGACTCGAGCCGGAATCCAAATTTAAAGAACTGCGCATGCGCGGACCACCACCGTCGGGGCAACGATGGCCCGACGGTATACCAAGTGTGGAAAATGAATGCAAACCTGCGGCGGCCCACCACCGTCGGGCCGACGATGGCCGGACGGTGAATCAAAAGTCGAAAGGGATTGAACCCTAACGTCGGAACGCCACCGTCGGGCCGACGGTGGCCCGACGGTGGCTCAAAAGTGGAAAAGGATTGAAACCTAAGGTCGGGACACCACCGTCAGGCCGACGATGGCCCGACGGTGTACCAAGTGTGGAAAATGAATGCAAACCTGCGGCGGCCCACCACCGTCGGGCCGACCAAGGCCCGACGGCTCAAAAGTGGAAATTTGGATTGAACCCTAACGTCGGAACACCGCCGTCGGGCCGACGAAGGCCCGACGGTGAATCAAAAGTGGAAAGGGATTGAACCCTAACGTCGGAACACCACCATCGGGCCGACGGTGGCCCGACGGTGGCTCAAAAGTGGAAAGGGATTGATTCCCAACGTTGGAACACCACCGTCGGGCCGACGGTAGCCCGACGCTGGAAAGTCGGTGCCGACGGACCGACCAATAGCCGACGTCGGGCCGACGGCTGTGTGCTATCTGGGATAAACACAGTGCGGAAATTAAGAAGTGCAGAAATCTTTGTACTCGGGGATTTCAATGTAAACTACAACAGCAATGACAAAAATAAACTAATGCTACAAACCACTATCAAAATCTTAGGCCTACAGCAACTCATTATTGAAAACACAAGGCAAAGCAAAAACAGCTCAACAATTGATCTAATACTAACCAACTCAAACCATGCCACAAAATGGGGCACTAGAAGCTGGGGTATAAGTGATCATGAGCTAATATATGTGACCAGGAAAAAACTCAAAAGCACAAACCACTATGAATACAAGATGGGAGGATCCCTAAAAGATTACTCAGAAGAAATGCTTAAAAGCCAGATCGCGGAGATCTTTCATCCCTGAACGTAAAATATATACACATACTATGTCATTTTGTATATAGATATGATTAAATTAAACCGCTAATATATACAGTACATAACTGGCGAAAAGACCAGTTTGTTTCTTTGCTTTTTGGAGTTTTACATCCTGGGAACATCAAAGGTCATATCATGATAGGTACCAACTTGTGACAGTGCACACTCATGGTGACTTCATAGTGCTGCCCCAGTGGGAGACCAGGCCATGGGCACCATGACTCTGAAATCCCAATCGATTCACATTATCCTGATACTGAGTTAACCACTCCTTGCCCTATCCTATTAATGCCGAATGCCAGGATAGGTAGCGCCAAGTATCAACTTTGTAAGTCATTGGTTTGAGTCGACTGGGGAATCGAACTCCAGACCTTCAGCACAGGTAGCCTGTGCTCTACAGATTCGGCCACCCCATCCGGTAGAAAAGACCACTTCCCGGGTGCTGACAAAAGACTTCCTTCAGTCAAGAAACTTTATTTAAAACGACAAAATAAGCACCAGGAGGCTAACTCACCTTGCCCATGTCCTCAATGATCCTGAACACGGATGTGACTGCGCTGTAAAGCAAAGGCTGTTCCACATTCGCTGGTAGTGGGTTGTAGGCGTAATAGGCAAACACGCCAGCAACCAGCGCCCACACGACAGTCTGCCGGAAGTTCATGTCCACGGAGTTCTGGTGGCAGGAAAAAGCGGAACTCTGAATATGCGGAAGTCTAATTAGGCTGGTCCATCAGGAAGGACTCACACATTTGTCAGCAGGCAGGGTGACAGTTACAACATACACGGCGGGAGGTGGGGGGAGGCGGCAAATATATAATAATAATAATAATAATCAAACATTTATATAGCGCCCGATCCAGCAAGCCGTTCTCAGGCGCTTTACATAACAAACAAATATACAGGAAAATAAATTTCACCTAGTTAAAAGCAGATTTAAACAAATGTGCCTTAAGACCTTTTTTAAAAACACCAACAGATTTACAATCTGTAATATATCCTGGCAGAGCATTCCACAGTCTTGGTGCAGCAATACTAAAAGCACGATCCCCAAAGCCTTTCAGTCTGCTCCGAGGAACTGCTAACTGACTGGAGACTGTGGAGTGCAGTGTTCAAACATGTGTTCTCTCCTGGAGCATATCTCTCATATATTCTGGAGCTTAGACCATGATACAGGAAGTGGTATTTTATGTCATGTACAGTATTTACGGGGATAATTTCACTGCAATTTACATTAGAAACAAATGTATCGCAAGAACCCGACAAAGTTTGGTTATCAGGAGGCATGTGGTTATGGGTATTAAGTGACGTTTAATGTAGGGCTGGGAGGGGCATAACCCTGACTTCCGCTGTGTAAGCTCTAGCGGTGACCAGGGCCGCATTCAGGGTCCGTCTCGGAGGCACCTCTGAGATGTCTCCTCGATGCTTTTTGGCCTATTTGCGTTCAGGGTGCGTCTCGGCGACATCTCAGAGACGCCTCCCTTTTCAGACTGGAGATGTAAAGCGCCTCGAATATGGCCACCGTATTCAGTGGTTTCAGCCAATCACAGCTCAGCTTTTCCATTGCAAATGGCCCCCATAGGCGGTGGCCATTGTCGAGACAACAAACTGCTTTTGCCGTTCAGACTAGTGTGACGTCACGGCCATCTCCGAGGCGCCTCCGAGACGGACCCTGAGCGCGGCCCAGGTCTGGGTCTCAGCTTCAATCCTTAATGAGGGACCAGCAGAACTCGAAATTCAGGCTGCTTTATATTGATATCAAAACGAGGTGAGCACTGCAAATAACGTCAGTGAGGGCTTAAAGTTGGTCAATCTGATGAAACTGCAACATTTTTTAAACCATAACACTTAACTTACAGATTAACTTACAGATCCTCTTCTGGATTATCTAGGCAGTATTAGGCGTCTAATGCCAGCTCTTTATGGTAAACATTTTTTTTTTTTAATTCACGCATATGGAGGTGGATGAAGCCTTGAAGTCATATAATTGTGGGTGCGATCTCCAATGTCTATCCAACCTTCTCTCAAAGTTTGTAACATTGGTGCTCTAACCATTTGGTATGGAAGACTGTTCCATGGATCTGTCACTCGAAACAAAAATGACACTTGCCTATATTTTATCTTAAAGTTGCATAGTCCGATGCTCTTGATTTTCTGGCATTTTCCGTAGATAAATAAATATATTAGGTTCATCGTTACTTTAGTTTGAAGTAACTTCGATCTAAAATGACTAACGTAGGAGGTATCTGAGTAGGAGGAGATAAACATGCCAAATTAATTTCGGTGTGCATATCAAAACCCTTACCACATAGGCTTCAACAATACCAGGTTCGATTTAATTTATATAGTAGGCCCTTCTAATTCTATGTAGCAATACATACGCAATACCAATATCCTGATACTGTGCAAACCAGACATTGTCCTATCCTATTAAGGCCGAGCCCCAGGGTAGGTAGCACCAAGTACCAACTTGTATAAGTCATTGGTTTGACTAGTGTGGGATTCGAACTCCCGACCTTCCGGCCACCGAGTCTGGTAAAGCCAGTTTGTTTGTTTGTTGTTGTTTTACGTCCTAGCAACATCTAAGGTCATATCAGGACGGATACCGACTTGCGACAGTGCGCACTCATGGTGACTTTATAGTGCTGCCCCACTGGAAGACCAGGCTGCCAGCACCATGAACTGATATCCCACTCAATCATGACACTGAGCCAACCAGTCCTTGCCCTATCCTAATAATGCCGAGCGCCAGGCTAGGAAGCGACAAGTATCAATTTTTAAGTAATTGGTTTGACTCGACTAGATAACACCAGAGAAGGGCTACTAAGAAAACACATATGGTACCTACTTGTACTGGTGTAGCAGGTGGCGACACCGTGGTATAATGGCCGACAATGGATATATAGCACAGCCCAGAGGGAGCCAGTTCAGTTGTCAACAGTTCAATAGGTCAGAAGGTGAGAGCTTTGCACCAGGTGCTGATAATTATAGGACAGCGCGCGGTGGCCGAATCTGTAAAGCGGCGGCCTGGCGTGCGGGCGATCGGTTTGTTTGTTGTAGTTTTACGTCCGAGCAACATCTAAGGTCATATCAGGATGGGTACCGACATGTGACAGTGCACACTCATGGCGACTTTATAGTGCTGCCTCAGTGGGAGACCAGCACCAGCACCACCAGCACCATGACCTGATATCCCACTCAGTCACATTATCCTGACATTGAGCCAACCAGTCCTTGCCCTATCCCAATAATGTCGAGGGCCTGGCTAGGAAGCGACAGGTATCAATCTTTAAGTCATCGGTTTGACTCGACCAGGATTCGAGCCCACGATCTACCAACACGGGAGACGGACGTAACTCATTCGGCCATCCCGTCTGGTCCCGGGAGTTGGGTTCTCCGTCGAGTCAAACCAATGACTTATAAAATTGATACTTGTCGCTTCCGAGCCAGGCACTCAGCAGGATAGGGCAACATCTGTGTTTTCGCCCCATAGGATTAGCACTGTCGGGGAATTGTGGGGGGAAATGCCGGAAATCAGGTTTCAACTGTTTTTGTTATGACTATATTATCGCCCATGCCTAACTTTTTTGTTGGGCTTTTATTTTCCAGCAACTTCTAAAGTAATTAATATAAGAACAGGATTCAGACTAATATTACACATGTATGTGTGTGTATGTATATGATATTATAATATATAATATATTGACATTTTGTGAATATTAATATATTATACATAGTGTTGTGGGGGTGATGAAAACGGGAAATATTGCGCTAGAGCGGGACTCGAACCCACATCTCTTTGCATTCCAGGCCAGTGTGCTACGATTACACCACCGAGGCTCCCTGATATCAACACACTACTCATGTCTACCTGTCTATGCGGCTCCTTGCTGAGAGGTCAGCGCAGACCACTACACTCGTCCCCCTGGAATTGTAAGTCTTTTAATGCTTACAATTACATACATACAGGCAATGCAACACACTTACATACACAGGGTAGGTTCAACAACTATACAGCGTGTAGCTTGTACAGGATCCTGGTCATGGCCCCAGTGTCATGGGGGTGATGAAAACGGGAAATATTGCGCCTAGAGTGGGACTCGAACCCACATCTCTTTGCATTCCGGACCAGTGTGCTAATGATTACACCACCTAGGCTCCCTGATATCAACACACTACCCACGCCTACCTGTCTTGAGAGGTCAGTGCAGACCACTACACTAGCATACCAGTGAATGGCGGAAATCCGCGAAATCGCAGAGATCTTTCATTCCTGTAGGGGCCCTACAACTAGTACAATTGCACAGTGGGATCAAGCTGACTAATTTTCGGCAATTAAAATTTCTATTCTTAATCAACAAATGTATAAACAAAAAATTAAACATATAAAAAAAACATATAGACCAGAGGGGTACCTGCAGAAGAGGGGGTTATGTTTTGAAATGCGAATGTATAAGGCCCAGTCAGACCTTACCGTACTGAGTACCGGACACCACCGGACAAAGAATTGTCTAGTCCGGTGGTGTCCGGTGTCGAACTGTTGCAACGGCCACCAGACAAAACGGATGCTAAACGGACAACAAACGTACATTAACGAATAGCCAACGGACGAGAACCAGACGAGAACCGGATGGCAAGCGAGTGTCAAACGGACGGACCGGACACCAAACGGACACCAACCGGGCACCAACCAACTGGACTGTTCACGGACGCGCCAAAAACGATGGACCGGATTCCCGCAGCACCATCAACGGACTCTTCAGGATACAAACCGGACACCTAACGGATGAGTAACAGACATGAAATGGACAAAACGGACTAAACAGACTTAAAACGGACACCAACCATACACTTCAGTCCGGTGGTGTCCATTAGAAGTTTTGTGCATGTTCAAAACTTGTACCGGACACCGCCGGACACCACTGGACAGATAACGGACATGCCGGATGCCAGCCATATATAAACGATACATTGCCGTATTTCACTGGACAGTGTCCATTTTCTATCCGGTTCCTCAGTCCGGTGAGGTCTGACTGCGGCTTAAGGTTTAGTTTATTGGGGCTCTGATACTTGTCGCTACCTAGCCTGGCACTCGGCATTACTAGGATAGGACAAGGACTGGTGAGCTCAATATCAGGATCTTGCGAACGGGTGGGAAAACGGGTCATGGTGCATGCCGCCTGGCCTCCCAAGTGGGGCATCATTATTATAAAGTTTCCATAAGTGCACACTGTCACACAAAGTCGGTCAGTCCCCGTCCTGCTATGACCTTTAGAATGTAAAAGTACCTGAACAAACAACAACAATGTAAATAACACACAGCCCTATGTATAGCCCAGTATATACTATGCAGTAGTGCATAGTCGGTTGGTTGTTGCAGTTTTATGTCCTGGCAACATCTAAGGTGATATCAGGCCGGGTATCGACTTGTGACAGCGCACACTCATGGTGACATAATAGTGCTGCCCCACTGAAAGACCAGGCGGCTGGCACCATGAGCCTATGTCCCACTCAGTCACACTATCCTGGCACAGAGCGAACCAATCCTTGCCATTTCCTAATTATGCCGAGCACCTGGCTAGGAAGCGACAAGTATCAATTGTTAAGTTATTGGTTTGACTCGACCAGGGTTCGAACCCCTGGGTAGATCATGGTGTTCGGATCCCACGATCTACCAAAACGGGAGACGGACGCTCAATTTTATTCGGCCATCCCATCTGACCACATGACCATATATGTTGCCAGGATGTAAAACCCCAACAAACAACAACAATGTAAATGGCATATAGCCCTATGTATAGCTTGTATATAATATGTAGTAGTATATAGTATGTATGGCCAGTATATACTATGTAGTAGTACATACACTGATACAGTAAAACCTCTCAAACCGACCAACTCCACAGATCAACCACTCCCCTATATCGATCGATTCATTTGGGTCCCAACAATAGGCCTAATATTGTAACCATATTCTAACTCCATAAACCGATCACCTCCCTAATTGGACCACTTAAAGTCGGTCCTTAAGGTTTTACTGTAGTATGTATAGCCAGTATATACTATGTAGTAGTACATAGTATGCATGGCCAGTATATACTATGTAGTAGTACATAGAATGCTTGGCCAATATATACTATGTAGTAGTACATAGCATGCATGACCAGTATATACTATGTAGTAGTACATAGAATGCTTGGCCAGTATATACTATGTAGTAGTACATAGAATGCTTGGCCAGTACATACTATGTAGTACTAGTACTAGATAGAATGCTTAGCCAGTTTATATTACGCAGTAGTACATAGTAAATAAGACAGATATAAAAGCAGTGTGTACAGTCGGTATGTGTGTGAGACCAAACTCCGCATTGACCTGGAAGTTAGTGACGTAGGCCTGAGAAGTCAACACGGGGCTGAGTAGGCTACCCCATGTGCTCCACGCCGTCAGACCACAGGCTGTAGAAAAATGTTGGGTTGGGCTCAAATCTATCACTTACCTATAATTCTATGTGATCAGTCCGCCTCGACTTGAGTCAATGTGGACTGCCACTATATTACACCTAGTAGTATGCCTACTGGGACCAGCGACGCATGACCCACATGTTTATATATATACATGTATATATATATATATATATATATATATATATATATCTAGGTGTGTGCGTCCCTATCTATCCAGGCCCAGATGGCGATAATATATATATGACCGGGCGATAATATATACATAGGCCTTTCTATCTAAAATATATATATAACTAGTATATATATATATATATATATACATATATATATATATATGTATATATATATATATATATATATGACCTGGCGATAATATATACACAGGCCTTTCTATCTAAAATATATATATAACCAGAATATATATATATATATATATATATATATGACCTGACAATAATATATGAGACTGTCTCAAAAGGTGCTAAGCAATATGGAACAAAACCTTGTCCATTGTAACGATCAACATACTATCTGCTTATGCATTTGCTCAGGATAAGCTGATTTTTTTGTACATGGTCTTTCATATTGATTTGAAGCAAATATCCTTGTGTTTTCAGTGTACCTGTTTCTGTGCTCCTTTGTGTCAGTCGTTACAATGGACAAACAAAAAAGAGATCACTTTTTGAGACAGGCTCATATATATATATTTATATCTACTATATATACATGAATATATCTATATATATAAATATATATAAATAAATATATATATATATGACCGGATGCGGTGGTCGAATCGGTTAGAGTGCAGAGTTCTCGTGTGGAAGGTCGGGAGTTTGAATCCCTGCCTGGTCAACTCAATTATTATCCATGTCATAAAATACTTCATATCCTATTTTGCTGTAGTTTCATCGGTTATTTAAAAAAAAAAAATTGTCCACCCGAGTGTGGAGAAGCGTATTCGATTATTCGACCCGAGTCTGTAGGATGTGCGGATGCGCCAAAAAGTGGCTCGAGTGACCCGAGTTAATTAATCGATTACGCCCCCACAGACGTAGATTTTGACTATCAGTTTAATATATTTATTTCAAAAATGTGACAGAAACCCCAAAACCATCGGACTATGCAACTTTAATCAACGAATGCAAAAAAAAAATAATTATCAAAATTAAAATTGTTAAATTGTTAAAAAAGTGTCTGGAGGAACATAGCGGGATGCTTTAACGGGGCTGTGGCCGGGACACGGCCGGCGGCCCAGCATACGTCAGCCACCGGCACTCTGCCGGATGAACACAGATTTCGCGATGAAAAAGGTGCAGCAGCGCCCAAGGCAAGATGGCGGCGTTTTGTGGTAGATGAGCATTGAGCATTAAAGTTGCATAGTCCGATGGTTTTGAATTTCTGACATTTTCTGAAATAAATATATTCGGTTGATGATCATAATCTACCTTATTTTACATTGAAGTAACTCTTGTTTAAAAAAAAAAATCTTTGGATTTAAAGTTGCATATTCTGATGGTTTTGAGTTTCTGACATTTTCTGAGATAAATATGATGTTGGTCTTATAATCTACCTTGCTTTCATTTGAAGTAACTCTTATTTTAAATGGTTAACTTTTGAGTTATTTGAAGCACAAGCATGCAGGCAAAATTCTGGCACCATTGGCTTCTGCAGTAACAGGTTCTATTAAATTGGCCCTGTTTTTCATTATATGTGGTGACAAATGTTTAATAAGTGTATCAATATCTAAGTTAGATATGTAGAATAAAATATAGATAATTGTTTCGGTTTTGAAAATTTGATGTCTTTAACGGACTATGCAACTTTAACCGATCACACCCATGCGCCATCTTGATTCGAAAACGACGTTTGTTTGTTTATTGGAGTTTTACATTCTGGCAATAGTTCCGTCCTCTAGTCGAGGGTTGGATGCAATGGTTCTCCACTTGTCCCGATGGTGTGCTGTTCTGATAGACTGTGAATAATTCAAGCCTGTCCACTGTGAAATATTTGTAAACCATGATGTTCTTGGTCTCCCTCTCCCTCTGCTGCCATTCACCTTCCCTTCCAACAATGTACGGTATATTGAACTCTGACGAATGATGTGGCCAAAATAAATAAGTTTCTTTGTCTGTATAGTCGCAAACAAGCATTTCTTATTTTTAATTTTTCTGAGAACTTCTTTGTTGGTGATCTTCTTTGTCCATGATATTTTCATCATCCTTTGATAAGTCCACATCTCAAATGTTGCTAAACGTTTGTACATTTTCTTAGAGATTGTCCATGTCTCAGCCCCATACATTAGAGTAGACCACACATAACACTGACAAACATGCTTTCTTGTATGTATTAATATCTTACTTGATGCTAACACTCTATACATTTTGGAGAATGTTGTTCGGGCTATTGTTATCCTTCTCTTAATTTCTTCCTCACATCTCCCCATTATTTGTAATCTTTTGTCCTTATGGGAAGGCCAGAAGTTGGTAGTGCACACCAGCGGACATACCGACTCAACTGTCGGCCTAAACGAAGTGTGGCGCACATCAACTTTGTTGGTGTGGTCAGGGGATGTCACCCCTTCAAGTGCATGAAGACTGGAGCAGCAGATGAGTTAGAAGATCAATAGCTTTGAAGGTGTAACAGCAAGATGATGTGGCTCATCAGGGCACACTCTGACAAAGATGACTAAGTGTCCAGTCACCTTGGAAAGGAAGGGGAACGTACCAAGTATTTACCCATAGTAAGCAATTTTTTTATTGAGGCTGTATTTATACTGTCCATAGCATAGAAACCCGGGTACTATTTTTCCTGTGACTCCATCCATCGACCCCCCCTCCCCCAAACCGCACGCCAGTGGTCAATGGCTCACTTCATGGCGAGCTGACAACCTAAGCAAACTTAACACCCGCCTACCCGGCTTTATCTTTCTTTTCACCTTAGGGCTTGGCGTAACGCCGCTCTCTCCTGTGACTTCTTAAGTCAACTCTTTCTACCTGCATTACCACCTTCACCTCCTTCTTTCACCGAATCAGGACATAATGCAATTCCTTATTGTGGCATTTCCTGGTACTGGTACTCTTATTAGTGGTAGCAAAGAGACATTAACAGTTATTGTAGTGGAATAAATAACATTTTATGTATATCACACGAATACCATAGTATAGAAACTAGATAATAATAAATAACTAGATATAATAACATCTTTTGCATACGTATATATATATATGTGCTGTATAAGCAAATATAAAAGTATAATTATCCGTAAACCGATTACTCCTGAACTGTGTTGGTTCACACCAAATGACACCACTCAACTAATGACACTCATCTACTCAAGCGACTGGTCAGGCCTTCTGCCTCGCCTGGTGCTGCCACCTGGCCTCTTCTTCCTAGCGTTGCTCTGCCTCAGGCCTGTATGACTCGCTCCAATATATATATATATACCTAAGTAATATATATATATATAAATATATATATATACCGTATATACCTAAGTGCCATATATGCGGATGTAGGGAGGCACACTGTGCTGCCCTACTCATCAGGGGGTGGAAGCCGGTATTACATCCCCCTAGCTATATTTATTTACATAATACCTGATACATCGCATAAGGCCACAAAGGGTCCTTGAGAATTATAATGCATGTGACAAATTTGGGATAGAGAATCTTAACTGTAGCCAGCAAGCAGTGTTGCCAACTCTCACGAAATTCCCGTCAATTTCGTACAAATCCCTCAATTTCTTGTCATTTTGTACGAATTTCTGTACTTTTGTACAAAATCCCTCAATTTCCTGTCATTTTGTACGAATTTCTGTACATTTGTACAAAATCCCTCAATTTACTGTCATTTTGTACGAATTTCTGTACTTTTGATTAAATAGGAATAAATATCATGTTATACATATGCTAAAATATCAACCTATAACCCCTTGGAAATTCCCCATAATTGGCTATTTAAACAAACTTTCTGGGACGGGAATGTCCCTCCCCCCCAGCTAGGTGATGGCTGCCGCTACTCGATCCTGGTTCCATGCCCGCAACACAAAACCTCAAAGATTCTCAGTACCTCCAGGTTGGCAACAATGAGCAAGGAATGTCCATAACACTAATATCTCAAAGCACACACAACACACAAATCCATATCATTCTTATCAATAAATAGAGGCAAGATTCCTGTAACACATTGTAAAGCTTCCTCCATCCTGATATGAGCGTAGATGTTGCCAGGACGTAAAACTCCAACAACCAACCAACTATTGTAAACCTAAAAAAACCTCACACAATCTACTAAGCTAAACATACTTTTTATACAATTATCTTTTATAGCCTGCTCTCTTTCGACAGCGCAGAGTTAATTGATGAAATCATTTAGATTGATAGACTTTATAAACAGGTCAATAGAGACTCAAGTGGCTGGCACTTTGCTTGAATAGCATTCTCTACCAGTTCAGCAACTCTACACCCATATAGATAAACATTGGTCCCAGTAACCGTTACTGTCACAGGTTTTTCTTTAGATTTCTGTTTACAGTGGACTATTACAAAAATAGTTTTTGCTTGGATTTAAAAAGGAGGATCATTCAATGCTACTGCATATTTGATCTAACCAATGAGAGGACCTGCTACACCGCCTCATATACAGCGCTGACATTGCCTGATTGCCACACACATATTGGTTGGTTGTTGGAGTTTTACATCCTGGCAACATCTAAGGTCATATCAGGACAGGAACCGCCTCGTGACAGTGCACACTCATGGTGACTTAATAGTGCTGTCCAACTGGGAAATCAGGCAGCCAGCACAATTACCTGATATCCCACTCAGTAACATTATCCTGACACTGGGCTAACCAGTCCTTGCCCTATCCTATTACAGCCATGTGATTGGGTGCAGGAAAAAAAACCCTGAAATGTTGGTTAGGTTATCATGGGGACACACAGATTGATTGATTGATGGTTGCTTTACGCCGTGTCGGCAGCATAGGCCATATTCAAGGCAAGAAATGATTGTTTTTTGTTCAAACCAACGCTTTTACATGTAAAAGCAGACAATCAATTATGTGCCAATAGACACTCATTAAATTAGAAAGCTCACAATCATATATTTGTAGTCAATGGAAACACACAGCATCCCACTGAGTCGTGAGAGGGATGCAAATAGTGTATTTCAGAGGCGTTTCGGCGACCATAAAAAAAAACGGAATTGAAAAAAAAACGGAATTCCGGTTTCGGCGGCCAGAAAAGAAAAGGATTTCCGTTTAAAACCGGAGAAATCACATGCCTGCTTTTAGTATTAATGCTGAGTGCCAGGCTAGGAAGTGACAAATACCAATTTTGTAAGTCATCGGTTTGACGCGACCGTCAATTGAACTCCCGCTTTCCCGCACGGGAAGCATGCGCTCTACTGATATGGCAACCGTGTCCGGTAGCATGCTGGTGAATGTTAAAGTTGCATAGTCCGATTGGTTTTGCGTTTCTCTCATGTTTCTGAGATAAATATGTTAAATTGATTGTTACAATCTACCTTACTTTAGGCTGAAGTAACTTTTATTTTAGATGGTAAACTTTTGAGATATTTGAAGCACAGGCATGTAAAATTAGTTTTAGCAAGCATGCCAAAACTATGACACCATAGGCTCCAGCAGTAACAGGTTCTATTAAATTGACTTGGTATTCCCTTCTATACGCCAACAAATGTTTGATAAGTGCCTGAGTATCGAAGTTAGATATCGCCTAGTCTAGTAATAAGAGTAGAACAAAATAAAATACACATATGCCAAGAAAATCCAAAAAAACATACTACTAACCATACCCACCAAGTATCTATCTGCTACTGAAATGCAGGCAATCAAATAACTTATCAGCAGCTACTGTGTGATAAGATAACACCAACACTACAACTGGCCAGCATTGAAAACAAGCCTGGGTACCCGGGCTTATATGCTATGGACAGTATAAATACGGCCTCAATAAAATAAATATTAAAAAAAAAAAATATATATATATGTAGTATAAATTCTGGATAATTTCTTTGGTTTTGAAAATGTTATACTTCATCGGACTATGCAGCTTTAACTAATATGCATGTATATTTCAATACCTCATTTAAATATTTATCTCTAGAATATAGCCAAATCAGTCTGTGTGCCTTTCATTGCTTTGAAAATTGTGAATTAAAAGTAAGGGAATTCTGATTCCACCCAAATCCTCCGTTACAAGCTTTTCTTATTTATTTGCGAATCAGCAAGATAATTTGCATAATCCACCGCTCCACCTATATACATCCTTTTCATTCGGCATCAAAGTGGTGCACATACCAATAGTCCTTTTTTTTGGGGGGGGACATTATTAGATTCTGTGTTTGTTGTAAATATAGTTTATTCATTGAATAATGTCTTTTGTCAGCGCCGTGGCACTGGTCTTCCAGCCTTGTGACAATGCAGTTATTTACAATATATGTATATGTAGTCTGATATTGTTATCAGCAGCTAGCTCAAATAGGCTGAAATAGCAATATTAATAATTCCAAGAATTACATATGGTATAGTTTGACAATTCACATATAAGATAGGGAAAATTCAATCATGGACAATTGTAGATAAAAGATTCACCCTGTACTTGTAGTACACAGTTGAACGACAATGTAGTGTAAATACGGGCGAAAATAGCTTTACTATGGGACAGGAACTAGAAACTGTGGTTCCAGGATCAAATGCCTACATATATGGCTACATATATTGGCACAGAATGCAAAAAGACAAGATGGCGGCCATAGAACGCCGTCAATTTCACTTTTAAATCTTATTAAACTAGATGTTCTATTATATTTTTCAACTCAAAGGTAGCGGGTAAATATAAAAACATATATAAAGAATATATTTTGCTTCTTAAATTAAGACATTATTCACTCAATTTATTTCCCCACCATGTCAAAATTCTTCGCCAGCTTTTCTAATGGGTTGGTTTTCACCCCTGTACTGTACGGGGTGAATCTTTTATCTAGGACAATTGGTCTTCCTCATTCCACTGCTCCTCGCCCTATCCTAGTAATGCCAAAACCAGGCTAGGTAGCGATGAGTATCACTTTTCAAGTCATTGATTTGACCCACCCAGGGTAATTGAACCCGGTGTTTAATCCACGACCTACCAAAACGGGAGGTGGATACTCAACTCTTTCAGCCATTCCATCTGGATGCATTACAACATCATTATGTGATGTCACATGAAAACATGCCATGAAGTAAAATAAAACTAGTTAGAGACTATTTCGCTATATTATATATAAGCAGGGAAGTCTTTCTGACTGACTGACCATAGTGTGTAATACATCAACCAGGTG
This sequence comes from Branchipolynoe longqiensis, assembly GCA_030323885.1. Taxonomy (NCBI): domain Eukaryota; kingdom Metazoa; phylum Annelida; class Polychaeta; order Phyllodocida; family Polynoidae; genus Branchipolynoe; species Branchipolynoe longqiensis. The sequence continues at coordinate 42,623,315 of CM059190.1, read as the reverse complement.
GCGACAGTAGTAATGGGGAAGTCTAAAGACAAATTTCAGGGAATCCGCTAGGTGGCAGCAATGAGACACCCAGTCGCAAAGCAGTGTTGGAATTGTTGGTTGTTGGAGTTTTATATCCTGGTAACATCTAAGGTCATATCAGGACGGGTACTGACTTGTGAGTGTGCACTCATGGCGACTTTATACTGCTTCCCCACTGCGAAATCAGGCCGCTGGCACCATGATCCCATATCCCACTCAGTCACATTATCCTGACACTGAGCTAACCAGTCCTTGCCATATCCTAATAATGATGAGCGCCAGGCCACAAAGTGACAAGTATCAATTTTAAAGTCATTGGTTTGACTCGACCAGGAACCAAACTCCTGACCTTCCGCAGGCGAGGCACGCACTCTAGCGATTAGGCCACCACGAACGGTAAAAAGCATAAGCTTGATTGATTGATTGGTTGCTGCTTTATGCCGTTTCGGAAGCATAGGCCATATGCTGTTTTGTTTTTTGTTCAAACCATTGCTTTTACATGTAAAAGCAGACAATCAATTATGTGCCAACAGACACTGATTAAATTAGAAAGCTCACAATCATATATTTGTGGTCATGGGAAAAACAAAAAAAAAGCATAAGCTGTTATAGGAATAAGTATATGGATGCCAGTATATATATGCCAGTCAATACCACTGGTTGTTGCTTGTAGCAGATTGCCAAGTGAGGCAGTGGTTTAACAAATAGGAAAATAAGAATTTATTTAGCAGGAAAATAGGGATAGAAACAGGGATTCCTTCCCCTAAAATAGGAATTCATACATATGTTATTATTGTATCATTTGATGATCGACTCACATAGGCTACAATTACCCTGTATTGAGTTGTTATTTAAAAATCATTGGCCAGTATTGAGAATAACATTCCCTGTAATTTTAATTCAATTACCATATATATATTTTTTTAAATTTTTAACATGCTTTGTATCATTAGACAGACAATATGCTCTAATTTTATGTTAAATAACCCCTCCCTGTATACAGTACTTTTATTATTGACCAGATATACAGAACCAAATGGTCCTCACACGCTATTAATTACAAATATTATCTTGAAGTAAAGACTATTCTCATAAATCTATGTACAGTAAAACATCTCTAACCAGCCACTTCCACAGATCGACCACTCCCCTATATTGATCGCTTTATTTGATTCCCAAGCGATTGCCCACACAATACCATTGTAACACAATGAAAACCTCCCTAAACCGTCCAGCTCCCTAAATGGACCCTTTAATGTCGGTCCCACGATTTAGAGAGGTTTTACAGTATGATATATTTTATGATGCATTAAACATTTCCCTTGCTGTGCTACTGCAAAGCTAAGTATGCTGATGTTGTCGTTGTGTTGGATATTACTATCACAATAGAGAAGGGGGAATGCTAGTCATATTCCAGGTGGGCGGTGGGCTATCCCATCGGTACATGCCTGACAAAGTGGATCATTTTGACCTAGTTGAAGGTGCTGCCACCTGATGGATGAATTTTCACAGAGATCGGTGTTTAAAAAAGCCATCGCGTGGCCAGAAAGCGCATGGTGCCATTCGGTAAGTGTTCTGATTGGTTAGTTGACATATGCGAGGGCCATGAACATCAACAGTCGAGGCAGCACAATGTGACCTCCTGAAGTAGAACACGCACGCTGAATAAGAGTAGATGAGTTCCGGAGTCTTAATTGGCAATCGACCGGTTCGTCCTGCTTCCGCGAGTCCGGCCTTTAAGTCCTGAGTGCAGCGAGCTGCTCGTGGTAGGCGGGACTGAGCAGGCCACCACCTCCTTTCATGCACTGCTCAACCGCGTACTCGCTGGATAGGGTAGCGCCACCTGAAGTTAACAGACAGGAACTAAACCGTATGTAACGAACATGGGCCAAGCAAGGATCAATCAGATTGTTTCTTTATTGAGTTCTAGCAACACCTAAGGTCATATCAAGAATGGATATTGCTTTGTGACAGTGCGCATGCTCCGTGGATGTCTTTACTGTCCAACTAGGATACTTTTTTGTTTGTTTGTTTGTTTAACGACCCCCCCCCCCCCATCCCCCCAGGCACAAAAAGTAGACATCGGCTATTGTGTAATAAGTAGTAAAGGGGCTGTCACATTACGGCGTATGGCGGGAGCGTATTGAAAACCTACGTACGCCATCGGGTGCCACTTTCGGGTGTGTTTGAGCGTATGAGGAGCGTATGAAGAGCGTATGCGTAGCGTATGCGTAGCGTATGGGAGCGTATGGGAGCGTGCTGTGACATTTTTTGACAGTATGGGCCATACGCCCTCATAGGTCGCGTTTTTTTAGAGCATGCACAAAAAAATTTGGACGGACGGATTTATGAAAGCGTATGGCGGCGTATGCATCATAGGCTTCACATACGCCGGCGTGTTGCGGCACTGGCGGCGTATGCGTAGCGTATGCGTAGCGTATGCGTAGCGTATGCGGCGTATGGCGACGTATATGACGTAAGCCGCTACGCCGCCATACGCTCCCGCCATACGCCGTAATGTGACAGGGCCTTTAGACACAAAACGACTACACACGGCGAAGGCTAGTTCCAACTGATTTATTTCTCGTCATCTCTTGACGTCATCTATGACGTCATGTGACGTGGCGTGGGGGGGGGGGGTATTCCCAATCGCCACGCGTATACATATATTACATCTCCCCTTTTTTTTTTCTTTAAAAAAAAAAAAAAAAAAGCCATGGTGGTTTAATTACAGTGTAGCAGTGCAACAGCGTGATACAGTTTAATAGTTTGTACTCACATATCGTTATAATCTTATTTTCTAACATGGTATTGTGTTGATGATCGTGTTACAATTTTTTTTTTAATTATTTTTTTAATTAAATTTTTTTTTTTTAATGCTATTAGTGACAATGTCTTAACTCTAACTACTTTTACTTGTTCGCCGGAGGTTACTGCGGTATAAACCTTTTTACTGGGCGCAACATTCGACCGTACCGAGTGATGTAAGGTGTTGTGACCGGGGCGTTATTACTGTGTGACTGTTTTGAAGGTAGTTGCGGTGGTGTTGATTTCGTGGTGTATGTTGTTTGATTTGCTTGGTTACTTGGTACTTTGAATATATATTTCCGATTCCTTCTTAATACATTATTTTCTGGATTTTTGATTTTATAATCTCGAGGGCCGGGTGTGTATGTTTGTACTATTATTCCAGGTTTCCATTTTCCTTGATGATCAATGTATTGGACATGGTCTGTTTTGTTTAGTTTCGCATGTTGTACACCTGCATGTTTGTCATGATATTTACTTTGCGACTGCTGAGCTTTGTTGAATTGTTTTATTTTAGGTGTGGGGATCTCTGGTTTTAATTGTTTTTTTGTTGTAGGTAACCTGCATTTTAGTCTCCTGTTAAAAAGCAGTTGTGCTGGGGAGGCACCTATGGTGGTGAGGGGTGTGTTTCGGTAGTTTAGCAGTGCAATATTATAATCTTTGTTGTCATTTGTTGCCTTTTTTATAATATGTTTAATTGTTTGCACGTACCTCTCGGCCAGGCCATTGCTCTGAGCGTGCAGGGGGTTAGAGAATACCATTTGGAATCCAAACTCCTTTGCAAACTCTTTGTATGCTGCGCTTTGGAATTGAGGACCATTATCCGAGACTACCGTTTCTGGTATACCGAATCGGCAAAATATTTGTTTCAATACTACAATTGTGGCTTTACTTGTTGTCTCTCTTAATTCTACCACTTCGGGATATTTGGAGTAGTAGTCTACAACTACTAGAACATTTTTATTGTGTATTTGAAACAGATCAATACCTACTTTTTGAAAGGGTAATTGGGGTATTTGATGTGATATCATTGGTTCGGAGTGTGGTTTGTTTCGTAATGATTGACAATTTGAACAACGAGCAACTATGTCTTCGATTTGTTTCGACATACCTGGCCAGGACACGTTGTCACGGGCCAACTCCTTACATTTTATGATGCCCAAGTGCGATTCATGTATCAAGGTTAGCATTTCGTGTTGCAACTTAGAGGGTATTACTATTTGGTTATCTTTAAGTAGCACATTATCCACGTATGTTAAACTGTCTTTAAACGTGTAAAAGGGTTTTGCTAATAGGTGTATTTTCCCTTTTTCAGTGGGCCAACCTTGCTGTGTCAATTTAATGACTTCATGTAATGCCTCATCTATTTTAGTTTCAGTTTCAATTCTATGAAGGATATGTGGCGCCACATCGATCTGTGCGACAGCTAGGCTTGAGTCGAATAGATTATTCGGCTGGATGGTTGTAGAGTGGGCTCGGGATAAGGCATCTGCAAAGTACATATCGGTACCTTTAATATACATTAATGTAATATTGTAGTTCTGCAAACGGAGTCTCATCCTTTGCATTCTAGCCGATAGCATATGTATCGGCTTGTCCATTATTGCTACCAGGGGCTTGTGGTCAGTTTGAATTGTTACTTGTTTGCCAAATATATATTGAGGGAACTTCTTGCACCCGAAACATATTGCCAGGAGTTCCTTTTCGATGACTGCATAGCTCGATTGTGTTTGGTCTAATGATTTAGAAGCCATCGCTACTGGTTTATTATTTTGGAACAGTACAGCTCCCAGCCCAGACTGGGATGCATCTACCTGTAATGTTATTGGTTTTGTTACATTATAATATTGTAATACAGGTGCTGTGATTAAAAAAAATTTTAACATCGAAAATGCCTCCATTTGCTCGTGTTGCCAGTGCCATGCGACGTTCTTACCTAGTAATTGTCGTAAAGGTTTAGCTATTTCTGACATTTTCGGAATAAACTTTCCGACGTACCCTAGCATACCTAGGAATCGCTGCACTCCGGTTTATCGCTTGGTGCCGGCATCTCGACAATGGCCTGAATCCTTTCATTTGTAGGTTTTACCCCTGCCTGTGTGAGCGTATGCCCTACATATGTAACTTCTTTTTTGCATATTTTTGACTTGGCTGGGTTAAATTTTAAATTTACGTCGCGAGCCCTTTTGAATACGGCTTCTAACCGTGTGTTGTGCTCCTCAATGGTGGAGCCGTATACTAATATGTCATCTATGACTACGTTTACACCTGCTAACCCGTGTAAAATTTGGTTCATTTCTTGTACGAAAATGTCTCCCGCGGTTTTTAATACCAAACGGTAAACGAGTGAATCGGTACCGGCCCCACGGCGTATTAAAAGTGCATAGCTTGCTACTACTTTTGTCTAATTCGATTTGCCAGTAGCCACTGTTGGCGTCTATAACTGAAAAGAATTTTGCATCTGAAGTTTTAGCTATGACTTCTTCTATAGTTCTTGTTGGATATGGACTATTAAGAATTGCTTTATTTAATTTGGTGGGATCCAAACAAACGCAAATTTTATTAGGCTTTTTTACTACAGTTATAGAACTAACCCATGGGGTGGGCTCCGATTCCTCAATTATTACTCCTAGCCTAACCATTTTTTTCAATTCATTTTTTACTTGATCGGCTATTGCATGATGTATTCTTCTGGGTGGGTCTATACATGGTGTTACATTTTTATCCGTTCGAATGATTGCGTTGCTTTTGATTTTTCCTAATCCTTCGAAAATGTCATAATATTTGTTTACCAGCAACTGCGCGCTTGGGTTGTCTGCCTGCACAGTGATTGGTGCCGCATCGGGAGGTGACATCGCCGCCGTTACTGTTGATAACGTGTTGACGCGTCGTATTAGACCTAGGTCTGCGCACGCGTCGCTTCCTAGTATCGGGCAGCCTGTACTTGTAACTTGGTAGCGTAGTCGTCTGCCATTCGTGACGATATCGGCTTCTCCCTCAGGACGAATTCTCTCCCCCGAGAACGTTATCAACGTGCATCTTGTAGGGTGAAGGGGCACATTGCTTAGCTTGTCATACACCTCCTTTGGAATTATGTTGGCTTGGGACCCTGTGTCCAATTTGAATCTCACCTCATTGTTGAGGACTATGGTAGCGTACCAGAGGGAGGTGCCGTCACTGTCATGTTGAGAGAGTCTCCCAATGAATAAGTCGTTATCCATGTCGTAGTTGCTGTCCATGTCGGGTGGAGTCGGGTTGTTATCATCCACTTGGATGACATTGAGACTTGCGTAGTTTTGTCGCTTTGTTTTACACACTTTGGAGAAGTGTCCCAGCAAGTGACATTTCGAACATTGTTTACCTTTTGCAGGGCACTGTCCGGGTGTATGCGCGTATCCACACCTATCACATTGTGTTCGTGTGCTCGCAGGCTTCGATTGACTGCGCCGACCTGTCCAGGGTGGCGTTCGTTGTGGCGGCGGATTGGTTGTCCACGGCCTCACGGTGACAGTGTCGACGTGGTCGATTTCTGCTGTCAGTGTCGCTTCTGACAGTAGTGTTGCGTTGTGTTCACTTAAGCGACAGGTTTCTATACACTGTTCGAGTGTTAAGTTAGCCGTCTGTAGCAATCGGTCTCTTAGTTTATCCTCTTTGACGCCGCAAACTAATCGGTCGCACAACATGGAGTCAGTCAGTTCTCCATAGTTACAATGTGCTACCCGATATTGCAGTTCGCGGATGTAGGCGTCCATTGATTCGGATGAGTGTTGTAGTGAGTTGAACTTATAGCGTATAACTGTGATATTTGTTTTTCCTTTACAGTAAGTGCGGAATGCATCAACTAGAGGTTGTATCTTGTCGATGATGCTGGTATCACTCTTTAGCGTCCTGTAAACCTTTTGTGCCTCGGCACCGGCTACGTGTAGAAACACTGCACACTGTACCTTTTCAGCCTTTGCGTGAATCCCAGCAGCAGCAGCGTAAAACTCATACGAGTCGTGCCATTGTTCCCAATTTAGGGACATGTTGTCCTCCAGATTCAATGGTCCAGGAGGCTTTAATCCGGTGAGCGCCATTCCGAGTTCGTTGTATCTGACACCATGTAATAAGTAGTAAGACACAACACGACTACACACGGCGAAGGCTAGTTCCAACTGATTTATTTCTCGTCATCTCTTGACGTCATCTATGACGTGACGTGACGTGGGGGGGTATTCCCAATCGCCACACGTATACATATATTACAATTGGGGGTCACTGAGATACAGTGGTGCTTGCGGCAAGACCTGGTGTTGCAGTTTCCGTGGTATGCCAGTTTGCGAGGAACACATCACTTCTGCGCATGCATCAAAATCGAACAGCATCATCACTAACCTTATAAATTGAATATAATGTTTTTGGTAAAGATGTTTTCTATATGTGTACCAAGCGATTTGTTTCTAGGTGGTGTGGTTTTAGAGATATTTAACTTAAGGGTAAGTAGCGACAAGTATAAATTTGGTTGGTCTTCGGATTGACTCAGCCGGGAATTAATCCCACGACCTTCCACATGGAGTGAGTGCTTTTACCAATTCAGCCATCCTGTCCAATAGGAACGAACACACTGATAACATGCGACACTAATTATACTGCAGTGAGTTCCAAAGAACTGGGCTGTATCGCTTCTTTTAATTTTAGCTATGATTTGTGAGTTCAATTTTGCTATCATGTCATACAAATTCAACCACTTCAAAATTGCCGTAGCGATACATTTTCCTGTCCTTTGACACTGATATAATCATTATGGAATTTCGTGTAAATTTCAATGTAGACATGTGAATGGGATTAACAAGACTGATACAAAGACCCTATAATACTAAGACGGCTCACTCAGCCTGTACTGTGTAATCAAAATTATCAAACCCACCACTTGATGCATTGGCTCTTCTCTTGGTTAAACAAATTGTATATTAATATAGATAGTGAGAGAGGTTCACTTCTTGACATGAGAGAGGGTCACTTCTTGAGATGAGAGAGGGTCACTTCTTGACATGAGAGAGGGTCACTTCTTGACATGTGAGAGAGTCTTTAGAACTCTCCTCACCTAACCCCCCCCCCCCCAAGTGTTATTTATGGATCACTGCACACCAGACACAACAGGGCACTGTAGCCAGACCTAACCATGCCTTGGTTACAAGGATATTGAATGTTCATTGGCTAATATAAGAATGCCTGTTGGTGATTGGATGATTTGGTCATGCGTACACCACCATCTTGATTCCTGAGACTATATATATGGGTCACTCTCCTGAAAACTGGCCAGAAGTGTCACATGGAGAGTTAAAATTTAATATTTGAATTTTTTACATTTTTTGGTTGCAAATGAAAGCTGGAAATCTCCCCTTTACATTTATGTAAAATATAAATTGATGAGATAAAAAATAAAGGTGTAGTCCATGAATAAGATATCTCTTATGGCAGTATAACATGTGTGTCACACGTGTAACACATGTTTAGGACACCACACAGTCTGCTTAATAAATATCTAATCAGAATTAAATAATATCATACTTAGAAGCATATTAATCATGGCATAATATACAGAAATATCTAGTGCTTATATTGATAAAAAAAAGTAATTCCCAGCCATGCTTTATTCACTGAATAATTAGTGTACAATATTTGTGTGGCATCCAGACACCATGGTTGCATGTGTGACGGAAATTTGTAATGTTATTTCTGAAGACATTAAATTTTTTTTTTTTTTTAATTTAAGCATGCTTACATGTTAATAAATACTTCCTCTTTGATTTGGGAACTGTTTTGTTTGATATATCAATGCAATACAAGATGTTAATAAGGATTCAACCACGTCCCATATGTCATGTTACAAATGGCTGACTGTAAAATGGGTTTTTTTGGTACAAAAACAGTTCATAACTAGAAAGACCAAAGTTGCACACAGTTTTATTTTATTTCCCTTATTTCTTTCATCAAATCTGAACATGAATATGAAAAGTATAAGGAAAAAAATAAGTAGGAAGGTTTTTATTGATGTTTTAAAATCCCATCTCGTGCTGACCAGTTTTCAGGAGAGTGACCCATATGTATTAAAGAAGGGAATCTAACTCTCCTACCTTCCACTCTATATCTACTTTCCTTCCTTGCCTGTAGTTATTTCCTATTAGCCTATCTACATCACTCAAACTGCCAGCCGTCGACTTTACAGCAGGGCAATATAGCACGTCGATATAGCACGGATAAATACTACTATAACATACATCGGAAATATAGCATGGCAATATATCACGTTGATACAGTAAGCCAACATAGCACTGTAACATAGCGCATCAACATGATACGCATTGTGACCTAATTGTTTCGTAGATTAGACATGGAAGTATTCGCCAAATGAGTTGATCGCCCGCCTCCCATTTGAAACCCTGGTCGAATCAAACCAATGACTTAAAGATTGATGTGTCGCTACATAGTCGGGCGTTTGGCATTACGAGGATAGTACAAGGAGCAGTGGAATGAGGAAGACCAATTTTACGTGATTGAAATTTCCCCGCTTAATCAACTAATGTACCTCCCAAAAGGAAAGTAACGATAACAAAAACTGGCCGCGCCTACCTTTATGTATCCACGCGTCCTTGGCGACCATCAGCAGCGCAGGCACGCAGTATTGAGCCACTCCGTAGTCATCTGGCACTGTACAGTTCATCAGCCACACGGGCAGCATGGCGTGGTCATAGTGCTGAGGGAGGGCGGGCGGAAAAAAGTTTACTTTATGACATTCCATTTATATACGCCAGTTGGTTTGTTGTTTTACGTCCTAGCAACATCTAAGGTCATATCAGGACGGGTACCAACTTGTGACAGTGCGCATTCATGGTGACTTTATAGTGCTGCTCCGCTAGAAAACCAGGCCGCTAGGACCATGACCTGATATCCCACCCAGTCACATTATCCTGACACTGAGCTAATTAGTCCTTGCCCTATCCTAATAATGCTGAGCGCCAGCTAGGAAGTGACAAGTATCAATTTTTAAGATATTGGTTGGACTCGACCAGGATTCGAACCCACAAACTCATTCCTATATGCCAGTTCTCCAATAGCTTATAACTTAAAAATAGGGATAAAATAGGGATTCCTCCCCTGAAAATAGGAATTTATACATATGTTATTACTGCATCGTTTGATGATCGACTGACATGGGCTACAATTTTTATTATATTATCCTGTATTGAGTTTTTTTAATGTATTTTTATCATTGGCCAGTCTTGAGAATCACATTGCCTGTAATTTTAATTAAATTACCATATATATATTTTGTTGTTGTTGGTGTTTAATTCGTATCATGCTTTTCATCATTAGACAGAGAATAGAGCCACACATGCCCTAATTTTATAGTAAATAACCCCACCCCGTACAAAGATACTTTTATTACTGACCAGATAAATAGAACCACACAGTCCTCACACATTATTAAAGCTGCATAGTCCAATGAAAACATCAAATTTTCAAAAACCAAAACAATTATCTAGATTTTGATTTTGCATATCTAACTTAGATACTGGTGCATTTATTAAACATGTGTCGCCACTTAGAAGGGAATACTGAGTCAATTTAACAGAACCTGTTACTGCAGAAGCCTATGATGTCAAGAGTTTTTGGCAGGCTTGGTGCATGTTTGCACTTCAAATATCTCAAAAGTTAGCCATTTAAAAGTAAATTTATTCAAACTAAAGTAAGGTACATTATAGCTATCAATTTAATATCGTTATTTCAGAAAATGACAGAAATTCAAAACCATCGGACTATGCAACTTTAATTACGCCAGTTCTCCAAGAGTAAAGGCCCTGTTACACTACGACGTATGGCGGCGGCGTGTGCGTAACATGTCAAAATAATTTGAAAATAAAAATAGGTCAAGATACGGCGACCTACGCCGACCTATGCCGAGCGTACTCGACCTATGCCCAACCTATATGTAATCTATGACGCCGTATGCCGACGTGTTGGTCAAAATTTGCATAGGTCGGTATACACTAAGGCCATACGTCATAGTGTGACAGACAGCCAACACGCTGGGCATACGCTCACCATACGCTCCCAATACGCTAGGGGTACGCCAGTACACGCTAGAGGCACGTTAGATGTAAGCTAGGCGTACACTCTATACGCCAGAGATACGCGGAGGATGCAGGTTCAACGTAGGGCTAACCTATGCCGACCTACCCCTAACTTATCCGTAACCTATGCTGGCGTACATCCAGCATACGTCCAGCGAATGAGAAACATATGAGCCACACACCGGCATAGGTTTTAAATTTTGAACATGCACAAAAAAATGTTGGCGGCTCGACCTACGCCAACCTATGAAAAGCGTATACGATATATGCCCAACCTATGTGTAACCTATGACGGCCTATGCCGACGTGTTGGTCGAAAAGCGCATATGTTGGCATACGCTAACGTCATAGGTTGTAGGGTGACAGCCCCTTAACAAGCTGCATAGTCTGATGAAAGCATAACATTTTCTAAACCAAACCACTTAGCTAGATTTGATCATATATATCCAACTTAGATACTGATGCACTTATTAAGCATTTGGTCTGCATATAAGGGCGTGCTAAGCTAATTTAATAGAACCCACTACTGCTTCTATGGTGTCAGAATTTGTGCATGCTTGCCAAAATTAATTTGGAATTTTTTCACTCCAAATATCTCCAAAGTTAGCCATTTAAAATAAAAGTTACTTCACACTGAAGTAATGTAGATTATAATGACCCAATCTAATGGATTCATCTCAGAAAATGTCAGAAACTCAAAACCATTGGACTAGCCAACTTTAAAACAGCAACCGGATGCAGTGTTTAGCTGATTCCTTGTCCATGTCCTATCCTATTAATGCCGAGCTCCAGGCTAGGTAGCGACAAGTATCAAATTGATAAGTCATTGGTTTGACTCGGCTGGGATTCGAACTCCCGACCTTCCGCATGGGAAGCCTGTGTGCGCTCTACCGATTCGGCCACCGCATCGAGTGTTACAGCAAAGTACATGACTGTATTCTCGCGGGTTAACGCCCATGTGTGGGTTAACGCCAACCCCACACTTGGACAATATTTCATAAATGCCCAACCCTTAAATGCCCATGTGTGCTTAAACGCCCACACCCACTTCAGTGATTTGCCAATTTAAACACCCACGGCGTTAACCCAGGAGAATACAGTATTTATCAAAAACACATGGCAGCAACTCATTGCCTCACCTCTGGGTACCCAATATGCCGGTCCACCATGTCGAGTTCATCCAGCGTGATGAGGTACAAGCACCCCTCCACTGAGGAAGCGGCAGAGAGTTCCACATTGGGGAAGGCGCCAGCTTCTACATCAACACCCCTCTTATTGAAGACAAGCTGGAAGCCATAAAGCAGGCCCCACAGTCGGTCAGCTCTCACTGGACGCTGCATGTAGGACTCCATCCTGGTACGAAAAGTAAAAAAAACAAAGCTTGTTTTATTTAACGACGCCTCTAGAGCACATTGAGTTTTATCATTGGCTATTGGACGTCAAAGATATGGTCATTCTGACCTATTTCTTTGGAGGAAACCAGCTGCCACCACATAGGCTACTCTTTCTGATAAGCAGCAAGGGGTCTTTTATATGCACTTTCACACAGACAGGAGAGCACATTCCACAGCCTTTGATGAACCATTTCAAAAAATTTAAAAAATTGGAAAATTAAAAAAATCGGAAAATTCTAAAAATCGGAAATTTCTCACCCCTGATATTCAACAGTGCTAATACTCAATGCATTTGAGATGTGGACTTATCGAAGGATGATGAAAATATCATGGACAAAGAAGATCACCAAGAAAGAAGTTCCCAGAAAAATTTAAAATAAGAAAAGCTTGTTTGCCACTATACAGACAAAGAAACTTATTTATTTTGGCCACATCATTCGTCAGAGTTCTATATACCGTACATTGTTGGAAGGGAAGGTGAATGGCAGCAGAGGGAGGGGGAGACCAAGAACATCATGGTTTACAAATATTTCACAGTGGACAGGCTTGAATTATTCACAGTCTATCAGAACAGCACAACATCGGGACAAGTGGAGAACCATTGCATCCAACCCTCGACTAGAGGATGGAACTATTGATTGAATACTCAATGACAACTCAAGCTCTACCCACCGGTCTGCATTCATGTCGACACCATAAGCGAAGTAGTAGAGGAAGCCGATCGGGGGCCTGGCGTTAATCCGAAAGCAGAGTGGGGCGAAGGGGGCGACCGCTCCTGGAGTATACTTCTTTGCAGATCTTGCAGAGAAAAGAAGGACACCATAATATCATTTGCACATGGGTTAAACATAAAGCTAGGCTGTGGATCAATCCCTGAACCAATATTCTGTTAAGGTGGTCACAATGACAGCGTGGTCAAAGTGACCAAAGGTAATTAAAAGCATCAAAATTAATATGAAATTCAATTTTTGTTAATTCAAAATTAATAGCAAATGTGTATGTTAGGCACAACAAAACATGCGATTAATATAACAACCCATACATGACGAAGGATCAGTGGAGTATGATGATGTGCATGGGCAGCACCGATTAACAGAGGAGTAGTGATCAGAATGACGCTAAAACTTAACCGTTTGGTAGTAATACTAGTATATATATATACATAAAAAATATATTTATATATATACACACACAATCTGCTCGAGCAGAACTCACACGATGCAACCATTCCATAATAATAATATCGGTATATTATAATATATATATAGTATATTAGGCACATTGCACCTATAACACCACATGTATGATTGGTTGTTGGAGTTTTACATCCTGGCAACATCTAAGGTCATATCAGGATGGGTACTGACTTGTGACAGTACGCACTCATGGCGACTTTATAGTGCTGCCCCACTGGGAAACCAGGCATACAGCACCATGACCTGATACCATACTCAGTCACAATATCCTGACACTGAGCCAACCAGTTCTTGCCCTATCCTACTAATGCTGAGTGCCTGGCTAGGAAGCGACAGGTATCAATTATTAAGTCATTGCGTTGATACATGTATGAAAGTGTAAGCAAAAAGACACAAATGTACTTTCTTGTATTATTTATAGTCTTGATACCCATTGATTGATATTAGATAATTCATTAGAATCTATACTATAGCAAAGACCCTATAATACTAAGACGGCTCACTCAGCCTGTACTGTGTAATCAAAATGATCAAACCCACCACTTGGTGCGCTGGCTGTTCTCTTGGTTAAACAGGTGCTATATTATACGTATAAATGTACATACGAATGTGAAAGATGTGTGACGATGGCGATGATGATGATGATGATGCTGATGATGATGTGTATTTGTTCATAGCAATTTCATATTGATGTGTATTCATACTTACCTATCTCATGTATAATATAATTGTATGTGTTTACATGTGAAACACCAACCAGCAGCCGGGCTGATCATGCCCACCACACGGTGGCACTGCGAAATTTACATTACCATGGGAGAGATAGGGAGTGAGCCGTCTTAGTATTATAGGGTCTTTGACTATAGCCGTGCTAGTACATTGATATGACATAATTGCTTAGAATCCACATTTGAGATTTACTTACGGAGGCCTCAACAATTTCTTGGTCGTTCCTGAGACACCCAGGTTCTGATCGCTGTAACAAAACAAAATATTTGTGAAAGGGAAATCAAGACAGCTTTATAGTACTGCACCACTGATATAACGTGCTCGTTGGGGGCTTTATGTCCTTGGAATATCTAAGGTCATATCATGCTGGGTACAGATTTGTGATAGAGCACACTCATGGCGATTTTATAATGCTGCCCCAATGGGAGACCGGGCCGTCCACATAATGATCTGATATCCCACTCAGTCACATTATCCTGATACAGTATAACCCCTTTAAACCAAACTTGAAGTGACCCTATACATTTGTTTGGATTAACCGATCATTGGTTTAACAGAGCTTTGGCTTCGACTTTGACGTGGCTTTGGCAAAAACGTGGCTGCATTATGAATGTAATATACAATGCATGTGGACACTTTGATTATTGTTTCTTTGTATATACAATATAACCCCGTTAAACCAAGCTCGGTTAAACCAAACGATCGGTTAATCCAAACTTTTTTCGGCGGCCCGGCAAAATACTACCATTTATCACATAAAAAAGTTGGTGTGAGTCTCAGATGACCTTATAACAACATGAAAGTTTGGGTTAGCTGCACCGGAAGTGGCCTGGGGCCCGAAATTTTGTTTGAATTAACCGATAATTTGGATTAAACAACTTTGGTTTAACCAGCTTTTTTACATGATAATTGGTAGTATTTTGGCGGGCCGCCGAAAAAAGCTTGGATTAATCAATCGTTTGGTTTAACCGAGGTTGGTTTAACCGGGTTGTACTGTACTGAGCTAACCAGTCCTTGTTTGCCCTATCCTATTAATGCCGAGCACCGAGCTAGGTAGCGACAAGTAACAATTTTATTAGGCATTACCTTGACTCGGCAGGAGAGTCCAACAGCATTAAAATAATAGTTAATTCAAACTGAAGCAGTGTAGATAACAAGTACCAATATAATACATTCTTTTAAATGATAGAAAAGTCAAAACTATCGGATTATTCAAACTTAAAAGGGATGTAGCAGGACCAAATCAATCTGACTTATTCACAATTATGATCAAATATGACTACCGTATATGTCCCAATAGATGCGCACAGTGCGAGTGCAGACACATGGATGCACGTCTATTCAAAGTTAAAGAATTTCATGGATTTGATTTTGTCACGGCTCTGAAATAAAGTGGGATTGTCTTATTTTATGCGCATTCAGTCTGAATATGACCATACATTTTTATTTGTTTTTGTTGTGCCTCTGAAATAAAGTGGGATTGTCTTATTTTGTGCGCATTCAGTCAGGATATGATCGTACATTTTTATTTGTTTTTGTTGTGCCTCTAAAATAAAGTGGGATTGTCTTATTTTATGTGCATTCAGTCTGAATATGATCGTAAATTTGTGTGTTCTTTCAATCTTGAAATGGGGGTGTGTGCTCTATTGGGTAGCGTGCTTCTATTGGGACATATACAGTAGTTATAATTTGCATAATCTGAAACTGATGGGACGTGAGTTCGGCAGATAATTTGCATAATCTCTTTATTCTGTTATTTAGGGCCTATCCATGGTCTGAGGGTGAAAGTGGTGACAAGCAGTAGTGTGACTGGGGCTTTAGGGTGAGAAGCCGTAGTGTGACTGGGGCTTTAGTTATCAAATTACTTTTAAATCTTCAAAGTAACAATTTTTTATATTTCTTTTTTATTGAGGCTGTATTTATACTGTCCATAGCATATAAGCCCGGGTACCCAGGCTTGTTTTCAATGCTGGCCAGTTGTAGTGTTGGTGTTATCTTACCACAGAGTGGCTGCTGATAAGTCATTTGATTGCGTGCATTTCAGTAGCAGATAGATAATTGGTTGGTATGGTTAATAGCCTATGTTAGTTTTTTTTGATTTTCTTGGCATATATGTATTTATTTTGTCTACTCTTATTACTAGACTAGCCTACTCCTATTTACATATCATAGGCTTGTACGTAGCTGTGTGGTGTGTTATCTGGCTACTTTTGGCATGGTTACCTTCCATTGGGCATCCCGCTGGTGGGCCGTGACATATCACATGCCCCTTTGCTGTGCAGCTTATTGGGGGTTTCCTAGCCATATTTTGCACAGATATTTTTTTGTAAGTTTTTAGGTGTCACATAAACTATGTCACTATAACACTCGGATTTGACACGTACCTGCAGTCTGGACCCAAACCATTTACCTGAAAAATAATTACATAAGAAATGTTTCAGTTAAAAATTGCTTTGAAATAACTTTCTATGGATAATTTTGTTTTATTTCTTTAAAAGATAAAATAAGATACCAGTATGTAAAACATATTTATATAAGCAGTACATAGGAAGTTTGATCGACTCCGCTGCCAATTCAATTTTGGGGTTGAAGCAATTGAATATTAGGGGGGAAAAAGTAAATAAACCTCACCATGAACTTGATTTGTTTGTTTGTTGTTTTACGTCATAGCAACATGTAAGGTCATATCAGGACGGGTACCGACTTGTGACAATGTGCACTCATGGCAACTTTACAGTGCTGCCCCACTGTGAAATCACGCCACTGGCACCATGACCCGATATTCCACTCAGTCACATTATCCTGACACTGAGCTAACCAGTCCTTGCCCTATCCTATTAATGCTGAGCACCAGGCTAGGAAGTGACAAGCATCAAGTTTAAAGTCATTGGTTTGACTTAACCGGGAACCAAACTCCCGACTTTTCCGTATGCGAGGCCCGCGCTATGCCGCTTAGGCCGCCGGACCTGAAAATTTGAAGCTACTCTTAAAGTTACATAATCAAATGGTTTTGAGTTTTTGCTATTTTTTGTAGTTAAATATTTAGGTTGATCGTTATAATCTAACCAATAATAAGTTTGTTTGTTTGTTGTTGCTTTACGTCCTAGCAACATCTAAGGTCATATCAGGACGGGTACCGAATTATGACAGGGCGCACTCATGGTGACTTTATAGTGCTGTCCCACTGGGAAACCAGGCTGCCAGCACCATGACCTGGTATCCCACTCAGTCACATTATTCTGACACTGAGCACACCAGTCCTTGCCCTATCCTAATAATGCCGAGCGCCTGGCTAGGAAGCGACAAGTATCAATTTTTAAGTCATTGGTTTGACTCGACCAGGGTTCGAACCCATGACCCCACGATCTACCAGCACGGGAGACGGGCGCTCTAACTCATTCGGCCATCCCCGTCTGGTCCTCCAATAATAAGTAATATGCGGCAAAAAATGCTTAATAATTGCATCCGTATCCAAGGATCAAATCTCTGTAAGTAGTTCACCTTAAACAAATTTGACACTTTCATCAGACTCGGCAGCTTTAAGTGAGTTAACACCAGTGTTTGTACCAAGGCAGAAATAAAAATCTAAGTTTTGTGCAGCCAAAATCTTAGTTTTCCTCCAGTATTTAAAATATGAAAAACCAAAGCTGTCAGACAATTAACAATATATATTCTGAATAAGGTAACTTATTTAATTAGCATTCCAAAGAATTTCTGACATTCAAGTTAATTTTGTTTATCGAAATGCAAGAAAATGTCATCCAAAAATAATGCAAAATTATTGAAAATCAAACTATCCGACAAATCGGTGAATATCCAACAAAAGGCAGATAATCCGACTCTGTACAAACACTGTAAAGCAATATAATTTTACACACACCGCTGGTACCCTTTCTCCTTTGAAGCGTTTCACCTTCTCCTTCGGTACAAGGTCCCCAGGCTGCTTCTCTTGCAGTAGTAGCTCACTGACGTTGACAACTGTGTCCTGCTTCTCAGTTATTGCTGTCAACTCATCGGAGTTGATTCCACTAACATCCGGTTTAAGCCTGGTCGGGCTCCCCAAATCTTCATAATCGCCTGATGAGTTGTTCTTAACCTGCTCATCTTTCGCACCAGCATTACTGCTCTTCTTAACCTGTGCTTCTTTCGCATCAGCATTTCTGCTCACAGACGCTATCTTTGCAACTGCCAAGCTCTTCGTAAGCTGAGATTTGGCTTCTTTGGCCACGGCAGTCTCCTTTTCCTTTACCTGGCTGTATTCCTTGTACCAGTCCACTCGCATTTTGTATTTTGCTACCATTGATGCATCCACATTTACCTCAGTTAGGACTTTACTGATTTCACCGCTTGTCATTTTATCGGCATCCGCATCGATGACAGCAGGTACCTCATGCTGGAGGCTGAATTGGTCCTGGAGTGGGTCGTTGCTGTGGTCATTGCCTTCAGGTGATTCAAGATGCACCTGCTCTTCGTCTTCTTCTGAGGTGCTGGATCCTGAATCAGCAAATGTGACTCCATCCCAGACTTTGTGGATTGCTTCGCTGATCTCACAATGAACTGCATTTAGTGCTTTCTCAAGATCATCCATGTTAGTTATCTGACAGTCCACCTGTTCGCCTTTGTCCAGCAACATCAGCTGCGGGGCAATAGGTTCTCCATCCTCATGGCATTCACCAAGGTATACGCTATGCATCTGCTTTCGGATCCAATCAATGCTTCGGTTTTCCTCTGCATGCGTATGCCGATCGCAAACATCACAAATTAACGTGCCTGTCTCTTCCCAGTAATCGGCTATCTTGTTTGAAGGCTTTCCGCAGACCGTGCAAAGACCAGCTTTTATTGCTTGTGACATCCTTGAGCCTTCAACCTTGAAGTCAATAGCTAGCCTGTTTTGTTCACTTCGAGGAGCAGTTGCCTCCATTGCAGATCGTGCGGACATTGCCCCAGTCGATGCTTGCATTCTGGCCGAAAGCGGTCGTTGACACTGCATCTCGTTCAGTCTCGATGAAGCAGCTGGCAGTGCACCTTCCATGATATCATCGATGTCGCTGATGTTCTTTATTACAAACTGTACTTTCGGCTCCTTTCCATTTGCAGCGACATTGGCTGAGATGGGACGTGAGTTCGGCAGCACTTTCTTCTGCGCATTGTCTGACCTTCGCATACTCTGGGGTCGTGCGTGAAGTCCAGCAACTGTGGTGACACCTTGAGCAGCTTGATCATAATAATCCTTGGTTGGTAATTCTCCTTGTCGTTCCAGCACTGGCCAATCGGTGACTATTTCTGCGGGTTTCCCAGAAGAGATTTGAACCTTGCATGTCACTTTAGGGGCTTTGTTCTGCTTTGCTGGAAGAACTGTCCCCTGTCTTGGGAAGTGGACATCCTTTGATGTAAATAATACTGTGTTATAAGATGTCTGCATAAGGTTGCCCTTACTATCTGATGTATTTACCTGATCGCCTTTCCTTCGATCCCTATCTTGATTATCCCCCGTCTGCCCTCGATTTTCATCTTGACCTTTACTGTGACCTTGAGTCTCACCCTGATGACTTTGAGCATGACTTATGCAGCTTTGACCACTAGCTAACTTCCACTGTGCATGAGCTCCATTTGGATCTGGGTCATCGTCATCTTGATCTTTATTCGATGAGCCTGACTGCGGTTTGCATCCACCAAGAGTTTCTAGTGATAACCGCTTCTCCTTCATTTTCTTCTCTTCCTCAGTCGCGTCAGTAGCATCAAGCGTTGTATTCTCTGCAAACCGGACTGCCTTCCCAGTGCCAGGTCTCCTTTCCATCTCAGCGGGTTGCTTGACATTGCCAGTATCAGTGACAGCCTTGATCGTCTTCGCGACAAGGTCAACATTCATCCCCTTTGTCTTTTCACCAGTTTCAAAGACAGCTGAGCTCTGCGCACTTGCAGAAATAGTGTTAAGATACAGTTGGAAGTTGGGATCGCTTGCGCTTGCAAGGCTGTTTGGAGGTTCTCTGATACCATCATGGGGTGGTGTCGGCATCTCTAGATATCTAAAAAGAAATGACCACCGGAATATAATTCTTTAAAGAATGTAAAGTCAAGGAATAGGGGGAAGCAATGATTAAAAGAAAATCCCATTACAAGAGTTTATAAATGAAGAGCTTGCCATTATATTTATAATATCACCAATGTATTATAATCATTTTCGGTTTTTTAAATCGTTAGTGGGGCTTTACATTCTAGCAACATCTAAGCTTACATCAGGATAGATGCTAACTTGTGACACTGTGCACTCATGGCAACTTTATAGTGCTGCCTCACTGGGAAATCAAGCCACCGGCACCATGACCCGATATCCCACTCAGTCACATTATCCTGACACTGAGCAAACCAGTCCTTGCCCTATCCTATTAATGCCGAGCGCCAGGCTAGGAAGCGACAAGTATAAATTTTGTAAGTCATTGGTTTGACTCGACCGGGAATCAAACTTCCGATCTCCCACATGGGAGGCCTGCGCTCTACCGATTCGGTGTACGGTGGCGCTAAACAAGTAATAACACATTGACCTACTTTTCTCTGTCCACAAACTGATCATCAAGGTCTTCTTCGCGCCCCTCAGACAACTCGGAGGCCACTGACGTGTGATGCAGAGACTCCACAGTCGAGGGTCTGTCATACCGGAAGTCCTTGTTGCGCATGCTCGCCAGGATCTTCCGGCGACGGGCGAGCGTCCTGCTGTCACTGTTCATGTACGGGTTCTCATCTGCAGAGTTTGCAAATGAATTGATTTTTTTTTGTTTTTTTGTAGTAAATATTTGTATTCATCTGAATACAATCTTATGTCTTGCACTATTACAGCAATGCTGAACTTCGGTTATTTGCACTATTTAATTACACAAACAATTTAAGATAATAAAATATTGCGATTACATTCAGCTAATTAAGTGTTTGTGGTATATCTTGTACGGCCCATGCATTCAGTGTATGCCAGATACAGCTTCATCTGGTTATTATGTACACTAAATTCAAGATAACTTAGATAAGACACATATACAACAAAATTCTACTACAGCTAAATAGCACACTGATTGTTGTTTTACATCCTAGCAACATCTAAGGTCATATCAGGACGGGTACCGACTTGTAACAGTGCACACTCATGGCGACTTTACAGTTCTGCCCCACTTTGAGACCAGGCCACCAGCCCCATTATCTGATATCCCACTCAGTCACATTATCCCGACACTGAGCCCACCAGTCCTTGCCCTATCCTAATAATGGCAAGAGCCTGGCTAGGAAGCGACAAGTATCAATTTTTCAGTGATCGGTTTTACTTGACCAGGGTTCAAACCCACGATCCCATCGTCTACCAACACGGGAGACGGACGCTCTAACTCATTTGGCCATCCTGCATGGTTGCACACTGATTAAGACATTACTAAAACTGCAGACAACAAAGGAACAATTCTTGGACACAACATAATTAGAAAATGCATAAAGCGCAAACAAAAAAGAAGGTTTCGGTACCTACCAACTTCTGCACCTGAAGAAAATAGAAGCAAGCAGAGCTGATTATTATGGCTAAAACTTGCATGTGAGAATATACTTCAATGCTTTATGTGTTCATTGTTTTGGTTATTGTTGTTTTACGTCCTAGCAACATATAAGGTCATATCAGGATGGTTACCGACTTGTGACACTGCACACTCATGGTGACCTTGTAGTGCTGCCCCACTGGGAAACCAGGCTGCCATCAGCATGACCCAATATCCCACTCAGTCACATTATCCTGGCACTGAGCCAACCAGTCCCTGCTTTATCCCAATAATGCCGAGCGCCAGGCCAGGAAGCAACAAGTATCAATTTTTAAGTCATTGGTTTGATTTGACCAGGATTCGAACCCACAAACTCATGGGTTCGGATCTCGGGATCTCCCAAAACAGGAGACAGACGCTCTACTCATTCGGCCACCCCTTCTGGTGTTGTGTGATCATTGTTCATGTTATCCTTGACATGAGTAATTGGTGATGCGGCAATGTCACATCGGCCACAACCACATGCGCCATCTAGTCTTTCTTAACTGCAACCACGATGCCCATACCCCCGCGTCACCGAGCGGTTTCACCTCCATTGCTGCCACCGACCAGAGTACCTTGGCCACTTCCCACCAAAACCTGAATCTGGGTGGTTAGGTTCGATCTCCACCAGCTTTCTTGCCACCCACACCCTACACTCAAATGTGGGAGAATTTAAGCCTGAGTGCCAGAGAATTTTGTTGTTTGTTTGTTTTACATCCTAGCAACATCGAAGGTCATATCAGGACGGGTACCGACTTGTGACAGTACGCACTCATGGCGAGTTTATAGTGCTGCCACCACTGGGAGACCAGGCTGCTGGCACCATGACCTGATATCCCACTCAGTCACATTATCCTGGCACTGAGCTAACCAGTCCTTGACCTCTCCTAATAATGCCGAGCAGTTGGCTAGGAAGTGACAAGTATCAATTTTTAAGTCATTGGTTTGACTCGACCAGGATTCGAACCCACGATCCCACGGTCTACCAACACTGGAGACGGATGCTCTAACTCATTTGGCCATCCCGTCTGGTCTGCTAGAGAACTTAACACATCATGCAGCTAGAACATTTCTTAGAACATTTCTTAGACAGGGACCCGAACGCATAGTCTCTGAATGACCAGCACTGCATCCCACTTCTTTGTTGGTGTCATGAATTATCTTCATTTGATTAAATTGCAAACATGTCACAGAAATTATTATTTTTAAGTCAATGACTATTTCAGTAATTCATATCTAATGGAGAAAATAACAGAAGCAATAATATATTCAAGTAAAGTTATATAGTCCGATGGTTTTGAGCTTCGGGCTTTTTTTTTAAAGGCAGTGTCTACGCGTATGTGACTGTATTTGTAGACTCAAAGTCTAGGCGTACGCACTCACATATCTTTAGCAGTGTCTATGCATATGTGAGTTTGTGACTGTATT
Source organism: Branchipolynoe longqiensis (assembly GCA_030323885.1). Lineage (NCBI taxonomy): Eukaryota > Metazoa > Annelida > Polychaeta > Phyllodocida > Polynoidae > Branchipolynoe > Branchipolynoe longqiensis. Next base: position 42,600,072 of record CM059190.1, on the reverse strand, counting down.
CGTAGACTCGAAGTCTAGGCATATGTGCGCATGCGCCGTCGTTCCTCACGTATCTTTAGCAGTGTCTACGCGTACGTGACCGTATTCGTATAAGAGACGACTCTCCATAATTAAGCATTTTGAGCTAATAAACATACAATTTCAGTCACTTTACAGGCTGAAATGTACATCACCATTGATTAGCCATAAGTAATTCTTGTTATAAACATATTCATTATATTATTGTATTGCATCCTGCCTGTCCATATGTATGCCTCACAAGACAGATGCGCGCGCATCGCACGCACGTACGCGTAGACCTCGAGGCTACGAATACGGGCAATATTGATTGATTGGTGGTTGCATAAGTATGTTAGGTTGATTGTTATAATCCATCATACATTACTTTCAAACAACTTTTATTTTAAATACCTGATTTTTAAGTTATTTGAAGATTGATGTTGGCAAGCATATCAAGACTCTGAACATACATCACATAGGCTGCAGCAAAAACATATTCTATCAAATTTACCTCTAGGCAGGAACAAATGCTTAATAAGTGCACCAGTATCTAAGTTGGAGATGTAGACTCAAATCTGGAGATTTGAAATGTTGCAGCTTTAATAGACACAGCATGAAACGCGTTTCCTACATTTGTTTAAAGTTGCATAGTCTGGCGGTTTTGACTTTCGGTCATTTTCTGAGATAAATAAATTAGGTTGATCGTTACAATCTACCTTACTTTCATTTGAAGTAACTTTTATTTTAAGTGGCTAACTTTTGAGATATTTGATGTGCAACCATTCAGAATTAATTTTGGCAAGCACGCCGAAACTCTGACATTATTGGCTTCTGCAGAAACAGGTTCTATTAAATTGCCTCAGTGTGTTCCCTATGTTGTTGCTATGTGGCGCCAAATGCTTAATAAGCACACCAGTATCTACTTTAGATACGTAGAATCAAATCTAGATAATTGCTTTAGTTTTGAAAATGTGATGTTTTAAGCGGACTATGCAGCTTTAATGAAATATTATACTTAGAATGAGCTATTTGAGCCCGAACCCAGTAGCCTGTAGGGGTTAGCCTGTCCGGCACCGTTAGACTCTACTCTTTAGTTGGGGTTTTAAGTCCTAGCAACAATTAAGATCATATCAGGACGGGTACCGACTTGTGACTGTACTCATGGCAACTCTATATTGTTACCCCAGTGGGAGATCAGGCAGCCGGCATCAAACCAAGATTTTTTTTTTTTTTTTTTTTTTAAGAAAAAGAACAGGTCACTAACCTGCAACAACACCCCTACAATGAGCCATGGTGGGTCCTTCCACTTTGACAGGGTACAGGGGCTTCAGCCTGAAACAGAATTTCAAATAAATCGGCTTTTCATAAAATAAATATAAGCACGAAGCGAAGGCAAATTTCTGAGTCACCATAACCAGAACATCACAATTAGTGATAGAAGTAAGCAACAGTCTTTACTTGTCCAATGGACAAGTCTGGTGTGATTTTCACTCGTCCATCTGAATTTTAACTTATCCGTCTAAATTTTCACATGTCCCCTGCTCACTATCCTACTAACTTAACGCCGAGAATTATATATATATATATATAAAGTTGGGCTATGAGAAAAGGAGAGAGACAAGGAAGTAATGGGTAGGACACTTTATTTGCGTCATGGCTAAGCATAATACTGAGAATGACTGCCCGGCACGCGCACAAGCCGGAACCGGATGGTGGTGGCGCTGGTGTAGGCAACACCTGGGCAAATATGGGCAAGTCAATGATTGGACATAATAATCGAGAAGGAATAATAATAATAATTATTAGGTTAGAGCTCCGCCCCTTTTATATATGCATAATAAATTATACATTCTATATATATGCAGTTATAAAAATGAGCTAAATTTGTCACTGGTCCATCAAACAAGTCTGGTCTGATTTTCATTTGTCCATCTAAATTTGAACTTCTCCCCAGTATTTATTTACCTTATATGCACATGTATACAAATATATACATATATCTTAGCTAACAATTTATACTTCTGATATATATACATATATATATAATATTATGCAGTTATAGAAATGAGCTAAATATGTCACTGGTCCATCTAACAAGTCTGGCTGAATTTTCACTTATCCCGGACAAGCTCTTATTTCGAACACTGACAACCATGTGCTAGTCCTCAGATACTGCACACCATATCGCCTTGTTACACACATCATTGCGTTGAATGAGCGCACTGTCACCGCGAAGCCCACCCTCAGAGTGAGGTGACCAATTATTCACCTTGAATAAAAGAGAAGGCAGTCGGGGCCATACTCTCAAACTAGTAAAACCCAGAGCCATTTCAAAGTTAAGGCAACACAGTTTCTCAAACAGGATCATAAATATATGGAACAGTCTCCCACAAAATGTTATTGCTGCCGAGTCAATAAATTCCTTCAAGAACAGATTAGAAAAAGCATGGGCTGATGATCCAGGGAAATTTGACCCCTTATTCACTACATGCTACTAATTATTCCTTGTGTTGCATATTTACTTGCACTCAAGCAAAAATGAGAGACAAATAAGTGTTCACACTTCCTGTCTACCGTTCGCTATTTCGCTATTTCGATGCAATCTATGGATGTCTATATGGACTATATTTCACTAGCCAGTATAGTATGTGATATAACGGTCTGCTACAGGCTGGCACAATCGATCTTTTATTTGAAAATGTGTGCTTTGTGAAGATAGCTGGCAAAATATCTTTGAAAAGAAATTTAAATTATAGTGGCCAAATCCAATTAAAGACCTTTTTAAGACCTTTTGCAGAAAAGTTACAATATTTAGGTCTTGTCAAGGCCTTGACAATTGACTAATCAATTTAAAGTTGCATAGTATGATGGTTTAGAATTTCTGTATTATTTCTGAGATAAATATATTAGATCGATCACTAGTATCTACTTTACATTAGTTCAAAGTTACTTATATTTTAAATGGTAAACTTTTGAGATATTCTGATTGCAAACATGGAAAATTAGTTTTGGCAAACTTGCCAAAACTCTGACAGCATAGACTTCTGCAGTAACAGGTTCTGTTAAATTCACTCAGTATTGCTTTCTACGCAGAAACAAATGCTTAATAAGTGCATCAGTATCTAAGTTAGATATGTAAAATCAAATCTAGAAAATTGGTTTGGTTTTGAAAATTTGATATTTCATCGGACTATGCAGCTTTAAGACTTTTTAAGGATCTGTAAGAACCCGGGATCGAAGGCCCATACAGACCCTTGATTTTATTTCTCCTTGATTTTACTGATGACCTACTTTCCCTTGAGGAGACGTCCAGCTGGCCGATCCTCCTCTTCACCTCCCTGCTTCGCCATGGCGCGTGCCAGCTGGAATGTCGCATGTGCTGTATGCTCCTTCATCACCTGCCCCGGAGACATTGGCCGGGTCGCCTGCAAGTCACCAGCAAAGTCATGCATGTGCAACACAGCCGGGATGGCCGAATGAGTTGAGCGTCCGCCTCCCGTTTTGGTAGGTCATGGGATTCAAACCCACAGGTTCGAACCCCAGTCAAGTCAAACCAATGACATACAAATTTATACTTGTCACTACCTAGCCTGTCACTCGACATTATTAGGATAGGGCAAGGAGCAGTGGAATGAGGAAGACCAATCGTCAGCGATTGAAATTTCCCATGATTAATCAACTAATGTACACACAAAAAAAAGTTAAAGTGGAAATTAGGCCGAGAGCCTGGTGCCACCTAGCGGGTTCCGGGAGAACCAACAGCGAATTCCCGCAATAAGTGAAATTTCAACAAATCAACCCTAAATTCGAAGCAAAATTAACGCCTCTGCCACATTGGCGGAGATATTAATGTTTTTGAATCGATGAATGTAAAGTAAACAAATCACCGCCGCCGCCAGTATGGAAAGCGACATCGATGCGGCGGCGGCAATTTGTTTACTTTACGTTCGTCGATTCGAAAATATAAATATTAATATCGCCGCCGTTGCGGCGGCAGCGTTAATATTGCTTCGAATTTAGGGTTAGTTTCATCAAATTTCACCTATTAAGTATCTAATTCTGTTAAATATGATAACATTTAATATATTTAAGCCTAATATATGGGTCCACACGCAGAGGGATTTCCCAAATCTATAAATAAATTCACCTTTAGCTATAATGAAAGTGTTACGTGCCAAAAGCCGCTATCCCCGACTCCTGCATACGGCCCCTGTTGTGTGACCTCTAAACTGACCTTGTCCATGTCAGGTGGGTTGACGGTGTGTTTGAAGGGCACCTTTATGTGACGGTTGACTGGTTTCTCCAGGGCTGACCTAGATAATGGCTTCACCCTAGGTACCAGCGGGTTCCATTCACTGCTCATGGCCGATGAGATGCAGCGACTCATACGACTACTGGAAACATGGACATAAACACCGATAACATATTAAATATTTCAATATAAGGATGAGAGGACTCTGATCGCATTATACAAGTTCTCTGGTAAGACCCCACTTGGAGTTTGCAAATCAAGTTTCGGCTCCTTATCTGGTTAAGTGCATTGGGGCTCTGGAAAATGTACAATGTCATGGTGTGACAAGGATGATCCCAGGAATGGGAGAGATGGCATAAAATTATGAAGATCGCCTGAGGAGACTTAAGCTACCAACATTGTCATATCGTCGTCTTAGGGGAGATATGATAAGAGACTTATAAGATTATGACTGGAGTTTATACTTTCGCATGATGCATATCTCCGTATGCATTAATGGAATCTCACCTTAATGGGGGACATTAAAATTAAAATATTGCATACCTTTGCATGTCGCACATCTCACTACGCATTAATGCAATCTCAGCGTTATCTTGTCTATTAAAATAGTGCATACCTTCGCATGTTGCACATATCACTATGTATTAATGGAATCTCACCTTTATGTTTTCTATTAAAATAGTGCGTATCGTCGCATGTCGCACATATCACTACGTGTTAATGGAATGTCACCTTTATCTTATTTATTAAAATAGTGCATACCTTCGCATGTCGCACATATCACTATGCATTAATGGAATCTCACCTTTATGTTGTCTATTAAAATAGTGCGTATCGTCGCATGTCACACATATCACTATGTGTTAATGGAATGTCACCTTTATCTTATTTATTAAAATAGTGCATACCTTCGCATGTCGCACATATGAATATGCATTAATGGAACCTTACCTTCATGCGGGCCACTTAAACTAAAAAATACTGCATATCTTTAAATCTCGCACATATCGATATGCGTTAATGGAACCTGACCTTTATAGGGTTAATTTAAATACCGCACACCTACCTGTGAGGTAGATGGGAAGGACTAACAATAAATTCTAAGATTGTTTTTCTCATGGACTTTGTATTTGTCAAAACGACACAATGAAACCAATAACAGAAGCCGCACCTTGACTCTGGGGTGACTTTGCTTTATAGTGCTGCTCTTACCTGCGGTTAGCGCTAAAGACTGGGTGTGAAGGAGTGCCTGGGGGAGCCCTCGTCTGTAACCCACTTGAAGCATTAATCTGCTTCCTCCGCACTGCAGTGTCGCCACCTGGTGAGAAAATCGATACTATATTTGTATTATGGTAGACAAAGAGGGCAGAGCGGGCGGGGTGGCCGAATGGATACAGCGCAGGCCTCGTGTGCGGGAGATCGGGAGTTCGGTTCACAGGCTAGTCAAACCAATGACTTAAAAAATGAATACTTGTCGCTTCCTAGCCAAGCACTCAGCATTGATAGGATAAGAGAAGGACTGGTTAGCACAGTATCGGGATAATGTGACAACGTGGGATATCAGGTCATAATGCCAATGGCCTGATCTCCCAGTGGGGCAGCCCTATAAAGTCAAATGTATGTGTCATGTAAGATCCCAAGCATGTACTAGAGATGGGCCCGGGTGGATACAATTGAAGTATTCAAATATATCCATGGTATCTACAAGACAGGCAGCCCCCTTAACAGAGACTCCAACACCAGAACAAGAGGACACTCCCTGAAACTGAAGAGCGGTATTCCAGACTGGACCTGTGGCACAACTTTTTCGGCTTTAGGGTGGTTGACCTGTGGAATGACTTGGCGGAGAGTGTTGTAGCAGCAGAGATGGTGAACTGATTCAAGTCCCGACTGGATACATACTGGTCAGACATTACATACATCTTAGAGCCAGTGACAGTTGCTACAATCCACCACATCTGAAGAACTGTCTCGATTTCTATTAATTAAGAGTGGCTAACAGGTCCAAGGCCTATTATAGCTGAATATCTATTGATTGACTGAACTGTACACAGATGCTAACTAGTAACAGTGACCAACACTGTACAAATAACTCTGCACAGATACATTTTAACCAATCAAATCCTCCCATACATCCCTTAGCATTATACCAAAATACAGACTGTGCCATACTAATTCACACACTACTTCTTGTTACAAACTCATCATCATCATGCTGTTGGTCGCGATGTGACGAAGACTGTTTTCATTACTTGACTGCCGCTCTCCATTTAGCTCTCTGCTGTGAGAGTGATGTCCATGAGTCGGTCTTAATGTCTCTCAGCTTCAGGTTTGGTCGTAATGCGAAGCATTACGTTTGATGCGAGGAAAGGAAGAGACCCTCCCCCGCCCGCGTGTCGCGCTGCCTCCACACCTCGGCCGACCGCGCAACACGCCGCCTCCTCCCCCCGCCCTCTCCCTGTCACGCGGCGCTCACGCCTCACGCGACCCCCGCTGCTCGCCACCTCTCACCCTCCCCCGGCCCGCCAGCTTTCGCACCTCCCCTGCTGCCGCCGACTCCTTCCCCCTTATAAGGCCGCCCGCCGGCCTCCCTCAGTCACTCACCTCCCTGCCGTCTTCCTGCCCGCTTCATTTTCTCCACCCACCCGCCCAACTCTTCCCCTTCTTCCTCTCCTTACTGGTGGAGGGCTCCTCGGCACCCCCTCACTCTACTGACATTTGATACCACATGAACTTTTGACTTATCTACTCTTCTTACTTATTTGCTTGACATTGCTCCTATCTTACATTATTTACCTGTCTTTGCTCCTTACGAGCCTTCTATTGTTGCTCTGTTGTATACCCTGTATGTTCTTCCGAGGCGTCAATAAAGCGCCTCTTTTTCCACTTCCGCCTCTGCCTTCTTCCTTTTCGCGCATCACATTTCATGAAAGCTGCCTGCAAAAGTGTTGAAGTGCTGCTGGCTTTTGCAAGTTACCTGCGGCACTCTCTTGGGGAGCAAATAGAAGTTTCACACCGGCAAGAACATGTCAAGACAGGCGCAAAACTATTTGTCCCTGCAGTGGCTGGTCGGGAGATGTTGGGAGTTCTATACATCAACCACCCTTAATGCTGTCACAGTGACATGGTTTTCTGTTCAGGGTTTGCTCCCTTAGCCTTAGGTTCTGTCAATAACCTGTACCACAAGGCAGTGGTTTACAACTCTGCAGGGCAGGGGCATCAAACTCCCTGAGGTATTGCAATACCTGCATACCAGATATATCAGAACCACTTAGTTAGTTAAGTTTCCATTATGCCTAAACCCTGACTATACCAATGTAACCCTGCACCACCTACATATAAATGCATATATATGGAATGTGTGATCTTGGCGAGATACACAACAAACACTTAATATTTTGTTCTCTCTTTTTATTTTTTAGTGATGAATTTATTTACCCTACTCATAAGCTACTTAAAGCTGCAAAGTCCGATGAAATATCAAATTTTCAAAACCAAACCAATTATATAGATTTGATTTTACATATCTAACTTAGATACTGATGCACTTATTAAGCATTTGTTTCTGTGTAGAAGGCAATACTGAGTCAATTTAACAGAACCTGTTACTGCAGAAGTCTATGGTGTCAGAGTTTTTGGCAAGCTAATTTTCCGTGTTTGCACTCAAAATATCTAAAAAAATGTACCATTTAAAATAAAAGTAACTTTGAACTAATGTAAAGTAGATACTAGTGATCGATCTAATATGTTTATCTCAGAAGAAATACAGAAATTCAAAACCATCGGACTATGCAACTTTAATTAGCCAAATGTAATTAGTATAATTATTATAATAAAATTGTTCTCGCAATTAAATAGTTTAAATGATTTAATTTAAGCATGGCCGAAAGACCCGTGCCCCAAATTTAATTTGTTTGTTGTTTTACGTTCTAGCAACATCTAAGGTCATATCAGGATGGGTACCGACTTGTGACAGTGCGCACTCATGGCGACTTTATAGTGCTGCCCCACTGGGAGTCCAAGCTGCCAGCACCATGACCTGATATGCCACTGAGTCACATTTTTCCACATTATCCTGACACTGAGCCAACCAGTCCTTCCCCTTTCCTAATAATGCCGAGCACCTGTCTAGGGAGCAACAAATATCAATTTCTAAGTCATTGGTTTGGCTCGACTAGGGTTCGAACCCACGATCCCATGGTCTACCAACACGGGAGACGGACGCTCTAACTTATTCGACCATCCCATCTGGTTCCCTCAACTTTGAAGAATGATTGTATTGAGATGATTAAAAGAAAACGTACTTAAAAAAAATACTAATACAGTTGACTCAAACCCATATTTCTGCCATTCCAGGTCTAGTGTCTTAACCATTAACTTAACTAGGCTCCCTGATGCAATCAACCTACCCATGTATATATGTGTACGTGTAACTTCACATGGGGAGGTGAGAGCACCTCACTACACTTATCCCTCCAGAATTGAAGAGTTCAGTTTCAAAACCCCATGAAATTGAATTAAAATAGCAGATTTTTACCAAATAGCAAATTTTTACCGTCTCACTCGTTCCTATTTTTTGTCATCAAATGGTTTTGGAAGAATGAACGAACAAATATTATTAATGTAAAAATTTTAACTTTTTGAAGGTTTGATTCCAATGTTTATCTCAATTTTTTGGAATAGTGCATACCTTCGCATCTGTCAAAACGACACACTTAAACCAATAACAGAAGCCGCACCTTGACTCTGGAGTGACTTTGCTTTATAGTGCTGCTCTTACCTGCGTGGATCAGCGGTTTTGCGCCTGAACTCCTCAATTGTAAATCTCAAACTTACAAATACAAAGAATCGTCAGATAAAGGAAACAATTATGTACGAAAGTCAACACACTAACACAATTCCTTATTTAAGTTATTGGGTCCTTGGTTTATAAGTAGGCTGAAATAGATCAAAAGAAAAGTGGCGTTCTCTGTGGCGGAGTGGTTAGAGTGTCTGACTTTTTTCTAGGTCAGACTCCTAATCTGAGGGTCGGCGGTTCAATTCCCCGTGCCCCCAGCTCTGTCAATTTGGATTTCTACCGTTGTGCATAACTTACAGCGTCCTCAAAGGCTGGTTGCTCTCATACCATGTCTATGTGGTGTGGGAGGTTAAAAATCCCTTGGGTCGGTAAAAGTGTAGGCTCAGGCTTTCTATCGACCAGCAGTGGAATGAGGAAGACCAGTCGTCTATGACTGAAATTTTCCCTGCTTAAACAACTAATGGACCAAAAATAAATTAAAAAATGCAAACATGTAGTAGTTAGCAAAGTGGTCTACAAACTAAATGTGTTCAGTAAGAATGGGTGCGGAACATAAAATTTCACTTACATACACAACTGCGAGTAAAACTACACAATCTGATGAAATTTGAAACCATCACAATTTATAGGATATATATATAAGGATAGTGATAAACCCTTTATCGCATGTAATAAGCTCTCACATGTAATAAGCTCTGTAGTGTCCCCCCCCCACCCCATTCCCTGGGGGTTGGGGGTCCAGCATGCACCACTCCACCCCACGGCGCAGGGCGTGACATTCCACTCGCTCAGAAGTTGTTCATAGTGTACTTCTTACTTGTCTTCTATCATTGCATAATGAAAGCATTATTACACACATATTTAATAATATACATGTTATGGGCCTGTACGACATATGACATTAGCGTATGCCGGCGTATGCGCTTTTTGACCAATACGCCGTCATAGGTAACCATAGGTTGTATATGCTTTTCATCTGCCGTCATACGTCAGCATAGGTCGAGCCGCTGAAAGATTTGTGTGCATGTTCAAAATTGTTAACCTATCCCGGCGTATGCCTCATACGTTTCTCATATGCTAGACATACATCGGCATAGGTTATGCATATGTTAGTGCTACATCAGCATAGGTTAGGCGTATGTTGCACCGACACCCTCTGGTGTACTCACAAGGTTCTGTAAAAAGGCTGTCACAGTATGACGTATAGCCTCAGCGTATGCCAACTTATGTGATTTTCGACCAATACACCGTCATATGTCGGCGTAGGTCGAGCCACCGAAACAATGTTTGTGCATGTTCAAAATTTTCAACCTATGCTGGTATATGCCTCATACGTTTCTCATATGCTAGACTTACGCTAGACATACACTGGCATAGGTTACGCATAGGTTAGAGGTACGTCGACATATGTTACTCATATGCCGGTCCTGTCACCTCCAACCATCAAAATATGTCCCAATACGACTAGTATATGTCATCATAGGCTTTGCAGATGTCAATATACGGTAGCCATATGCCAGGCATATGCTATGCATACTTTTCATATGTCGCTAGAGTGCAAAAGGGTTGGCGCATCTCAACCTATTATCATTTTCAAATTATTTTGCGGCCTTACGCATACGCTGTCGCCATACGTCGTAGTGTCACAAGCCCATGAAGCTTGTTTTATTTAACGACGCCTCTAGAGTACATTGATTTTTGTATCACCGGCTGTTGGATGTCAAATGGTCATGCTGACATATTTCCTTGGAGGTAGCACACTGCTGCCACATAAGCTACTCTTTCCGATAAGCAGCAAGGGGCCTTTTATATGCACTTTCCCACAGATAGGAGAGCACATACCACAGCCTTTGATGAACCAGTGGTTGACCACTGGTTCTATATATGTATTAATATGTCAATTATATGGTTGTTTGTTTCTTGTTTTACGTCCTAGCAACATCTAAGGTCATATCAGGACGGGTACCGCCTTGTGACAGTACGCACTCATGGCGATTTTATGGTGCTGCCCCACTGGGAAATCAGGCCGCCGGCACCATGACCCGATATCCCACTCAGTCACATTATCCAGACACCGAGCTAACCAGTCCTTGCCCTATCCTAATAATGCAGAGCGCCAGGCTAGGAAGTCTATATACCGACCTTGGAACCGACTTTAAGCGGTCCATTTAGGGAGGTGGTCGCATTAGGGAGCTAGAATATGGTTACAATAGTACTGTTGGGACCCAAATAAAGCGATCGATATAGGGGAGTGGTCTATCTGTGGAGCTGGTCGGTTAGGCAGGTTTTACATATGAATCTCTAAAAGGAGCTTTGTACATACAAGGGTAAAACAGACATCGGAAAAAAAATGAAAACACATACGTCACTTGTCTTCTAAGTTCTAAATCCTGATATAAATAAATAAATGATTGAATAAATAAATAGTCAATGTGCTCAAATACAAATTAATTCCCAATTAATTTCTTAGCAATGCTATGACATGCCTGGATATTAACATTGAACTGCCTCTGATACAGTGATAGGCAAAACACACTTTGATTAGAAATACCATGCATACTTAAACACTACATGTAAACAAACACCATGCCCTCTCACCATGTTGAATTGCAGGCTCTTTGCTCCCTGTGGTGAGTGTAAAGGGCCACAAAGTAAATAAGACACCACACATTATAACCCTATAGTGCGCATACAAATAAACACAAATACAGTACAACCCCGTTAAACCAAACTTGAAGGGACCCTAGAAATTTGTTTGGATTAACCGATCATTGGTTTAACCGAGCTTTGACTTTGACTTGGCAAGAACTTTGGTGCATTATGAACGTAATATACAATGTGTGTGGACACTAGGATTATTGGTTTTTATGCATATACAGTTTAACCCCATTAAACCAAGCTCGGTTAAATCAAACGATAGGTTAATTCTAACTTTTTCGGCGACCCACCAAAATACTACCATTTATCATATAAAAAGTCTCAGATGACCTTAAAACCACATGAAAGTTTGGTTTAACTGTACTGGAAATGGCCTGGGGCCAACAATTTTGTTTGGATTAACCGATATTTTGGATTAACCGACTTTGGTTTAACCAACTTTTTGTATATGATAAATGGTAGTGTTTTGACGGGCGGCCGAAAAAAGCTTGGATTAACCGATCGTTTGGTTTAACCGAGCTTGGTTTAATGGGGTTGTACTGTAGTACCAAAGACAATCTGCAAGATGTGCCACTCAGCGCTTTCATATAGGAATTTCATAAATAATCATGAGGTGGTGCCATTCCATGGAAAACAAGGTGCATTGTCTTTGATCAGGTGTAGTAATAGTTTTCTTATTCAGACATAATCACACCTTTTATTTATGTATGGCACAGATTAAAGGGCTTAAAGTATGCTTGAAGTTCACTATACTATTTTCATTGTTAATATTATTATTAGGAGATAATAGTTAATACACTATAATTGTCGTACATTGTCTTTGAAGGTACAACAGTCAGGTTGGGCTAGAGAACCTGTCCTCTTGTTTCAATGGTACAACAGTCAGGTTGAGCTAGGGGACCTGTCCAATTACCTTGTTTGCTGTATTTCACGAGTGGTTCGTCTTGTCGTACATTGTCTTTGGTAATAAGAAGAGCTCTATCGTATCCATACATTATATGCACATGACAATCATTCACTACCAACAGTACTAATAGTAGTACCGGACGCGGTGGCCCAGTCGGTAGAGCGCAGGCTTCCCGTGTGAAATATTGGTTGGTTGTTGGTGTTTTACGTCCTGGTAACTAGTATAATATAGCACTCCACAACATCTAAGGTTACATCAGGACAGGTACCAACTTGTGACAGTGCGCACTCATGGCTACTTTATAGTACTGCCCCACTGAGAAATCAGGCTGCCAGTAGAGTCATAAGTAAGATACACAGGTAAGATACACAGGTAGGATACACAGGTAAGATACATAGGCAAGATACATAGGCAAAATACATAGGCAAGATACATAGGTAAGATACATAACAGCATTCAAAATATGAGCTTGACCGCAGCGCCAACTAGTGTGTGGTAAGTGCCATTATACGCAATAGAGTAGAAAGAGGCTTGAATTGTAAATCAGTGCCACCTATCGACTAACGGGTAATTGGAGAACCCCATTGGCATTGTGCATACTTGTGTAGTGGTCTGCACTCTGCACTAACTTCTCGGGCAAGGAGCCACATAGACAGGTAGGCATGGGTAAGGGAGTGACATCAGGGAGACTAGCTGGGGTTATGGTTAACACACTGGCCCGGAATGCAAGAGATGTGGGTTCGATTCCCGCTATAGGCGCAATATTTCCCATGTCCCCCCCCCCCGTATATTTTACAAGCAGATACTGATTTGGATTGAATAATTTAAATCAATGTCAGATTGAAAACCAACAAATGTGTAAGGATACACTTTATTACAAGTTAGCACACACAGGAAGTTTGTTTTATTGAGCAACGCCTCTAGAGCACATTGATTTTTATCATCGGCTATTGGACATCAACCATATGGTCATTCTGACATATTTCTTTGTGGAGGAAACCTGCTGCCGCCACATAGGCTACTCTTTCTTTCCGATAAGCAGCAAGGGATCTTTTATATGCACTTTCCCACAGACAGGACAGCACATACCACAGCCTTTGATGAACCAGTTGTGGACCACAGGTTGGAATGGAAAATAGGAGCCCAGACTGCAAATGTGTCCACTGAGCAGGATTCGATCAGATGACCCAGACCTTCACAGGTGGACATTCTACTGCCTGAGCTGACCCAGAAAAGTTAGCACACACACAAAACTATAATCAACCGGTAATAAAGCCGGAAGTACTAACGTGAGGGTGTTGAGCGCGAAGATGTGGCTTGGTGCTGCAGTTTGTCAGCTGGTACCGTGTTAATGCTCAAAAAGGGGTCAAGCTGAATGAAAAAAGGTGTACACAGTGCATTCAGACATTGCAGCCACAACACTGATCTTACTGAGTGATCATGTGATACTTATACCCCAGTCACAGTATGCTTGCGACAACTTTGCGGCCACCATAAAGGGGTGGTCGCAAAGTGGTTGGCGATCGGTCAGCGACTTCCAGGCCATCATTCTGGTCGCAAGCGGGTTGCAGGTGCTGTACCAAAAACCTCCTTGCGACAAAAATGGTTGCCCGGAAGTCGCTGACCATTTTCAGTGCTTGCGATCAGTCACTGACCGATCGCCAACTATTGTTTTTCATGCCTTCTTTTGCTTTTGGTTCCAATTATGGAGGTCACCAGCTTTTGGTTTCAAAGTGGTCCTAAGTAGTCACAAGCTGTAATGTTACTGAGGCTTAATACTAGTAATAGATACATTATAATCTACTTTTACTTTCGCTTGAATAAACTTTTATTTTAATTAGATAACTTTGGAAAAAGAAGTAATATGTTTCCACCGACCTATCCCTAAAAGAGGCTGAACTTCAGCCTGAAGTCATATACTTCTATTAATTGTGGGTGTGCTTTCCAATGACAATGTCTATCCAGCCTCCTCAAATTCTTCTACAAACTACAGCTATTGGTATTACTGCGTTAACTAAATCATATATTGACACATCGAATAACAAACAAACAAAACTACTCTAAAGCCGTGTTCACACGGGCAAAATGTAAAGCGATTTAGACAAGGCGAATCATATGAATCAATTTAGTTTGAAAGTGTTTCGTGTTCACACGGGCAGTGCTTTGAGTCAGTTTAAGGCAGAAGTGGCTATCTGCGCATTTTGCAAGTCCAGACTAACCAGCGCCAGTTTGGGTTCGTCGACTTTGGCACTAAAGAGTGTGGGTTCGACCTGGATATGTATGGACTGAATCGTATTGGTTTGGAATGGTCAAAACTTCTCCTGGGCAGTGAAACCCTAAAAAATAAATGATGAAAAAAATATCTGTGCACAGTTAGCGGTTTCATAGACCAAATTATATTATATAGTGTGAGGTCCTTAATCCGCCTCAAGTAAGTTGGTTGCGTTCACACAGGCAAAATAAATCGATTCACAGAAATCGACTCACGTACACTACCTCGAGAGGTGGTTTACAGTATCCAGATCACAGGAATCGAATCAGCCTTAAACCACCTCAGCCACGCGTTCACACGCGAAATGTAACCCAAACTATACAAGTCGCTTTCTACGAATCGATTTACATCGCCCGTGTGAACACGGCTTAAATCTAACCCTACCTCGTGTGGTTTCCTGGGCCGGGCCCGGGAGCGATTCTCCTTGTCGCCGGGCTGCCTCGCCCCCGCCCCGGCCACCCTCTGCCGTCTCCCCGTGGATCCTCCCCCGCCGCCCTGCCCGGGGGGCCGGTGGGCGGAGCATGCGGCGGACCGGCCTCCCTTGGTCGGCACGACGGGCACAAACCCTGCCCTAGATTCTGGATCCATTATGATTCTTAACTCCTCGTCCGAGTGATCAGATGCAATGTCCAGACTTAGTAAATCGTCCCGGTCGGCGACCAGCATATGAGCTGCCATCTGCTCTATAGCCATGTCGTAAGAGTCTTGTAGTTCGACTACTTCTAATCCAGGGTCAGGCAGAGTCCCACTCCCAGGTCCACCGGGCTGTGTTGAATTTGCAACTATTTCCATTTTTATCCACGTTTGTGTCCTTTTCTTGTATGAAAACACGCCTAATTTTACTCGTATTTACCTAGAGTGTGTTGCCAGTCAGTTATAACCACATATTATTGGTGAAATTCACTATCTTTTGACGACTTGTGATGGCAACAAAACAGAACGGCCATGTTGTTTACATTTAACCACTCAGCAGCAACATGGTGTATCAGTCCGCGGCACAAAGTAGTTCCGCGTTTTTGTCATTTGTATTGATTGTATTTGAGGACAACAAGCTTCCTGGGTTATAATTAACAATCAGATCTTCATGTGTGGTTCTTGACCCGAGAGTTTAATGTTGTTCAGTTGGACATGTCCATATGTGATATGTCGTGTATTCATACGCATGGAATAGTGTCGTATTGAAACACCAGGGGGCGGGCCAGCTCCAACGCGCCTCAACTCATTCGTCTGTCTCCAGATTGTTCACTGAGTTTGGCATTAACTGGCCCCACGGCCCCACATAATTGCTCACTGGTAGATCTAAATACTTTTTCAAATTATGGCTGATATTGGAGAGAAATAGAGAGAGAGTGTGTGTGTGTGGGGGGGGGGGGGGGGTATCTTAATGGATCGATACCAGTTCTGCATATTGTATTATAACGTAATATATGTTGTAATATATCAGATATATCGTCTTTATCATATGCATTGTCTATGTATTGTGATTAGGGATATATAGCATAGACCTACATATTATGTTGTGTAATATCATGTCACACACAAATATATATATATATATATATATATATATGTATATATGTATATATGTATATATGTATATATGTATATCTATATACATGTTTGTGCTTAGACGCCCCATGGCATAACATATATATATCAGGCATGTGAATATGTTTTTAACAAAACCAGACATTCACTAAAGGCACAAGTCAGTAATATTATAATTTGCTGGAATATTGATTAATTCTGGTTAATGCTCAATACTGATACACTATACACATCACAGCTGTATAAATAACTGAAGGAATATTTTTTTTACATAGGGTATTGTTTTCCCCAACCATTAGGTTCTGGATTTGTATGCGCATGTAGTATTCAAGAATAAAGGTGATTGAATTAAATTGAATATATGCTGTATGTCTATATTGTCTATATCGTTGTAAGGCACTACCTGTCAAATATTGTATTTATAATGGCACATATACGGTGTAAGAGTATTGTATATGTATATATATACACAGATATATTTATTTATATATATATATATATAAATATATATAAATATATGTGTATATATGTGTGTATATATATATATATGTGTATATATATATATGTGTATATATATATATATATGATTCGTGTTTGTCTGCCTAATATATAATACAAATTATAGGAATATACACAATTTGTCACCTTTTTTTAATAAATAAAAGCCCCTTTTTAGACTGCATTTTTTCTCTAAATCAATATGCACCACAGCGGTAGTTCATCAGACTGCACATGACTGTGAAAGATTTGATCACCTGATGTTACCATGCATTCCGTACATAAGTCATTAGATCAATGACAATAACAGCTGCAACCTGACTGCAAATATCATCAGACCAAGGTTGGGCCTTAAATAAGGCTTAATGAATGGATTGTTTCAAGCTATGCAAATTATGACTAGTCATCTTTGCTCATGATATTTGTGAATAAATATAGTTGGGTTAATCATGTTACTGGCCCTTTAATGACTGTGGTGTATTGCCTTTACTTTATGACAAGTATATACAGTATAACCCAGTTAAATCAACCTCGGTTAAACCAAACGATTGGTTAATCCAAACTTTTTTCGGCGGCCCAGCAAAATACTACCATTTATCATATTAAAAAAAGTCTCAGATGACCTTATAACCACATGGAACTTTGGTTTAATCATACGGGAAGTGGCCTGGGCCCAGATAATTTTGTTTGGATTAACCGATTCTTTGGATTAACCGACTTTGGTTTAACCAACTTGTTTATATGATAAATGGTAGTATTTTGCCGGGCCGCCGAAAAAGGTTTGGTTTAACCGATTGTTTGGTTTAACCGAGCTTGGTTTAACGGGGTTGTACTGTACATGTATATGGGAACTAGCATTACTAGTTTTCCACGCAAAGAACAACAGTCGCACGCTATTGATTGTGTTATGCTTTTATTGAATATTCATCTTTGTACGCACAGTGGCCATATTAAGGAGTCCACACAATATACACAACACTCCACAGCCAGGGCCGCGTTCAGGGTCCGTCTCGGAGGTTCCTCGGTGACGTCTCGGTGATGCTTTTTGGCCTATTTGCGTTCAGAGTGCATCTCGGCGACGTCTCGGAGACGCCTCCCTTTTCAGACTGGAGACAAAAAGCGCCTCGAAAATGACCGCCAAATTCAGTAGTTTCAGCCAATCACAGCGCAGCTGTTCCATTGCAAATGGCCACCACCTATGGAGGCTGCCATTTTCGAGGTGGCCAACAGCTAAATGTGTTCAGACTAGAGTGACATCAAGGCCATCTCCGAGGCGCCTCCGAGACACACCTTGAACGCGGCCCTGGTTTCATAGAAGGAATAACATTTAACGCGGACACCCATAATGCAACGCAAAGCCAGGATGTCAGAGACTAGTACACCCGTTCGACTTGAATATTCAAATCGCAAATGTAAAGTAGTTACAGTGAATTAAACGACAATGTATTGTGTTATATAACCCTAACACCACCCAATAGGTACCCATGGTAACCATTGTTCCAGAACTGACCCTTGTGAGATAAATATTCCTAATTCTTGAATTTGGATTCTAATACATAACATTGCAGTAATGTTCAGGAATACACGAGCTATTCCATCATCCCGATCTCTGCCGATTGATATTCGATCTTCCCGATCTCTCCCGATTGATATTCGATCCTCCCGATCTCTTCCGATTAATAACTTAGCCATCAAACCACACTGACCAGCAGATTAAATGTAAAATTTCCACATTTAATAGACGTAAAAGAAACCTGTATCAAACCATATTTTAAATAAAATGATTAAAGTAAAAAAACACCTGGACTTTCCTGGACATCTTGCTATATAAATTGCCAGAGCCATATTGCACGGCAGTATAGTGGTTTTCCCAATTGTTCTCCTTTTCTTGATAGTTGTGTGCAGATTAAAGTTATGTAGGCCAGTCTCACAGTAACGGGACACCCCCGTAGAGTGGATGTAGCCTCGCTTCCGAATACAGACAATGTCAGTGCTGAGAGATCTGCGACTGCACCAAATGCATAGTGAGCCACTAGCTTGGTTCCCCGCCACAGTCGGGTAGACCTTAGGCTTGGCACAAAGCATTATGTCATCTTTAAGCTTACCATATATATGGAAGCCGTGTAGGGGAAAAACCAGTGTCGGTGTTCCTCCACATGGCATGCGGAGTCGTCAAGGCATTAACCCCATTAGCCATCACTGTATTATAGCGCATAACATAATTATACCAATCCCGGCATCTATTTCGGGATCAATATTTACATTCCCTAAACATACACGATTCAAATAAAATTCTCAAAGTGAGATGCGGGTACATAGTTATTGCACAAGATAACCGTAAATTGATGGCTTATGGGATCAACGCCTTGATGGCTCCGCTGCAGAGTAGCGCACACGCAGAGGAAAAGCTACACTGGTCCCGATGACGTAATGCTTTGTGACAAGCCTGAAGTCTACGCGACTGTAGCGGGTAACAAGCTAAGTGAGCTACTCACCAGTGCAGGTTTAATTCACTAAGGCGGAGACAGCAGTTCCATAGAGTGGTTTTTTATTTTCTTCGTTAAGAGGTTTACATGTCGGGTGTTGTCTTATCTGGGTGCTAGCCCTTTGTGTTTTGTTCGTCCCGTGGGGTTTTTGATCCCAGTGGTGGTATGTGGGGACCGGATTCGAGCCCTTTACCCTTCCCGTGGTCTTTGTGAGGTGTGGGTGGGTGGGTTGAAGTTAGGGTTGGAGTTGTCCGATCGGGAGCTGGAGGGGTTGTGGCCGTGGAGGCGGGTGGAGTTTTAACGGTCACGTGTTCTTTTGGCGGGAGTGGGTCGCGTCCTCCTCCTGTGGGTGGAGGGGGGTACCCAGGGTTAACGCTAGGTGGCGGCAGAGTGCTGGGCGTATGGGTGTTCTATATCAAGGCGGAGTGGGGTCGGGTCTTGTCGGTGGTTCCGTCCCCGCCCAGTGAATTAGACATGTTACGTTAACATGCACAATTCACTAAGGCGGAGACAGCAGTTCCATAGAGTGGTTTTTTATTTTCTTCGTTAAGAGGTTTACATGTCGGGTGTTGTCTTATCTGGGTGCTAGCCCTTTGTGTTTTGTTCGTCCCGTGGGGTTTTTGATCCCAGTGGTGGTATGTGGGGACCGGATTCGAGCCCTTTACCAAATATGGAGGAGAGGGCTCGTGGTCCGGCGGTGATTTGGCCCCGCGGGACATAGGTATGAACGGAGGCTGAGGACCATGTCCCCAGCTCCATGATTGCCCCGAGGGGGGCCCCGGATGCGGCGCAGGCCTGGGCCCCCCCTCTCCTGAGGCTGTGCAGTGTGTACTTATCTGCCTGTTCGTTCCCGGAGGCCGCCAGGGCCATCCTGAGCGCTCCTAGGAGCGCTGGGGTGAGAAGGGGAGCCCCCCCCCCCCACTTGGAAGGCCGGCCCGAGTGGGCGTGGCCGTTGGTAGGCGACGTAGTCTAGCCAGGCTGCTAGTGGGCAGCATGGAGAGCCTGGAATGGCCGGAACTAGCACCCGGTAAGTCTGTCCCGTCCTCCACCTAGTCTTAGTGGAGTGGACGGTGATGGTGAGAGCGGTCGGTGACGGGACAACGTCTCGGGCCTGGATGGTGTGGCCCGGGTCGGTCGTTGCTCCTGTGTGGTCGAGATTTCCTAGATGGAGGAGGGTGTAGTATCCTATCAGGATCGCCGTCTTGAGCACCTTTGCTGTGGGGCCCGCGGATGTGAGGTATCGGGTCACCTGGAGGAGGTCATGGGGCGTGAGGGGCGGGGCTTGAGGGGGGATCTGTGAGGTGAGCCGCTGCACCCCGCGCTTCATTAGCGTGACGGGGTAGGTGCTGAATGCCGAGACGTCTCCCCCGCATATCTGCACCCAGGTCTTTGCCCCGCTCACATAGTTGACGACCGCTCCTGGCGTCGTTAGTTTTCCTCTCAGGTGTGAGATATATGCGAGTATGTCGTACTGGGTGGGGGCAAGAGGGTCGGCCTGGTGGTGGTTTGCGAAGTCGATGTACTGCTTTGCTTGGGCCGCTTTGTTCCTCCACGTGCCTGCTGATAGTCCTGCAAAGTACAGGTGGAGGATGCGTTCGTGTTGTTCATCTGTATAACCTGGGGAGGGAGAGCAAATAGGTGTGAGCTACCCAGGTTATCTACAGTCCCGCGGTAAATACTCTATTAAAATTCACGTTAATTTCAGTCATTGCTAGGTTTCTACAGAGTGTGGCTGCGACGGCCTGGGCTTTGCTGTCTGTTGCTCGCCTGCTCAGGGCGTCTGCCAGGATGAGTTCGGAGCCGGGCTTGTGGAGTATCTCCACCTCGCATGAGTGTGTTGCGGCAAACAGCCATATCTCTCTGGCGCATGCTGTGAGGGTCTTATCACGGCCGGTGCCGTTGTTGAGGACCTGCTGGCTGGCGGCATTGTCCGTGTTGATGGTTATGTGGTATTTGTCGGGGTGTGGGGGTGTGAGCGCCTTCAGTGCCACGACTAGGTTGATGGCCTCCAGGTGAGCAATGTTCGCTGTGCTGTCCTGTAAGCTGGCTGGGTATTGCTGGCCGTAGTACTCGCTTGGTGAGTATGCCCCGCCCCCTGTGAGGCATGAGTCGCATTCGATCACCCATGGGAGTTTGGGGTCACTTGGGAGTAGGACCAGGCCGTTGGAGCATCTGGCGAACTCCAGGAACCAGCGGATGTCGGCCCGGAGTTCGTCGTGTACCTGTTGACTGCCGCTGAAGGGGGCCTGCCTCAGTGCCTCGCGTATCCTGGCCATGAATCGCCTGGCAGGGATGACGCATTTCGCCACATGTTGGAGGCGGCCTACCAGCCTCTGAAGGTCTTTACGAGTAGCCTGTCTGGGGGCGGCCCATTTTTTGCGCTCGGTGAGGGTGTCCTCTAGCTTGTCCGTTGGCATGGTGACCCGCATCCCGTCGATTTCTAGGCGGAAGCCGAGCCACTCGATGACCTTCGTGGTCGGGGTGCACTTCTTTAGGGAGAGGGCCAGGCCGAGCCGGGCTGTGATCTCGAGGCAGTCGTTGTACGCCTTCTCCGCCTCTTCTTTGGTGGGTGCCATGCCCACGAAGTCATCGAGGTAGCAGTGGACAAAGTGGCCCCGCCTCCTCAGGAGGTAGACGACTGCGTTTGTCGTCCTGGCGCAGGCCATTGAGGATGTGCGGCACCCAAAAGGTGGGGCCACGGCCGTGTAGTACTGACCATCGACCGTTATGCCAAAGAGAGGTGTGGAGAGAGGGCAGGTGCTTAGTTGCCGGTATGCCCTGGCGAGGTCAGCCCCCCATGCATACGCCCCTTGCCCCACCCGGGCCACCTCGTCCGCTGCGTCCATTATCCCTGGTAGGCTGTATGTGCAGTGGCGTCCTTGGTAATGGCCTCTCTTTATTCCGGAGTTTACGCTGCCCCCTTTTGGCCAGCTGAGGTCGACTATGACCCGCCTGTCGGTAGTGTTCTTTTTGGGGCGGGTCATCATGGGGCTTACTTGTGACCAGGGGTGGAAGGGGGGCTTGTTGAACGGCCCGAGGAGTGCTCCGTGGCCTTTCTCAGTTGTTATATAGTCCCTGATGGCGTCCAGTTGGGCTGCGTCCCTTGCGTGGTTGGTCATGGTCGGTGTGGGGGGCGTGGCGGCAGTGTAGTCTGCCGGCCAGCCAAACTCGAGGTAGTCTACTATCTCGTAGTCATGGTATCCGGTGAGCATCCTCCTCCATTGTGGGATGTTCAGGCCAGAGGGTATTGGTATCCTGGCTCCCATGTAGTTGGGGAGGGCTGTTTGGCGTACCGTCTTGTATATTGCAAGGTATTCTGCATGGCGGGTCCACTGGTCCTCCAGTGGGCATGGCCAGATAGTGTCAAGTGTGGTACGGTACTGTTGTGGAGATACCAGGGGGAGGGTCGCGTATCCTTGGCCGTCTTCGTCTGAGTCGGGTGTGTCTGGGGCTTTGTGGAGTTCACCCACCATTACTTTGAGGCGCTTGGTGCGTGGCTTCGTTCCCCCATCCGAGCTGGTGCTCATGTCGGCATCCGGGTGGTCGTGGGCGTGGTCGCGTCTATGGGGGGCGTGGCCGTGTTGTGGGTCAGCGGGGTAGTCGCGGCTGTTGTTGTTGTCACCTCGGCCGGCCTCTTTCCAGGTGGCGCCACCTGTGTCGCCGTGTGTGCGGTGGCGGCCATGTTCCTCCTGGCTATCACCGCTGGTGCTGCCCCCTGGTGTTTCAGGGGGGAAGCAGGCGCCGGCGACCGTAGTATAGTTTGTACACACACCCTTACACATGCCGGGACACTCGCAGTGGAGGCGTTTCCTCACACCACCCCCGCTGACTGGTTTTGCCGGTGTGGCGTCGTGCCCTCCGGTGCTGCTGTCGTCGCCATCATCCGTGTGGAGCTCATCTGTCACGTCATTGCATAGGCTACAGTCCGAGACCTCGGCACACACACAATTCGAGAGGTCAGTGTGGCGTGCAGTAGGGCTGGCCTCCTGGTCGCCGGCCTCGTGGCTGCTGTCGGCATCACTGTCGGTGGTGGCGAAGTTGCTGTTACATTCGGTGCAGTCCGAGTCATCCGCGCAGATGCAGTTCGTAATATCGTTAGTATGCGTTGTGGTATGTAAGGCACTGCAGTCCATCCCGTTGGTGGCGTGGTTTCTGCTGACCTTGTTCGCCCTAGTGTTAATTAGGTCACCGGGGGTGTGGGGGGTGCCGCTACGCGGTGCGCTGTCAGGTTCGGGGGGGCGTCTCCTCCAGGCGGGGTCTCTGCTGTTGTCGGGCCCGCCTGGGGCACCACCGGTTGGTTTGTTTACTTTGTGAGTCCTGCACACTGTGGTGTATCTGTTCTGGCGTGCACTGTCGTCTGGCTCCTTGCCCGTGCTCTCAGCTGGGGGTGTGGAGCCGCCTAGCAAAAAACCTGGCTCGTCTGCTGGGTGGCGGGTTCAGAGCTCGACGGTGTCTTTCTCTCCATGAAGCGCTTTTTGTTCATACACGCGCGTTCCTGGTGGCTGTTGGACCTGTGGTATTTGTTCGCACACCACGCGCATATGTGGACTTTTCGGTCGGGGTGTTGGCCGTGCGACGCCGTGAAGCCACAGTCGTTACCCCAGTTCCAGACGTGGCAGGGCTTCCCGTCTGTCTCTTTATTAAAGTCTGTTTTTGCGTCGTTCGCGCTGTTAGTTGCGTACCCACTCGACTTTGCACCATTATAGTTAGTACGTTGGGTTTGTTTCGTTGCCAGACGTGTGCCCACTACGCAGGCATCCCTCTGGATGTCCTTGATGGCGTACTGATCCGCCCATCCGTGTGGCAGCCGACCGTCGTCAATCATGTCGAACACCTGCTCGGACCATTGCCGGCAGGTGTTCCAGTCCCAGACGGTGGCCATTGTCATCAGCTGATGGTGGTGCTCCAGCATGTGTGGCTTCCAGTCATGGGGGACTGCTGCGTCCTTCCCCATCCTGAACAGAGCCGCGCAGTACTCGGGCCAGGTCGCATCGCTCAGGCCTACCTTCTCGCGTTTGGTGCCACGTATCACATAGAGATGAGGAAGGAATTTGGGTTTACCTCTTTTACGGCCGAGTGCTGAACCTGCTGCTGCGAGCATCTTGTTGATGGCTTCCGCGCGGTCAGTGCTGTGAGTCTCATAGTCCGGGGCGACGTATTGGCCGTATCCTGCTTGTATATTACTATCCTCCGTGTAAGCATCACTGAAGTGGGTGGCGTTGTGGGTTGTGGGGTGTGTAGCTAGGGGAGGCTGCCGTTGGTGGTAAGCGGCCTGGGGGGCCGAGCACGTCACGACCGGTGTGAGCATGGCTGAGCCGGGGGACTGTTGACGGTTGGTGCTCCGACCGTTGCGGCTGTGGTCGGAGGGGCGCGTGGCGTCACTCCTTGCGCTCGGTGTTGCTGGATCGTAGTTTCTGTGGCAGCGTCCGTCCTTGCATCCACTGTTGCAAGTATGTCCGTGCGGAGGTCCTTCATCTGATCGGCCATCATCGCCTGTATGGCCTCCAGGATGCCACTACCCATGCCACTGGTGTCCGCTGAGGGCTGTGGCGGTTCTTGTGACAGTGGTTGTTGTGACTGCGGTGGTGGTGACAGCGTCTGGTTGTCGGCCGTGTTATCTGCATCGCACAGATTATCCGTGGCTTCCTTCCTCCCGGCGGTAGTTTTCTTTGGGCGTCCTCGCCCTTTTGGTGGGTTGTTGTTGCCGCCCTTTTTTGGTGTGTTGCGTGCTGATTTGCGTGGGGTCGGCATTATTTGCGTTACGTTGCGTGAAGTTAGGGTTGGAGTTGTCCCAAGGGAGCTGGAGGGGTTGTGGCCGTGGAGGCGGGTGGAGTTTTAACGGTCACGTGTTCTTTTGGCGGGAGTGGGGCGCGTCCTCCTCCTGTGGGTGGAGGGGGGTACCCAGGGTTAACGCTATGTGGCGGCAGAGTGCTGGGCGTATGGGTGTTCTATATCAAGGCGGAGTGGGGTCGGGTCTTGTCGGTGGTTCCGTCCCCGCCCAGTGAATTAGACATGTTACGTTAACATGCACAATTACTGGCGAACTGTTTCCATAGAGTGCTGAGAGATCTGCGACTTCACCAAATGCATAGTGAGTCATTCACAAGTGCAGGTGTTATGTAATTACTGGTAAACTGTTTCCACACAATGCTGAGAGATCTGCGATTGCACTTAATTCCCACTAAGCCATCAGTGCAGAAGCCACACTTAATTCTAGCAATCCATGTGAGGAATATTTCTTTGTTTGTATCCTTGTTGGGAAATGACAGACACATTATTCAAATAACTCCTTTTCCTACCTGATCTGCTTTTGCCTTGATGCGCACATCTGTAAATCATGACATTGTCTAGAATTCTGCTAGGATCAGTTCCGCAACTAAAACCTCGTTTTCGAATCCAGACGGCCGTGTGTGAGACTGGTTAATAGTGAGTCAGTTCTTGTTGTTGTTGATGTGTGACAGACAGTATTCAGTCTAACCTGTGAATGATACTCAACCTCTCAGTGTTCAGTGATTTACGGCCAGATAACAAAAATATCTGTTTAGCGGCCATGCCCGACCTGAGAACTGCCCCTGACCTCCAAATAGTTATATTTTTTTATTAAAAAGAAAAACACCTTCCGAGAAAATATAAAAACCTTCCGAGAAAATATAAAAACTCAAAACAACACTTTGCCACTGATTATAATGATTGCCTAATAACCGACAAACTTCATCCTGATTTTTTTTAAATAGTCAATTTAATGTTTTCTTGTTCAATTTCTAGCTATTTATGGTCTTTGCTACCTTCCTATAACGCCTTCTGACCATGAATACCATGGTTAGTTTTCTTCTTCCTGTACACCACCATTTTACTTAACAAATTTAAATAAAAACCTCCCGCCAAACATGGAAAAGTTTTAATGGGTGGATGCTGAACCAGTATTCTTTTGTATGTGGCCTAAGCTGAAACTAAGCACTGGACCAGTTTCGCTGTCTCGTGCATACAATTAACCCTACTTAATTGTGTGTGACAAGTTTCTACTTGAAATCTCTTTTGTTTGGTCTATTTACTTTTGCGTGTGAGCAACATGGAATGTGTGTAATGAGAGAAGAGAGGTGTAATATAAGTATATATATCTCCTACTCTCACATCTATAGATATTTGCCTCCAGATATTTGGCCTCATGTTTGGTTGATTCCCCATCTACCTTTCTGGCCATAACCGGCCCTAGGATTGCTAGTCCCCCGGGCAAGCTGCTCGTCAGCGCCCTTACAAGTATATTTGTTAAAATACAAATTTAACACTGACGTGGCGCCCCCTAGCACGTGGCACTCTGGGTAACAGCCTGAGTTACCAGTACCTTCAGCCAGCCCTGCTTCCGAGCCTATTCTACAGAGGCCAAATGTTCTAGAACTGTGTTCATTACTTAAGTGCGGACATGAACTGGACAAAGAATTGTCTAAACCGGTGGTGTTTGGTATCAAAATGTACCGAAATGTGTCAAAATGTTGAAAGGGACCCTGAATGGACAAGGAATGTACATTAACGAATATCCACCGGACGATAACCGGATGATAACCGGATGACAACCGAATGTCAATTGGATGGACCGAACACCAAACGGACACGTAACGGCTGTTCACGGACGCGCCAAAAAAAGACGACTGACCGAATTCCCTCAACACCATCAATGGACTATTCAGGAAGCAAACCGGAGACGTAATGGATGGGTACCGGACATGAAATGGACAAAACAAACTAAACGGACTTAAACCAGACATCAAGCGTACATATCAGTCCAGCAGTCTCCGGTACAAGTTTTGTGCATGTTCAAAACTTCCCACCGTACTCACCAGACACCACCGGACAGAGAACCGACACGCCGGATGCGTACCATATATAAAACGGACAGTGACATATTTCACTGGAGAGTGTCCATTTTCTATCCGTTTCCCCAGTTCGGTAAGGTGTGATTGAGCCTTTAGAGAGAACCTAGTATTGACAAACCCTGTAACCTATGGTATGCTGCTCAAAGTGTGTGATAATCATACATGAATTACCGTGTGTGCTAATTTAATGTTATGTGCCTGATATTCCTAGTATATTATTACCTATGTGCATTATCTACCCCGCAGCCAATCATACATGACATACTCTAAGAATAGTCCATAGCACTCAATTCATATTCACTGCTTCGAGTTGGATAACATAAGTCACAAAATGGTTGGTTCGCTTAGTGGATGAATGCCCAAACTCCTAATTCCCTCACATGTTCTAGTGTGAACTAAACACAGTGTGTAGCTTATAAAATGAACATAGTGTTAGTTTATAAACTAAAAACAGTGTGTAGTTTATAAACCTTACTGGGAAGGGGTGATTCTCCCAGAACATTGGACTACTTTGGGAATTCGTACATGATTCTATGCCGTGAGGTTGAATGATTAGGGGTTTGTCATTCATTGCCATTGCTGGGGGTACTAAGTACAGCAACGCTGCCATCCACCTTTGACTCAACTCTCCTCATTTCTCTTTCCTAGACTCTACCCTTTTTTTTTCTCCCAGGCATACTCCTCACCCTGACCAGGGGAGTTGTGTGCTTGGGTGGGGCCCTGTACCTTTCCGTTTTCTCTTGCCTTGTTCTCGTTGCGGGAACCACCGCTGCACCCATCTTTACCCACCTTCCTCGAAACCCTTGCTGCTGTCGACTGGATACGAGTGCCCAACTACCGCTCAACTACTACCGGACCGAAGAGATTCGGAGCCGCTTCAACGCTTCACCATTACAACATTGTAACGATGTCCCCAGCTTCTACAACACTCTCTACTGAAGATTAATCTTCAACCAAAGATTGGGCTGATTTATCAGAGCCTCTCTATAAATGTGGCAGTTCTGCAACCAGGAACCGTCGTAAGGTTACAAACCACCCCCAAAGCAAGCAAGCATCCACCCAACACCAGGGTGACAGCCAATCACAACTCTCACACCTGTGCACTCCCACTGGCTGGCGACCATCGTCCAAGCCAATCATGCGCCACCATTTTTCTTCACACACCAGCCCACTCTCCTCAGTCAGTTTACTCCAGACCGCCACACCCTTCTCAACCAGCCCACCCACACCTTCACTTGATTATACGAAACAAAACACCAACTTAAAACCAGAAATACAGTAATGAATTATCATATCATGTAAATCACTAATACCAACAAACTAATGGCAAGAACTGTATACAATTTATAGTCATTTTCTTTTTTGTGTGCCTGATGAATTTATTGACCCTGCTCATAATGGATAAGTGTGTTAACACTTGTTTTCACCACTGGGCAGCACTAGTCCAATTTGATTCAAATCTTTTGAATTTAGTTTTTCGTAATAATTTAGTTTTTCTTGCTTCTTGTTTATGGCTTGTAACTGGTTGTAGATTGCAAACAATCCAACATCCAGCGTTCACTTTAATGACCTTGACCTTCTTATCCTTTCATATTTTGTATCCTGTTTCATTTAAACTTCATGTGCATGATTTGCTCCCTATATCAGACACAAACAATCAACGAGGTTTTGTTTTTCTTGCTTCTTTCATTTAAACTTCATGCGCAGGACTTCCTCCCTATGTCAGACACAAACAATCACCGAGGTTTTGTTTTTCTTGCTTCTTGTTTATGGCTTGTAACTGTTTGTAGATTGCAAACAGTCCAACATCCAGCGTTCACTTTAATGACCTTGACCTTCTTATCCTTTAATATTTTGTATCCTGTTTCATTTAAACTTCATGTGCAGGACGTCTTCCCTATGTCAGACAGACACAATCACCGAGTGGCCTGCACGCCAATGATCTTTCCTGTGGATAAGAATAAAGTGATGTTTTTTTCACAAACTCTGCTTTCTCATTCGCAGTTCCTATGTCAGCAATAAGTATATAATTTTTGTGTAAATAATCCAGAATTGAAAAATGTCTGGAAGACCAGTGCTTCGACGCTGACAAAAGAACTTATTCAGCAGAATAAACATATTTATCACAAAAAGGGGGTGCCTGGCGTGTAGTCGTCACTTTAAGCATATATATATTCATGAATAAGGTACATAGTTGAGGAAGAATGTAATAAACTACATTGATATTGAAATAATTTACACTATGTCTGCGTCATCGACAGCTGTGGCATTTCTAGCTCATCTTACAATTAATGCATCAACATGTTTGTTTGTTTGTTGTTGTTTTACGTCCTAGCAACACCTAAGGTCATATCAGGACGGGTACCGACTTGTGACAGTGCGCACTCATGGCAAATTTATAGTGCTGCTCCTCTGGGAAACCAGGCCGCCGGCACAATGACCTAATATCCCACTCAGTCACATTATCCTGACACTGAGCCAACCAGTCCCTGCCCTATCCTATTAATGCCGAGCACCTGGCTAGGAAGTGACAAGTATCACTTTTTAAGTCATTGGTTTGACTCGACCAGGGTTCGAACCCACGACCCCACGATCTACCAGCATGGGAGAGGGACGCTCTAACTCATTCGGCCATCCCATCTGGTCAGAAATGCATCAACATAATGTAAACCTGCAATACCTGATTACCAGAACTATAACTGGTATCACCATCAACACCACCACCAACATGCCGTAAAATATTCCGATAAACCGCATTGGTGTGGAATGTGAAATGGTCTATAAACGAGTACAAATGGTCTATTAATGTAAATGATGTATAGGGCCAGGTGCATGAATGTATTTATGTAGTTGATGGTGACTCTTTACTGGTAGTCAATAGTCATTGTGTATTAGGTAGATAGTGTGAATGAGGCACTAATGATAGTGTGTAAGGAGCCCAATAGCTCTACTCACTACCCCCTCCCCCCCCCCCCCTACTGCTAGTCATGGATCACCACACACACACACAGCAGGCAGGTGCAGGCCAAGCAGCCACACCGCATGGTGGTAGTGGGTAGATCAAAGTAGCCATGGTGACACAAGAATGCTTAATGTTCATTGGTGGAACTAGAAATGCTTGTTGCTGATTGGAGATAATAGTCAGGTGGTATGCCATATCAGATCCATGTACCAATATAAAATAATAAACCTGAGGGTACAAGCTCTCACTCTACTTTCACTCTTTATACTCTTCCTTTCTCTCCTTGCCTGTAATGATTTCATATAGCCTGCCTACACAAACTACAACTGCCAGCCGTCGACTTTACAATGTGATTATTGGTTGCAACCATCTGACTACTTGAGGACAGTTCAACTAGAATAAGAATAAGCTTAGTGTGTATCAATAGACGATTTCCACCACCAACCCGCCCTCTGACGGCAGTCTCAAGACTAATGTTGGATATAACAGCCCTCTATGCAACATACTCTGTGGAAAATGTCTTGTATAGGATTTCCACCACCAACCTGCATGCACCCTGGTGGCAGTTGCAGAACTAATGTTGCGGGTAGCAGCTCACTGTGCATTACATAAAATGCGGGAAAAGGTCTATTGAATCTACTTATAGTATAACCCCATTAAACCAAACTTGAAGGGACCCTAGAAATTTGTTTGGATTAACCGATCATTGGTTTAACCGAGCTTTGACTTTGACTTGGGTTTGGCAAAAATGGGGGTGCATTATGAATGTACAATGTATGTGGACACTATGATTATTGTTTTTTTTATGTATATACAGCTTAACCCCATTAAACCAACCTCGGTTAAATAAAACTATCGGTTAATCCAAACTTTTTTCGGCGAGCTGGCAAAATACTACCATTTATCATATAAAAAGGTCTCAGATGACCTTAAAACCACATGAAAGTTTGGTTTTACTGTACCGGAAGTGGCCTGGGGCCAACAATTTTGTTTGGATTAACCGATACTTTGGATTAACCGACTTTGGTTTAACCAACTTTTTTATATGATAAATGGTAGTATTTTGCCGGGCCGCCGAAAAATGTTTGGATTAACCGATCGTTTGGTTTAACCGAGCTTGATTTAATGGGGTTGTACTGCACCTACATGTGTCTTACAAATTGAACACATTGCAAACAGACTATAGCCGTGTTCACACGGGCAATGTAAATCGATTCGTAGAAAGCGACTTGCCTAGTTCGACACAAATTTCGCGTGTGAATGGGCGTCTGAGTCGAATTAGGGCTGAATCGATTTCTGTGATGCGGATACTGTAGACCACTTGTGGAGGTCGATTACGTGAGTCGATTTCTGTGAAACGATTTATTTTGCCCGTGTGAATGCAATTAGGCAGATTAAGGACCTCACACGCATGCGCAGTCGAGACCTTAGTTTGTTGACTTTCCGGTCGATCAAAAGCGCATATTATATAATTTGGTCTATGAACCAGATAGAGGTGCACAGATGTTTTTTTCATCATTTATTTATAGGATTTCACTGCCCAGCAGAAGTTTTTACGGTTCCAAAACAATATGATTCAGTCTATAAATATCTAGGTCAAACCCACACACTCTCATGCCGACGTCGACTAACCGAAACTGGCGCTGGTTAGTCTGGACTTGCTCATGCGCAGATATCCACTTTCGCCTTAAACCGACTCAAGCACTGCCCATGTGAACGCGAAACACTTTCAAACTAAATCGATTCATATGATTTGCCTTGTCTTAATCGCTTTAGATTTTGCCCGTGTGAACACGGCTTATGTGTCATGAGAACGCTCACCACTTTGACGGTATGCCACATAATTGTTGCATTGTATTGGACTTAAAGCTGCATAGTCCAGTGAAAAAAAAAATGTCAAACCCAAAACAATTATCTAGATTATATTCTACACATCTAACTTAAATACTGCTGCACTTATTAAACATTTGTCACCACATAGAAGGGATTCCTGAGACAATTTACTAGAACCTGTTACTATAGAAGAGTATGGTGTCAGAGTTTTGGCATGCTTGCCAAAATTAATTTGGGATGTTTGCACCTCCTATATCTCAAAAGTTAGCCATTTAAAATAAAAGATACTTCAAACTATGTTAAGGTAGGAAGGAATATGCGGGCAATTCAATATAACCTGTTACTACTACTAAAGACTGTGGTGTCAGAGTTTTGGCTTGGTTGCAAAATTAATTTTGCATGGTTACATTGCAAATACCTCAAAGGTTAGCCATTTAAAATAAAAGTGACTTCAAGCTAACGTAAGGTAGGTTATAACGATCAACCTGATATATTTATCTCAGGAAATGTCAGAAACTCAAAACCATCGGACTATGCACATTTTAACACCCAATTTTAGTTCCAGGCAGATATTTCCGTAGTAAAACTGTTTGTTTGTTTGTTGTTGTTTTACATCCTAGCAACATCTAAGGTCATATCAGGACGGCGGTAATAAAACTAATAACACTCAATATACCTATTTCATATGACGTCAGCATGGGTATTTAGGTCAGTGTGCGCGCTGCTTGGCTGCAGGATGGCACATGGTCACACTGCAAACTCAATGGCTATGAGCAATCTTCATACAGAAAAAGTGAAATATATCTAAAACCACACCAGCTAGAAACATACCGCTTCGCACACTAACAGATAACATGCTTAACAAACAGATTATATTAGATGTATAAGGTTTGGGTTCTGGATTTCTATTAATTTTGAATAAAACTAACATTTTGCACTGCACATATCGACAAACTCAATGGCAGTGTGCCTTCGTTCTGCAGCCAAGCTGCGCGCGCATACCCGATGTTTGTAAACATTGAAAGGGGTCTATTGGCAGCCACTTTTGAACCTTGTAAGTAGTGCACACAAGTAACATTTGAAAGCAGGTGCCAAGAACCAACCATAGACATCTTTCCTGTAGCCTACAAATCATGACATGTCCCCTATTGAATATCATATACCACATTCCAATGGAATGTGATAATCAGATATATCAGATATGCATATCGCATATCAATAAATAAGGGTGACAAGACTCACATATAGCTCAGGAGAAAATCAGAATAATTCAACTGGGGTGCCAATTCTTTTCACAAGCCCACCCCTAAAGTGCTCCTAAGCTAAATTTGAAAATTAGTGATTTAAAGGAAATTGTTATTGTTAGCATTTTTGAAGATGTATATCTTAAAATGGAAGCACCGGATACCACCGGATACCCCTGGCTTTCTAAGTTCTCTTTGTATATGCGATACATTTGAGGGAAACAAACATAGAATTGAGATACAGTGATTAGAATTAATTCTGGGGACAATCAAAAATGCTATCTTTGTAGCTTCAGGCAAGGATCATTAAGTAACAACCTAAAAAAGCCCATATCTTCTTTAATATTAAATCCATTTTCACAAATGAAATGTCATTTTGTTTCAAAGTCAATATTCCAACAGGCGGAATCCATTAAATCAAACTCAAAACTGTTTTAAAAAATCACATTTCTTTAATTTTTTTTTGGGTCCATTAGTTGTTTAAGCAGGGGAAATTTCAGTCATAGACGACTGGTCTTCCTCATTCCACTGCTGGTCGATAGAAAGCCCGAGCCTACACTTTTACCGACCCAAGGGATCTTTAACCTCCCACACCACATAGACATGGTATGAGAGCAACCGGCCTTTGATGACGCTGTAAGTTATACACAGCGGTGGAAATCCAAATTGGCAGAGCTGGGGGCACGGGGAATACCTACACTTGGGATACCTAATACACTTGGGATACCTAATATCATATATCGTACATGTCTTTTGTATGTCTATGGGATATTGGCTTAGCAATTTTCAGAATTGACTTCACACTTCAATTTACTATATAAACCATGTAAAATAAATCTTTGTGTAAATACCTATATACCTGCAATACTTACGGTCGGAAGACTGGTGCTATGGCACTGACAAAAGAAATATATATGAATAAAATTCATTAACTTTTTTTTAAAGGGACCCTACCCTGTGCGTGCATTGTTCATGTTGCTTTGGTAACATGGCCAGGGGCGTAGGTAGGCGTATGCGCGTACGCCAAAACGTCCACATCGTTTTGTCAAAAAAATAAATAAATTAAAAAATAATAAAGACAGAGAGAGAGAGAGAGAGAGAGAGAGAGAGAGAGAGAGAGAGAGAGAGAGAGAGAGAGAGAGAGGAGGCATGTAGTAGTCTGGAGTGTCGAAAACTCAAGTCTAAAATGTGTAAAATCGCCAGCTTAAGCTTAAGCAGCCCCCTAAACCCCCTGCCGAAATTAGGAGTACACATCGTTAAAGGTCTAGCTACGCCCCTGATGGCCCGTGACAAGGGACCGACGCTGCCGCCCTCTCTGGGCTTGACTCCGCCTCCACACTGCCGCCCCTTACCGTGTAAGCGCCGAACCTGTCTTCCCACGCACGAGATGTGACGTCACTTCCAATCCCGCACTCCTAAAGCAGACAACACCTTCCCTACCTTAAAGCTGCATAGTCCGATGAAAACATCAAATTTTCAAAACCAAAACAATTATCTAGATTATATTCTACACATCTAACTTAGATACTGGTGCACTTATTAAACATGTGTCACCCCATAGAAGGGATTACTGAGACAATTTAGTAGAACCTCTTACTATAGAACAGTATGGTGTCAGAGTTTTGGTGTGTTTGCCAACATTAATTTGGCATGTTTGCACCTCATATATCTCAAAAGTTAGCCATTTAAAATAAAAGATACTTCAAACTAGGTTAAGGTAAATTATAACGATCAAGCTAATAGATTTATCTCAGAAAATGACAGAAACTCAAAACCACCGGACTATGCAACTATAATTTAGCCGCTCAACCAGCCCTACAAACATAAGACAGTAATCAGTAGAGTTGAGCGCCTGAGTTTCCTAGACTTGAACCTGGGACCCTGAAATCTAATTTTGAAATTTTGAAATAAAGTTCCAATTCAATTGTCACGTTGTGGATGATGTATTTATAGTAGGCATATGCACTCAAAATTGCAATATATATACACATACATATATATATCTGTATTTCTAATATGCACTCAAGAGTGTTATATATAATAAATATACTCTACCTGGCAATATATGTATTGCATTTTTTTAATGCAATATAGTTTACAGACATAGGTGTATATCCACGCATTGCACTATGCAAAAAAAGTAAAACTTGTTATAGTTAACGATGCCTCTAGAGCACATTGATTTTTGTATCATCGGATATTGGACATCAAACATATGGTCATTGTGACATATTTCTTTGGAGGAAATCCACTGCCGCCACATAGGCTACTCTTTCCGATTGCACTATTAAATGCATATATATGCTTAAGACTGCATGCGGTGGCAGGCAAAATGTCATAGAATCTTCTGTAATATTCATTCTCAATACGAAATCGTGACCTATTATTCCTTGCTGACTCTGTACAGCCTCCGTCTCGGATCACGTGACTCCTCCTCGCCTGTGACCGTCAGTCTCGCCCAACTACAAGTTGGTTGATTGTTGGAGTTTTGCGTCCTAGCAACATCTAAGGTCATATCAGGATGGGTACCGACTTGTAGCAGTGCGCACTCATGGCGACTTTATAGTGCTGCCTCAATGGGAGACCAGGCCACCAGCACCATGACCCAATACCCCACTCAGTCATATTATCCTGACACTGAGCCAACCAGTCATTGCCCTATCTTAATAATGCTGAACCCCAGGCTAGGAAGCGACAAGTATCAATTTATAAGTCATTGGTTGGACTCGACCAGGGTTCGAATCCAGGAGTTCGAATTCCACGATCTACCAAAATGATTGGTTGATAATTTGAAGAAAAAGAAAACCCAGAAAAAAACCCAGAAAAACCTCAATGCATTTTCTGTATTGATAAATTCCGTCGTTATTTCTATCATTGGGCGTAATCGATTAATCGACTCTGGTCACCCGAGCCACTTATTGGCGCATGCGCACATCCTGCAGACTCGGGTCGAATAACCGAATAAGCTTCTGCACGCTCGGGGTGGGAAAAATGGTGGCTTAATCTAAAACCTAATTATTTGTTTTAATAACCAATATAAGTACAGCAAAATAGGATTTACTGTATTTTAGGATCGTATAAGCTGACCATCTGCGTTATTTAAAAAAAGCATTAAAACAACAAATAGGACTTGTAGTGGTAGCTACAGGTACCAGCTCAGGTGTGACGTCATCGTTCCTAGCAAACCCCAGCCAAGAGGTGGGTTACTGGCATCGGGCCGTTTTGCACACGGCGCGTGTTTTTGTTGACCCCACTCGCGGTGTTCGATTTGAAATTCAGACGACTCGGATGACCCGAGTCGCCCGGGTCGTGTTAATCGATTACGCCCATAGTGATATAATTAAGTGTGTATGGATATATCCATAACAATGTCTTTCTATCATTAAGGTTATAGGACACTCCTATCGCGGATTGATATCAGAATAGAAAAGACTGTATAGCTATCGCCGATTGATATCAAACCAGATGAAGTTGTGTACCAACACGGGAGACGGACGCTCTAACTCCAATCCAGTCTGGTTTTGTCAGTTAAAGGTTACCTATCAATATCATGGATGGAGTGTGGTCATGTGATTATAGTTTGATGTGCTAACAACATCCGACATTATAGCAAGTGCCATATTAACTTATAACAGCTACATTTCTTGATTAAAGCCACATAGTCCGATGAAAAGAGCAAATCTTCAAAAGCAAAATAATTATCTAGATTTGCTTTTACATATCTAACTTAGATATTGATGCACTTATTAAACATTTCTTGCCAAATAAAAGTGGATAAGGCAATTTAAATAGAACTGGTTCCTGCAGAAGCCTATGGTGTCAGCGTTTTAGCATACTTGCCAAAATTATTTTTGCGTGCTTGCACTTCAAATATCTCAAAAGCTAGGAATTTAAAATAAAAATTGCTTCAAACTAAAGTAAGGTAGATTATAATGATAACCTCACAGATTTATCTCAGAAAATGACAGAAACTTAAAACCATCGGACTATTGTAGGTCACACTTCTTATCTAACCTACTTACCCACATCTTGTTTTGTCAACTCCATTCCACTTTGTTTCCAAATCTGCAGTGACAATTCTTCAAAGATGGCGTATCCCATCTACAACGCAAGAGTTATTTTCTACAGGATGTTCATCCATCTAGTCTGCTTCAATGTTCCGATTAGTTCCTGAACACTTTGTTCAATCAATCAATAGTTCCGTCCTCTAGTCGAGGGTTGGATGCAATGGTTCTCCACTTGTCCCGGTGTTGTGCTGTTCTGATAGACTGTGAATAATTCAAGCCTGTCCACTGTGAAATATTTGTAAACCATGATGTTCTTGGTCTCCCTCTCCTTCTGCTGCCATTCACCTTCCCTTCCAACAATGTAAGGTATATTGAACTCTGACGAATGATGTGGCCAAAATAAATAAGTTTCTTTGTCTGTATAGTGGCAAACAAGCGTTTCTTATTTTTAATTTTTCTGAGAACTTCTTTGTTGGTGATCTTCTTTGTCCATGATATTTTCATCATCCTTCGATAAGTCCACATCTCAAATGCTGCCAAACGTTTGTACATTTTCTTAGAGATTGTCCATGTCTCAGCCCCATACATTAGAGTAGACCACACATAACACTGAAGAATATGCTTCCTTGTATGTATTAATAT
This sequence comes from Branchipolynoe longqiensis, assembly GCA_030323885.1. NCBI lineage: Eukaryota > Metazoa > Annelida > Polychaeta > Phyllodocida > Polynoidae > Branchipolynoe > Branchipolynoe longqiensis. Next base: position 42,562,094 of record CM059190.1, on the reverse strand, counting down.
CTTACTTGATGTTAACACTCTATACATTTTGGAGAATGTTGTTCGGGCTATTGTTATCCTTCTCTTAATTTCTGCCTCACATCTCCCGTGTTGTCTCCATTTAGAGATGGAGACAACACTTTGTTAACTGATTGTTATTTCGCGTTCACTTTTTTAGTTTTTTTGTACATTAGTTGTTTAAGCAGGAGAAATTTCAGTTGCAGAGGACTGGTCTTCCTCATTCCACTGCTCCTTGCCCTATTCTAATAATGCCGAGCGCCTGGTGAGGAAGCGACAAGTATCAATTTTTAAGTCATTGGTTTGACTCGACCAGGATTCGAACCCACGATCTACCAACATGGGAGACGGACGCTCTAACTCATTCGGCCATCCCATCTGAATTCAGAACAGTTCCTACCGGGAGTGGGGCCTGAATCGGTAGAATGCAGACCTCTTGTGCAGGAGATCGGGATTTCAATTCCCAGTCGAGTCAAACCGATGACTTTTTTTCTTGAAGATTTATACTGTCTGACATGGATAAGTCTGAATAAACTTGTTTTCACCATTACACAGTTTATTGATAGAAAGCCCGAACCTACACTTTTACCGACCCAAGGGATTCTTAACCTCCCACACCACATAGACATGGTATGAGAGCAACTGGCCTTTGATGACGCTGTAAGTTATACACAGCGCTGGAAATCCAAATTGGCAGAGGTGGGGCATGGGGAATTGAACCACTGACCTTGAGATTAGGAGTCCAACCTAAAAGAAAGTCAGATACTCTAACCACTCCGCCACAGAGGACACCATAGTAAAACAATTGATACCAGTCACTTCTTAGTTTAGCGCTCAGGATTACTAGGACAGGGTAAGGACTGGTTAGCTCAATGTCAAGATAATGTGACTGGGTGGGGTATTTGGTCATTGTGCTGGCAGCGTGATTTCCCAGGGGGCAGCATTATAAAGTTGCCATGAGTGCAGACAGTCACAAGTCAGTGCCCGTCCTGATATGACCTTAGATGTTGCCAGGATATAAAACTCCAACAACCAACCAACCAACCAACCAGAACAGTGTCACTCACATAAAAACAAAGACTCAAAAATATCATCATATGGGGACAATTCTTCAGAAATTATCTACCAATTAAAAAAAAAACAGTGTATTGAGTTCAATATTTTACTAACTGCCTATAAAGCTATCAAGTGTAAAGTACTAGAATATTGGTGCAATCTTTATCCCTCAAGCCATCATCTCAAACTCTGACTAATGTTGAGGATAGCAGCTCACTATACAGGATACTCTGTGGAAAATGTATTATATGGGATTTCCACCACCAACCTACATGCCCTCTGCTGGCAGTGGCAGAAAGTTAAAGTGGCATAGTCCGATGAAAACATAACATTTTCAAAACAAAGACACTTATCTAGATTTGATTCTACATATTCAACTTAGACACTGGTGCACTTATTAAGCAGTTGCTGTCACATAGAAGGGCATACATACTAAGTCAATTAATAGAAACCGTTACCACTGAAGTCTATGGCGTGCTTGCCAAAATTATGTTGGCATGTTTTGATGTCTAATATTTCCAAAGCTAGCCGTTTAAACTTAAAGTTTCTTAAAAAAAGGTAAAGTAGATTATAATGATTAGCATAATATATTTATCTCAGAAAATGGCGGAAACTCAAAAGCATCGGATTATGCAACTTTAATATGTAAAAAATATTGTATATAACTTATATGCATATGTCATGGGGGTGATGATAATGGGGAATATTGCGTCTAGAGCGGGACTCGAACCCACATCTCTTTGCATTCCCGGCCAGTGTGCCTACTTGTCTATGTGGTTACTTGCCTGAGAGGTCAGTGCAGCCTACTACATATATATATATATATTGTGACGTCATTGTTTTTTAACCCAGGTCTGAACTCAATCCAATGCACAATTTAGTTTATATGGGTATTTATTTTATTCCTAGCTAAAAATACAACTCTAAAATTAAATATAAATGAAACGGGGGAAAATTCTATTCAAAAACAAATAAATATCATACATCTATAGGGTGGATGGTTATTACTTGATATTGATTAACATGGCATTTATATACTTTGATAAGTTTCTATTATATTATATTAGCCTTAATAACTATCCACACATCTACGATCCATTCCGTTAAACCCGTCAGTACAGTTAGTTTTCAACAACAATTATCTTTTAAAAACTTTGCCCGGCAAATTCTAGTCATCAACATTATTTTGAAGACCTGCCATACAAACAAACATGCTTGTTGGCAGGTTAATATAATGCAATTTCCACATGAATTTGTTGAATAATTTCTCCACCTAATTCATGTATAGCGATAATCTATTTACGCTAACATTTCAAGTAGTATATACAGAACCATTATGGCAACACTTAAAGTAGTATATACAGAACCAGTATGGCAAGACTTAAAGTAGTATGCAGCGCTCTTTAATAGGTAACAAACACTTCCGGTGGCATACATGAATCAGTAATAGCAACAATTCAAGCTGAACACCATAAATTGCTATGGCAACCGTTTGACCAATAACACACTCCTCAATAGATACGTGGAACTCTTATCCTGGGTGATAGGCCTCTGCAACATTGTGTAATATAAAGCCGGGTTTGTATAGAGGGAATAATCGGGTAAGCTGTGTCCATTTGCCTGCTTATCGCTACCGTAAACACATCTCATAATGCCGATGTAAACCCATTACATATCGGTCGTCAGCTAACACATTGATTGAATGTTGGTGTTTCTACGCCGTGTTCGCAGAAAAGGCTGCCATTATTCTGCGTGATAGGCCTCTGCAACATTGTGTAATATAAAGCCAGGTTTGTATAGAGGGAATAGTCGGGTAAGCTGTGTCCATTTGCCTGCTCATCGGTACCGTAAACACATCTCATAATGCCAATGTAAACCCATTACATATCGGTCGTCAGCTAACACATTGATTGAATGTTGGTGTTTTTACGCCGTGTTCGCAGCAAAGGCCATATTTGTGATGCACCAGGTAAGATAGCAACATGGTTATAATCACCGTACACATACAATGTACATGGCATACACACACGCATATATATATATATATATATATATATATTTATATATGGGTGTAGAGCATATGTGTGTGCATATATAATTATAACTATATGTATATCTATATTAATATATTAATATATATATATATATGCATATATGTATATGTGTATGTCTATATATATATATGTATATATATATGCATATATATATACGTGTATATATATGTACATGTGTGTATAGCATATATATATATCTGTGTGCATATATAACTATATGTATATCTATATGGATATATTAATGTATATGCATATATGTATATGTGCATGTCTATATATATATAAGTATATATGTATATATATATATGCATATATATGTGTATATGTATACACATGCATGTGTATATATATGCCTACACGTGTATATATATGTATATATCAGAGTCCGTACACATGTGATTGTCAGGATATGGAATTCAATGCTATTTCAAGGCTTTTCAAGGCAAGGAAGTCAAGACTATTTTGATTTGGATTTCAGGAAAAAACAACAATGGCAAATGGCAATTTCGGACTACTTTAGATCAATGGGGACAGTTTAATAGAATTCAAGACTTGTCAAGACTAATTACCCAAAATAGGTTAAATTCAAGGCTTTTCCATGCCTTAAAATGTAGAAAATGAAGTTCAAGACTTGTCAAAACTTTCCAGGCTCTGTCGGGACCCTGATATATATGTATTATATATATTTGCATATAGTGTGCATATAGTGCATATAGTGCATATATATGCGCATATATAGATATAGATATATATGTATATGTACGTGTATGTATACACGCATACATGGATACATGTATATACAAATGTATAAATATACAATCATTTATCTATTCGCAACATCTGAAGGGCCAAGGTAGAGGAGACGAGATGCGTAGTTGGTGGTTGACATTGTCTCTAAATTATACAGGTTGGGATTGTTCAATTAGTTCAGATGGAGAATCATCCTGAGTAATCCCTGGAATGGAGATGGTGTCGGTCTACCGTAGGCGCAGCAGGGCGTTGTACAGTGCAGATTAAGTGGTGAGCTAAATAAAGTTGCATAGTCCGATGAAAACATCAAATTTTCAAAACCAAAACAGTGATCTAGATTTGACTTTGTTTGTTTGTTGTTGTTTCACGTCCTAGCAACATCTAAGGTCATATCAGGATGGGTACCGATTTGTGAGAGTACGCACTCATGGCGATTTTATAGTGCTGCCCCATGGGGAAATCAAGCCACTGGCACCATCACCCGATATCCCACTCAGTCACATTATCCTGACACTGAGCCAACCAGTCCCTGCCTTATCCCAATAATGCCGAGTGCCTGGCCAGGAAGCAACAAGTATCAATTTTTAAGTCATTGGTTTGACTCGACCAGGAACCAAACTCGCGAACTACCGATCTTCCGCATGCGAGGCCTGTGGTCTTCAGATTCGGTCACGGCGCCCGGTATCTAGATTTGATTCTCCATATCTAACTTAGATAGTAGTGCACTTATCAAGCATTTGTCACCACATAGAATGGAACACTGAACCAATTTAACAGAACCTGTTACCACAGAAGCGTATGGTGTCAGAGATTTGGCGTGCTTGCCAAAATTAATTTAGTGTTTGCACTTCAAATATCTCAAAAGTTAGCCATTTAAAATAAAAGTTACTTCAAACTAAAAGTAAGGTTGATCATAGCGATCAACCAAATATAATTATCTCAGAAAATGACAGAAACTCAAAACCATCGGACTATGCAACTTTAACCAAGTAAGGCATGGGTAGAACAGGCATCACAGACTCTACTCAGCTATCGTTAATGTGTGCTTATACAGTAAGCACGTGACCTACTTTCGGCTGAACACCACCAGCCCGACATACATCTGGATCAACATTGTCATAGTGTATGTACAGGGTGTGAGGTAAGTATGTGAGTGAGAGTTGCAGTGTATCATACTATCATCCAGCATGCATTACAGGCTCCTTGTTGATATACATGTAGTTCTAATTCTAAACAGTCATGGCTGTCTTTTGTAGATGTTTCTATTTGACAGACTGTATTTCCGCGATTAGTAGCCTCGGTTTTTATTGATTAATTTGAGCTCCAGTAACCCCCACAGCATCGTCCCATATTCCCTTATTTTAAGAGCGAGAGATCAGGAGATCTAAACGAGAACCACATCCCTTTCCAACTATCTTAACTCATCTTGCCTAAACATCGCGTCCGACCATGGCCTGAGCCGTCAGCCCAGTGACGTCACAGTGATAGATAGCGTCACATTGGCATCGTTACTCCAATGCAGATCCGCCCCCACTCCCCCCCCCCCCCCCCCCACCGACCCCAAATTGAGGCGTGGCTGAGACCATTCTGCAATCTGCTGAAATGGTCATGAGAGGCTATGTGTCATGTTAATTTGTTGTTAGCTGCATATTTAGCGAAAACATTGTCGGTAACCACACTTCGATATTTGAGCCAGTCATAACATGGTCTATGTTGGCTCTCACATACCTAATCCCCAAACGAGGCAATCTTCTGACCTATTTCTATCCCATGTGACATGCACACGCCTTCCCGTCACCCCCCCCCCCCCCCCCCCCACTGCTGTCTGAGCTACTTCATTTCCCCGCCCACTCTTCCAAGTCTTGGAGGGTTCAGTGCCTTGGTTCTCCAACTCACCCCATGAGCGTCATGAACTATATGCTCTGATCATCAGCCCCAGTCGGCTTCAGAACTGTTATTTCGGGATGTGTCTCCCACCAGCTCTTGTACATAACACATGTACTAAGTTACTCTTAATCTCATCATGACAGGTCTCCATCACAGTTGTCATGTTGCTCTAATCGAATTAATACCAGGTCCAAATCACCTACCATCGCATACTCACTTGCTGCTGAACCAATGTGGTTTAGATTTTTTTTTTTTCCAAATAAATATTACTTAATTATATATATAACTGAAAAGTCCGTGTTTGTCGGAGTGCAGGGAATTACCAACACAATGGTACTTCTTCACAATTAGTCTGATTAAGTATGAATAATCATAATTATTATAGCTTGAAACAACATATTCTCTAGGAATTATTTAGCCCCCAACAATGGTCTGAGGGAATCTGTCCTCAAACTGTGGCTATTAGTGTAATTCTTCCCTAATGACTGTCCTCAGTGCTGTAGCCTATGGCATATTACACACTTGGAATGTATTGCAAACCTTACTGACACTTAAAGTAAATTTGAAGAATTTTGAGTAAGCCTTATAACCTCTGTATGTCCAACCTTCCAGCTTCTCGTCTTCCGAGGGACGCTAACTAAATGAGGTTGCTAGGGCTACTACTTGATGAAATACGGTAGTTGTAATTCTGACCCTACTAACTCATCACTGAGGTGTTTGACATCTCTAATTGAAAACTAAACTAATTTTCCCATACACCATTAATTCAATGTGTTTGCAAGGGCGACACATGGTTTGATATATAGATATATATATAATACATGTTATATATATATATATAATACATGTTATATATATATAATACATGTTCGGAACAGTTGAAGCTTGGACTAATTAAAATAAATGATTATGACTAAATTTTAGTGATGGTTCTTGTCTGTACCGGTGTTGACCTATCTAATATCACAAATATGAAGATATAGATATCTATCTGGAAATGGTTAGGAGGAATACATCTTACGCTAATTGTTGCCCTAGCATGTGCCATGTATGAATATAATGGTGTGGTTACAATGATAAACTTACTTGGTCATCTAAGATTGTTAAATGTGAAAACAGCGTATTTACAACCGCTAAGCACAAGCCTATTTACATTTCAGTAATTACACTTTAAACTTTGAAGCCATCCATCCATTCGGCTCACACATTCTTTCATCCGGTTAATTTTAACTCTATTCAAATTGTCTGACATGAAACAACCATTGATGATTAATCGTGATTACAGTGGCTTGGTCCTTAGGCCAAATAAAACAAAAGTTGGTGATCATCCTTTTGATCACACAAATCAGGGTCGGGCGGATAGTTTTAATTTATATTTTTTATTCATATTTTATTTATTATTTTTCTGGCGTATGACGTAGATGCGCCCCAGCCTCCAGTAACACAGACTACAAAGGAGCAGATCAAAAGAGGATAGAGGCGCAGCAGTGGAAGAAAATAAAAAATAATAATAAGCAGGATCGTTACATGTAGGGCCTATTAATAATATTTGCATAAATGTTTTGTACCTCATGTTGCAGAGATTGTGTGCTTACAAAAGTTGAATTTCTGCTAGCCCGACGCATTTTTAACAGGTAAAACAAAAAGGTTAAATCAGAGGGGGGCGATTCTTTTTTAGTCACGGGTGGGGACGATCACCGATTTCATTTTTATTTGGCCTTATCAGTCTCTTATGTTGTCGGTGGCTCTTGGTCGTTGCGTAATTAGGCCTGGTACACACCTACCATATAGGATTCGCGCACTAAAACTCGCCACTCGACTCCGACCCGCTTAAAACTGAAAATGGGCCGATTCATTTTTCGAATCGCGAATCGCAATCGTAATCGGCCCGTTTTAGCCCTAAAACTGAGGTTTTATGCGCGAATCGCAATCGCTAGGTGTGCGCGGGGAGCGCACACATAGCGATTTTTGTGTGCGAAACGAGCAGTTTTAGATCGTATACGGTAGGTGGGTGCGCACAAATGGTAGGTGTGTACTAGGCATGAACAAGCGCACACTTTAGGCTACCAACATCAAGAAACAAAACCTTCCACCTGACAGATTCTCTTTTGGTAGGTCCCCTCTTGATATGATCTGAGATGTTCCTAGGACGTAAGACAACAACAACCAAACACATCTTTTGGTAGGAACGCGTATAAACATCTTCTTCCTAGTTGTGTTTTTAATGTAGATTGTCTACACTGTCAAGAAGTTCTTAGTCAGTCGTTAAGGAATCAGCTTATTTACTCATGCACACACACCCCACCCCCCTCCACACACACACACACACACACACACACACACGCACCTCCTCCCCCCGCCCCACACACACACGCCGTGTTACAACAAAAACTCCGCCACCTCGCACCGATCATCGCGCGCGAAAACAGTTAACAACGTGATTAGCACAGTAACCGCAAGGTGGCGCCACGGCGCGTGCAGATCGTGGCGCCCTCTGGTGCCACTCGTCGACATTAGCGACAGCGCGCAAGATGCCGGGTTTGGCGGGGCCGGTGCCGTCTTCATCTTCAGCCCGCGGCGGAAAACCGGCGGGTTGCGGATCTCAAAGGAGACGACCACTTCGCTGATCCCCTCCCCTCCTCTGCTGCTCCTGAAAAGCACGCTTCGCAACTCGCGAGCCCAGAACAAGCCGAACCCCTCCCCGGCAAAGTCATGTCGTCGCTTGCAATGCAGATACCACCGGCCGTACAGGCCGTAGTGCATCTCCAACCGGTCGGTGGTGGCGTTGTGGAAAACAGTCAGGTTCCCGTAGCCATAGTTACCGTAGGTTCCGGCGTACTTGACCTTGGGTAGAGTTGGGCGGATTCGCAGCTGGGAGAATCGGCGCGAGTAGAAACCTGGGTACATGCGTTGTCGCAGCGCGGGGCCCCACGGCTCGGGGAAGGTGCAAGTAGTCGTCGTGTTTATCCACGGTTGTTCGCCTAGCAGCACGTCCATGATGAAGATGTGGATCATACGGCGGCCGATGTAACCATCGTCCGGGCCAGTGATGCTTGTGTAGATCGCCAAATCGTCGTCCGGCCGGATCGTCACCATCGACCCGTATCCCCAACTGGTCCCCGTGTGAAGAATCTGCTCGGAGTCTTCGTGTTGGAGAGTGGAAGAGCAAGGTTGGTGCCGTTAGGCAATTTTTTGTCCCCCCCTACACAAATCAATCAATCTTTCCACATTTAGTTTTTGGTTTTAATTTAAAAGCAAATGTGGATATATAAAGTTGTAGTGTCCGATGAAATATAATTTTGTCAAAATTAAAACTACTTACATTTGATCCTATATATCCAACTTAGATACTGGTGTATTAGCTAATGATTTGGGACAGCATAATATAGAATAACCAGTGGATTTATAACCTCACCCAGTTGGACACTCACTTTGGAACAACCATTATGCAGGGAGGCCATTAACCAATTAGGCCAATCTCGTGACCTCATTAGCCTCCTCCGACCAAGTAGGCCTACTGTGAAAGGCCATAGAGGGGAAAGGGAAATGAGGTGGATGTTGCCCCTCCCTCCATGTTGGATATTCAAAGCAGTTTGGGCAATTCTATAAATATAATTAATCAATTTGTGTAATTTAAATTTCGAAAATTTTACATTTGTCAATTAAAATTGCATCTGCCATTGGGAATGCTCAGGCCTGGCTGAATCATAGAATATGCAGTTTGTCATAGGTGAGTGTAGAAACTGATATGGTTCTACTACCCCGGGCCGTCCTCCGGCACATACACTGTGGAATGGCTGCTTCCTTCACAGCGTTAAGCCAAGAACCTGGCACATTTGCGACAGATCCCGTCTAAACGATAACGCATAGGCACAGCCAGAACAGCTGCTGCGATCATAGCATTAAACCCGGAAACCTGTGTATTTGCGGCGGATCAAACTCATCTTTCTACAAAATAATATTTTGTTAAAAACCCTAATGCCATGGGCCTATGGCACCAATCCGTCCCCAGAATGTTCCGACCCCAAACAGAAATACCTACAAACAGCCCTGTCAGGTTCCAGGATTAGTAGGTCATCTCACATCACGTGGTCATAGTCACAGGACTTTTGACAAGCTTGTCGAAATTATTTTGGGTTCTTTCAGCTCAAATTGCTCCAAAACTAGCCATTTTTCATCAAAGTTACTCAGGACTAATGAGTATTAGGATATAAGGGTCAACCTGTGCTATTTATCTAAAATATAACTAACAGATTCAAATGCCATCGGACCATGCAACTTTAATAGTGCATCGGTTGTATATTTGCAACAACAATATTTGATTTCCAAAATTGAAACTCTTAGAGTGGTACTATATAATACATTTTAAGATGAGAATACATTGTTCATTGTTTGACTCAAAACATTGTGATGTGTACATGAATGACATGTAATCCTTCTATCAGTCTACGGTGGTCCAATATTTATACAAAAAATACTGAAAAGAAAATACTGAAAAGAAAAACTGCCCCACCGGCCTTGATTTGTGTGATCAAAAGGAAGATCACTAAATTAACATTTTTTAATTGGCCTAATTTGTGGATATGTTGTTTTATTGACAAATTACTACTGACCTCGATATGAGCCGATTCTCCATCCCAGTCCGTACTGGTGGTGGTCATAGGTGACGGGCAGGTAGGGCTTCCTCCAGTAGTTGTCAAATGTCGATATCGGTATCGGTGTAACCGGTGTGTGAGAGTCCTCCACCACCTCAGCCTCAACAATCTTCTTACCACAGCTGTCTTTGCCCTGCATTTATATACAAGATTGTTTTGTTTGTTGTTGTTTTACGTCCTAGCAACATCTAAGGTCACGATATTACATGGTGGTGAAGGCAGAACTGTGCAGTGCAACCTATAGGATTTCACGGTAACAATTGTTTCCGGGTAAGTCCAAATACAAAAAAAAAGTTGGTGATCGTCCTCTTCATTTTCATCACACACATCAGTGTCAGGTGGGCGGTTTAAATTTAAATTTAGTACTTTTCTGGCACATGCCGTAGACATAATACATAAACATGTTCAATGTTGCATAGATTGTGTGCTTACGAAAGTTGCATTTCTGCTAGCCTGATGCATTTTTAACAGTTTAAAACAAATCAGGGGCAGACGATTTTTAAGGCACAGGCGGGGACGATCATTGATTTTGTTTTATTTGGCTTAATGTGTCGCTACATAGGTAAAAGTTTCACCGCATACTACAGTACCCGAGTAGGACTGAGGAACAACCCATTAGAAAAAGTGGAGAAAATGTGCGTAAATGAAATGAGAACATAAATTCTTAATCTAAAAAGCAAAATATATTCTTCACATACCTTGATATATTTACCCTAAACTTTTAAACTGATTAGTAGATTAAATCCAGGAGATAAATGAACTTTAACGTTTGAATTGATAGAGGCAACATATCCACATGGCAGCCATTGGCAGAAACTTGAGAGGTTCTTGGGTAATAATCTGATCTAGGTCAGGAAGCATTAATTTTCATTGGCTGAGGTAATCCCGTTATAAAACCAGTTCATTCAAACATGGTGGAATTACTTAATGGACTCCATCACATTAAACGGATTTTTCGTCATTATGCCTTGATATCATGTGATGTAAATGGAAGGGTTACATGCAGGCAGATATACAGACACACATACATACACAGAGGGACAGACGCACAGAGAGACACAGAGACACACACATACAGATACACACATATACGGACACACAGAGACAGACAGACACACATACAGACACCCACAGACAGACACACAGGCAGACACACAGGCAGACACACAGACATACACCCACAGACAGACACCCACAGACAGACACACAGACAGACACACATAAATACACACATACAGATACACAGACAGACACACACAAACAGGCAAAGACACACAAAGACAGACACACACAAACAGACACAGACAGGCAAGCACACAGACAGACACACATACAGACACACACATACACAGATAGACATGCAGACAGACACAAACAGTCAGACACACATACATACAGACAGACATACACACAACAGACACACATGCACAGACATAGAGACTCATAGCCACACATACAGACACACACATACACAAAGACAGACACACACATACACACAGACAGACACACAGACAGATACAGACATGTAGACAGACACACAGACATACACACATACATGCAGAAATAGAGACTCACATACACACATACAGACACACGCATACACAAAGACAAACACACACATACACGCAGACAGACACACACAGACAGACATACACGCAGACATACACGCAGACAGACACACAGACATACACAGCCATGGCACATGGCTTACCTTGTTGAGCTGCAGTTGAAGCCAGTGAGTCATGTCGTTGGCTGTGGTCATGATGGAGCCTGAACCGCCCAGCTCGCCCCAGAAACTGGTGGGCGATAATAGAAGAAACAAAATCAGACAGGCTTAACATTGCATAGCCCCGCATTATTGAATTGTGAAAGCAACATGGGTAATTTAAAACACGTGACCGATCCTCATTACCATAGACGCTGACTGCTGGCGCCCCCTTCCCGCCTCCAGTCCTCTACCCCTCGCCACCTAGCGGAGTCTGCACGAACCAGGCCTGACCGTGCTAGGGCGTAAAACTCCAATAAACCCCAACAAACTATTACAAGCCTGCCGGAGCAGCCATTTACATTTGGTGTGGTGGGACTTTAAAAAATTGATCAAAATTGAGGGAAGAAATTAGGGAATGGACAGCTTTAGAGTTTGAAAATCCCCAGGGGTAAGCTGAAAATAGGGAAAACTGGAGAAATCTGGTTGCAAAGTCATCTGGGGTGCCCCTGCCCCAAAGGCACCCATATACTTTTTGGGGGGTTCTGTTATCACAATCTTCAACTGTTTTGCTTGGTATTTTCTTGTAAATGTCCATGTGTATTGTTATAACTTTAGTTACTGTGTCGTGTAACATTTGTCATCAGGACCGGAAGAACCTTGCATCGACTATTCAGAGAAATAAAACCATTTGGAAAAAACAAGATAAAAGAGAGAAAATCAACAAAGGAAGAGTCCAGGTGCAAAAACACCCCAGTAAACACCGACCCAAAAATTGAGATGAACATTGGAATCAAACCCTTAAAAAAATCATTCTTTTACATTCCTATTCCTATTTGTTCATTGCTCCATAATCATTTCCTTATTCAAGAGGAGTAGAATTAGTGATAATTAAGTATGTTGCAGAAGCAACATGTTTAATTCGCAAATGAGGCAAGGTGTTCTCGCGCAGCACGTGACCCCCCACGCTCCTCACTTCTCACCTGACACTACCTCTGGCCACTTCTAGCTCTCCCACCCACCCACCCATTCTTCTAAGGGGTGAAGTGCTGATGCTCTCTTGTTATCTTGACTGCTTGTGTTATCTAGTTGTACTCATTGTTGTTATATACTTATTCAGAACTTGGCATCATCATGACGCCCTTTGCACCAACACTGCATTTGATGTACAGAAGCCAGCCTTCCTCGTTCACACTCGCGCCAGTCGCACGTTTTGCTGAGCCAGCCTCATGCCAGCCTCATGCAAGGTTATGATTACATATTCGTGATATCTATAACTATTATTTATATCATATATATATATATTCTTGTGAATAAATATATTGTCTATAAACCGCTTGTCTGTCTCCTTGTCCGAGTGAGGCGAATTAAACCAACTCTTTTAGTTTAATTACATTTTGTTGTGTCTTGGTATTTATGGGGTTTTGCACCTGAACTCTTCAAATGTAACTTTGCCTCCACCTTGTTTTTAATCAGACAGGGATTGATCTAAATAAAAGATTCACCACTACTGCAAGTGTGGGATTTATCCCCATGACCTCCCGCGCTGTGTGTGGGGGGGGGGGGGGGGGGGACACTGTGCCTACCTGTGCAGCATGCCCGTGACCTCCCGGTGAGTCTTGTTGTAAGGCAGGTAGGAGACGGCGATGTCGGACCGGTTGTAGAACAGCTCGTGGCTGAATGTCGTGTCGTTCATGCCAAGAGGCCTGCAAATGAGTTAATATCCCAGTCACACTACCGCTTCCAACCACTTTCCTACCACAAAAAAAAGGGGCCGTCGCAAAGAAGTCACACAAGATAGACACTTCGAAATTCACCGTGCTTGCCAGTCGCGCTGAAACCGCGTTGTGATGTCATCAATTTTCAGCACATTATTTTTCATTGATCAGAAGTTTACACCTCAGCCAAAAAAGGACTGGTGCCATTTACCAATGCTGTAACCGATAGGTTACAAACCACCCATCAAGTCAAGTCAAATAGCGAAATAGCGAACGGTAGACAGGAAGTGTGAACACTTATTGGTTCATATCTATTTGATCAAAACCTTTCATAATTTTAAATACTTCAATTATGTCACTTCTTTTCCTTCTGTAGGAAAGGGTAGGAAGTTTCAATTCCCTAAGCCTTTGTTCATAGGGTAAGTCCTTTCTAACTGCAACTAACGTCGTTGCATATCTCTCTGAACCTTTTCAATCTCCAAAATATATTTCTGAAAAATTGGGCTCCAAATTTGTGGACAGTATTCCAAAATTGGCCTAACAAGAGACTTAAATAGACTCAAATACGAGGCTCGGGTTGACTTACAGGAATATCCTGTCACGGAGCAGGTCCTCCCAGGACTGACCCCCGAGCTTCTCGGAGATGAGTGTGATGAGTCCGTACATCAGGTTGTTGTAGATGAACGAGTTGCGGAACTCGCCAGTCGGCTCAAAGAACCGCATCTTCCTGGATTGGGGTGAGAAGGGGGAGGGAGGAGGAAAGAGAAGGTAAAGTTAGTGATTACATCAACAGGTAGCAATGCAATATTATGTTTTTGTTTGTTAGTTTAATGACCCTCAGCACAAAAAGTAGACATTGGCTATTGGGGGAGCAATATTATGTAATAATAATAATAATAACCAGACAGGATGACCGAATGAGTTAGAGCGTTCGTCTCCCATGTTGGTAGATCGAGGGATTGTGGGTTCGAATCCTGGTCGAGTCAAAGCAATGACTTAAAAATTTATACTTGTCACTTCCTAGCCAGACGCTCAGCATTCTTAGGATATGGGAAGGAGCAGTGGAATGAGGAAGACCAGTCGTCTGCGACTGAAATTTCCCATGCTTAATCAACTAATGTACCAACAACAAAAAACACACAAAAATAATAATAAGATATTTACTTCCACATGATCATTTTACGTAAAAGCTGATATTTATATCAGTAATGCTTCATCTAATGGTTTGTTTATTGGGGTTTTACATCCTAGCAACATTATAATGGTCATATCAGGACGGGTATCGACTTGTGACAGTGCACATACATGGTGACTGCATAGTGGTGCCCGACGACAGTAGTACGGTATCGAGGTAGAGTATGTCAGGACGAGCGAAGTGAAACATACTGACACAATAGACGACAGTAGTATGATATTGAGGTAGAGGATGTCGGGATGAGCGAAGTGAAACATACTGACACAATAGACAACAGTAGTACGATATCGAGGTAGAGTATGTCAGGACGAGCGCAGTGAAACATACTGACACAAGAGACGACAGTAGTACGATATCGAGGTAGAGTATGTCGGGACGAGCAAAGGGAAACATACTGACACAATAGACGACAGTAGTATGATATCGAGGTAGAGTATGTCGGGACAAGTGAAGTGAAACATACTGACACAATAGACGACAGTAGTATGATATCGAGGTTATGTCGGGACGAGCGCAGTGAAACATACTGACACAATAGACGACAGGAGTACGATATCGAGGTAAAGTATGTAGGAACGAGCGAAGTGAAACATACTGACAAAATAGACGACAGTAGTACGATATCGAGGTAGAGTATGTCGGGACGAGCGAAGTGAAACATACTGACACAATAGACGACAGTAGTACAATATCGAGGTAGAGTATGTCTGGACGAGCGAAGTGAAACATACTGACACAATAAATTACAACAACAAATTACACACTAAAAGAATAAAACTACTTTACCCTCAATCCCTAAAAAAACCCACTAAAGAGTAGAGTGTGTGTGTGTGTGTGGAGGGGGGGATAAACCGCAATCAGATAGCTCCAGTAAAGGATAAGTATAAGTATTATAAAAGCTAGAGCGCATGCCCATCAGTACCTTCGAGTAGAGTGATCGGTGATTTGTTAGTTGGGTGAAGAGACTCGATGGACCGTTAGTAACATGATATCCTCAAATTTATAATTTGTAGCGCTACATTGGACATGGTAGAAACAAGTGGGTGCAGTTTGCTGAACCGTATGATAGGTACAGCAACGGTAATTAGATTTGGGTAACTGCGGCTGGAGCTACACCAGGCATCCTATCTAGCTCCATTCAAAAGCCGAACTGCACTGGTGGTGTTCAAATGTAGTGCCTTTCAACATAGTTGCGTGTGTGTGTAAATTTATTTAACTTATTTATTGGTTTGTTGTTGGGAGTTTTACGTCCTGGCAACATCTAAGGTCATATCAGGACAGGTACTGACTTGTGACAGTGCGCACTCATGGCGACTTTATAGTGCTGCCCCACTGGGAGACCAGGCCACCAGCACCATGAAACTGATATCCCACTCAGTCACATTATCCTGACACTGAGCCAACCAGTCCTTGCTCTATCCCAATAATGCCGAGCGCCAGGCTAGGAAGTGTAGTGTAGTGACCACCCGAACGCCTTGAGTCCTGATCAACGACTGGCGAGTTTATTCTGTTACCAGTCACATGCAGGGTCACGTGACCGCTCAGGTTCACGGCCAAGTCAGCCGACCCTACAAACCTTACATATCTAACAGGACGCGGCAAGTATACAATTTTAGGTCATTTGTTTGACTCAATCAGGGTTCGACCCATGTGTTCGAATCTCACGATCTACCGACACGGGTTTGCTTGTTTGTTGTTGTTTAACGTCCTAGCAACATCTACGGTCAAATCAAGACGGGGAATGACTTGTGACAGTGTGCACTCATGGTGACTTTATAGTGCTGCCCCACTGGGAGCCCAGGCCACCAGCACCATGACCCGATATCCCACTAAGTCACATTATCCTGACTCTGAGCCAACCAGTCCTTGCCATATCCTAATAATGCCGAGCGCCTGGCTAGGAAGTGACAAGTGTCAATTTTTAAGTCATTGGTTTGACTCGACCAGGGTTCGAACCCACGATCCCATGGTCTACCAACGGATGGTCTAATTCATTCGGCCATCCTGTCTGGTTACCAAAACGGGAGACGGACGCTCAATTGATTCAGCCATACCATTTGGTCGTTCCCACATAAAGACATATACAGATATACAGGTAGTCTACACACATAGACAGATACTGGACAGGTTTCTGCTCCACCTGGGGAGTAAAGCGGTACCACATCAGGAGCCTTCCCCAGTTTATTTCACAAAGGTCTTTTTCTTGAAGATTTATACTGTCTATCATGGATAAGTCTGAATAGACTTGTTTTCACCATTAGACAGTTTCTCGATAGAAAGCCCAAGCCTACACTTTTACCGACCCAAGGGATTTTTAACCTCCCACACCACATAGACATGGTGTGAGAGCAACTGGCCTTTGATGACGCTGTAAGTTATACACGGTGGTGGAAATCCAAATTGGCAGAGGCAAATTGGCAGAACCACTGACCTTCAGATTAGGAGTTTGACCTAGAAAAAAGTCAGACACTCTTAACCACTCCGCCACAGAGAACACCACTAGGTCGGAATAGACGTGACCTGTCACTGCCCAGCCAGGTCACAGGTAACCTCCCACAGGGGAGTGTGGTCACTAGCCTTGTGCGGAACAGTCCAACATAGGGTGCTGCCACCTGCTGGTAATTCTGACCGGAAAGTATCAGCACAGTCGAGAGCGCCACTGTGTGGTAGTGAGGCTTGTTATTGACTACTATCACAGATACACACAGTAAATTGAAGCTTGTTTTATTTAACGACACCTCTAGAGCACATTGATTTTTATCATCGGCTATTGGACGTCAAACATATGGTCATTCTGACATATTTCTTTGGTGGAAACTCTTTCCGATAAGCATTAAGGGGTCTTTTATATGCACTTTCCCACAGACAGTGCAGCACATACGATAGCCTTTGATGAACCACTTGTGGACAACTGGTTGGAACGGAAAATAGCTCAAGCTGCAAATGGATCCATTGAGAAGGATTGACCTGATGATCGACAGCTTCACAGGTGGACTAGCTACCGTCTGAGCTCCACACACATACATACATACATACACACATACATACATACATACATACATACATACATACGTACACATATATACATTATATAAATATAGATGTATTTATACATATTATATGGAATACTATTCTAAGGAAGATTCTATCCCAGATTTGTGTTAAACCTTTAGTAAAACCACCTCCTGGAAACCCGCCAAATGGGGCGGACGCTCAACGCGCTAGCTTCCGGTGTCCCGCATTGCGAACCGGAAGTGTAGCTCCATCTAGCGGCAAAATACGGCGGGGTTATGGGCTACCTCTCGCTCATTGCCTCGTTCACTCTCCAGCCGGAGGTTATTTGCGGTCGGGCCTATGCCTATTTCGCATGTTAGGAGGTGATTGTGCTTGGAGAGTGAACCGGTGGTGTAAATAAGACTGCCATGAAGATGCCTACTGAGAAATCTGTGTTGGTTGGTTGTTGGAGTTTTACGACCTGGCCTAATCTAGGGTCATATTAGGACTCCCGTGCAGGAGATCGGGAGTTCAATTTCCGGTCGAGTCAAACCAATGACTTACAAAATTGATACTTGTCGATTCCTAGACTGGTACTCGGCATTAATTGGATAGTGCAAGGTCTGGTTAGCTCAGTGTGAGGATAATGTGACTGAATAGGATATTCGGTCATGGTGCTGGCAGCCTGATTTCCCAGTGGGGCAGTACTATAAAGTTGCCATGAGTGCACACCATCAAAAGCCAGTACCCGTCCTGATATCACCTTAGGTGTTGCCAGGACGTAAAATTCTCACAACCAACGTTCTTCCACCTCCGGCAGAGGGCGGATTGGTATTGTTACTATTGTTGGTGGTGGAAATCCTATATTGTATTCCAAAGTGACACTGGTTACATCAAGTTATATTAGTAATGAGTGGTTCTGGCGATTCTTGCAAGCAGCAATCCTCATGTGACATAATTATGGTAAACACAAATACAATGACATTGTCCCAATGCTGTCACAAAAGAACTTGGAACCAGACGACATTTAGAAGGCATGAAGGATGCACTGCATCATGCATAATTCATAGACTTTTATTTGTGTTGGGGTTTTACATCCTACCAACATATAAAGTTATCAGGATGGATACCGACTTGTGACAGTGTCCACTCATGGTGACTTTATAGTGCAGCTCCACTGCTGGCACCATGAACCAATATCCCACTCAGTCACATTATCCTGACACTTGAGCTAACCAGTCCTTCCCCAATACTATTATTTATGCTGAGTTACAGGCTTGGTTACGACAAGTATCAATTTTGTAAGTCATTGGTTTGACTCGGCTTGGGGTCGAATCCCTGACCTTCCACATGCGAAGCCAGCTAACGTTCTTACCGATTTGGACATCGCGTTCCATACATAATTTCCAAAAGATGCTTAATTAGTATGCAAGAAGTTTATTCGCTAGAAAAGAACTATCCAATATAGACATTTTGATTGCACTTATGAATGAATTGTTTGCTATAGTGTCTGAAAATTGTAGCCAACATTTTTGTTTTAATTAAGATATGAATAGGTTGTATCACAATGCTGCTTATGTGGTAATCACCGAAGTAGAAATTGAAGGTGAAAAATATAAATTAAATTGGCTCAGTGTCAGGATAATGTGACTGAGTGGGATGCCAGGGCATGGTGCTGGTGGCCTGGTCTTCCAGTGGGGCACTACTATAAAGTCGCCATGAGTGCGCAATGTCACAAGTCGGTACCCGTCCTGACATGACCTTAGATGTTGCTAGGAGGTAAAACTCCAAACAACCAATCATTCACCATGTAAGCTGTAACTGTGATTTGGCATGCTGGGTCCCAGCATCAGTCCTTCCTGAGGTACTACCGGAACATATCAGGGCACTCGTGAACGGCAGAGAAAACAAAATGGTGGCACAGAGTAAGTATCCAGAAACAACTCAAGGCAGCTGGCATCGATAAAGGCGTCCCGTGGAAGACTTTTACTGACCGTGCTAAGAAGGGATGTCGCGTAGAAGAAACATGACAATTAGCAATCTACTAATCAGAATATTAACCCTAACCATGACCCCAAAAGCTGTTCTTGACTTTGTGGTTTAAAGCGCTATCGAAGTAAACAGTGGCGGCTCCTAGCTGGTATTGGATGTACTAGCCACTAGCCACCAGGGGCCATATGCAGAAGTCAGTGTTAGCGGGGTTTGGTGTTAGAGCCTATTACCAGTTAGCTAACGCCGACGTCGCGAACTGTGTCAAGTCGTATCCAGGAGTGCGTAACACTTTCATTATAGCTAAACGTGAATTTATTTATAGATTTGGGAAATCCCTCTGCGTCTGTAGCGATATATTAGGCTTAAATATATTAAATGCGATCATATTTAACAGAATTAAATAGGTAATAAGTGAAATTTGAGGAAATTAACCCTAAATTCGAAGCAATATTAACGCTGCCGCCGTAACGGCGGCGATATTAATATTTATATTTTCGAATCGACGAACGTACAGTAAACAAACCGTCCCCGCCACCAGTATGGACAGCGACGTCGATGCGGCGGCGACGGCGATTTGTTTACTTTGCGTTCGTCGATTCGAAAATATAACTATTAATATCTCCGCCGTTACGGCGACAGTGTTAATATTGCTTTGAATTTAGGATTGATTTAATCAAATTTCACTTATTGCGTATCTAAATCTGTTAAATATGATAGCATTTAATAGATTTGCCCATAACCTTATGCTAACACCGCCCGTAAACATCATATGAAACGGGGTTAGTGTCGCGGAGCTTAAACACGCGGTGCTAGGCCTATCACTGACTCGTGCATACCGACTTTTCGGCGCTAAACCAGAAATCCCGACTAAACGCGTTTTGGCTCGATAACACCGCTTCCTGCATATGGCCCCAGGGCCCCTATGCATGGAGCGGTGTTATCGACACAAAACGCGTTTATGGCAGGATTTCTGGTTTAGCACCGAAATGGTTGGTATGCATGGAGCAGTGTTAGGACTAACACCGAGCGTTTAAACTCGGAAATTCTAACTCTGCTCATAGCAGGTTTACAGCGGTGTTAGTGTTAGGTTAGTGTCAGGATGGAACCCAAATCTACTCAATGCTATCATATTTAACAGAATTACATACGCAATAAGTGAAATTTAAGCAAATTAACCCTAAAACGAAGCGATATTAACGCAGCAGCCGCATTGGCGGCGATATTAATGGTTATATTTTCGAATCGACGAACGTAAAGTAAACAAATCGCCGCCGGCGCCAGTATGGAAAGCGACGTCGATGCGGCGCCAGCGGCGATCTGTTTACTTTACTTTCGTCGATTCGAAAATATAACTATTAATATCGCCGCCGTTACGGCGGCAGCATTAATATCGCTTCGTTTTTAGGGTTAATTTGCTGAAATTTCATTATTGCGTATGTAATTCTGTCAAATATGATCGCATTGAATAGATTTGGGCCTAATATATGACTACAAACGCAGAGGGATTTCCCAAATCTATAAATACATTCACATTTAGCTAACACTCACCGTTTAAGCGCCCATGCATACGGCTTGACATAGTTCTCTACGACGCCGATAACCGGAGATAGGTACCCGGAGTTAGAGGTATAACACCACACGCCGCTAACACCGCTCCATGCATACGGGCCCAGGGCCCGTATGCATGGAGCGGTGCTAGCGGCGGTGCTGGCGGCGCATTGGCGGTGATATTAATAGTTATATTTTCGAATCGACGAACGTAAAGTAAACAAATCGCCGCCGCCGCATCGACCTCCCTTGCCATACTGGCGGCGGCGGCGGTTTCTTGACTGTACGTTCGTCGATTCGAAAATACAACTATTAATATCGCCGCCAATACGGCAGTAGCCCTAAGGAGGGCTCGAATTTAGGGTTAAATTGATAAAACCTCACTTATTGCGTATGTAATTCTGTTAAAAATGATAGAATTTAATAGTTTGGTGTCCATCCTGACACTAACCTAACACTAACACTGCTGTAAACCTGCTAGGGGGCAGGTTTACATTCTTCGACTTTAAACGTGCGGTGTTAGACCTAACACTGCTCCATGCATACCAACTTTTCTGCGCTAAACTAGAAATCCCACCATAAACGCGTTTTGTGTCGCTAGCACCGCTCCATGCATACGGGCCCTGGGGCCGTATGCAGGAGTCGGTGGTATTCGGTGTTACCGAGCCAAAACGGTGGTAGGCAAGAATTTCCCGGTTAGCTGCGAAAAATGGTATGCACGAGGTGGTGATAGGCCTAACACCAAGAGCTTAACCGGTGTTACGTTACCCCTGGAAAATAGGAGGTTTAGCGAGTTCATTAGGCCCAAATCTATTCAATGGTGTCATATTTAACAGAATGAGATACGCAATAAGTGAAATTTGATGAAATTAACCCTAAATTCGAAGCGATATTAACACTGCTGCCGGATCAGCGGCAATATTAATATTAATATTTTCGAATCGACAAACGTAAAGTAAACAAATCGCCACCGCACACGGACGTCGATATCCATACTGTCCATCGCCGCCGCCGCCGAATTGGCGGCTATATATTAGGCCCAAATCTATTAAATGCTGTCATATTTAACAGAATTACATACACCATAAGTGAAATTTAATCAAATTAACCCTAAATTCGAAGCAATATTAACACCACCACAACATTGGCGGCATTATTCATATTGTCGACTCGAGGGAATTCCCAAATCTATAAATAACTTCACGTTTAGCTATAATGAAAGTGTTAAGTGCTCCTGCATACCACTTGACACAGTCCCTGACGTCGGCGATAGCTAACCGGTAATAGGCTGTAGCACCAAAAGCCGCTATCACCGACTCCTGCATATGGCCCCTGTGAGATAACCACTCTGTATTCCGAGATGCCGAAGCTTGGACCCATCAAGCCACTAATCAAGCGCCCGGCCAGATTAGGATGCAGATAACGTATACTGTATCACTATCAGTGTACATGGCCGACATGGGGGGGGGGCGGGCATAGTGGTCAGTGTGTATAGTGCACTGGTGGGGCCCAGCTGCCTGCAAACAAGCGTTATGGGTTACTATGGTTACTAATTAGGTCAAGGTGCGGGTTAGTTGGTTGTTGGAGTTTTACATCGTGGCAACATCTATGGTCATATCAGGATGGGTACCGACTTGTGACAGTGTACACTTATGGTGACTTTATAGTGCTGCCCCACTGGGAAATCAGGCCACTAGCACCATGACCTGATGTCCCACTCGGTCACATTATCTTGACACTGAGCTAACCAGTCCTTGTCCTATCCTATGCTGAGTGCCTGGCTAGGAAGCGACAAGTATCGATATTGTAAGTTATTGGTTTGAGTCGACCAGTGGGTCGACGATTCGGCCACTGCATCCGGTGCAAGGTGTGGGTGATCAAACTGAACACTATATAAAGTATAACCCCTTTAAACCAAACTTGAAGTGACCCTAGAAATTTGTTTGGATTAACCGATCATTGGTTTAACCAAGCTTTGGCTTCGACTTTGACTTGGCTTTCGCAAAAACACAAGTGCATTATGAATATACAATGTATGTGGACACTTTGATTATTGTTTTTTATGTATATATAACCCCATTAAACCAAGCTCGGTTAAACCAAACGATCGGTTAATCCAGACTTTTTTCGGCGGCCCAGCAAAATACTGCCATTTATCATATAAAAAAGTCAGTGGGGTCTCAGATGACCTTATAACCACATGAAAGTTTAACCATACAGGATGTGTCCTGTGGTCGGAACTTTTGGTTTGGATTAACCGATAATTTGGATTAACCTACTTTGGTTTAACCAACTTTTCATATGATAAATGGTAGTATTGGCAAGCAATATAATTGATAATATTAATAAACCCCAGTATTTTGTATTTACTACAACACAGTTTTACACACACATACACAATCCTGTAATGGTCGTAGATGCGCAATGTAAATTCGGCCACCAGTACCTACAGTACTACCACAGATAGTAAAGGGATAGATTGTTAAATGACGTCATAAAACAAGATAATTGGTCATTTTGAAAGTGTGATAAATGTCAACTATCTGTGGTTGCAGGCAAATCCCAGCTGCAACCACAGATATTTCTGGTGACTTTCTTCTTCTCCTTCTCGTCCTCCTCCCTTTAACCGTGCTACTCTTAACATTTATTCTGTGTGATTTGTGTTCGAGATACATATATTAGGTTTAGCATTATAATCTACCTGTACTTCGCTTTCCAGATATTGCAGGTATTGCAATACCTCAGGGAGTTTGACACCCCTGCCCTACAGAGTTGTAAACCACTGCCTTGTGGTACAGGTTCTTGACAGAACCGAAGGGTAAGGGAGCAAACCCTAAACAGAAAACCATGTCACTGTGGCAGCATTAAGGGCGGTTGATGTATGGAACTCCCAACATCTCGCGACCAGCCACTGCAGGGACAAATAGTTTTGCGCCTGTCTTGACATGTTCTTGCCGGTGTGAAACCTCTATTTGCTCCCCGAGAGAGTGCCGCTGGTAACTTGCAAAAGCCAGCAGGACTTCAACACTTTTGCAGGCAGCTTTCATGAAATGTCTGGTTACAGAAAGAGAGGGTGCCCTCATTTCCGGTTCAAGGATAGCACCAAGAGAAACCTGAAGCTCAGAGACATTAAGACCGACTCATGGACGCAACTCTCCCAGCAGAGAGCTAAATGGAGAGCGGCATTCAAGTGATGAAAGCAGTCTTTGTCGCATCGTGACCAACAGCATGATGATGATGATGATGATCTGTGGTTGCACTAACAAGTGTATTAGTAAATCATCTGAATTCAGTCAAGGTTCAAACTCCCCTACCACCCACATGGGAAGCCAGCCAGCACTCTTATTCTTAATAAGTCTTATTGATTTGGCCACAATGTCCAGTGAAGAATAAATAACAAAATAGGTCAGTACATGCATAATACAAAGCAAGTTGAGGGCCTTGAGGTTGCCCCTATCATCGCTCATTACCATGCTTCCAATATGGCGGCCATATTTTCAGGTTGCATGCTGAGAGAGCCTCAAACAGCCTCAAACTCACTTTGCCATCCTTATATATAACATCTTTGGTTCTACCAATACTGAATGGCAACCTCAGATGTGCTTCTCCTTCAGGCACAGTCCATAGACGTCGTGACGAGTGCTGGTTCCTGCCGCACCTGCCAGTGATTAAGTGTCATCACCTCTTGGGGGTCCAGTGCACTAAGAGTTATCCAATAATTTTGTTAACTTCTAGACCGGCAACATAAACACAGGTCCAGGTTTTTTTAGTTCATCAGTATCTAAGTTAGACATGTAGAATCAATTCTAGATAGCTCTTTTCATTTTGAAAATTTGATGGTATCATCAAACTATGTGCTGCTTTAAAGCGAATGGCCGAATAAGTTGAGCGCCCGCGTCCTGTTCTGGTAGGTTGTGGGTTTTGAACCTTCAACTCGTGCACACAAAACACCCCCCAAACAACACTTACTCTGAGAGGATATGACGGTTCATCGGGTTCTGCATGCGCATGTTGTTGTTGTTGGGTATTCCTGTCCTGTGCGCAGCCAGGTCGCGCACCGTCACCTGAGAGGTCCTCAGTCCATCGTAGAAGTAGAAGTCAGGCCCAAGCAGCTCGCGGACAGGAGTGTCGATGCTCTTCCTGAAAGAAATGAACAAAGTCCGAGGTCAATGCAAGTGCAAGGCAGCTCATTGAATGAAAGCTTTGAGACACTAAGTGAGAGGTTATTTAGTTTAAACACAGGGCAATTTATTGACGGCCTTGAGACACAAAGAAGTGAGGGATTAGTTTTAAAAACAAGGCAGTTTAAGGGCATCCTTTAGTGAGAAAGTGAGAGGTTAGTTTAAGAACAGAACACTTCATTGACAACTTTGAGACACAAAGTGAGAGGGTAGTTTATGCATATATCACTTGGTTGACATCCTTGAGACACAAAGAAGTGAGGGGTTAGTTTAAGAACAGAGCATTTAATTGAAATCCTGGAGACACTGAGAGATTAGTTTAAGAAGTGAGCACTTAATTGACATCCTTGTTTGTTTGTTGTTTTATATCCTAGGAACATCTAAGGTCATATCAGGACGGTTTGACATCCTTGAGACACAAAGAAGTTAGAGGATAGTTTCTGCACATAGCAGTTCATTGACATCCTTGTGACACAAAAAAGTGGAAAGTTAGTTTAAGAACTGAGCACTTAATTGACATCCTTGAGACACAAAGAAGTGAGAGGATAGTTTCTGCACATAGCAGTTCATTGACATCCTTGCGACACAAAGAAGTGGAAAGTTAGTTTAAGAACTGAGCAGTTCATTGACATCCTTGAGGCACAAAGAAGTGGAAAGTTAGCTTAAGAACTCAGCACTTAATTGACATCCTTGAGACACAAAGAAGTGAGAGGATAGTTTATGCACATACTCATAGCTTCTTTTGTTTGTGTGTTGTTATTTTACGTCCTAGCAACATCTAAGGTCATAGCAGGACGGGTACCGACTTGTGACAGTATGCACTCATGGCAACTTTATAGTGCTGCCCCACTGGGAGACCAGACTGCCAGCACCATGTCCTGATATCCGACTCAGTCACATTATCCTGACACTGAGCCAACCAGTCCTTGCCCTATCCTAATAATGCCAAGCGCCTGGCTAGGAAGCAACAAGTATAAATTGTTAAGTCATTGGTTTGACTCGATCAGGGTTCGAACCCATGGTCTACCAACACGGGAGATGGACATTCTAACTCATTCCGCCATCCCGTCTGGTCCCACATAGCTTGTTGGTTGGTTGTTGGAGTTTTACGTCCTGGTAACATCTAAGGTCATATCAGGATGGGTATCGACTCTTGACAGTGCACACTCATGGTGACTTTATAGTGCTGCCCCACTGGGAAATGAGGCCACCAGTACCATGACCCGATATCCCACCCAGTCACATTATCCTGACACTGAGCTAGCCAGTCCTTGCCCTGTACTATTAATGGAGAGTGCCTGGCTAGGAAGCGACAAGTATCAATTTTATAAGACATTGTGTAATCTATTGGCTAATCCCTTTTAAAAGGTGGTCACCAGTACTTTATAAATGAAAGTGAGCTATAATGAAATGCAAGTTGACCATACAGTACCAGAGGGTTTAGTAATACTAGTATAGGAAATGGTGTGGTGTAGCTGCCTGTCCTAGAGTTGCCTGTCTATAATAGTAAAGTGGCTACAGTGGGTATAGCACAGAATGTAACACTAACACTGACACAAAAGCACCTCTTGTTATATGAAAGGCCCAGTTTTGACTGCCAGCTCTCCCAGGCTTTTAATCTCTCCAACACTCCTACAGACATGTCATTGAAGGTACATGATGTTATTGAAGGTACATGATATTATTGAAGGTACATGATATTATTGAAGGGTCATGATATTATTGAAGGTCCATGATGTCATTGCTCCATGGCATATTGTTATTTTACACTTTATGGCGGCCATCTTGAGGTTCCAGGACAGTAGAGATGGGTGCAACTCAGGTGCACCCCTCATTCCCACATCCCAGCTAACACCAGGTCATGACAACCCGACCAGACACCCCTAGAATATCTGATACACTCCATACAAATTCAATCCGGATCCAATACACATTAAACA
This sequence comes from Branchipolynoe longqiensis, assembly GCA_030323885.1. Taxonomy (NCBI): domain Eukaryota; kingdom Metazoa; phylum Annelida; class Polychaeta; order Phyllodocida; family Polynoidae; genus Branchipolynoe; species Branchipolynoe longqiensis. The sequence goes on along the minus strand of CM059190.1, from coordinate 42,534,422 downwards.
TTAAATACCAAACGTGACAGTCTCCCACAGAGGCTGCCTGCCACCCCCCCCCCCCCCCGTATAAGTATGGGTTCAGGAATGAGTTACACATTCTTCTATTTATTAAATAAAACAAATGGGGACTTTAAATGCAATTTATATTATAATGTAACTATCTGTAGAAAGTCAAAATACTTTACAATTGTTTGACTCGACTAGGAACCGAACTCCCGATCTCCCACATGGGAGGCATGCGCGACGCCGATTCGGCCACCGCACCCGGTGCTCGATGAGACGCGAGGAATCAATAGCATAGATGTTCACAGAACTCCACTCCCACACAGGGATGATGATGTAACTGGAATTAAGGTATTATTATCTAAATATGTCACTGCGCCAACATTAGAGATACTGGTAAGGATAGGCCGGGAACCGCCCCCTCCACACGTGACCCAGCTCGAGAAAATCTGGCTCTTTAATTTTGTTACATTTGTTGATTAAGCAGGGGAAATTTCAGTCGCGGACGATCGTTCTTCTTCATTCCACTGCTCCTTGTCCTATCCTAATAATGCCAAGCGCCTGGCTAGGAAGCGACAAGTATAAATATTTAAGTCATTTGTTTGACTCGGCCAGGGTTAAAACTTGTGGGTTTGAAACCCACGACCTACTAAAATGGGAGACGGACGCTCAACTCATTCGGCCATCCCGTCTGGCTTTTCTACTTCAGAAAGTTTTCAATTTTTATTTAATTTGAAAATTTGTTGATTAAAGTTGCATAGTCCGATGGTTTTGAGTGTCTGTAATTTTTCTGAGATATATATATATATTTAATTCATTGTTATAGTCTACCTTATTTACCATTGTTTGAAGTAACTTATATTGTAAAAGGCTAACTCTTCAGATATTTGAACTGCAAACATGTAAAATTAATTTCTGACACCATTGGCTTCTTCAGTTGACTCAGTATCCCCATACTATGTAGCACAACATCCTTAATAAGTGTGTCAGTAGCCATGTTAAATATGTAGAATAAAATGTAAATATTTCTTTTGGTTTTGAATATGTTTTTTTCCATCGGAATATGCCACTTTAAGCAGGGGCAATTTAAATCGCCTACAATTGGTCTTCCCCGATTCTCCCACCCCTTGCCGTGTCGAGGTATTTGGCCGACCCAGGCTAGGTACTGATAAGTATAATTTACATAAGTCCTTGGTGTTGACTCGACCAAGGTTCGAACTCAAGGTTCGAATCCCAAGACCTGCCAAACGGGAAGTGGGCACCGAACTCATTCGTCTAAACTTTAATTTTGTTATGTAATATTGCACATATGTAGGTCTAGAAAGTTCAATGTAGAATTCATGTTATATATACATATATATACAGATATATATATATGTGTGTTTGTTTGGTTTGTTTTGTTTGTTTTGTTTGTTTGTTTTTTGATGGGATGTTTATGCTGTCCATAGCATATAAGCTTGGATGATCGAGCTTGTTTTCAATGCTGGGCAGTTATCGGTCTGTGTTTCTTAAGATTATGGTTTATGGTTAGTGATCTATGTTAGTTTTTTTTAAATTTTCTTGGGAAGAGTCTTCCTCTTTTTATTTTTTTCCTAATAATAAAACCGACGGTGTTTTATCGCCACCATCTTGTCTTTTTGCATTCTCTCCTATTTCATTAACTCTGTGCCGATATATGTAGCCAGGTGAAAAAGCTGCATGGCTTCATGATGCGACATCTGCATTCAATCATGAGGCTAACCTGGAAGGACAAAGTGACAAATAAGGAAATACTCAAAGGGACGGGGCTGCCCTCTATGGAAGATCTTCTGATCAAAAAGAATCTCTGGTGAACTGGACACCTCATGAGGATGTCATCAGACAGGCTACTAAAGCAGATCCTCTATTCTCAACTGTCTTCTGGTTACAGAAAGAGAGGGCACCCTCGTCTCTGGTTCAAGGATACCATCAAGAGAAACCTGCAGCTGAGAGACATTAAGACTGACTCATGGACGCAACTCTCACAGCAGAGAGCTAAATGGAGAGCGGCAGTCAAGTACTGAAAGCAGTTTTTGTCGCATCCCAACCAACAGCATGATGATGATGATGATGATGATGATCCAGGAACCACAGTTTCTAGTTCCTGTTCCATACTAAAGCTCTTTTCGCTTGTATTTAGACTACATTAGGGTTCACCTCGTACTATAAGTACGGGGTGAATCTTTTATCTATGTCTGTGTGTAAAACTAGTAAAAAAGAGTTTAGATGCCATTCAGACTGAAAAAAAACAATGACTCAGTCCAATAAGCTACCATCATTCCGATAATCAAGTCCGTTTTTTGGCTGAAACCAACACATCCCTTACATAATGCATTACTCAATATGAAATTGATAGACGTCATGTGTAAGTCACAACAAATTCAATTTTATCTTAACGGAGAACAACTAAATATATCTGTATATAGATCTACACATATCTATATATATAGATATTTGTTGGCTGGTTGTTGGAGTTTTATCTCCTGGCAACAGCTAAGGTCAAATCAGGATGGGTACAGACTTGTGACAGTACACACTCACGGCAACTTTATACTGCTACCCCACTCGGAAATCAGGTTACTGGCACCATGCCCCAATGTCCCACTCAGTCACATTATCCTGACACTGAGCAAAACCAGCCCTTGTCCTATCCTATTGATGCTGAGTGCCAGGCTAGGAAGCGACAAGTATCAATTTTGTAGGTCATTGGTTTGACTCGACCGGAATCGAACTTACCATCTTCCGCACGGGAAGCCTGTGCTCTACCTATTCGGCCACCGCGCCCGGTATAGATATATGTAGATCTATCTATCTATCTTGTCTATCTTATCTAGTGATATTTATAAATGCATGCGTGAGTGTGCATATGTGGGCATACATATTTGAAGTCTCGACTGGAAACATCCTGATATGACCTTAGGTGTTGTTAGGACGTAAAACAACAACAAACAAACATCTACCACTTAGCAGCGCGGGAGCTCGGACACTTGGCAGAAAAACTCCCAAACAAGTTAATACATATATATATATATATACTGTTTAACCCAACAACATGGGTACGCTGCTGGCTTGCCTGCTGCTCCTCGCGTCGCTGGCGCCCGGCGCGGTGCGCCCGGAGCTGGAGTGGCGCGAGCACTTCAACGGCTCTGACTACTACATCAGCCGGTCGAATGGCGACGCCCGCAGTAACTGGTTCGAGGCGCGGGAGATGTGTATGGAAGGGGGCGGAGACCTGGTCACCATCAACACACAGGAGGAGGACGCCTGGATCGAGCGGATGAGCACTAACTACAACGGCGATCTGTGGCTCGGCCTCAACAGGTGGAGCGGCGACTGGCGCTGGGCGGACGGCGGCCTATCCGATGTCGATAATTGGCCCGTTGATGGCGGCCTGGACCTCGATCCGGGCCGGGAAAGGGGAGACGGGGGCGAGGATCGAAGGGGTGAAGTCCGGGACCGGGGCGGAGATCGGGGAGACCTGGACCTGCTGGCTCGGGGCGGGGTCTGGGGCCGGGGAGAGGTGGGAGACCGGGGAGACCGGGACGTGGGTCGGGAAGGCCGGGGAAACCGGGCCGGGCGCCAGGAGGATAAGTCGGCGGGGAAGGACCGGTGTGCTTACCGGTACTCGTACCGCAGTAATCGGTGGGGGGTCGGCAACTGCGGTGCCGATGCCGGCTTCATCTGCGAGCGGCCCGCCGGGTCCAGCACCCACACGCCGAAGACGACGCTCCCGACACCGGCCGTTGGCGGCTTCTGTCCCGAGGGCTACACGAGCGGCTTTACCCGCCGATGCTACCGGTTCTTCCGCGTCGCCGACCGCCCGCTCTCCTGGAATGAAGCCCGGGAGCGGTGTCTGGCCGAGCCGGTCGCCTGGCCCGACTTGGCGGCGGCGACTTCGACGGTTGAGATTGCAGCGATGACGGCTCTCATCGCCGGGTTTGATATAACTGACAGGTTTCACATTGGGATATACCGCGAGACCCTCTATAGACATGTGTGGACTTGGTGTGATAACACAGCTGTCACTGTCACAAACTGGGCCGATTCCTTCGATGACAGCATGTATGGTACTGGCTACATCTCTCGGAATCAGGAACCAGCGGGGAGCTGGAATGTTAACAGGTATGGGGTGGATGAATACAACGGCTATGTTTGCCAGGGGATAAGGGACTCCAAGAACTGGATATCAACGCCAGGGCCTATGCCCCCAAACAACTGCAAATACGGGTATTTGCCATATCTAGAGGGCTGCTACAAAATGCTCCTCAAGCGCATGACTTGGCACCTGGCCAAGGATTCGTGCGAAAGCGAAGGTGCGACGCTTGTTGATATTGATAGCAACGAGGAGGCTGCGGCTATCGAGTACATCATCTGGGTGCAGAAGGAGTCGGCGGCCTGGACCGGGCTCTTCTACCGGTCCGATCGCAAGGAGTACAGGTGGTCCAGTGGACTGTACGTCGTCTTCGTTAAGTGGGGGGTCAACCAGCCTGTGGAGGGCGGCGGGTGTGTGGCCGCGTACTCCTCAAACGGACACTGGTACAACCGCGCATGCTCAGATAAACTCCCCGCCATTTGCAAAATCACCTCCAAACCGGGACTCACCCACCCTCCGTATGGCCCCGGCCGCTGCCTCACGGACCGTTGGTTTCCGGTCGGAGACAGCTGTTACTACGTGTGCACGGCAGGCGCAGCCTGCAACGGGAAGTGGTCCGAACAGGGTGCCGAGTGCGCCAGCCTGCACCACTCAGCGACGCTTGGTTCCATCCACGACATGGTCAGCAACGAAATCGTCTACAAGGCGCTGCTGGCCTCGGCGGCAGCGGCGGCAGGAGCGTCGCCGGTGGTAGGAGCGTTGCCGGCGGGAACAGTGGCGTCGGCGGCAGGAGTGTTGCCGGCGGGAGCAGCCTCGCCGCCGGCAAGTACATCCCCGGGCTCCGCCTGGCTGGGGCTGTACCGCTCGCGGCAGGACGGCGCCTGGCGGTGGGCGGACACATCGCCGGTGCAGTACACCAACTGGGCGCCGGGGCAGCCGGACGAGGACCGGGGCTCCGGGAGGGACTGCGCCTGCATGTTACTGCCGGCGCAAGACATGCGTAATGTCGGCCTGTGGTACTCACACCCCTGCCAGGAGGAGCGGGGCACGCTATGCAAGATGGAGAAGTTGCCGGAGGCTCCGACGGTAGCGCCGGTTAACGGGACCTGCCCCGGCCGGGCGTGGCGGGCGTACGGCACCGTGTGTTATCGCTACCAGCCGGACGTCCTGGCCATCTGGCAGCAAGCGCAGGAGAATTGCATCGACGTCGGCGGAGAGTTGGCCGCAGTGCACACGTGGCGCGAGAATGACGTCATCCACGCTGGGATGTTGGGTGCCACCCACCTACCCGGCACTAGGAGGCGCGGCTATTGGGTCGGGTTGGCGAGGAAGGGCAAAGGTTTCCCATTTTTCTGGATCGACGGAAGCGAGTTGAACGGCACCACTGACTTCCGGCATTGGGCCAAGGAGCAGCCGAGCGTCAAGGCTGGCCATGACTGCGCACAGGTCGCCATGGACACGTCGCAGTGGAGCACGGCGCCTTGCAACAGTTACCATGGTTACGTCTGCCAGGCCCCGCTGAGCGTCCCGTCGACCCCAGGGTCAGAGGGTGGTAGTGGCGGCGCTAGTGGCACCCTCTCTGGGGGTGGAGTTATGATGGGCGTGATAGGAGGGTTACTTCTTATGGGTGCGCTTTTTAGTTAGGTGGGTGGCTTAGGACCAGATTTTTTTAGAAGAATGGGGGCAGAGCAGTTAGTGGATCCCTCTGTGGCGGTGCCGTTGCTGGCGTCGTGATGGGCGTGATGGGCGCGCTTCTTGGGTTGCTTCTTATTGATGCGCTTTTTAGCTAGGTGGGCAGCTTTTTTTTAGAAGAATGTGAACATAGCCCACTCCAATTCATACCGGCTATCCAAGTTCCAAGTTTCAAGTTTGTTTGTTTGTTGTTTTATGTCCTAGCAACATCTAAGGTAATATCTGGGTCGACGGAAGCGAGTTGAAGAGCACCGACTTTCAGCCAATACAAGGAGCATTCGACCATCGAGTCTGACCACGACTGCGCACAGGTCGCCATGGACACGTTGCAGTGGAGCCCGGTACCTTGCGACAATAGACTAAATCACCATTCCGACTGTGAATGCGCTGACAACGGTGTTGGCAGCAAAGCAAAGGTGTACAGCCATTGAGTTTGCTGATACACATAAGGCAAAACTTCGATTTGATTAAAAATTAATAAAAATACATAACAATTTGGCACAAACATGGACGGATGGATGCAATATAATAATATAATGACTATGTTTAAGACACAACTCTCCATAATTAAGCGTTTTGAGCTAAGAAACATACAATTTCAGTCACTTTACATGCTGATGTTTACATCACCATTGATTAGACATAGGTAAATCGTGTTCTAAATATTAAAATGTCAAATGTGTGAACAAAAACTTGTTTAAAAAAAATATATAACCAATATCTGATTAACCCTACTCATTTTCTATTTCTACATATGTCATTAACCATAGGATATAAATAAAAACATGAATAAAATATGTAAAACTGACTCTGGCTATGGCTCTAACACTAGTCTGAGTGCTCAGATGTGTCTAAATCTAACTGCACATGGCATAAGATGTGCTGATTATATTGATGTAAATGCAATGCTGGATAAAAGATTAATATCTTAATTTATTATGAATTGTTAGTTAGTGTTCTATGTTTCAAACAAGAGCTGAGATGAGCTGAAACTACCACATTTCATAACTGCATGCAGTGTATTAGCCATGTGCTTCTGGTGGGTTTGTTTTGCTTTGACGCATCCCACAATGCACCATGCCACTGGAATGGCGATGTAGTATATTAGCATGGTTGTCTACCAGGCCCCGCTGAGGATCCCGTCGACCCAGGGGTCACAGGGCGGTGGCGTCGGTGCTAGTGGTGCCCTCTGTCGGGGTGGTGTTGTTATGGGCAAGCTGGCAGGGTTGCTTCTTATTGGTGCACCTTTTAGTTAGGTGCGCGGCTTAGGATCAGATTTTATTTGAGAAGAATGGTGACACGGTTGACTTCAATTCATGCAGGCTATCCAGGTTTCAATGCATATGTATATATGGCGTATTTTAATGTGTGTACAACCAGTCACTTAAATTGTTGTTGCCTTCCCTTGCAAGCATCCAGTGCGGAAGGTCAGGCATTCGAATCCTGAGCAGAGTCAAATTAATGACTTACAAAATGTATAATTTGTCGCCACCTGGTCTAGCACTCAGCATTACTAGGATAGGGCAAGGACTGGTTAGCTCTCAGTATCAGCATAATGTGGCTGAGTGGAATATCGGTTCATGGTGTCGGAGGCCTGGTCTCCAAGTAACCATGAGTGCACATTGTCACAAGTCTGTACCAATCCTGATGTGACCTCAGATGTTGCTAGGGCATAAACCGCAACAACAAAACAAACAATCAAAATAAAATAAACAAACAGTAATACTATAGCTTAGGAGAATACAGCCACGCTCTTATCTCGTTCTTTACCCAAATTATCAATTTTTAAGTCATTGGTTTGACTTGACCAGGCAGGATTCGAGCCAACAAACTCATGGGTTCGGATCTCCCGATCTCCCAAAACAGGAGACGGACGCTCTACTCATTCTGGGCGCGGGGGCATAGGTATAGTGAGTGTATATGATTAGATCTTTGCAGCAGCCATCGCACTACCACCTGTGAATTATCCATGTTATAGCTAACATGTCCAATTGTTCATCTATCATGGTGTTCTCTGAGGTGGAGTGGTTAGAGTGTCGGACTTTTTTCTAGAGGTCGGACTCCTAATCTGAAGGTCAGTGGTTCGATTCCCCATGCCCCCAACTCTTCCAATTAGGATTTCCACTGCTGTGTATAACTTACAGCGACATCAAAGGCCAGTTGCTCTCATACCATGTCTATGTGGTGTGGGAGGTTAAAAATCCTTTGGGTCAGTAAAAGTGTAGACTCAGGCTTTCTATCGACAAACTGTCTAATGGTGAAAACAAGTCTATTCAGACATATCCATGATAGGTAGTATAAATCTTCAAGAAAAAAAGAAAAAATCTATATTGTTGTTGCTTTGGTTAGTATGTTGTGGTAATTGTCAATAGAGCAGGAAGACCAGTGCATCAGCAGTAATAATGTGTAATTCAGAGAAATAAAACCACTTGAACAAAAAAGAAGTATGCAGTATCTCTTCAACTGACTGACTGACTGACTGACTGACTGACTGACAGATTGACAGAGCGAGGAAATTAATAATCTAACAACATAAACACAGAATGGGTGTAGACACTTCTGGAAGCGTTCCCACAATACAAACCGGCCACGGGTCTCCGAATTGGTAGAACGCAGGTCTCTCATGTGGGAGATCTGGAGTTCAATTCCCTGTTCAGTCAAACCAGTGACTGAGAAAATTGATACTTGTCGCTTCCTAGCTTGGTGCTCAGCATGCTGCCCCAGTCACATACATGTTAGTGGACATAGTTGAATGTAGGTGAACGTAGTGGAGGCTAACGTGGGTCAAACATGGTGTAAGTATGTTAAACAATGTTGAAATATGTTAAGGTATGCCAGGTTTTGATATGGATAAATATGTTACAGTACGGATAAATATGTTATGGTACGGATAAATATGTTACAGTCCGGATAAATACATTACGGTACGGATAAATACATTACGGTACGGATGCCGGTAAGTTCAACTATATTAGCCTCAACTACGTTCACCTATGTCCACTAACAGCTATGTGACCAGCGCTTTGTCCAACTGTGCTAGAGTAGGCTAGAGCACGCTAGACAATGCTAGAGTATGTTAGAGTATGCTAGAGTCCATTAGCATCACAGATGTAAATTCAGCCTCTAACGTAGCTCTTTTGAACATGTTCAAAAATTAAATCGGACATCACAGCTAACCCATGTTATTACCAAGTTAACATTACGGAGAAGTATGGATGCCGGTACGTTCAACTATGTTCAACTATGTTAGCCTCCACTATGTTCAACTACGTCCAGTAATCTGTATGTGACCGGGGCATCAATAGGATAGGGTAAGGACTGGTTAACTCAACTTCAGGATAATGTGACTGACGGCTGGCACTGGTGGCCTGATTTCCCAGTGGGGCAGCACAATAAAGTCACCATGAGTATGCACTGTCACAAGTCAGTACCCGTCCTGATATTACCTTAGATGTTGCCAGGACGTGAAACTCCAACAACCAATCCACCAACACAATACAATAGACAGACAGGCAATGGGGCAGCGGACGTAGGCAAACACCCACAATGCTTAGCGCCGGCACGCGCCCGGGCTCTGAGGAAGCGCCCCTGGTGGCGCCGCAGTGTGGCAGAATGCGGAACTACTCACGTGGGAGCTGTTCCGACTAATGAAAATGGTGAAATAACGCCCCGCACCGGGCTAGGCGGGATTACATTGTAACCGGTATGATTGGCGGGCATGTCCCGCTAATACCCCTAGAGGGGCCGACCGGTGTAGGACGTTCAAAACACTATGCCGTTCAAAACACTACGGTAGTGTTTTGAACCTACGTTCAAAACACGACGGTAGTGTTTTGAACTTAGGTTCAAAACACTACTGTCAAGTTCAAAACACTACCACTACGTACGTTCAAAACACTACCCAAGTTGAAAACACTAGCTGACCCTGCTGCGGCGTTTGAAGCACGTATTAGTAGTATACGCTGATAGTGCTGCGGCGTTTGAAGCACGTATTAGTAGTATAGAGGGAGTGCACATGACGTCATCACTCAGCGGTTAGCCATCTTGGATTACACTTAATACCACCTATGGTGCCCCCTCTCTTATAGCAAGAACACTACCTCCACCATTGGCTCTACCTATAGGCCGCCGAAGTATGTGGCACCACCTAGTGGGTACTGCCCGAACCTTTCTAATCCTTTGCCAGATCATCTAAAATGTCAACATACTGCGCTTTAGCAACAATCTGATGCTACGTGATTAAAAAAATACTTCCCCTCCATCAAAAAACCCTTTTCCACCAACTTTTGAGGCCAAACTGCTCAAAGCAGTGACAAATAAACCAACAAATCGGTAAATAAACACAATGTAAGACCTTCCAAGCCTTTCATATGTAATCCAATATGGCCACCGGAAGTTGTCTCGTGACACTATTGCAACCCCTCTATACGCTGATAGCGCTGCGCCGTGTGCACCATGTATTAGTATACGCTGATAGTGCTGCGGCATTTGAAGCACGTATTAGTAGTATACGCTGATAGTGCTGCGGCGTTTGAAGCACGTATTAGTAGTATACGCTGATAGCGCTGCGGCGTGTGCACCACAAACGTCAAACGTCATCCCTCCCTCCCTCCCTGTGTGTGTCTCTGTGGCTATGTGTGTGTCTCTGTGTGTGTCTCTGTGTGTGTGTGTCTCTGTGTCTCTGTGTGTGTCTCTGTGTCTGTGTGTGTCTCTGTGTGTGTCTCTGTGTGTGTCTGTGTGTGTGTCTCTGTGTATGTGTGTGTCTATGTGTATGTGTGTCTCTGTGTTTCTGTGTGTGTGTCTGTGTGTGTGTGTCTCTGTGTCTGTATGTGTGTCTCTGTGTCTATGTCTGTGTCTCTGTGTGTGTCTGCGTGTGTTTCTGTGTGTGTGTCTCTGTGTCTCTATGTGTGTGTCTGTGTGTGTCTGTGTGTCTCTGTGTGTGTGTCTCTGTGTCTGTGTGTGTGTCTCCATGTCTCTGTGTGTGTCTCTTTGTCTGTGTGTGTCTGTGTGTGTCTATGTGTGTGTGTCTCTGTGTGTGTCTCTGTGTCTGTGTGTGTCTCTGTGTCTGTGTGTGTCTCTGTGTCTTTGTGTGTGTCTTTGTGTGTGTGTCTCTGTGTATCTGTGTGTCTATGTGTGTGTCACTGTGTCTTTGTGTCTGTGTGTGTGTCTCTGTGTCTGTGTGTGTCTCTGTGTGTGTCTCTGTGTCTTTGTGTATGTCTCTTTGTGTGTGTCTTTGTGTCTGTGTGTGTATGTGTGTGTCACTGTGTCTTTGTGTCTCTGTCTCTTTGTCTGTGTGTGTGTCTGTGTGTGTCTATGTGTGTGTCTCTGTGTGTCTGACTGTGTCTGTGTCTCTGTGTCTGTGTGTGTGTTTCTGTGTGTGTCTCTGTGTCTGTGTGTGTGTCTCTGTTTCTCTGTGTGTGTCTCTGTGTCTGTGTGTGTGTCTCTCTCGGTGTCTCTGTGTCTCTGTGTGGGAGGGAGGGAGGGAGGCAGGGACGGAGGGAGGGAGGGAGAGTGTCTGCATGTGTGTCATGCTCTCAGAGACACACACACAGACACATACACACACAGAGACACAGAGCCAGACACACACACAGAGACACACAGAGACACACACATAGACACACACAGAGACACAGAGACACACACACAGACACAGAGACACACACAGAGACACAGAGACACACACAGACACACACACAGACAAAGAGACACACACACAAGCACAGAGACACACACAGAGACACAGAGACACACACAGACACACACACAGACACAGAGACAAAGTCCCATGAGTGTGCACTGTCACAAGTCGATACCCGTCCTGATATGACCTTAGATGATGCTAGGACGTTAAACAACATCCAGCAACCGGCTGACCCACATTACTACATACTGCTCCACCCTAAGAAAATAGAGTAGTGTTTTGAACTTAAAGGTAGTGTTTTGAACTTAAGGATAGTGTTTTGAGCGTGGCCACAGTGGTGTTTTGAACTTACCATCAACCAGGTTAAAAACACTACCGTAGTGTTTTGAACCTAGGTTGAAAACACTACCGTAGTGTTTTTGTGGGGTAGTGTTTTGAATTTACTACACCGGCACCAGCGAAAGGTCACAGCCTGCGCATGCGTAGGTCAAGGTCGTTAATGACACTTCTTGTGTGAATGCTATCCTTCAGGGTGTCTCCATACGGGTGTGTATGCGGTGTTTGTTGGCGTTTTTGTTTGTGTTTTTTTGGGGGAGGGGTGTAAATATGTACATTCCACTGCTGGTCTTCCGAAGATAGAATACAGCCTAGAGGGCCCGACCGGCACCAGCGAAAGGGCACAGCCTGCGCATATATAGGTCAAGGTTGTTAAGAACACTTCTTGTGTGGATGCTATCCTTCGGGGTTTCTCCATACGGGTGTGTATGCGGTGTTTGTTGGGCGTTTTTGTTAGGCTTTGTGTGTGTTTTTATAATAAAAAAATATATTTTTATTGATACAGTATTTATTCTGCCCATAGTGTGTAATCTCCCGTGAGGGTGCTTGTTTTCAAAGCTGGACAGCTGTGAGGAATGTTGTGGTGTATGCCTGGGTTCCGGTTCCGGGTTGGTATCTGGGACATCCACCAGCATTTATTTAAGTAGTTAATATCTATGTTAGGTTTTTGGTTTTTTTTGTTGTTGTATTTATAACTTCCTATTATATAACTAATATCATAGTCTAGTATGAACATCTAGTGAGATGGTAATAGGCTTGTGGATGAGGACGTGATCCCAGAATTTGTTTGTTTGTTTTGTTTGCAGCTTTCCTTTCACTTGTGCCCTGTCCCTAGTTAGTGCCTAGATGTGCCAGAACACATCCATACTCTTCGGGTCTGTGACTAGGTAGGTCGGCTGCAATGTTAAATTGTTAACCATAGTTCTAACATCATTGTCCCTGACTTTTGGTTTTACCATGTTCCTTTCACCTGTGACCTGCCCCTAGTTGGTACCCGGGTGTGCCAGAACATGCCCATACCCTTCGGGACTGCGACCTGGCGGCGGGTTGTGGTTTTTTCTCATGCCATAGTGTATTATAGGTTGGGTTCGGTGAACATGATTGGTCTGTCCGTACCTTTCGTGATTTGTGCCAGAACACATACCAAGGTGGACTGTGGCCTCATTTCTTCCGACCCTCCCAGTACTTGCTTTGGGGGTGGTTTGCAACCTTATGACAGAGAGTGGTTGCAGAACTGCAACATTTATAGAGAGGCTCCAATAAATCGGCCCAATCTTTGGTTGAAGATTTATCTTCAGTAGGGAGTGTTGTAGAAGCTGTGGACATCTTTACAACGTTGTAACGGCGAAGCGTTGAGTCAGCCCCAAATCTCTTCGGTCCGGCGGTAGTTGAGCGGTAGTTGCGCACTTGTATCCAGTCGACAGCAGCAAGGGTTTTGAGGAAGGGCAGATAAAGATGGGTGCAGCGGTGCTTCCAGCAACGACAACGAAGTGAGAGAAAACATAAAGGTACAGGGCCCCACCCAAGCACACAACTCCCCAGGTCAGGGGGAGGAGTATGCCTGGGAGAAAAAAAAAGGGTAGAGTCCAGGAAAGAGAAGTGAGGAGAGTTGAGTCAAAGGACCGTGTCTATTTGCTCTATGGTGACCAGCCGGTGGGCCATAGACACGGACAGAGTAAGAGTAGAGAGTGAAATGCCAGCGGGCTCCCCCTCCTGGAACTCTTTTCAGACATATCAAGGAGGAGCAAGGCCAGCGGACAGGAGATAGAGAGAGGTGTGGACGAAGTGTGGTCCGGATAGCAAGTGCCTCCCAGTACTCCAGATGGCTGTGTATTTATAGGTTTGATGTGCACCCTCTTTCATGGCCTGTCCTTGGCATCTGTGCTCTTTCACAGTTTGCCTTGACTGCGCCCAGTCAGGTGTTATTTGGTGCCCTTATGATGATGTATGGTTTTTATTTGTTCTTTTTTATGAATTCTTTATAGACCTCCAGTTTCTTGATTGCTCTGACTGGAGGTGGTTGTTTGTTCCAGGCTTGCACGACCCTGACTAACACACTTCTCTCATGTATTTTATTAATGCTTGTGGTTTCTTTTAGCACTGGTACACCTGTATGTCTGGTGTTTCTACCAGCACTCGCTGTGAGACCTTGTTGTGTGGTGTAGCGGTGTGCAAGTAGCTTGAGGTGTAGTTCTCTTCTATTTGTGTGTGTGTAAATATTTACATTCTGTTGCTGGTCTTCCGAACATAGACTCCATCATTTAAAGCTGCATGGTCTTGATTTTCTGTCATTTTTCTGATACCCCTCCTACCCCCCCCCTCCTACCCCCCCACCCCTCCTACCCTCCCCCACTCCCCTTCTTGTCCCCCACCCCCTCCTACCCTCCCCCACGCCCTCCTACCCTCCCCCACTCCCCATCTTGTCCCCCACCCCTCCTACCTCCCCACCCCTCCTACCCTCCCCCACCCTCCTACCCTCCCCCACTCCCCATCTTGTCCTCCCCTTCCTACCCCCCACTCCCCTTTGTGTCCCCCCACCCAGCCCCCTCCTACCCCTACCCCACCCCGTCCTCCCCTAGACCATCTCCTCCTCCACATACCCCACCCCCCCCCCACCTACCCCCTCCTACCATCCCCCACCCCTCCTCCTACCATCCCCTCCCTCCCACCCCATCCCTCTCCTCCATTCCCCACCCCTCCTTCTCCCCCCCCCATCCTCACACCCCCACCCCTCCCTCCCTCCACTCCCACCCCCCACCCCCCCTCCCTCTCCTCCCATCCCACCCCTCCCTCCCTCCCCCTCACCCTCCCTCTCCACCCATCCCCCACCCCTCCCACTCCTCCCACCCCCACTCCTCCCATCCCCCTACCCATCCTCCCATCCACCACTCCTCCCACCCCCACCCCCTCCCTCTCCCCCTATCTCCCATCCCTCCCTCTCCTCCCATCTCCCACCCCCTCATCCCATCCGCCCCCCCCACTCCCCCACCCCCTCCTCCCCACCCCACCCCCTCCCTCTCCCCCACCCCCACCCCTCCATCTCCTCACATCCTCCACCCGACTCCCTCTCCTCCCACCCCCCACCATTCCCACTCCTCCCACCCCCACCCCAACCCCCCTCCCCCCCACCCCCACCCGTCCATATCCTCACATCCGCCACCCCCCTCCCTCTCCTTCCATCCCCCAACCGTCCCTCCCCTCCCCCCCCCACCCATCCCTCTCCTCCCATCCCCACTCCTCCCCCCCACCTCTCCCTCCCCTCCCCCCCCCCACTCCTCCCACCCCCACCCCACCCTCTCCTACCACCCCCCCCCCCCTCTCACTCCTCCCACCCCCCACCCCACCCTATCCTCCACCCCCACCCCTCTCACTCCTCCCACCCCCACCCCCTCCCTCGCCTCCCATCCCACATCCCTCCCTCTCCTCTCATCCCCCACCCTCTCCGTCTCCTCCCATCCCCCACCCCTCCCTCCCCTCCCATCCCCCACCCCTCCCCCTCCTACCCTCCCGCCCCCCTCCACCTCCTACCCTCCCACTCCCTTTCCCCCCACCCCCCCCCCTCTCCCACCCGTCCCCCTGCAGTTCCAGCTCACCTCTCCCATATACAAAGCCTCCTTTCACGCCGTTACCCATGCTCCCCCTCCATCTCACCGCTGCGTTCGCCGCGTGACGTCACCACAGTAGTTGCAACGTGGAACGCCGTCTTCAATCCCAATATCGACATGTTGGGGCTGGCGTCTTGACCGCTGTGCCACCTCATTCATCACTGGCGACGCGTGTTACTAAAGGCATTAAAGCTGCCTAGTCCGATGGTTTTGAGTTTCGGCCATTTTTATGAGATAAATATATTAAATTGATTGTTATAATCTACCTTACTTTAGTTTGTGGTAACTTTTGATCTTAAATGGTTAACTTTGGAGATATTTGAAGCGCAAACATGCCAAATTGATTTTGGCAAGCACGCCAAAACTCTGACCACATCTAAGCTTATGCAGTAACAGGTTCTATTAAATTGCCTCAGAATTTATTCCCTTCTATGTGACAAGAAATTGTAAAGTCGACGGGTGGCGGTTTGAGTGGTGTGGACAGGCTAATAAGAAATCACTACAGGCAAGGAAGGAAAGTAGATAAAGAGTGAAAGGTAGGAGAGTGAGACTCTCTCATTTATTACTTTTATAGTTTCCATAACAAGATGGTGGTGATCACATGATTCAATCTTCCAATCCCTAACAAGCATTCCTCTATCCACCAATGAGGGTTCAATATCCCTGTTGCCAAGGCATGGTTTAGATCTGTATCTGGGGCAGGGATCCATAAATAACTCTTGAGGGGAGGGGGTATGTGAGGCAACTTCTCAAAGACTGTCCCACCTAAGAAGTGACCCTCTCTCTACTATTTTACTATACGATTTCTATCCTTTATGAGTAATAGCACACCAACTCCACATATCCCTTATATGCCTTTGGTTTTATATACTATTTACCATTTTATAGACAAATTTGCAATTTATTATAGTAGAGTTCATATATCATATATCGGAAAACTTTACAAAATGTTTACTAAGTGCACCAATATCTAAGTTAGATATGTAGAATCAAATCAAGATGATTCCTTTTGTTTAGAAAATTTGATGTCTTCAGTGGACTAGGCACTTTTAAGTACTGATGAAACACTTCCTTCCGCATTTTTGCAGATTTCATCACGACAAAGGACAGGTTGGTTGGTGGAGTTTTATGTCCTGCCAACATCTACGGTCATATCAGGATTGGTACCGACTTGTGACAGTGCGCGCTCATGGCGACTTTATAGTGCTGCCCCAGGACAGGACATCCCCCCCTCCTCCCGCTTGTATGTCTTTAGCACTGCTAGAACTTGTAGAAAAGATTCACGCCAAATCTTCACCGGAAATGAGATTTGCATTTTAAAATTTGTGTTTTTATCTGAGGTGATTTTCATACCTGATTAACTCTCAAACTAACTTTGAAACATAACAACAAAAACAGTCCCCAAACTTTACAATTTTTGGACTAGAGCTCACCGGGCGCGGTGGCCGAATCGGTAGGCGATTGGGAGTCTGGTTCCCGGTCGAGTCAAATTGATGACTTATAAAATTGATACTTGTCACTTCCTAGCCTGACGTTCAACATCAATAGGATTGTGTACATTGATCATGTGGAAATAAATTTATTATTATTATTATTGTTATTATATAGGGCAAGAACTGGTTAGCTCAGTGTCAGGATAATGTGACTGAGTGGGATATCGGGTCATTGTGCCGACGGACTTATTTCCCAGTGGGGCAGCACTATAAAGTCGCCACGAGTGCGTACTGCCACAAGTCAGTACATGTCCTAATATACCTTAGATGTTGCCAGGATGTAAAACTCCAACAACCAACCGAAGTTTCATAATCACTAATATTTTCAGCTGAATTATATGTAGAAAAAGTCGGTGAAATGTTAGTGATGCATGGTGCAGGAGATTGGTTGGTTGTTGGAGATTTACGTCCTGGCAACATCTAAGGTCATCTCAGGGCAGGCCTGTCGGAGGAGGGATGTAAGAGCGGATATTCAGGACAGAGATAAGATTGCATAAGGTGCAGCCTGGAATGTGCAGTCGATGCAGATAAGGAAATATCCGCTAACATTGTGTGATCATGTCCAGGCACACAGATAATGCTGTGAGATAGGCAGTGTCGGATATACTTTTTTGTGTGGTAAATATGTTTATTCTGCTGAATAAGTCTGTTGTCCTTACCGAAGTACTGGTCAGCCATTTTTCAATTCAGGGTTATTTACACACAAAATTATATATAGAGTAAGGTATACAATAACTGTTGAATACACAATTTGTCGCATATAGCGCAATGAAATTCTCTAAACCACAAGTTCCATAGGAATATGGCAACAGAAGTGTGACATGACTAGATCAATTATAGTCAGATCAATGTGAGTATTTAATGGTATTTAGAATGTATGACAAGATCAATATTAGTCAGATCAATGTGAGTATTTACATGGTATTGAGAATGTAAGCAGAAGTTATCTTCTGTATTCATTCGGTAAAGTTGTAGTAAGTTTTAATGTAGGGTCTGGTCAGTTGGAGTTAGTCGAGGGGTATATATAAATGTCAGTTTGCTAGAAATATTCTAGTTTACCCTAGTGTGGTTAGTTTATTTTTGTTGTTTTACATCCTAGCAACATCTTAGGTCATATCAGGATGGGTACAGACTTGTGACAGTGCGCACTCATGGCGACTTTATAGTGCTTCCCCACTGGGAGACCAGGCTGCCAGCACCATGACCTGATATCCCACTCAGTCACATTATCTTGACACTGAGCCAACCAGTCCTTGCCCTATCCTAATAATGCCGAGTGCCTGGCTAGGAAGCGACAAGTATCAATTTTAAAGTCATCGGTTTGACTCGACCAGGGTTCTAACCCACGATCCCATGGACTACCAACACGGGAGACGGACGCTCTAACTCATTCGGCCATCCCGTCTGGTCCCTAATGTGGTTAGTTATGTGGGTTTGTTATTTGGAGTTTGCTGTTTTAATGTCGATAGGTGCCTGACAGCAATATGAATTCTGCTGTTGGGGTGGTTTGTTAGTAATACACTAGTTTGTTTGCTTAAAATGTGCTTGATCATTATAATCTACTTTACTTTAACTAGAAGTAATTCTTTCTTTTTTTTTCGAAAGGGATAACTTTGGATATATTTGAAAGGAGTATGTGCATCAAAATGCTGAACACCATAGGATTCAGCAAGACATTTTCTAAAAATGCTAAAATGAAATTGTATCCATATGTCATACAAATACATATAACATTTTTGTGTGTAAATCTTTATTGATGTCGGCTATGACTGGTAGACCAGTGCTTCTGCGCTAAAAACCAAAAACAATTCAGGAATCAAAATGCTTACCAACCCCTTAGAATTGTAAGTCTTCTAAATGGTGTACATCCATGAGTCCTTTAATGCTTACACTTGCATACATACAGGCAATGCACTTACATATACATACACAGGGTAGGTTCAACAACCATACAGCGCGTAGCTTGTTCAGAGTCTTGGTCATGGCAACCAGTGTCATGCAGGGTGATAAACATGGGAAATATTGTGCCTGAAGGCCCAGTCACACCTCACCGGATTGAGCAATGGACAGAATTGTCTAGTCCGGTGGTGATAAGTATCAAAATTATTCAAATATGTCAAAATGTTGCGCTATCGGGTAAATGGCCGCTGGACGAACGGACATGAAACGGACATGAAACTGACAGGAAACGGACAGGAAACAGACATGAACGGATATCCAATGGACGAATCAAAATCAAACCAGACAACAACTGGAGACGTCAGTCCGGCATCATCCATTCCTAGTTTTGTGCATGTTCAAAACTTGTACGGACACAAAACGGACATTGTTTATTTTCTGTCCGTTTCCCCCAATCCAGTGAGGTGTGATTGGGGCTTAAAGCAGGAACCGAGCCCACATCTTGCATTCTGGGCCAGTGTGCTAACCATTACACCACCTAGGCTTCCTGATATCATTACTCTATCCAAGCCCACGTGTCTATATGTCTCATTGCCTGAGAGGTCAGTGCAAAGTACGACAATATCGAGGAGTAAATCTGCGTAAATGTCTTGGCTTCGGGAATTGTATACCTTCCTTGTAACAAACCTTTAAACGACACCATGCACCATCAACCAGACAAGATGGCCGAATGAGTTGAGCGTCCGTCTCCTGTTTTGGGAGATCAGGGGAGTCGAACTCATGAGTTTTTGAGTTTGAACCCCAGCCGAGTCAAACCAATGACTTAAAAATTGATACTTGTCACTTCCTAGCCAGGTGCTTGGGAATTATTAGGATATGGCAAGGACAGATTGGCTCAGTGTCAGGATAATGTGACTGAGTGGAATATCAGGTCATTGTGCTGGCAGGCCTTGTCTCTCAGTGGGGCAGCATTATAAAGTCGCCATGAGTGCACGCTGTCACATGTCGGTACCCATCCTGACATGACCTTATATGTTGCTAGGATGTAAAACAAGCAAACAAGCATGCACCAGCAATAGGTAACACTGATATGTGATTAGCAACAAGACATGAGACAGAACTGTTAAAAGGACGGCAAAATGCCCAACACATATTGTTTCAGAATTTGTAGAGCTTGACTGTAACAGTTATTTAGGGTCCATCCACGGTCTGAGGGTATCTGGGGTCAATCTGTAGCTACTTGTATCGTTCCACCCTAATGAACGTCCTCCATTGTTGGAGTGATGTACGTCGGGCAGCGGAGAATTATTCAGACTTGGAAAGTAGAGCAAACCCAACTATCACTTCAAGTAAATTTGAAGGTTTTTGAGTACGCCTTATACCCTATATTCACTCTATTCACGCGTGACCTAATTCGTCATCAGAATGAGGCTGAGTAAGCGTCGGTATTGGAAATGGCCATAAGACACTACTGTGTGCCGATGTGTATGAATTACTACAGAAATTGAAGGAGTCAAATTTGAAGATATTCACTTTTCAAATATCATATTAATTTTTGCATACCTTTTTTCTATTTATTGGTCAATTTTCATGAAGATTGAGTGATGATCAGATGCATTTCAGTAGGCAATGTAAACAAAGTCACTCACCTTGGCTGCCAATCTTTCCTTAAATTCAAAATTGCATAACTTTCTTAATATAGATATATTAAAAAAATATATGTTAACCCTTTTAAAGCTTTTATTAATTTGTAATTACTAAGACTAGTTGTTTAACTGTGTTGCACAGATAGCTATGCTGACAGTGCTGCATTACATGATACCACCATAACTATGCAGACTTGAAGTTGACAGTCACATTGTAGTTAAAGAATGGGAAAAATCACCATGCAAGAGTCACCCACCCAATCTTCCTGAAAATTGGCCAATAGATAGAAAACAGGTATGCAAAGATGAATATGTTACTTTAAAAAATGAATACCCTCAAATCTGAGTGATTTCGAGAGGTTTTGGTCGACAACAAATATTCACATCACTTTACATACAGCGGCGCCTCGCCGAAGCGTAAATGCCCTCGGTCTGGTTTCAACATGGCCGCGGCATGAATAGGGTGAATAAGTCCACCTTTTCCTTTCCTCTGTGACATCACACAACTAGTAAGAATAGCCACGTGATTGTATAGATGTAATGGTGCTGGACAGATCAATATCCCTGCTTATCAGGGTCGATCGACCAGAACTAGCCCATTCTAAGTGCAGCAGTGTTGATCTTTCTGCAATATGGATACTTTAATATACATAGAATAGTTATCTAATGGGAAAGTCATGTGACCGGATCTTCTAAAGGGCATGTACCATGACCAAAACAAGTTTACTTGGTCACAAATATTATGATAAAACATGACCAGTCATTTGCATAGCTTGAACCCACCTATTCTCTATGAGTTATTTAGGGTTCAACCATGGTAATCACATACTGTCACACCCCATCATACCCTGTCAGGTCCAGTCAAGGCCTGTCACACCTTATCAGACCATGTCACACTTTATCATACCTTATCATAACCTGTCACGTCCTGTCACACCGTAACACATCCTGTCACATCATGTCACACCTTATTGCCCTCTTCACGCCCTGTCACACCACATCACACCATGTCACACCTTATCGCACCCGCTCCCGTCCTGTCACACATTATCACATCCTGTCACGGCCTGTCACACCTCATCACATCCTGTCACATCATGTCACACCTTATCGCCCTCTTCCCGTCCTGTCACACCTCATCACAGCAGGTCACACCTTATCGCACCAGATCACGTCCTGTCACACCGTATCACATCCTGTCACATCCGGTCACACCTCATCACAACCTGTCAAGTCATGTCACACTTATCGCACCCTGTCAGATCCTGTCCTACCCTATCACGTCCTGTCACACCTCATCACACCCTGTCACGTCCTGTAACACTTATCGCACCCTGTCACATCCTGTCATACCCTATCACGTCCTGTCACACCTCATCACACCCTGTCACGTCCTGCCACACTTATCGCACCCTGTCACATCCTGTCATACCCTATCCCGTCCTGTCACACCTCATCACACCCTGTAACGTCCTGTCACACTTATCGCACCCTGTCACATCATGTCATACCCTATCACGTCCTGTCACACCTCATCACACCCTGCCATGTCCTGTCACACTTTATCACACCCTGTCACGTCCTGTCACACCTCATCAAACCCTGTCACGTCATGTCACATTTTATCACACACTGTCACGTTATTTATATTCACATAACACATGGGGTAGCCCATATATATATATATATATATATGCATTTTTATATATTATCTTTGAAACATTAAATATCACGCACTTATACATGTAGTTTACACTGCTCTCAGCACACCCATCTGTCCATTTTATCTATCAGATACTAATGAGAAAATACTATAAAATGAAAATGTTGCATTTCCGGTTCCCCATTTTGACAGCGCTGTCAGCGGGAGTTCTAACGGACCAATGGAACATGACCTTAATAAGAGGGCAGCGGTACCAGTGCAGAGGTGGGCTATAAATAGGGCTAATCTGGGCATGCGCAGTCCAGGATTAATGTTGCTCAAAGCAGGTCTCCCAGCTTTCCATCTTCTCAAGAACTGTGTTCCCAAATACAGTTCACACGAACACAGTTGGTAGCAGGTTTTTAATTTATTTTTTGTTGGGGTATTTTTTTGTTACATTCGTTGTTTAATCAGCGGAAATTTCAATCACGGATAATTGGTCTGCTTAATTCCGCTGCTCCTTGTCCTCTGCTACATATATAAATCTTCGCAACTAGAATTCAAAAACTTACTAAGAGCACATCTGAGTAGCCATCTGATTGGGCAGCCCCTGATATAGTCACAGGAAAGGATGTTCCATTTGGTTGGTTGTTGGAGTTTTATGACCTGGCAACATCTAAGGTCATATCAGGACGGGTACTGACTTGTGACAGCGCACAATCATTGCAACTTCATAGTACTGCCCCATTGGACGACCAGGCCATCAGCACCATGACCTGATATCCCACTCAGTCACCTTAAATTACTTTGGCGTGACAGGGCGCTACTTTCCTGACATTGAGCCAACCAGTGCTTGCGCTATCCTAATAATGGCAAGCACCTGGCCAGGAAGGGAAAAGAATACATTTTTATCTCATTGGTTTGACTCGACTAGGGTTCGAACCCATGGGTTCGAGTCCCATGACCTACCAAAACGGGAGACGGACGCTCAACTCATTCGGCCATCCCGTCTTGTCAACGATGTTCCATGGCCACCAAACCCTTGGCCTCCATTCTCCGCATTTACTCGTTGTCTGACCCTATTTTGGGAGATTGTCGGGGTTCGAACCCATGAGTTTGTGGGTTCGAAACCTGGTCGAATCAAACCGATGACTTAAAAATTGATACTTGTTGCTTCCTAGCCTGTTGCTGGCATTACTAGGATAGGGCAAGGACTGGTTCGTTCAGTGTCAGGATAATGTGACTGAATGGGTTATCAGGTCATTGGTGCTGGTGGCCTGGTTTCCCAGTGGGGCAGCAGTATAAAGTTACCATGAGTGTACACTGTCACAAGTCGGTACCCTTCCTGATATGACCTTAGATGATGCTAGGAGGTAAAACAACAACAAAGAAACAAACTTGTTGTCTGTCCTCCATTATCTCTAGTCAACCCCCCCACACATGACAGTGATTGATAGTCCATATACATTTTTTAAAAACCCAATGCAGTAGATGGGTGTGTGAGTCCTACTGCTTCTCACTAGCCACAGCTGGCCCAACGTGTTACTGACAACCCCACCCCAACAGCGGGACTATCAACACTAAAGCCCCTGTCACACCTCACCGGATTGGGGAAATGGAAAGAAAATGAACAAAGTCCAGTGGAATACGTCAATGTTTGGTTTCTATATGGTCAGCATCCGGCGTTTCCGTTCTGTGTCTGGTGATGTCCGGCGTCTACGGTGGCAAGTTTTGAACATGCACAAAACTTGGAACGGATGCCGCCGGATTGAATTCTATGGTTCTTGTCTGGTTTGAGTTTGTTTAGTCTGCTTATCATCCGTTGGCTATCCGTTCATGTACATTTCATGTCCGTTTAATGTTCGTTCGTCCGGCGGCCTTTGACCCGATATCGCAACATTTCGACACATTTTGATACATTTTGATACTTATCCCACCCGAACACCACCGGACTAGAAAATTCTTTGTCCGGTTCCGTCCATTGCTCAATCCGGCACAGTGTGACAGGCACTTAAACAGCAAACTGCAATGAACAAGCTGCAACTAACTAACCACAATGGGCTAACACTACGATATTCCTATCCAAATGAGAGTAATAATATATTCCTTGTCAAATTCCAACTGAATGTCTAACTGCCCCATACCATATCATACATTAAAACTTAATATAACTTCGCCTGTTTTAGCCCTGCGCCAAAGACTTTACACTGCAGGCAGCATACATGACCTTTTAACTAAAGTAAAAATAAGAAGCTATTTTAGCCTTTTTGAGGACAGCTGGTCTGTACCACCTCATATAGTTTATTAAACCAATTTGATCATCATCATCATCATCATCATCATGCTGTCGGTTGCGATGCGACAAAGACTGCTTTCATTACTTGACTGCTGCTCTCCATTTAGCTCTCTGCTGTGAGAGTGATGTCCATGAGTCGGTCTTAATGTCTCTCAGCTTCAGGTGATGGTATCCTTGAACCGGAGTCCAGGGCGCCCTCTCTTTCTGTAACCAGAAGACAGTTGAGAATAGAGGATCTCCTTTGGTAGCCCATCTGATGACATCCTCATGAGGTGTCCAGTCCACCGGAGATTCTTTTTGATCAGAAGATCTTCCATAGAGGGGAACCCCGTCCGTTTGAGTATTTCCTTATTTGTCACTTTGTCCTTCCAGGTTGGCCTCATGGTTGAGCGCAGATGTCGCATCATGAAGGCATGCAGCTTTTTCACCTGTCATCTGTACACTGTCCAGGCCTCGGCTCCATATAGTAGGGTGGATAGCACGATTGCATGGTAGATCTTGCCTCCCAACCGGCCTATGGCAGCTACTAGTTGATCAAATAATAATAATAATAATAACCGTTAACTTTTATCTAGAATTCTATTTCCCTTGACCACAAATTATATCATCGTGAGCTTTTTAAATTCATTTAAACTGTGATGTTATAATGGGCTACGTGCTGACGCTCAACTTATTCGGCCATTCCGTCTGGTCCTTCTCACATAGTGCATTTTGGCGAACATTTAAAACATTATCCAAAATAAGTGAATATTTAGTGAACTGTACCCCAAGGCCACACACACACTCACAGTCACAGACGGCAGTTTCCAGACGGCGAAGCTTTCCAGGCCTGCGTAGCGGCGTTGCTATGGCAACACTTCTGGGGGTTGATAATTTCTTAAGCTGTAAAGTTCTTATTGATTACTGAGACGGAGAATATCGAAGGAAGCTCAGACAAGTCTTAAAGTCAGGACTGGACGCGGTGGTCGAGTCGGTAGAGCGCGGGCCTCGCGTGTGGGAGATCGGGAGTTCGGTTCCCGGTCGACTTAAACCAACGACGTATACAATTGATAATTGTTGCTTCCTGGCTCTGACGTGTGACAGTGCGCACTCATGGCAACTTTATAGTGCTGCCCCACTGGGAGTGGGAAATCAGGCCGCCGGCACCATGACCTGATATCCCATTCAGGATTTAGAGTTATATGGGCCATGGATGCTCAACCCTACTAGTCAATGCATTGGTTCTGCGGTGTGGGTGGGTGGGCAGCCATATCCAATCCTTGAGGGTTCAAGCATAGATAGTAGAGGGCTAGATGGTTAAAGATGCATAGTCCGATGGCTTTGAGTTTCTCTCATTTTCTGAGATAAACATATTAGGTTGTTCATTATAATCTACCTTACTTTAGTTTGAAGTAACTTTTATTTTAAATCGCTAACTTTTGAGATATTTGAAATGGAAACATGCTAAATTAATTTTCGCAAGCTTGCCAAAACTCTATTGCCATAGGCTTCTGCAGTAACAGGTTATATTAATTGACTCAGTAGTCCCTTATATGTGATGCCAAATGCTTAATAAGTGCACCAGCATCTAAGTTAGATATGTAGAATCAAATCTAGATAATTGTTTTGGTTTTGAAAATTTTATGTTTTCCTCGGACTATGCAATTTTAAGTGATGTAATGAAAGGAAAATAATTGGTCATTTTGAAAGCGTGATAATTGTCCACTATCTCTGGTTGCACTAATGAGTGTATTAGTAAATCATATTAATTAAGTCGAGGTTCAAGCACCCCCCCCCCCCCAGACCACCCACATGGGAAGCCAGCCAGTACTCTTATTGATTCAGCCACCATGCTCGTTGAAGAATAAATAACAAAATAGGTCAGTAGATGCATTGGCCTAATAAAAAGAAGATTGATGCCCTCGAGGACACCCCTATCATCCCTCATTATCACGCTTCCAATATGGTGGCTCTATTTTTGTATTGCATTCTGGAAGAGCTTCAAACGGTTTCACTTTACCATCCTTATATATACAATCCTCTGTTCGAGTTTAGATGGCAACTGCACTGTGCGTTGGTCAGTCGTTGTTTTCTGTGCCCGTATGATGGCAGCACAGGCGATGTGTTGATGGTTGCTCTCCAGGAACGATAGGGTAGGCTGTCAGTCCTGGCGGCGGAGTGTGCATCGCTACCGTGTAGTTAACGCAAGGTGGCGCCACCGTCGGGGGCCAACATTAAAGGTATGTGAGCAGTTTTTGGCGTCGAACTCCGCCAAGGACCCTATAATACTAAGACGGCTCACTCAGCCTGTACTGTGTAATCAAAATGATCAAACCCACCACTTGGTGTGCTGGCTATTCTGTTGGTTAAACAGTTGCTATATTATATGTATAAATGTATATATGAATGTGAAAGATGTGTAATGATGGCGATGATGATGATGATTCTGATGATAATGTGTATTTGTTCATAACAATTTCATATTGATGTGTATTCATACTTACCTATCTCATGTATAATATATTTGTATGTGTTTACACGTGAAACACTACCCAGCAGCCGGGCTGATCAAACCCACCACAAGGTGGCACTGCAAAATTTACATTACCATGGGAGAGAAAGGGAGCGAGCCGTCTTAGTATTATAGGGTCTTTGACTCCGCCCAACGAATTACTGATGTTACATAACACATGGACAATGCTATTGGGAAGGTTCCAGAACTACCAGAATGATTTTCTTTTGTGTGTGTATGTGATGGTTTATTTACCATGTCCATACTGAGTAAGTCACATTGCGGCTTGTTTTCATTGGTAGTTTCCTTGTCTTCTTAGCTGTTAGTAATTACGTTAGTTTTTTTTGGTGCCACATTTGCAACATTTTGGTTTTTACCTTCCCCATGTGCTAGTGTTACTGTTCGTAGTCTTACTCAGTTTACGCTGTGACTTTGTGAGGTCGGGGTATGAGGTCATTTGAAGAATTGTTAGGAGTTAGGTCTTGAATGATGATTAGTAAACTATCAATCTGTTTAAGCACATTGAACATTACATAAGACAGACAAAATGTCTTGTCAACTATAAACTTAGCTTGTTTTATAAGAGAAAAAATGTAACCCGTAACGATTGTTTGAGTTGCCCCGAGTAGACATATTCTACTCGGTGCTGCTCCCAATTTTTGCATGAACCGCAGTGACTGGTGATGTACATTATACAGCAGGAGCCACTCCCTTAATTCTACATGATCGGTGCTGTGACTAATACAGCACTGACCAAACTTAGATTATTTAGAATGTCAATTCCGATGGTAAGATGGCTGGAAGACCAGTGCTCCGGCGCTGACAAATGTCATATTCAGATGAATAAATAATTTACCAACAAAAAAAAAATTCAAAAAAAAATGATGGTCATGAATGCACACAGACTACATCAGATGACCTCACATACTTTGTTCTCTAGCGCCTTTATTGTAGTTTTTAGGTTGGATAAAGCTGCATAGTCCGATGAAGTATCAAATTTTCAAAACCAAAACAATTATCCAGAATTGATTCTACATATCTAACTTAGATACTCAGGCACTTATTAAACATTTGTTGCCGTATAGAAGGGAATACCAAGTCAATTTAATAGAACCTGTTACTTCTGAAGTCTATGGTGTCATCAATCAATCAATCAATAGTTCCATCCTCTAGTCGAGGGTTGGATGCAATGGTTCTCCACTTGTCCCGATGGTGTGCTGTTCTGATAGACTGTGAATAATTCAAGCCTGTCCACTGTGAAATATTTGTAAACCATAATGTTCTTGGTCTCCCTCTCCCTCTGCTGCCATTCAGCTTCCCTTCCAACAATGTACGGTATATTGAACTCTGATGAATGATGTGGCCAAAATAAATAAGTTTCTTTGTCTGTATAGTGGCAAACAAGCTTTTCTTATTTTTAATTTTTCTAAGAACTTATAAGTTATAGTTCATAGTTGTCATAGTTTTGGAATAATCTTACATGCCTGTGCTTGAAATATCTCAAAAGTTTACCATCTAAAATAAAAGTTACTTCAGACTAAAATAAGGTACATTGTAACAATCAATTTAACGTATTTATCTCAGAAAAATGACAGAAACTCAAAACCATCGGACTATGAAACTTTAAGCACTAAACCATAACAAGTGCAACTACCTACCTGGTTTTCCAATTCATGTTTCTGCATATGCCAGAATATTTTAATCTATCTGAAGAAACTAACCGTCAATGTGTACTAGTCGTCAATGCGTACTAACCCATCGCGCAGCTGGCATCGGGCTTCTACAGCTCCGCCATCAATCAAAATGTGTCAACGCGTATCAGTGTACTTCATTCTCCATCACTCATTACATTCTCGTCTCACAAGTGTATTCATCACTTAAATGATTTGCGTAAATAACTGCCAGCATCGATGGCTGGAAGGCCAGTGGCTCGTGTGCTGATAAATGCGCTCTTTGGAAGAATAAAATATTTACCAAAAGCCCGCGTTGGAGGGTAGATGCAATGAGCATTTGGAAGAGGGTTCACACAGTCGTGAGGCTGCGTGGGATCACGCGCATGCGCATTAGCAGCAGGACAAAGGCGTATGCAAGTGAGGATGAACAAGGGGCTTTGAAGGGCTTTGCAGCGCTTTGCAGGGATGTGCAGGACTCTGATGGGTTGGGCAGGGCTCGGCTCGGTAGGGCAGGGTAGGGCAGGGATATAGAGGAGTGGGCTGGGCTGGGCTTGGCTGGGCTGGGCAGGGTAGGGCTGCGCTGGACTAGGTAGGGTAAGACTGATCTGGGATGGGAACGGTTGTGCAGTATTGGGCTGGGCAGGGCTGAACTAGGATATATACATGACCGGGCAGGGCTGTGTAGGGCCGGGCTGGGTAGGGCTGAGCAGGGCTGGGCTAGGCAGTACCGTGAACTGCTGTGTAGGGCTAGGATGAGTAGGGCTGGGAAGGGCTAGGCAGGGTTGGCCTGGGTAGGGTTGGGCAGGGCTGGGTAGAGATGGGCTAGGGCTGGGTGGAGCTGGGCAGGGCTGGGCGGGGTGGGGCGGGGAGGGGCGGGGCGGGCGGGGCGGGCGGGGCGGGGCGGGGATGTGCAGGGATGGGCAGGGCTGGGCAGAGCTGGGCTGGGCTGCGCTGGGAAGGGAAGGGCACGGTTGGAAAGGGCACTGTTGGGCTGGGTCGAGCTTGGCGGGGCTGGGATGGGAAGGGCACTGCAGGGCAGGGCAGTGTAACTGCGAGGAAGTCCGAATTGCTTGAGATCTGGTTGACAAGTGACTTTATTACCGGCTACCTCAAACTCGCTTGGGGGGGGGGGGGGGCGTTCCGCTTCAGCTTTCCTTCGTGCGTACATATATATACATATATATATATGACATGCAGGGCATGGTGTGGTGTGGACTGGGCAGGGATGGGAAGGACTGGGCTGGGCTGTGCGAGCTAGGGCTCAGCAGGGCTGTACAGGGTTGTGCAGGGCAGGATGTGGACTGTTGACAGCGCCGTGGGTGACAGCGTGCTGGATATGTGCTTATCAGGGCGGCTCTCAACACAGGGCCCGGCTACTGGAGTGACACGGTGTGATATGTAGGCAGATTGCAGCTCCACCTGTCGGGCCTGTAGGTGTGGGCACCCACTGATCCATCCCCCCCCCCCCCACCACCACCACCATACCCCTTCCAGCCCCCTACCGCCCCGCCTCCCACTCCGCACCCGCCTCGCACCACGCCCCCACCTCCCGCCCCATAGAGGTTTAAGTTTAACTAAGAAAATCCTCAAATGCAAATTGAGGAAACTGGTAAATATACGTCAGAAATGAAGAAGAAAAACACCACCCTAAACCTATATATGCACCATCACTAGAAATGAAGTCATGATAATGTTTGTAACATGTTTTCATTAGAAGGGGATATATCAATTTAGTTAAATTCGTTTTATGATATCATTTGCGTCGTTTTGTAGGTATCAGTTACAAGGTCAGGGAAGATCCTATCATATTACTTGAGCATCATATAAAACAATAATCCTTGTTCCTTATATTAGGGAGAATTTGAGTTTGTCCTTAAATGGGTGTCATACTATCCAGACGGTCCTATGAAATTCAACCTATCCATTCCCTATATGACGTCACAGTACAGACTAATTTGTTTTTCTTGAAGATTTGTACTGCCTATCATGGATAATTCTGAATAGACTTGTTTTCACCATTAGACAGTTTGTCGATAGAAAGCCCAAGTCTACACTTTTACCGACCCAAGGGATTTTGAACCTCCCACACCACATAGACATGGTATGAGAGCCCCCATCCTGATATGACCTTAGATGTTGCTAGGACGTAAAAAACAACACACAAACATGGTATGAGAGCAACCGGCCTTTGATGATGCTGTAAGTTATACACAGCGGTGGAAATCCAAATTGGCAGAAGTGGAGGGAACAGGGAATCGAACCACCGACCTTCAGATTACGAATCCAACCTCGAAAAAAGTCAGACACTCTGACCACTCTGCCAGCGAGAACGCCAACCCACCAGGTAAGGACTGATCCATTCAGAAACACCACACCATGTATTCCACGGTTATTCTACATGCAATGCAGTTGATATATATCTTTTGTTTAAAGTTTATTTATTGGGGTTTTACATCACGGCAACATATATGGT
Organism: Branchipolynoe longqiensis; assembly: GCA_030323885.1. NCBI lineage: Eukaryota > Metazoa > Annelida > Polychaeta > Phyllodocida > Polynoidae > Branchipolynoe > Branchipolynoe longqiensis. The sequence goes on along the minus strand of CM059190.1, from coordinate 42,503,424 downwards.
CATACCAGGAAGGGTACCGACTTGTGACAGTGCGCACTCATGGTGACTTTATAGTGCTGCCCCACTGGGAGACCAAGCGACCAGCACCATGACCTGATCTCCCATTCGGTCACATTATCCTGAGATTGAGCCAACCAGTCCTTGCCCTATCCTAGTAATGCCAAACACCAGGCTAGGAAGTGACAAGTATACATTTTTAAGTCATCGGTTTGTCTCGATCAAGGTTCGAACGCACAAACCCATGGGTTTGATTCCTCTGATATCCCAAAAACGGGGACGGACGCTCAACTCATTTGGCCATCCCGTCTGGTCCCCTGGTCCTGTGACAGGGCTGCTGAGTAACCCAATAAAAAGTGTCAGGGCGCTTGGTAAAGGAAATCAATACATAAATTCTTAATTTAAGAAGTTAAATATATTCTTCACACACCTCTTCGTATTGTCACAGGGGTGATGAAAATAAGAAATATTCCTCCCAGAGCAGGAATCGAACCCACTTCTCTTGCATTCCAGGCCGGTATGCTAACCGTCACACCACCTAGGCTCCCTGATGTCATCACTCTATCCACGCCCACCTGTATATGTGGCTCCTTGCCTGAGAGGTCAATGCAGACTACCACATTATTTGATACCATCTCAGTTATTGGCATCCTCTGATATTTGACCAACTCTACGCCAATATAGATAAATACTGCGCAGTGGAACCACTACCACCACAGCTAATTCCTATTCGAAGCAGGTTTTGTTCGGATGTAGGTAGCCCTACTCTGGATAAGGGTAAGGTGAATATTTTATCTCTGTAACCTCGTGACCGGAATAAAGGTCACTTGCAAACCAGACTCGGACCTGTGCACTTCTCAGTATTAGTCCATGGGTTCAAACCCTGTTCGAGTCAAACCAATGACTTAAATATTGATACTTGTCGCTTCCTAGCCAGACACTCAGCATCATTAGGAGAGGGCTAGGACCGGTTGGCTCAGTATCAGGACAATGTGACTGAGTGGGATATCTGGTAATGGTGCCAGCGGCCTGGTCTCCCAGTGGGACAGCAAGTGCTGTAAAGTTGCCATGAGTGTGCACTGTCACAAGTCAGTACCCATCCTGATATGACCTTAGATGTTACCAGGATGTAAAACTCCAACAACCAGCCAACCTTAGATGTTGCCAGGACATAAGATCCCAACAAACAAAACAAACAGTATTACAGCACCCTCAAATGCAAAGGATTCTGAAATGAGAATTTCCTCGTAAACAAGGTGGTGGCACCAAGTATTTTTCCAACTCAAAATAACAATGGCACATCCCCCCCCCCCTCCACAATAACACCTGCCACCCCGTGTTTCAATTATGTCTGAAATCGGGAGGTTCATTCAATTTGATTGTGTTTATTTGTGCCACGTCCATCTCCTTTCTAAAAGGACAATTGGAAATCCCCCCCTCCCTCCTCAACTATATGCTGTTCAATTGGTTATCTTCATACAGTGCATTCGATGTCAACAATTTTTTAATAACATGGTTGGTTGGTTGTTGGGGTTTTACATCCTAGCAACATATATGGTAATAATATCAGGACGGGTATCGACTTATGACAATGTACACTTATGGCGACTTTATAGTGCTGCCCCACTGGGTTTGTTGTTTGTTGGAGCTTTACGTCTTGGCAACATCTAAGGTGATATCAGGACATGTACCGACTTGTGACAGTGCGCACTCATGGTGACTTTATAATTCAGCCCCACTGGGAGACCGGGCCACCAGCACCTTGACCCGATATCCCGGTCAGTCACATTATCCTGACACCAGGCCAACCAGTCCTTGTCCTATCCTAATAATGCCGAGTGTCTGGCTAGTAAGCAGCAAGTATCAATTTTGTAAGTCATTGGTTTGACTTGACCGGGAATTGAACTCCCGACCTTCCCCATAGGAGGGCTGCGCTCTACCAATTCGGCCACCACGTCCGGTGCCCCACTGGGATATCAGGCTGCCGGCAACATAACCCGATATACTACTCAGTCATATTATCCTGATTAGCAGTGTCAGGATAATGTAATTGTGTGGGATATCGGGTCATGGTGCCGCTAGCCCAGTATCCCAGTGGGGCAGCACTATAAAGTCACCATGAGTGCGCACACTAAAAAATCGGTACCCGTCCTGATATGACCTTAGATGTTGCCAGGATGTAAAACCCCAACAAACAAACAGCATGTGTTTTCCTCGGACATCACTTCGAGTGGATATTCAAATCGATGGTGGCAAACTACGGGTTAGCATTTCCTGATTGCTTAGTACAATTAGCACAGTTGTATGCTCTTTCCGCATTCATTTCTGTGCTCTAATTTACCTGTTTGAAATGTAATTCTTTTACTCCGATACGTTTAAGCACTGTATGACCCCCCCCCCCCCAATAGCCGATGTTTAATTTTTCTGCTGGGTGAGGGGGTCGGTAAACAAACAAACAAACAAAGCTTAATGCAACAGCAACTGATTAGTTGAGGCAACGCCTACTGCCATCAAGAAAGCCCCGTTAGATGAAAGCAGTATTCCCTTTTGAAATAGTCTCATATTGCCAGTGCATGACCCCAACTGACCCCACACTGCACCCAACTCACCATGCACGGGCGATGCAGTGCGGGTTTGGGGGTGATGGTGGGGAGGGGTGCTTTTATTCATGCACTAGCTTAGATTGGCGGGTTGTAGGTGCTCAGACCCCAAAGAGGGACAGTTCGATGTTGTCCTTCCACCTGTCATCCTCCAATGGCAGCCCAACTTGATTTAGAGAAGAGACGGAATATAACGTGATCTGGTGTAAGAGCAACCGAAACCAACGCACACACACACACATATATATACACAGTAAAACCTCTCTAAAATGACCGACCTTGCGACCGACTTTAGGTGGTCCATTTAGGGAGGTGATCGGATTAGGGAGTTAGAATATAGTTACAATGATATTGTTGGGACCCAAATCAAGCAATCGATATAGGGGAGTGGTCGATCTGTGGAGGTGGTCGGTATAGAGAGGTTTTACTGTGTATAATTCTCCAGTGGTACAGTGACTGAACTTAGGAGCAGATATCGAGCGGCGGGAGGTGGCGCCACCATCGGAACTGAGGTTGAGTAGGTTGGAGCAGTAGATGACTAGCCCGAGGCTCCATCACCAGATCACCGGCGTGTGGAGCTGAGGAGCAAATAGGGAATTCGGGGTTATTGTACTTGTATAATTCATATACAACATATATATGTGCTATATAATTTACTATGTGAATATAAATAAAGAATAGTCCCTAATGTTTTCAATGCTCCTTCTAGGCACCTCTCGCTTCCCAACACCCCTTATTCTCAGCAGTGCCCACCACCCTGTGACCAGGCACTCTCTGCTTCCCCTTTCCTGGGAACCGACTCCAATGCTCTTCCAGCTCTCACTTCAAAATTGTTATCGGTAGGGTATATATTTTCCCTACCAGAGAAAATAAACTCAACACAAACCAAGTCTAGTCTTTTCCTTCTCATTTCCTGTTCGATTATTTATATGTATATATATAAATATATGTATATATCTTTACGTCATGGCAAGGCGATGATGATGATGCTGGTGCAAAAATCCGAAAGTGAATTACAATAAAATAGAAATGTACAAAAATACACGTTTGACGGCTTGACTACAAGGTTTATCTCAATTTTTGGATCAAAAGCAAGCAGAGTATTGGTAGGCTACAGTAGTGCAGAATTTGTAATATTTGTACTGATTGTCGCCAATAAAGGAACATATTGCACTTGTTTTTGTTTTGTTTGCACATTAATGCATAGCAATTGGTGCGGTTTTCAATGCATTGAGTCGGGGGACATAATCCTTTCAGGGACATCTTTACTTATACACTCGCTTAGATTGGCGGTGTGGGGGGTTCTAGGTGCTCAGACCCCAAAGAGGGACAGTTCGATGTTGGTCTTCCACCTGAAAACCTTCAATGGGAGCCCAACTTGATCTAGAGAAGAGACGTAATATGACGTGATCTTGTCTAAAAATATTCGAAACCAACGCACAAACACATACATATATGTAGTACAGTAAATCCTCTATAAATCGATCGATCTTCGGACCGACTTTAAGTGGTCCATTTAGGGATGTGGTCGGTTTAGGGAGTTAGAATATGGTTACAATGGTATTATTTGGGCCCTAAATAAAGCGATCGATATAGGGGAGTGGTCGGTTAGAGAGGTTTTTCTGTAGTCTGCACTAACCTCTCAGGTAAGGAGCCACACAGACAGGTGGGCATAGACAAAGGCCATATAATACTAAGACGGCTCACTCAGCCTGTACTGTGTAATCAAAATGATCAAACCCACCACTTGGTGTGCTGGCTGTTCTCTTGGTTAAACAGGTGCTATATTATATGTATAAATGTGTATATGAATGTGAATGATGTGTGATGATGGTGATGATGCTGATGATGATGCTGATGATGATGTGTATTTGTTCATAGCAATTTCATATTGATGCATATTCGTACTTACCTATCTCATGTATAATATAATTGAAGTGTTTACATGTGAAACACCAACCAGCAGCCGGGCTGATCAAACCCACCACAAGGTGGCACTGCAAAATTTACATTACTATGGGAGAGATAGGGAGTGAGCCATCTTAGTATTATAGGGTCTTGGGCATAGATAAGGTGATTACACCAGGGAGCCTAGGTGGCATAATTGTTAGCATAATGCAAGGGGTGTGAGTTCGAATCCTGCTCTAGGCGCAATATTTCCCAGTTTCATCACCCCCACAACACTGGTTTCTGTGACCTGGACCCTGTACAAGCTACGCGCTGTATAGTTGTTGAACCTACCCTGCGTATGTAAGTAAATTGTCTATATAATTGCAAGCATTAAAATGACTTATGGACACACACCATTTAAAGAACTTACAATTTTAGAAGGACGAGTGTAGTAGTGTGCACTAACCCCTCAGGCAAGGAGCCAACCACATGGACAGGTAGGCATGGGTAGGGTGATGACATCAGGGAACCTAGGTGGTGCAGTGGTTAGCACAATGATCCTGAATGCAAGAAATTTGGGTTTAATTCCCGATCTAGGCGCAATATTTCCCATTTTCAATGCCCCCCCCCCAACAACACTATTTTACAGCGAAACTTTGATGTGGTGTGTTGATGTTTCCCCCACATATACAATTTTATTAGGCCTCATTTCTAGGCCAATTTACCTATTCCTATCAACGCATATATGATACCGTGACTAGAGAGGTGTGCACCTGTGCAGATGTAGTGATACTATCTTAAGCAGCGCCGGACCGGTGGCCAAATCGGTAGAACGCGGGCCCAGCATGTGGGAGATCGGGAGTTAGGTTCCTGGTCGAGTCAAACCAATGTCTTATAAAATTGATACTTGTTGCTTCCTAGCCAGGCGCTAAGCATTAATAGGATAGGGCAAGGACTGGTTAGCTCAGTGTCAGGATAATGCGTCTGAGTGGGATATCGGGTCATGGTGCCGGTGGCCTGATTTGCCAGTGGGGCAGCACTATAAGTATAAAGTCACCGTCACACTGTCACAACCATATTATTACTTAGTTGTATGTTTGTGCTGCTTTCATATCGATGCTTTACTACAGAACTTTCCGGGCGTGGTGGCCAAATCGGTAGAGCGTGGGCTTCACATGCGGCAGATCAGGAGTTCGGTTCCCGGTCGAGTCAAACAAATGACTTATAAATCAAATGTATACTTGTCGCTACCTAGCCTGCACTCACCATTAATAGGATAGGGCAAGGACTGGTTAGCTCAATGCCATGATAATGCCACTGAGCGGAATATCTGGACATGGTGCCGGTGGCCTGATTTCCCAGTGGGGAAGCCCTATAAAGTTGCCATGAGTGCGCAGCCACAAGTTGGTACCCGTCCTCATATGACCTTAGATGTTGACAGGACGTAAAACTCCAACACCAACTACAAAACTCCATAAGCTAAACAACACAGGTATAAGTGGTCGTGTAACTCCCCTATGGGAATGGTTGCCATGGCAACATTGGTTTTCACCCAAACAGAGCATGCGCCGCGATCTTTTCCCTCAACTGCTTGTGCCTGGAACTGATAGTGCTCCAGGGAGAGTTCTTCTACCTGGAGGAAAGAACGGGATACATCAGTTGGGACTTCTATGCATGCGCCCTGTCTATATAAATGAGGTAGCCGCTTTTTGAATCCACTTGTACAGGAATCTTTTCTTCTTTTTATTTAGTGATCTTTTATTTTTTCTGCTCATAAAAGTGGTCATAATCCACGCAGATTGACTTCCTTTTGTAAAAATATACGGATTTTCGGTTCGGAATTATATTTTTGCAGAGAACATTATTATTCTTAGGCGATGGAGTGGGAACAAGGTTATGCAATCTAAAAGCTGGAAGACCGGCCTGGTCTTCCAGTGGGGCAGCACTATAGAATCACCATGAGTGCGCACTGTCACAAGTCGGTACCCGTCCTAATATGGCCTTAGATGTTGCTAGGACGTAAAACAACAACGAACAAACAAAACATGTTCTCTCCTAGTAATATCTCCTATCAATTTTGTAATACCCCAGTCACACGAGAGCCAGCTTTCGCCACCAACCTCCTTACGGCCAAACGGTCACCAACCACCCAGCGTCCCATTCGATACGTTGATTCAAAAACGCAGTCGGCGCCAGGTCCAGGTCGGTGCCAGGTCGGTGCCAGGTCGCCAACCATTTTTGAATGGCGCCGACCGGACTGGTCGCAAGGAGGTTGTAAGTGCAGCAGCTGCAACCTCCTTACGTCCAAAATTTCCAAAATGGTCGCCGAGAGGTTAGTAACCTCGCAGCGCCAGTGCGTAAGGAGGGCGTAAGGAGGACGATAGTAGGACGTTTTGACATTGCGAATCGATCATAAGCGAACGCAGGCCTCGTGTGACTGGGGTATATGTGGGTTGCGGACCTGGCGCCGTCCTGCCGAACTGGTGCCGCCCAGGCACTGCCAGGTCGGAGCCAACTTTGTCAGTATATTCTCGATATCGGACATCCGGGAATTTTTTACCGCGCCTCTCACAGTCACCGCCGTAAATACGCGTGAGAAAACGTCAATAAGCAAAAACTACCAACAAAAAGCACAATCTCAATGAATATTCCACTGCTAAGATCAAATTCTGTTATTTAGAGCGTAACTTTATAAAAAAAAATAGTACTTCAATCTAGACTAAGGTAGATTATGACGATCGACCTAATATATTTATCTCAGAAAATGACAGAAATTCAAAAACCATCAGACTATGCAACTTTAATAAAAAATGAATTCCCATCAAGAGTCAGTCAATCTAGGCCCACCTACGAGCCTCTGCTCAGTCACACTGTTTTTATTTAGCGACGCCTCTAGAGCACATTGATTTTTATCATCGGCTATTGGACGTCAAACATATGGTCATTCTGACATATTTCTTTGGAGGAAACCCACTGCAGCCACATAGGCTACTCTTTCCGATAAGCAGCAAGGGGTCTTTTATATGCATTTTCCCACAGACACGATAGAACATACCACAGCCTTTGATTAACCAGTCGTGGACCACTGGTTGGAATGGAAAATAGCCCAAACTGCAAATGGGTCCACTGAGCAGGATAGATAGGATGACCGACACCTTTACAGGTGGACTCGCTACCGACTGAGCTACGTCCCGCTCCCCGAACCAAAGGTGCCTTAGTGCGGAGTCAGTTGTCATAGATTGCAGCTCAGTTTCGCACTCATTAGCCACAGCGAGGCTCTTATCTGTAGCCTCTGTGCAAACTTCTGAAAGCATCACGCCCCCCCCGCCCCCCTGCCCCCACACACACAGATTTACATGCGGGGAAGTTTGGGATCAGTGTTGGTTGCATAATTTGATGAGTTTGCATCTCTGCCAAATATTTGTCTTATTTGACCAGTTGTTGTTGCTTCAAACACCGGGCCGTCCCCCTGTTTATTTTATGTTTCATCGGAATGTGCAGCCTTACGATATGCCAACGAATGATTTTTCTCTTTAAGATTTATACTGCCTTTCATGGATAAGTCTGAATAGATTTGTTTTCATCATTATACAGTTTGTTGATAGAAAGCCAGACTTTTACCGAACAAAGGGAATTTTTTACCTCCCACACCATGTAGACATTGTATGAGAGCTACTGGCCTTTGATGATGCTGTAACTTATACACAGCGGTGGAAATCCAAATTGGCAGAGGTGGGGGCATAGGGAATCGAACCACCAACCTTCAGATTAGGAGTCCTACCTAGAAAAAAGTCAGGCACTCTAACTGTAACTCCTATTATCCCCACACTGTATTGTCACAGACAACACTTTGTTCAGTATCAGGATAATGTGAGTGACTGTGATATCGGGTCATGGTGCCGGTAGCCCGATTTCCCCACCTTAGCAAGTACCCCGTGTGTGCACACTGTCACAAGTCAGTATCAGTCATCATATGACTTTAGATATTGCTAGGACGTAAAACCCAGATAAAAAATTCATAAACTTAGGTAGATGTTATAGTCCATAGCTGTGTTCACACACACAATTTTATGTCGACTTAGACAAGTCGATTTATATGAATCGATTTAGTGGCACATTCACACACTGCGAATTTGAAAGTGTTTCGGCTGCCGGGAACCAGCAGCCTTAGTGGTAAGCCTATAGCCGGCGAGCACTGCTATTTGTTTAGCTTACGCTCCTCGATTTGACAATATGAATAACGACGCCGATGTAGCTGCTACGTTAATATCGCTTGGAATTTAGGGTTAATTTAATTAAATTTCATTATTTGAGTATGTAATTCTGTTATATATGATCGCATTCAATAGATTTCGGCCTAATCGGTCCCTAACACTGCCGGGCACCAGTGTATAGTTACACCTGAGCCAGTATCCGGCGAGCACTGCTATTTTACACTATCACCACCCGGGAACCAGCTATATCGATTCATATAAACTACCTCACGAAGGTGGTTTCCATGAACCGATTTATACAAGTCGATTCAGCCCTAAATCGACACAGCATCGCATTCACATGGCAAATGTGCGTCGAACTAGGCAAGTCGATTTATATGAATCGATTTAAAGTGCGTGTGTGAACACAGCTTAAGAAATGAACAAATACGCATTTAAATCAGCATTTATTAAAGTTGCGTAGTCCAATGGTTTTGATTTCCTGTCATTTTCTGAGATAAATACATTAGGTCGATCGCTATAATCTACCTTACTTTAGTTTGAAGCAACTTTGATTTAAAATGACTCAATCAATCAATAGTCCCGTCCTCTAGTTGAGCGTTGGATGCAATGGTTCTCCACTTGTCCCGATGGTGTGCTGTTCTGATAGACAGTGAATAATTCAAGCCTGTCCACTGTGAAATATTTGTAAACCATGTTGTTCTTGGTCTCCCTCTCCCTCTAACTTATGATATATTTGAAGTTCAAAGATACAAATTTAATTTTGCCATGGTTGCCAAAACTCTGATCCCCATAGGCTTCAGCAGTAACAGCCCTAAAAATATGTCTAAGAGTAGACAAGCTGCACCCCACCTATGATATACACAAAAGAACCAAAGGGAAATTATTAGAAACTAGGAGAATAATTCACTTGAAAACGTTAGCATATAGCTATAGTCAAAACAATAAACTCCTAACAAAACCACAAAGGGCTACTAGAGCAAATCATGCGCCACTACTAAAGCAGACCATAAGTCAAATAAAAGCTCATGAGAGAAGCACACTGGAAATGGCTGCCAAGGTGTGGAATGCCCAAACGGTAAAGGAACGACAAATTCCTGACATAAAAACTTACAAAAAATATATGTGCAAAATAAGGCTAGGAAACCCCCACTAAGCTGCACTGCAAAGGGGCATGTGATATGTCACGGCCCACCAGCGGGATGGCCAATCTAAGGTAACCATGTCAAAAGTAGCCAGGTAACACACCACACAGCTACGTACAAGCCTATGATATGTAAATAGGAGTAGGCTAGTCTAGTAATAAGAGTAGAGCTGGTAGATCGTGGGTTCGAACCTTGGTCGAGTCAAACCAATGACTTGAAAATTGCTGCGTGTCGCTTCCTAGCCAGGCGCTCAGCATTATTAGGACAGGGCAAGGGCTGATGTGCTCAGTGTCAGGATAATGTGACTGAGTGGGATACCAGGTCATGGTGCCGGCGGCCTGGTTTCCCAGTGGGGCAGCACTATAAAATTGCCATGAGTGCGTACTGTCACAAGTCGGTACCCGTCCTGATATAACCTTAGATGTTGCTAGGATGTAAAACAACCAACCAACAAACAAACAAATCCAGCCTTCCTCCCCTCCCCTCCCTCCCTTCTCCTCCTCCCCCCCCCTACCCTTCCGTCTCTTCCCCTCCTTCCCCCTTACCCTCTCCCCTCTTCCACTCCCCTCATCCCTCCCCTCATCCCCCCTCCCCTTCCCGGCTCACCGCTACACCCCCCCCCCCCAGTCTCTGCCCATCACTGGTTTCCTATCCCCCCGGTCTCCCCCGTCCCCCCTTCCCTTACCCCGCCTTCAGGGTCCCCCACCCAGGCACTGGCGTCTGGCAATCGAGATAACATTTTAAATTGCAACTTCATTTGGACGGGTGATTTAAAAATCGAAATTTCAAATCGCTTAATGCGAGTTCATTGGCGACAGTTAAAACACTTAATTACTTTTTGTTGATGCCATTGAAATTCTTGGATTCCCGTTTTAATTACCGCACCCACACACCCACACACCCACACACCCAAGTGCCCACACACTCACACACCCACACAGGCAATTTGTGCCCTCTTCATCCCTCTCCCACACACAGATACAAAAAGAAGGATGTCCCTGTATTGTTTATATATCGAAAATACCAGGGGCCGTATGCACCAATCGGTGATAGGCTTAGCTGGAGTTAGGGCGCTAGCTCCGGTTAGCTACTTCAGGGTAGCTGCGGGTTGGAGAAATAGGTCAAGTGGTATGTACCAATGTCTTAGCCGCCGCGGATAGCTAACCGTGAGTTTATTCATAGATTTAGGAATTCCCTCGAGTCAACAATATGAATAACGCCGCCAATGCGGCAGCGGCGTTAATATCGGTTCGAATTTAGGGTTAAATTGATAAGATTTCACTTATTGCATATGTAATTCTGTTAAATATGACAGCATTGAATAGATTTGGGTCCAATATATTGCCACCAATGCGGTGGCAGTGATGGCGGCCATTTTTAGTTGACGTTCGAATGTATGGATATCGACGTGGCTGCGGCGGCGGCGATTTGTTTACTTTACATTCGTCGATTCGAAAATGTTAATATCACCGCTGATCCGGCAGCAGCATTAATATCGCTTCGCATTTAGGGTTAATTTAATGAAATTTCACTTATTGCGTATGTAATTCTGTTAAATATGATAGCATTTAATAGATTTAGACCCATACACACACACTAACTGCCCTGGCTAGCAGTTAAACGTGATTTGAAACTGGGGTACCTTAGCTGAGGCTAAGGTCGGCGGTTAGCGCTGGCACCGATTGGTGCATACCAATTTCTCACATTTAGCCGTGTGGAGCTAGCCATACCGTGGTTAAGATCCTAACTCCGATTGGTGCATACGGCCCCAGAAGATAAATTTGACAAAAAAGAACAACCACAGCAAACAATCAAATAATTATCGAATAAGATTTGTTTAAAGATATGATTACTATTAGTACTATCACAATGAAGGTCTATGGTTTATACATCGAAAACACCTGGGCCCATATTCATGTAGCGGTGCCAGCCGTAGCCAGTGCTACACGCTAGCTCTGGGGTAGCTATCCACGGCCAGCGGCGGGTTGGAGAAATAGGTCAAGTCATATTCACCAATGTCAAAGCCGCCGCGGATAGCTAACGATGAGTTTATTTATAGATTTGGGAATTCCCTCGATTTGACAATATGAATAAGGCCGCCAATGCAGCGGGAGCGTTATTAACGGTTCGATTTTAGGGTTAATTTGATTCAATTTCACTTATTGCGTATGTAATTCTGTTAAATATGACAGCATTGAATAGATTTGGGCCTAATATATTGCCGTTGATGCGGTGGCGGCGATATTTTGTTGATTTCGACAGTATGGATATCGACATCGATGCGGCCGTGGCGGCGATTTGTTTACTTTACATTCGTCGATTCGACAATATGCAGCGTTAATAACGGTTCGAATTTAGGGTTAATTTGATTAAATTTCACTTATTGCATATGTAAATCTGTCAAATATGATCGCATTGAATAGATTGAGAGCCTCACACACACACTAACCGGCGCGTCTAGCAGTTAAACCTGACTTGAAATCAGGGTAGCTTAGCCTAGGCTATGGGCCATGGCTAGCGTTGGCACCGACACATAATTACCGATTTTCCACCGTTAGCCGTGTGGGGGTACAGTAGCTGCGGTTAAGGCCTTGGCACCACTATATGAATATGGCCCCAGGAGATTGTTATGAAAATAAAGAAACACCACAGAAAGCAGTAAATTCATTATTAACTAAGACTTTATCAAATATTATTACTCTTAGTAATATTACAATGAAGGTGTGTGGTTTATATATCGAAAACACCAGGAGATTGATTTGAAAATAAAGAAACACCACAGCAAACATTAAAATAATTATTGCATACCATCGATATAATATTATTATTACTAACCAGTTTTAACCCGCGCACAGCATGGGTTAGAACTAGCGTCCGCAACAATCCTGGGACCAATATTGTGTTGAACTGTCATTATATTATATTCATGGTCTCTGACTGCATTCAAAGACCATGTATATACCTACATCCTCTGCTATATTCCAGATTCAAGCACAGCCACGTTTCAATATAGTGCCACCATCTAGTGAAATCCATCTATGCCATTATGTGGTAAACCATATCAATGCCACTTTCTAATGGTGGAGTTAACAATTCTTGTGGTTACATGACTCAAAATGGATGCCACTCTGGTCGAAGTGACCAAAGCTAGTAAAAAAAGCATAACAAATAATATGAAATGTTTATGGTAGGCATAACAAAACCCATGCTATTAGCAACCCATACACGGCATTGACAGCACCAATTAACAGAGGAGTAGTGATCAGAACGACCCTAATTGGTAAAGACCATTTGGTATTGTATATAGATATAAAAATGGAGGAGATAATCGATAGGATGTTAATAAAAGGGCGCACAGCTCTGGCGTGACACACCGTCTATCTGTTGGTGAATCTCAGCAACTTGTATACGGAGCCTGCTATCGAAAGATTACATTTTGATGCCTAAGGACTAGCATCACAACATGCGACAGTCTGTTTGTTTGTTGCTTTACGTTCTAGCAACATCTATGGTCACATCTTGACGGGTATTCGCTATGAGTGCGCAATGTCACAAGTCGGTACCCGTCCTGGTGACCTTAGTTGTTCCCAGGATGTAAAACTCCAACAACCAACCATATACATGTTTAACCGTCGGGCTATTCCACCCCCGCTTAAGGCGAGCCTAACGTGTTAATATAATTAATTGTTTCCATGTGAATTTCCTTGGCCCGCCGCCGCCGTCGTAGCCTTACCGCCCGCCTGCGCGTATTCCGTCGTCGGTGTCCGTCCCGTACTGTAGGCGCCAGCCAGAGTATCGTCTAAATACTAGATTTGCCACCGTGCGCATTTATCGGCCTAAAGTGTATTTATATTAGGTTATTTCAACTACTGGCTGCCTCCTTCGTCGTTAGAGATATTATGAATGTTACTAAATGAATCCAAATATGCACAGTCCAGCACGAGTTGCTGCCGCTGTCACTACTGTTTACTTTATCTTATGTGTCGTGGTTCTAGCCTAAAAGTAACACTACGTTAATTCCGTAAATGCGTCAGTTATTAGATTCCCGCGGAGGGGTGTATTACTTGCAGAAGGCCGACTTAGGCTTAAGGCCTCTCAGTTCATAGAAAGCAATCGAATATAGGTTCCATAGCGGTTAATCTACAATAAGACTGGAGGATAGGAAAGAATGCAAGGAACGTCCTGATTCACCTTTACAAGAGCTCACGATTTATTCTTAACCAAAGACTAACAATGATACCAACATAAATAGTAACGCAGGTCTCCCGTTCCCTCCCGTGTTGTTTCTATGATTTAGTTTAGAATTTTGACCCCAAAAAGCCTAAATATCGGTGGAAAACGACGGAGCGTGTAGAAACACGTCTGCCGGGTCTGGCCCCGAACGCCCAAACCCTTCGTTGCTTAGCTAGTCGCTAAGCAACGCTTTACCACCGAGAACCCTCGCGTGCACAAGTGTTAGCAATTTGCGCGCGCGCAATTTGCGCGCGCGCAATTTGCGCGCGCGCAAATGGCTTAGGCGAGTAGGCACGCCCACTTCACTTGTATATATTATATTCCTCCAATGTGTGTGGCCTGAGGGGAGCCACACCTATTTAACTCCCCGGCAGCTAGAGGGGTGGAGAGGGGAGCACTCCACCAATGCGCTGATGGAGGAAGTAGCAAAGTATTATGTTCCTCTAGCATTTATACTTGTATAATGCGTTATACATCACATACATAGTAATACAAATATCGGTTAGCTAACTGCCAGGAACTGAAGGGAGTGAATCGTCTCTTGTTTTTATTCCATGATTGCATTGTAGAGCATACATATATCTATATATATATATAAACAATTTATATTTTTTTATGTTACAAAATTACAATCTGCAACAAAACCACAAAAGTCTCCCCGTAGGCAGAAGCTTCTGCACTGCATTATGCGTATATGAACACAGCAACAACCTAAATCCATACCCCTACTAGTACTATATCACGTAGTGTAGTTCCATAAACAACCACAGTGGCTCAACCTGTGCATAAGAAACTCTGAACACCACTTCCCTTCCTTCCCTTCCTTTCTATTTCCGGCCCCATCCATCTCTCTCCCCTTCCTCCCTCCCATCCTCCTGTCCATCCCACCCTTCCTCCCCTCCATCTCCCTCCCCTCTCACCCCCATCTCCTTGTTCCCTCCCTGTCCCTCTCCCGCTCCCCTCCCTGTCCCTCACACCCTCCTTCCCCTCCCTCTCCTTCCTTCCTCTCACTCCCTCTCCCTCCCTTCCTTCCCCCCTCCCCCTTCCCCGTCTCCCTCCTTCCCCTCCCTCCTCCCACACCCACCTCTACTAAGGACAGACCTAGACTCCACCTGCTGCCTTGAGATTGCACAGCTGGTTTACGCATACATAGCTAAACGCAGGCCGACCAGAGACAATGCACTGATACGATGAAGAATCTGCGTGATCAATCATTGAAAGCTTCCTGTCGGCCAATTCGGACCCCCCCTCTCCCCCCCCACACACACATCAACCACCACTTTACCGGACTGACCTTTGCCACGATCATCCATGACAACCATACCGACCATGGCAACCATAGCAACTATGCAGGTTGTAGCAACTGCCTGGTGGTATGGACATACATGAATGCTGATGCATTACGTGCAGACCAGAGAATGATGGCCGAATCACAGGAGGCATCAGCGTGAGTTGGGTGGTGGGGGTTCCCATGCCCTGGCAACATCTAAGGTCATACCAGGACTACTCACTTGTGACGGTGCAAAGAAATGGTGTCCCACTAGAAGATCAGGCTACTGACCTTTTACGTTCTGGCAACATCTAAGGGCATATCAGGACAGGTACCGACTTGTGACAGTGCGCACTCATGGTGACTTCATAGTGCTGTCCCACTGGGAAATCATGCCACCAGCACCACGAACCAATATCCCACTCAGTCACATTATCCTGACACTGATCTAATCAGTCCTTGCCATATCCTATTAATGCTGAGTGCCAAGCTAGGAAGTGACAAGTATCAATTTTGTAAGTCATTGGTTTGACTTGACCGGGTATTAAACTCCCGATCTCCCGCACGAGAGGCCCGTGCTCTACCGATTTGGTCAGCACGCACGGTCCATATATTCATAAATACATATATGTAGAAACGCAAAAGCATCAGACTATACAACTTTAAGTCCAACCAATAAGTGATGTGCTATATATAGCGGGTGGGTGTGTTGTTGTACACTGAGGTGGTCACGTGGGTTGATACAAGGTGAGTTACTGCCTGGTCAGTAAACAGCGGCGACCTGGGGTCTGGAGATGCCGGAGGTGTAAAGAGTTATGTGGACGATGATTTTTTTGTGTTTTTGTTTGTTTGTTGTTTTACGTCCTAGCAATATCTAAGGTCATATCAGGAAGGGTACCGACTTGTGACAGCGTGCACTCATGGTGACTCTATAGTGCTGTCCCACTGGGAAACCAGGCCGCCGGCACCATGACCTGATATCCCAGGTGGGCGAAGATTGGGGAGGAAGAGTGTGAAGTCTATGAAGAGTAATATGGGCGATGTTTGGGAAGGGAGAATGATAGCTGTGAAGAATTAGGTGGGCGAAGATTGGGGAGGGAGAGTGTATGGCTGTGAACGAGTAAGGTGAGCGATGATTCTGGACAGACAGTGTGCTGGCTGTGAAGAGTAAGGTGAGCGATAATTGGGGCCGGACAGTGTGCTGGCTGTGAAGAGTAAGGTGATCGATGATTGGGGATGGACAGTGTGCTGGCTGTGAAGAGTAAGGTGAGCGATGATTGGGGACGGACAGTGTGCTGGCTGTGAAGAGTTAGGTGGGCGAAGATTGGGGAGGGAGAGTGTATGTCTGTGAAGAGTAAGGTGAGCGATGATTGGGGACAAACAGTGTGCTGGCTGTGAAGAGTAAGGTGAGCAATGATTGGGGACAGACAGTGTGCTGGCTGTGAAGAGTAAGGTGAGTGATGATTGGGACCGGACAGTGCACTGGCTGTGAAGAGTAAGGTGAGCAATGATTGGGGCCGGACAGTGTGGTGGCTGTGAAGAGTAAGGTGAGCGATGATTGGGGACGGACAGTGCACTGGCTGTGAAGAGTAAGGTGAGCGATGATTCAGGACAGACAGTGTGCTGGCTGTGAAGAGTAAGGTGAGCGATGATTGAGGACGGAGATTGTGCTGGTTGTGAAGAGTAAGGTGAGCGATGATTGGGGACGGACAGTGTGCTGGCTGTGAAGAGTAAGGTGAGCGATGATTCAGGACAGACAGTGTGCTGGCTGTGAAGAGTAAGGTGAGTGATGATTGGGGACGGAAAGTGTGATGGCTGTTAAGAGTAAGGTGAGCGATGATTGGGGATGGACAGTGTGCTGGCTGTGAAGAGTAAGGTGAGCGATGATTGGGGCGGACAGTCTGATGGCTGTGAAGCGTAAGGTGAGCGATGATTCAGGACAGACAGTGTGCTGGCTGTGAACGAGTAAGATGAGCGATGATTGGGGATGGACAGTGTGCTGGTTGTGAAGAGTAAGGTGAGTGATGATTGGGGCTAGACAGTGTGTTGGCTCTGAAGAGTAAGGTGAGGGATGATTGGGGATGGACAGTGTGCTGGCTCTGAAGAGTAAGGTGAGCGATGATTGGCGATGGACAGTGTGCTGGCCGTGAAGAGTAAGGTGAGCGATGATTCAGGACAGACAGTGTGCTGGCTGTGAAGAGTGAGGTGAGCGATGATTGAGGACGGACAGTGTGCTGGCTGTGAAGAGTAAGGTGAGCGATGATTGGGGCCGGACAGTGTGCTGGCTGTGAAGAGTAAGGTGAGCGATGATTGAGGACGGACAGTGTGCTGGCTGTGAAGAGTAAGGTGAGTGATGGTTGGGGACGGACAGTGCGCTGGCTGCGAAGAGTAAGGTGAGCGATGATTGAGGACGGACAGTGTGCTGGCTGTGAAGAGTAAGGTGAGCGATGATTGGGGAGGGACAGTGTGCTGGCTCTGAAGAGTAAGGTGAGCGATGATTGAGGACGGACAGTGTGCTGGCTGTGAAGAGTAAGGTGAGCGATGATTGGGGCGGACAGTCTGATGGCTGTGAAGAGTAAGGTGAGCGATGATTCAGGACAGACAGTGTGCTGGCTGTGAAGATTAAGGTGAGCGATGATTGGGGAGGGACAGTGTGCTGGCTGTGAACGAGTAAGGTGAGCGATGATTGGGGAGGGAGAGTGTATGTCTGTGAAGAGTAAGGTGAGCGATGATGAGAGGGGTGGGTGGGGAAGGAGCCACTTTAGAGATTATTACCCATGCTGAAGAGGTTTATCACTATCCATATATATAGCTATATACATATGGATACATATATACACCATGGAATATCCATTCTTCATCCAGGGTTACTGACCTGAAGGGGACCCCCCCCCTCACGCGGTCCCCCCACACACCCCCCTCGGCACGCCTCCGGACCCAGGGGTAAATAAATCTGCCCCCTACACTATGCCGCCCCGGGGGTGAAATGAAGTTCAGCTAATGAATTAATTTCAAATCAAACATTTTTTGTTGAGGTATGGTTTGTTTTTAGAAAGTTAGTGCAGGAGTATACATTAACGCCCCCTCCCCCCCCCCTCCCCCGCTCCGCCCTATCACCACACACAGGATCCATAATACGGCCTTCCACCACACACACAATCCATAATCCATATTAATATGGCGCGTGCGTACAGCTATCAAAGCAGAATCCGTCATGAAAGGAGTATTTTGTTATTGCTTTTGTGATAGGCCGCGTACAGCTGGCCTGAACTTGGGTTTCCCACGCAGTTGACCCCAGATGAACGAAATGACTAGAATATATACTTCCAACGTTTACTGCTGCTCCGCCCACCACGCTGTCACAACCAAGTGACCTCTGACCAGTCCGGTCACACGTCACCTTTCAAGGTCGGCTGGGGGGCTGGGGGGGGGGGGGGTATGCTTGCTGGATGCAGTAGAGGGCAGTCCACACATGGCATTGCCTGCCGGCTAGCGTGCCACCACCTGACGCAGAAGAACTGCGACAGTAGACGGTGTCGTCCATGCAGCGACCGCATGGTGGTAGAGCTCATGTACGGACTATTACATTTTTATATTTCATACACTTGCTTGCAAATAAACTACCGTATGTGGTCTGCCAGTGGATTTTAGTGGGAATGTAAGGGGGCGGTGTTCAGATTTTCTATTTAAGCAAAATATTATTTTGTTGACAGTTCATTAAAGCTGCTTACTCCGATGCAGCATCAAATTTTCAAAACCAAAACAATGATCTAGATATGATTATATATATATCTAACTGAGCTATTAGTGCACTTATTAAACATTTTCTGCCAACTTGTACTCCAGAGCCCTTCAACCCTGGTGTTAAAGCTGCATAGTCCGATGAAATATCAAATTTTCAAAACCAAACCAATTATCTAGATTTGATTTTACATATCTAACTTAGATACTGATGCACTTATTAAGCACTTGTTTCTGTGTAGAAGGCAATACTGAGTCACTTTAACAGAACCTGTTACTGCAGAAGTCTATGGTGTCAGAGTTGTGGCAAGCTTGCCAAAACTAATTTTCGATGTTTGCACTCAAAATATCTCAATGGTTTACCATTTAAAATAAAAGTAACTTTGAACTAATTTAAAGTAGATACTAGTGATCGATCTAATATATTTCTCTCCGAAAGAATACAGAAATTCAAAACCATCGGACAAAGTGGACAAGTGGGTATGGCGTCTTATTCCTTACACGGCAGGTGGTGAGTTTGATCCCCAGGCCGATCTAAATCAAATCCAAATAAAAGATTGACTAAATTGATTAAGTGTCGCTGCCTGGCCTAACGCTTGACACCTGCAAGGGGATCAGTGTCAGAATAAGGATAACTTTTGATATATTTGAAGTACAAACATGCCAAATTAATTTTGGCTAGCATGCCAAAACTCTCACCATAAGTTTCTGCGGTAACAGGTTGTATTAAATTGGTTCGGTATTCGCTTCTATGTGGTGACGCATGTTTAATAAGTGCACCAGTATCTGAGTTAAATATCTACAATCAAATCTAGGTCATTGTTTTACTTTTGAAAATGTGATGCTTCATCGTACAAAGTGGGTTTATATCTGGAAGAGGTACACGTGAAGGGATTTTCAATATGAGAATGATTTGCGAACGTTATTGTGAAGTGAACCAGGATGTTTATGCCTGCTTTATTGACTATGAGAAGGCCTTCGACCGAGTCAATCATGAACTGTTAATCAAATGTTTACAAGATATTGGTGTCAATGGCAAAGACATTAAACTAATTGTGAACTTATACTGGACACAACGTGCATTTATAAAAATGGAGCAGGGCCTATCGGATGAAGTTATGATTAAACGAGGAGTTCGACAGGGGTGTGTATTGTCACCATGTCTATTTAACCTGTACACAGAGATGATTTTCAGACACATTGAAGATTGCAAGGGAGTGACAATAGGTGGCATGAACATCAACAATCTTAGATATGCCGATGACAGTGTAATACTAGCAGACAGTGAGAAAAACCTACAAGATATAGTGAATAGAATCAATAAAGCTGGAATACTATTCAACATGAAGATGAATGCCAGGAAGACCAAAACAATGGTTATAAGTAAAAAGACAGATAAACCAAATGTCAATATAACCATAGATGGCACAAACATAGAACAAGTATCCGAATTCATATATCTCGGACAAAAGATTACAAATGATGGGAGATGTGAGGAAGAAATTAAAAGAAGGATAACAATAGCCCGAACAACATTCTCCAAAATGTATAGAGTGTTAACATCAAGTAAGATATTAATACAAACAAGGAAGCGTATTCTTCAGTGTTATGTGTGGTCTACTCTAATGTATGGGGCAGAGACATGGACAATCTCTAAGAAAATGTACAAACGTTTAGCAGCATTTGAGATGTGGACTTATCGAAGGATGATGAAAATATCATGGACAAAGAAGATCACCAACAAAGAAGTTCTCAGAAAAATTAAAAATAAGAAAAGCTTGTTTGCCACTATACAGACAAAGAGACTTATTTATTTTGGCCACATCATTCGTCAGAGTTCAATATACCGTACATTGTTGGAAGGGAAGGTGAATGGCAGCAGAGGGAGAGGGAGACCAAGAACATCATGGTTTACAAATATTTCACAGTGGACAGGCTTGAATTATTCACAGTCTATCAGAACAGCACAACATCGGGACAAGTGGAGAACCATTGCATCCAACCCTCGACTAGAGGATGGAACTATTGATTGATTGATTGATGCTTCATCGGAGTAGGCAGCTTTAGTCACCTGTCAACAAATATTTTATTTAAGTAAACAAATCTGAAACCCGGCCGCTTACATTCCCACCAAAACCCATACACTCAATTTGTGCGGTTCAAGCTACCGCTTGTATAATGCAATCCCTACAAATTAGTAATTGTCGTCGGGGTGGGTGGGGTGAAAATGAGAAATATTGCGCCTTGAGCAGGTTTTTATTTAAATTTTAACAGTTTTTCATACTGTGTTTGACGTAGACATAATATGTAATTATCCTTTACTATGCTGCACAGATTGTGTGCTTACAAAATTTGAATTGCTGCTAGTCCGACGCATTTCTAACAGTTTAAAATCAAATCTGAAGCAGGCGATCTTTTTCAGGCACGGCAGGGACGATAAGTAATTAAATTAAAAAAATTAGTCTGAGCTAGGTTCATGCATTCATTGACATACATTTAAAATACAGTGTTCTCTGTAGCTGAGTGATTAGAGTGTCTGACTTTTTTCTAGGTCAGACTCCTAATCTGAAGGTTGGTGGTTCGATTCCCTGTGCCCCCACCTTTGCCAATTTCGATTTCCACCGCTGTGTATAACTTACAGCATCATCAAAGGCCAGTTCCTCGCATACCATGTCTATGTGGTGTGGGAGATTAAAAATCCCTTGGGTCAGTAAAAGGGTAGGCTCTGGCTTTCTATCGACAAACTGTCTAATGGTGAAAACAAGTCTATTCAGACTTATCCATAGTAGGCAGTATAAATCTTCAAGAACAAAAATACATACCCAGTAGCAACCAACCACCCACTACTATCACAAAATTATGAATTATAAAAATTTATAATTGTGCTATCATGCATCTCTTCCGCCATTACTGGGATTGGATGAGGAGCGACGGAATGAGGAAGGCTGATTGTCTGCGATTGAAATTAACCCCGCTGAATCAACAAATCTAAAATCCACCAAAGAACCCTGATGATTGGCGTAAATGGTGTGTTAATATTTAATAAATATCGGTCACAAGTAATTGAATGTAGACTCTGCTATTATTTGGAATGTTAACTGCCATTATTTGGAATGGGTTCACTTTTGCAGGTATGTGATTTCTTCGGTTTTAACCGGAATTCCATTTTTTTTCTGGCCGCCCAAACTGGAATTCCATTTGATTTTTAATTCTGTTTTCTTTTCTGGCCACCGAAACACCTCTGAAATACACTATTTGCATCCCTCTCGCGACTCAGTGGGATGCTGTGTGTCCCCACGATAACCTTAATACAATTTCAGGTTTTTTTTCCGTGCACCCAATCACATGCCTGAATTTTGGCTTCCATGTCACAGAAGTGGCACACAGTTTCTGAGAACGACCCATATATCCTGCAAAGCAGAATGGTGCCTATGAACACGCACTATTAAGATGCTTCATGGAACACTTTTTAAATAGAGACCCAACACCAGTTAACTTTGCATTTTTCAATTTGAAATGTCAATCAAGTTAATTACACTTTTAAATAAAAGCTACTTCAGACTAAAGTAAATTAGATTACGTTTGTTTGTTGTTATTTTATGTCCTAGCAACATCTAAGGTGATATCAGGACAGGTACCTACTTGTGACAGTGCGCACTCATGGCGACTTTATAGTGCTGCCCCATTGGAAGACCAGGCTGCCAGCACCATGACCTGATATCCCACTCAGTCACATTATCCTTACCCTGAGCCAACCGGTCCTTGCCCTATCCTAATAATGCCGAACGCCAGGCGAGGAAGCGACAAGTATAAATTTTTAAGTCATTGGCCCCACGATCTACCAACACGGGAGACGGACGCTCTAACTCATTCGCCCATCCCGTCTGGTCTAAATTAGATTACGATGATCAAAATAAAGTATGGCACACAGTCAAAAGCATTGGATGATGCAACTTTTTGTATATCTTTATTTATTTTAAATTTTTGGCATTCGTTTAGTAAGCAGGGAAAATTTCAATCATGGAAAAGTAGTCTTCCTCATTCCACTGTTCCTTGCCCAATCCTAATAAAACTGAGCACCAGGCTAGGTTGGTTGGTCGGTTTTTGGACTTTTACATCCAGGCAACATCATGGGTTCGAAGCCTGGTCGAGTAAAACCAATGACTTAAAAATTGATACTTGACGCTTCCTAGCCTGGCGCTCGGCATTATTAGGATAGGGCAAGGACTGGATTGCTCAGTGTCAGGATACTGTGACTGAGTGGGATATCAGGTCATGGTGCTGGCAGCCTGGTCTCCCAGTGGGGCAGCACTATAAAGTTGCCATGAGTGTACACTCTCACAAGTCGGTACTCATCATGATATGACCTTAGATGTTGCTAGGACATAAAACAACAACAAACAAACAAATCTAACCTCATATCAGAATGGATACCGACTTGTGACAGTGGGCACTCATGGTGGCTTTATAGTGCTGCCCCACTGGGAGACCCGGCCACCAGCACCATGACCCGATAGCCCACTCAGCCATATTAGCCTGACACTGAACCAACCAGTCATTGCCCTATCCAAATCATGCCGAGAACCTGGCTGGGAAGTGGCATGTATCAGTTTTTTAGTCGTTAGTTTGACTAGGCAAGGGTTCAGACGTGCGGTTTCCAATCACACAACCGGCCAGAATGGGAGGTGGACGCTCAACTCTTTTGGTCATCCCGTCTGGTCGTTAGTATCCATTCCTTCTGAAGCTATTCATTATCTTTCACTGGACACGGCATGGAACTGTCAAGTGTATTGGGCTCAGTGAAGTGGTGAATGTTTTGTGTTCAGTGGAGCATATTCTGTGTTCGGTGCTGCATGTATGTCTGTCTGTCTGTCTGCATGCTGCAGGCGACACATGGCTAATGAGAGGGTGAGGTGGGACCAGCGTAGCGCAGACCTATCAGTACGAACTGTGCGCAGTTAGGGCGCCAGCGCCGTTCAATTAGGCGCAGAAACTGCTTCATTAGCAAACTACCAGACGCAGCGGTCGAATCGCGAGAGCGCGGGCCTCGCATATGGGAGATCGGCAGTTCGGTTCCCAGTCCAGTCAAACCAATGACTTATAAAATTGATTCTTGTCGCTTCCTAGCCAGGAGCTCGGCATTAATAGGAGAGCCCAAGGACTGGTTAGCTCAGTGTCAAAATATTGTGACTGAGTGGGATATCAGGTAATGGTGCTGGTGGCCCAGTCTCCCAGTGGGGTAGCACTATAAAGTCCCCACGAGTGCGCACTGTCACAAGTCTGTACCCATCCGTAAATGACCTGAGATGTTGTTAGGGCATAAACCCCCACCACCAAACAAAACTACTTAGATTGCACATTGGGAATCTCTAACAATGTTATACCCAAGTATAGTTGCTTAGTTGGAAATCTGCCATATATACCGGCATTGTCTTGGATTTGCCACCCACAGACCCCTCCCCTCTCCCACCACCCCTCCCCTCCCCTCTCCCACCAGCCTCCTCTCCCCCCACCCCTCTCCTCTCCCACCACCCCTCCCCTCCCTTCTCCCACCACCCCTCCCCTCCCCTCTCCCACCACCCTCCTCTCCCACCAGCCCTCCCCTCTCCTACCACCCGTCCGCTCCGCTCCCCTCCCCTCTCCCACCACCCCTCCGCTCCCTTCTCCCACCACCCCTCCCCTCTACCACCACCCGTCCCCTCCCATCTCCCACCAGCCTCCTCTCCCACCACTCCTCCCCTCTCCGACCACCCCTCCCCTCCCCTCTCCCACCATCCCTCCCCTCTTCCACCACCCCTCCCATCCCACCACCCCTCCCACCACCCTCTCCCACCAGCCCTCCCCTCCCACCACCCCTCCCACCACCTCTCCCACCACCCTCTCCCACCACCCCTCCCCTCTCCCACCAGCCTTCTCTCCCCTCTCTCACCACCCCCCTCCCCTCTCCCACCAGCCTCCTCTCCCACCACCCCTCTCCTCTCCTACGACCCGTCCGCTCCCCTCCCCACCCCCCTCCCCTCCCACCACCCCTCCCCTCTCCCACCAGCCCTCCCCTCTTCCACCAGCCTCCCCTCCCACCCCCCTCCCCTCTGTGACCTCCCCTCCCCTCCCCTCTCCCACCACCCCTCCCCTCCCCTCTCCCACCTCCCCTCCCCTCCCCTCTCGCACCAGCCTCCTCTCCCACCAGCCCTCCCCTCTTCTACCACCCGTCCGCTCCGCTCCCCTCCCCTGTCCCACCACCCCCCCTCCCCTCCCCCCCCCCCCCACCCCCCTCCCCCCCCCCTCCCTCCCACCCCCCTCCCCCTCCCCCTCCCCTCCCTCTCCCACCATCCGTCCCCCCTCCCACCACTCCTCCCCTCTCCCACCACCCCTCCCCTCTCCCACCACTCCTCCGCTCTCCCACCACCCGTCCGCTCCCCTCTACTCTACCCCGGAACCCATTGCCAATATCGACTCCCATCAATCAATTACTAATTCAGCAGGAATCAGGAGGTGGTCGTCCCACTCTGTTCCAAGAGGTATCGTCTTACTCTTACAGTGGTTTCAGGAGTTGAAAGAAAAGCCAGCCCATTTCCTGTTTTGGTATTGTTATTCTGACACATGAAATAGATTAGGTTGGTTGGTTGTTGGAGGTTTACGTCCTGGCGACATCTAGGGTCATATCAAGATGGCCACCGACTTGGGACAATGCACACGCATTGTGATTGTATAGTGCTGCCCCACTGGGAACCCAGGCCACTTAACTAGCACCATGACCTGATATGCCACTCAGTCACATTATCCTGACACTGAGCCAACCAGTCCTTGCCCTATCCTAATAATGCTGTGTGCCTGGCTATGAAGCAACAAGTATCAATTTTAGGTCATTGGTTTGACACGACCAGGGTTCGATCTACAAAATGGGAGATGGACGCTCAACTCATTTGGCCATCCCATCTGGTCTACTGAAAAGAGGACATTTGCTCTGTCAGCACATCTCGAGATGCAGGGTTACCCTTTAAGGACAGGTTCTGCCAAACTTTAATTGGTAATTATGTATTGTTTCATATTTTCTTTGGCGAGATGAAAACCAGTTTGAAAAACAAAATCTAATTTTGTTTTAAATACATCATGAGGGGTGATGAAAATGGGAAATATTGTGCTTAGAGTAGGAATCGAACCCACATCTCTTGCATTCCGGGCCAGTGTGCTAACCATTACACCACCTAGAATCCCTGATGTCACCACACTACCCACGCCTACCTGTCTATGTGGTTACTTGCCTGAGAGGTCAGTGCAGACCACTGTCGTGGGGTGATGAAAATGGAAAATATTACTCCTAGAGCGGGACTCGAACCCACATCTCTTTGCATTCCGGGCCAGTGTGCTAATCATTACACCACCTAGGCTCCCTGATATCACCACATTACCCACGCCTACCTGACTATGTGGTTGCTTGCCTGAGAGGTCAGTGCAGACTACTACACTACTATACTATATTCCCCCTGGAATTGTAAGTCTTTTAAATGGTCATTCAATGCTTACAATTACATACATACAGGCAATGCACTTACACATACATAACCTGGGGCCATATGCAGGAGTCAGTGTTATCGAGCCAAAACGCGTTTAGAGGGGATTTCTGGTTAAACGCCGAAAAGTCGGTATGCACGACTCAGTGATAGGCCTAACACCACGCGTTTAAGGTCCGCGACACTAACCCCGTTTCATATGACGTTTACGGGCGGTGTTAGCGTAATTTTGTAGCCAAATCTATCAAATGCGATCATATTTAACAGAATTAAATACGCAATGAGTGAAATTTCATGAAATTAACCCTAAATTCGAAGCAATATTAACGCTGCCGCCGTAACGGCGGCGATATTAATACTTATATTTTCGAATCGACGAATGTAAAGTAAACAAATCGCCGCCGTCGCGACCACTGCGTCGACGTCCACATCCATACTGGCCGATTTCTACGCATTGGCGGCAATGTATTAGCGATTTGTTTACTTTACGCTCGTCGATTCGAAAATATAAATATTAATATCGCCGCCGTTACGAAGGCAGCGTTAATATTGCTTCGAATTTAGGGTTAATTTCCTCAAATTTCACTTATTGCGTATTTAATTCTGTTAAATATGATAGCATTTAATAGATATAAGCCTAAAATATGGGCACAGATGCAGAGGGATTTCCCAATCTATAAAATAAATTCACGTTTAGCTACAATGTACGTGTTACGCGCTCCTGCATACGACTTGACACACTTCCCGACGTCGGTGATAGCTAAACGGTAATAGGCTCTAACACGAAACGCCGCTAACACTGACTCCTGCATATGGCCCCAGGGCAATACACCACACTACCCACGCCTTCCTGTCTATGGGTCTCTGTGCCGGAGAGGTTAGTGCAGAGTAATACAATCGTCCCCCTGGAATTGTAATGTTTTGTTTGTTTGTTGTTGTTTTACATCCTAGCAACATCTAAGGTCATATCAGGACGGGTACCGACTTGTGACAGTGCGCATTTGTGGTGACGTTATAGTGCTGCCCCACTGTAAGACCAGGCCACCAGCACCATGACTTGATATCCCACTCAGTCACATTATCCTGAGACTGAGCCAACCAGTTCTTGCCCTATCCTAATAATGCCGAGTGCCAGGCTAGGAAGCGACAAGTATACATTTTTAAGTCATTGGTTTGACTCGATCAGGGTTCGAACCCACGACCCCATGATCTACCAACACGGGAGACGGATGCTCTAACTCATTTGGCTATCCTGTCTTGTAATGTAAGTGTTTAAATCGTCATTTAATGCTTACAATTACATACAATGTATACAGGCAATGCAGACTACTAGAATAATTATATATTGTTTCATATCTTTTTTTTTTGTGTTGTGAAAACCAGTTTGAAAAAATAATTAAAAGTTTTGTTTTAAATACAATTAACAAACTGTGTGGTGTATTAAAGTAATAAAGAATTAGGACATATTTTTGTTCATCGCTTTAGTCAAAGAAGGATTAGTATGGAAAAGGGCCACCAGGTGGAGGAGCCATGACTAAGGCACAAAGTGGCACATGCAGATTGATATAAATGTGCAGCGCAGTAACACAGGTTTCAGAGTGCCTCCTTTCACATAGTGCGTTTGTTTGTTGTTGTTTCACGTCCTAGCAACATCTAAGGTCATATCAGGATGGGTACCGACTTGTGACAGTGTGCACTCATGGTGACTTTATAGAGCTGCCCCACTGTGAAACCAGACCACCTGCACCATGACCTGATATTCCACTCAGTCACATTATCCTGACACTGAGCCAACCAGTCCTTGCCCTATCCCTATAATCCCGAGGGCCATTCTAGGAAGTGCCAAGTATCAATTTTTAAGTCATTGGTTTGACTTGACCAGGATTCAAACCCACAAACTCATGGGTTCGGATCTCCCGATCTCCCAAAACAGGAGACGGACGCTCTACTCATTCGGCCATCCCGTCTGGTCCACGTATTGCTCTTAGGGGCGAGAGCGCAGCTTTTGTTATGTAAGGTGGCTGTTTACGGAATATATATTCATATATACAACACCATGGCATAGTCGGTGGCTGAATCGCTAAGAATGGTGGCTTCCCACGCGGAAGGAAGGTCGGAGATCAATATCCCATTCGGTTGGTTGGTTGGTTGTTGGAGTTTTACATCCTGGCAACATCTAATGTCATATCAGGATGGGTACCGACTTGCGATAGTGCGCACCCACGGCGACGTTATAGTGCTGCCCAACTGGGAAATCAGGCTGCTGGCACCATTACCCGATATCCCACTCAGTCACATCATCATGACACTGATTAAATCTGATCTGGGGTTATATAATATATATGTTTAATTTATATAACATAATATATAATATATCATACAGACAATATATATTATATAATAATGCTATGTTCGTGATGCATATTATAATATTACATATTATATGCGACATACAATCATATATTTATATACTTGAGATCATTTCTCTCACCGGATCCTGCTAAAGAGACCTACCTACTACTAAATAACAATTAAATGTTGGGATAACCCCAGATCAGATTTACTCAGTCATATATTATACACATATGAAGAATTCAGGCTCCAAACCATGTACACGCCAATCCAAAAATGGAGAGAAACATTGGAATCAAACCTTCAAAGGTTTATATATTTATATTCCTACTGTTTTATTTATGGCTCCATAACCATATCAGCATATGAAAAGTGATATTAGTGAGTTTAAAACTTATTTTCATGTCAAAATCCTTTATTTAAACTCAATTTTTGGATTGGCGTTTACATGGTTTTGCGCCTGAACTCTTCTTTTTTTTGTGGTAAAGTATTTATTCATCTGAATATTACATTTGTCAGCGCCAGAGCGCTGGTTTTCCGGCCATCTTACTATTGGAATTGACAGTCTAAATAATCTAAGTTTGATCAGCGCTGTATTAGTTACAGCACCGATCTTGTAGAATTAATGGAGTGGCCCCCTGGGGTATAATGTACAGCACTAGTCACTGTAGTTCATGCAAAAATGTGGAGCAGCACTGAGTAGAAAGTGTATACTCGGGGCAACTCAAACAATCATTGAGGGTTAAATTTGTCTCGTATAAAACAAGGTAATTTGATAGTTACCAAGACATTCCGTCTGTCTTATATAATGTTCAATGTGTTTAACCATGTTGATAGTTGTGTAGGATGTTCGGTGTGTTGATGGTTTGTTCATGATGGTTAAGGGTGGAGGTATATTATGCATATTTCACACATATAATTAATTATGTATATTTCTTTTAATATATTAAATCCTTAAATATATATTAAAAGGCAGTAGTACTCTGATAATTCTGTCCCGTAGCTGTAACTAGGAATGGACCTAATTACTGGCTGTGAGCGCTGTGCAATCAAGTGAAAACTGGGCTAATTAAGTGAGTCTGTGCCCTATAGAAAGTAACCGTCGCCTTCCATTGTGTATCTGTCCCAGCCATCCAGCCTGCCGCTTTCAGTCAATGGTTGGTTGATTATTGGAGTTTTAGGTCCTGGCAACATCTAAGGTCATATCAGGATGGATACTGACTTACTTATGACAGCACATACTCATGGTGACTTAATAGTGCTGGCCGACTGGGAGACCAGGCCACCAGCACCATGATTTAAAATCCCACTCAGTCACATTATCCTGATGTTGATCCAATCCAATTCGAATCCAATGATCCACCAAAACGGATTCGTGGGTTCGAACCCTGGTCGAGTCAAACCGATGAACTTGGTGGGGTTTAGCGTCCTGGCCACATCAAAGGTCATATCATCACAGGCATCGACTTGTAGCAGTGCGCCTCTCAATGCGACTGCATAGTGCTGCGCCACTACATAATCTATTATCCACTATCTACACGCCTAGTTCCGTTTCTCTCCGATGGACCCGGCATAGCGGATCGAGTTTTACTTTATCTCTAAACTCACCCCAAATTGGTGAGGCCGAAAAAAACACCAACCTCGCTCTTCTAATCTATGCCCTTGACCCAGTTTCCCTCCCACCTCCTCCAGCATCACCATTTTAATACCATTCCTCCTCCTTCCTTTCCCCTACACTCCCCCTACCCAACCTCCCACCTGACACCACCACCTCCCCCTCCACCACCATATTAACCCCCTTCCCCCCACCGCCCCCCCCCACTTGCTATCCGGACCGTACTTCGTCCACACCTCTCTCTATCTCCTCTCCGCTGGCCTTGCTCCTTCTTGATATCTCTGAAAAGAGTTCCAGGAGGGGGAGCCCGCCGGCATTTCACTTTCTACTCTTACTCTGTCTGTGTCTATGGCTTGCTGGTTGGTCACCACAGAGCAAATAGACACGGTCCTTTGACTCAACTCTCCTCATTTCTCTTTGCTAGACTCTGCCCTTTCGATTTCTCCCAGGCATACTTCTTCCCCTGACCAGGGTAGTTGTGTTCTTGGGTGGGGCCCTTCACCTTTACGATTTCTCTGTCTTGTTCTCATTGCTGGAACCACCGCTGCACCCATCTTTACCCGCCCTTCCTCGAATCCCTTGCTGCTGTCGACTGGATACACGTTCTCAACTACCGCCGGACCGAAGAGATTCGGTGCCACCCCAACACTTCACCGTTACAACATTGTAAAGATGTCCCCAGTTTCTACAACACTCCCTACTGAAGTTAAATCTTCAACCAAAGATTGAGCCAATTTATCGGAGCCTCTCTATTAATGTTGCAGTTCTGCAACCGGTAACCGTCATAAGGTTACAAACAACCCAGTATCATCATCCCCC
Organism: Branchipolynoe longqiensis; assembly: GCA_030323885.1. Taxonomy (NCBI): domain Eukaryota; kingdom Metazoa; phylum Annelida; class Polychaeta; order Phyllodocida; family Polynoidae; genus Branchipolynoe; species Branchipolynoe longqiensis. Next base: position 42,472,037 of record CM059190.1, on the reverse strand, counting down.
GCCCCCGCCCCCCAATCTCCCCTTCACCCCACTCCTCTATCTCCCCTTACCTTTCGCCTCTCCCCCCTCCTCCCCCTACCCCCCCCCCATCTCCCTAAACATTATTTTCAATTGGCAGAGCGTGGGTTTCCCGTGTGGAAGGTATCGAGTTCGAATCCCGGCCGAGTCAAATCAATGACTTACAAAATGTATACTTGTCGCTACCTAGCCTGGCGCTTGGCATTACTACGATAGAACAAGCAATGGTTAGCTCAGAATCAGGATAATGTGACTGAGTGGGATATCGGGTCATGCTGTCGGCGGCTGATGATCCTCCAATGGGGGCAGCACTGTGAAGTCGCCATGAGTGTATACTGTCACAAGTCTGTACCCATCCTGATATGACCATAGGCGTTGTTTAGACGTAGAATCCCAACAACCAACCCTTGACACTCCCCCTCCCCCCCATTCTCCCCTCACACTCCTCCTCCCTTCCCCTCAAACTCCCGCTCCCTCCCCTCCATCTCCCCATACACTCCATCCCTCCTCTCCCTCCATATTCATGTACACCCACACCCCTATCCCCCACCTCTCTACACACCCCATTCCTCATCCCTCTCCCTCCCCATCTCCCCTTACACCCCATCGCCCACCCCCTCCCCTATACCCCCATCTTCATGTACACTCAATCCCCCTCTCCTTCCCTCTCCATCTCCCCTTACACCCCTCACCTCCCTTCGCCCCTCACCTCCCCACACACTCCCTCCCCCCCTCCATCTCTCCTCACACTCCCCTCCCACGCCTACATTTCCCCTTACACCCCCTGCCCCCTCGACCTCCCCTCACACCCCCCTCCATCTCCCTTCACACTGCCCCCCCCCATCTTCCTGTACACTCAATCCCCCCTCCCTCTCCATCTCCCCTTACTCCCCGACCCCTCGCCCCTCACCTCCCCACACACTCCCTCCCCTCCCTCATCCATCTCTCCTCACACTCACACTCACCTCCATCTCCCCTCACACTCCCCCTACATCTCCCTTCACACTGCCCTGTCCCCTCGATCTCCCCTCACACACACCTTCCATCTCCCCTCACACACCTCTCCCCTCCACCTCCCATTACACCCCCTCTCCCTTATCCCCCACCTCTCCATACATACACCCCCCCCTCCCCCCACCCACCCCACACCACTCCCCGACCCCTCCTTCCTCCCAGTATTCACCGTCTTTGTCCACTCAACCCACCCCCGCCTGGATAACTGAAGTCAATACTCATCAATGTGAGCTGATCCCCAGGTGGCCCACTCCTAAATCCCTATACACTGCTGGTACCCCTTCTTATCCAATCCTTTAGGAGCTGCACCCGCCCGAGTTGTTGACCGGGCCAGGCCCCGAAGCAACGCTTCCGAATAGTCAGTCTTAGTTTATTTTCTGAGGTGTGCTCTGCCTAAAGATTTTTAATATATAAAATTGTGACGCGATATTTTAGCATTAAAGTTCACAAATCTGGTGACCTCGCTAAATCGACCGACCATGAGACGGACTTTAAATGGTCCATTTAGGGAGGTGGGAGGTTTAGGGAGTTAGAATATGGTTACAATGGTATTGTTGGGACCCAAATAAAGCGATCGATATAGGGTAGTGGTCGATCTGTGGAGGTGGTCAGTTAGAGAGGTTTTACTGTAGTCTGAAATAACTTAGCTTTTGGAGGGTTAACTTTGGGGATATTTGATATCAAAATATGCTAAATTAATTTTGGCGTCCATGTTGAAATGCTAGACATAATCGGCTTCAGTCATGTTTGGGGTTTCAACAGGAGAGCGGTCCTGATAAATTGAGTTAGTTTTCCTTCTACGTAGGGATGCATCTTTAATAAGTCCACCAGTATCTAAGGCAGAGGACCAGATGGGGTGGCCGAATGAGTAGAGCGTCCGTCTCCCGAAGCCATGAGTTTGTGGGTTTGAATCCTGGTCGAGTCAAAACCAATGACATAAAAATTGATACTTCTCACTTCCTAGCCAGGCGCTCGGCATTATTAGGATAGGGCAAGGACTGGTTCTCTCAGTGTCAGGATAATGTGACTGAGTGGGATATCAGGCCATGGTGCTGGTGGCCTGGTATCCCAGTGGGGCAGCACTATAAAGTCACCATGAGTGCACACTGTCACAACTCGGTACCTGTCTTGATATGACCTTAGATGTTGCCAGGACGTAAAACAACAAACAACAACATCTAAGGCGGATATGGAGGATCAAATATAGGTAAGTGTTTTGGTTTAGAAAATGCTATATTGTTTTTTAACAACATATTTTCACCATCGTACATGGTTCATATTTGGTCGTTTGTGTTTGTGTGTTTATGACTATTTTTATAGCTTATTCATTTGTTTACCTGTTTACAAAATGCCGACATACGATAACCCCGAGTTTGAACCCTGGCCGAGTCAAGGCAATGACTTTACAATGTATACCTGTCGCTACCTATCCTGGTGCTTGGCATTACTAGGATAGGCACGAAGCAGTGGAATGAGGAAGGCCAATTGTCCACAATTGAAATTCTCCATGCTTAAAGCTACATCAAATTGTAAAGTCCCCGGCTGGTGGTGTGGGTGGTGTGGACAAGCCAAGGGAAATCAATACAGGTAATGAAGGAAAGTAGGTGAAGAGTGAAAGTAGGAGAGTGAGACTCCTTCATTTATTACTTTATATAGGTTTTCTAGATTCCAAGATGGCAGTGGTCACATGGTTCGATCCACCAATCAGAGTTCAATCTGTTGTATCCAAGGCCTTGTTATGCTGGCTACAGTGCCTTGTAGTGGCCAATGATCCATAAATAACACCATGGGGGGAGGGGGTATGTGAGGTGACTCTTCCAAAGACTATTCTAGGAAGTGACACTCCTCCAAAGACTATTTTACTATACAATTTCTATACCTAATGAGTAATAGGTTACCAACTCCACATATCCCTCATATGCCTTTGGATTTTATATATTACCATTTACCATTATATAGACAAGTTGCAATTTATTATAGTAATTTCACATAGATCCTCATGCCATTATATCGGAACATTTTACAAAATTGTCAAAATCAATACAATTATTTAGATTCGATTCTACAACATATTTAATGCAGTTATTGAGCATGTATTGCTGCTCCATAGAAGGGAATACCAAATCAATTTAATAGAACCCGTTACTGCAGAAGCCTATGCTGTTAGAGTTTTGGCATGGTTGCTAAGACTAATTTGGCATGTTTGCATTTCAACGATCTCAAAAGTTCTCTGTGGCAGCGTGGTTAAGAGTGTCTGACTTGTTTCTAGGTCGGACTCCTAATCTGCAGGTCAGTGGTTCAATTGCCCGTGCCCCCGCCCCCACCTCTGCCAATTTGGATTTCAACCGCTGTGTATAACGTACAACGTCATCAAAGGCTGGTTGCTCTCATACCATGTCTATCTGAGGTGGGAGGTTAAAAATCCCTTGGGTTGGTCAAGGTGTAGGCTTGGGCTTTCTATTGACAAACTGTCTAATGGTGAAAACAAGTCTGTTCAGACTTATCCATGATAGGCTGTATAAATCTTCAAGAAAAAATAAAAGTTACTTCAAGCAAAAAAAAGTAAGGTAGATTATGACAACCAGTTTAATATATTTATCCCAGAAAAGTGACAGAAATTCGCCGTCGGTTTAATAATCTTGACTCTATTTCCGCGTTTTTCTCAGGAACCATTTTCATCCCTGATTGAGGTGGTTTCTCCCCGACTTTTTTTTTTTTTTAGTTTTACGTCCTGGCAACATCTACGGTCACATCAGCACGGGTAGCAACTTGTGACTGTGCGTGACTTCATAGTGCTGCCCATGGTGACTTCATAGTGCTGCCCCACTGGGAAATCGAACCACTGGCACCATGACCTGATATTCCACTCAGTCACATTATCCTGACACTGAACTAACGAGTCCTTGTCCTATCCTATTCATGCCGAATGCCAGGCTAGGAAGCGACAAGTATCAATCTTAAAGTCATTGGTTTGACTCGACCGGGAAGCGAACTCCCGATTTCCGCACGCGAGGCCAGCGCTCCAGCGATTAGGGCACCGCGCCCGGTCTCCCCGGCTTTGTGGCAATTTAAGCAGTAATGGTATAGAATAAACCCACTAAAGTGCCTGTCACACCTTACCGGAGCAACGGGCATAAACCGGACAAAGATTTTCTAGTCCGGTGGTGTCCGTTATCAAAATGTACCGAAATGTGTCAAAATGTTGCAAAGGCCCCCGGATGAATCGGATGCTAAACGGACAAGGAACGTACATTAACGAATAGCCACTGGACGATAACTGGGTGACAACCGAAGGTCTAACGGATGGACTGAACATCAACTGGACACGTACCGGACTGATCATGGACGTGCTGAAAACATATACTGAACGAATTCTCGCAACACTGTCAACGGACTCTGCAGGAAGCAAACCGGAGATGTAACGGATGGGTACCAGACATGAAACGGACAAAATGGACTAAAACCAGACACTAACCGTACACAACTTCACACCATACACACCGGACACCGCCGGACAGAGAACGGAAACGCCGGATGCCAACCACATATAAACCATACATTGCCGTATTTCACCGGACAGTGTCCGTTTTCTATCCGGTACCCCAATCCGGTAAGGTGTGACTGAGCCTTTAGCAAACCATGCTTATGTCGTGGAATATAGCACGGTGACATGGCACGCCATAATGCCGATGTTCCTTCATATAGAGGGATTCACTGCACACGTAAAGCAACCACCAACCAATCAATCAATCAATCAAAGCACAGGGAAATAAAACATACATAGTAGTATTACACATTTACTGGTCCGTCCATATTCCCTTATAAATATGAAATTCTGAAATCCGAAGGTTTCTTTTATGTATATGCTTTGTTTGTTTGTTGGTATATTACGTCCTAGCAACATCTATGGTCATATCAGGACGAGTACCGACTTGTGAAAGTGCACACTCATGGTTGCCTTTATTTTGCTTCACCACTGGGAAATTAGGCCACCAGCACCATGACCCGATATTCCACTCAGTCAGATTATCTTGATACCATGCTAACCAGTCCTTGTCCTATCCTATTAATGCCGAGCGCCAGGTTAGGTAGCGACAACCATCAATTTATTGTAAAGTTATTGGTTCGACTGAGCTGGGACTCCAACTCCAGACCTTTCACATGGGAACCTAGATAGAAGATTCACCTGGTACTTGTAGTACACGGGTGAAGACCAGCCTTATATAAATACGGGCGAAAATAGCGTTAGTATGGAACAAGAAGTAGAATGCCTGGCACCAGTGTCAAATGGTTACTTATATCAGAAAAGAGTTGGTGAAATGGGAGAGAATGCAAAAAGACAAGATGGTGGCCACAGAACGCCATCGATTTCACTTTTAAATTGCATTAAACTAGATATTATATCATATTTTTCAACTCAAAGGTACCGGGCTATCAATAAGACATATGTGAAGAATAATTGTTGCTTCTTAGATTGTGAAATTAGGCTCTCAATTCATTAACCCGCTTTTTCGACCGTTTTGATATAGGGTTGGTATTCACCCATGTATTGCGAGTACCGGGTGAATCCTTTATCTAATGGGAACCCTGCGCTCTACCGATTCGGCAACTGCGTTTGGTAAAGGAAATAAGAGATGACCTTAGATGTTGCTAGGACATGAAACAATAACAATAACAACAACAAGCAGCCACCACTTCTGCCTACTCAGGGTAGTACACATGACGGAAGGTTTAAATAAATGGGAAAAAAGCATAGGTTGTGTAAAATAAATTCTTTAAAACTTTGTCACGAAGACACGTCACATCGGTCATTGCTGGTGCCGGTGCCTGGGTGGACGAGGCAGGTGTTCACTGACAATAAGCGCAAGGGATGCGGTGCAGATTGAATTCTAGCCTCCTGAATAGGGGTTCGTTGGCTGATTGTTGGAGTTTTACATCCTGGCAACATATAAGGTCATATCAGGATGGGTACCGACTTGTGACAGTGCGCACTCATGGTGACTTATATAGTGCTGCCCCACTGGGAAATCACCATGATCTGATATCGCACTCAGTCACATTATCCTGATACTATGCTAACCAGTCCTTGTCCTATCCTATTAATGACGATCATCAGGCTAGGTTTGAATCAGCTGGGAATCCAACTCCTGACCTTTCACATCGGAACCCTGCGCTCTACCGATTCGGCTATCACGTTTGGTAAAGGCAATAAGAGATATGACCTTAGTTGTTGCTAGGACATGAAACAATAACAATAGCAACAGACGGGATGGCCGAATGAGTTAGAGCGTCCGTCTCCCGTGTTGGTAAATCGTGGGATCGTGGGTTCGAATCCTGGTCGAGTCAAACCTATGACTTACAAAATTTATACTTGTCGCTGTCTAGTCAGACGCTTGGCATTATTAGGATAGGGCAAGGAGCAGTGGAATGAGGAAGACCAGTCATCTGCAACCAAAATTTCCCCTGCTTAAACAACTAATGAACCCCAAAAAACAACAAGCAGCCACCACGGCTGCATTCTCAGGGTAGTACGCATGGCAGAAAGGTTTTCTTTTTTAAGCACAAAAAAAACACCATAGCTTGTGTAAAATAAATTCTTTAAAACTTTGTAACTAAGACAATCTGGTCATTGCTGGTGCCGGTGAGTGGGTGGACGAGGCAGGTGCTTGCTGGCAACAAGCGCGAGGGATACGGTGCAGATTGAATTCTAGCCTCCTGAATAGGGGTAATCAGTATCCAATCAGCGTGCATGTACAGCATACCGGCTAAGTGTATATAAAACATCACCTCCTTCATGTACAGGGTTTCAGCTATGTGTGGTCCGATATGTTAAAGTTCCCTAGTCCGATATAAACATCAAATCTTCAAAACCAAAACAATCGATATATAAATTATAATTAATACCAAACGACGGTTAAGTCTTAGAGTCGTTCTGATCACTACTCCTCTGTTAATCACCACTGCCAATGTGCGTCTTCATACTCTACCGGTGCTTGACCATGTATGGATTGTTAATAGCATGTTTTGTTTGCGTATCATACTTCACTGATGCCATAGACAGCGCAAAACAGGTTTTGTTGACGTTTGACTGAGTGGAACGGCACAAAGTTATTGGTCAGTCAAAAAGGTAAAAGACAGAATGACTGCAACTAATGTTGTGACAGTTTAGTGGTTTTCCAGCAGGCATCGGATATTGCATTTGTGGCAGTATTGCACCATTTTTCCAGTAGATGCATCGAAAGGGTTTTCAGACATTAGGAGAATATATTTGACCTAGCTTTAACCCATCTTGTGCACGGGTGTATATATTACTTGATCTGTAGATTGTATTCTATCTATCTAACTTAGAGACTGGGGCACTTATGAGACATTCACCACCACATAGAAGGGAATACTGAGGCAATGTAATACAACCTATTACTGCAGAATCCTATGTCGGAGTTTTGGCGTGTTTACTAACATTAATTTAGCATGTTTGCACTTCAGTTATCTAAAAAGTTAGCCATTCCAATTAAAGTATGGTAGATTATAACAATCAATGTAATATATGTGGTGTTCTCTGTGGTGGAGTGGTTAGAGTGTCTGACTTTTTTCTAGGTCAGACTCCTAATCTGAATGTCAGTGGTTCGATTCCCTGTGCCCCCACCTCTGCCAATTTGGATTTCCACCGCTGTGTATAACTTACAGCGTCATCAAAGGCCAGTTGCTCTCATACCATGTCTATGTGGTGTTGGAGGTTAAAAATCCCTTGGGTCGGTAAAAGTGTAGCCCGGGCTTTCTATCGACAAACCGTCTAATGGTGAAAACAAGTCTATTCAGACTTATCCATGGCAGACAGTATAAATCTTCAAGAAGAAAATGTATCTCAGAAAATGACAAACTCAAAACCACCAGACTATGCAACTTTAACCTTCTATGCTAATGCAAACTGTGGGTTTATACACCACATACACATTCACTGCGTGATAGGCCATGTAATATGGTACAGCCAGCTCCCCCTGGTGTGTATGTAGCACAGCGAAGCGATAACAGGGACGAGAAACGCCCGCTTCATTGTTTATTCACCTACTCTGCTCTTTGTGGTTTTACAGATCCAAGTGACCCGCTCGCTGACCAGCCAGGCCACAGATGGTGGCTAGCCAGTTGCAGAGGAGGGGCAGTCCACCCAGGGACCACCTCTGGCTAGCCTGCTGCCACTTATCGCCACTGAAGGGCAACAGAGGTCAGCATAGTTCCTGCCACCACCGTGTGGTGGTGAGACTCATGTATGGACTACTACAAGTGTGATACCACCACCTGCAGCAATGTTGCTATGGCAACTACCTGGGTCAACCATGGAGGTAGAATGCAAAATGTTCCAATTTTCTAGTGATATCACCAGACGCGGTGGCCTAATTGGTAAAATCGCAGGCAAGGAGTTAGAATCGTGACAGTGCATACTCATCATTTATAATTATAGCGCTTCCACGCTGGGAGATATGGTCGCTGGCAACATGACCCGATATCTCACTCAGTCACATTATCTTGACACTGAGCTAACCAGTCCTTGCCATATCCTATTAATGTCGAGCGCCAGGCTAGGAACAATGCATCAATTTTATAAGTCAGTGGTTTGACTCGACCAGGAAGCAAACTCCCAATCTCCTGCATGCGAGACCCGCCCTCTACCAATTCGGCCACTGTGCCTGGTCGCCCTCCCGTAGATTGATATTAAAAGTTAAGTACATCGTGCCCCCGTTTTCCGTTGCTCGCACGAGACACGGCACATAATCAAGTGGCGTTCTCTGTAGCGGAGTGGTTAGAGTGTCTGACTTTTTTCTAGGTCAGACTCCTAATCTGAGGGTCAGCGGTTCGATTCCCCATGCCCCCAGCTCTGCCAATTTGGATTTCCACCGCTGTGTAAAACTTACAGCGTCATCAAAGGCCGGTTGCTCTCATACCATGCATATGTGGTGTGGGAGGTTAAAAATCCCTTGGGTCTGTAAAAGTGTAGGCTCTGGCTTTCTATCGACCAGCAGTGGAGTGGGGAAGACCAGTTGTCTGTGACTGGGATTTCCCCTGCTTGGGACAAGTAATGTACCAAACAAAAAAAAAGAGAGACAAATAAGTGTTCACACTTCCTGTCTACCATTCGCTATATATCATATTTACAGCTTGTAATCGTGCTTTGAGTGAGTTATCAAATATGACATCATGGGAAGATACGTGATGCCTGTAGAGGAAGGATGATGGCGGTGTGCCAGTGCAGAATCTGATAGCCCGGCTGCAGACGGTTCCTTTGATCTTTGTGTCAGGGCAGTGCTGTGGGAACCTCAGAGGCATACGGAGTGGACTGAAACTCAATACATTGAACTGCCCAGGCATCACCGGGCAATACCTGGCGTGGTGGCTGAATCTGTAGAGCGCAGGCCACCCATGCGGGAGGTCGGGTGTTCAATTCCCAGTCAAGTCAAACCTATGACTTACACAATTGCTACTTGCCGCATCCTAGCTTTGCACTTGGCATTAATAATAATAGGATAGGGAATGGACTGGTTAGCTCAGTGTCAGGATAATGTGACTGAGTGGCATATTGGGCCATGGTGATGTTGGCCTGATTTCCCAGTGGGGGAGCACTATGAAGTCGCCATCAGTGCGCACTGTCACAAGTCGGTAGCCATCCTTATATGACCTTAGATGTTACCAGGACATACAACTCCAACAACCAACCAACCAGTGCCCACCAGGCCTACATGTATAATCGCAACATTTGCTTGGAGAGTGTCGCAATGAAGAGTGAGACTAATGTTGTAGACAATGACGCAGCCACTGGTTTTTTTTTGTTTGTGTTTCATCAGTGACACCACCCAGCTGCAATTCTAAAAATAGATGTGCAGCAAAGAAACTGGAGAGCATCTCCTATCGAACTTCAGTAATTGTAGCTGACAGGACAATTTGTATGAATATAGTATTATATATATATATATACATATACTACCTTTGACACATGTGCAGGCTCCCCATCAATCCCTGGACCAATATTGTGTTGAACTGTCATTACATATATATTCACGGTCTCTGACTATATTCAGAGACCATGTATATATCTACATTCTCTGCTATATTCTGGACTAGTCCACAGACCCGGTTCAATATAGTGCTGCTACCTGGTGGAATCCATCTGTACCATTATGTGGTAAACCATATCGATGGCGCGGATTTAACAACACTCCTGGTTACGTGACTCAAAATGGATGCCAGTATGGTCGAAGTGACCAAAGTTAGTAAAAACCATCAAAATTAATATGAAATGTGTATGGTAGGCAGAAAAAGAACCATGCTATTAACGACCCATACAGTATGATGATGCGCATTGGCAGTGTAGATTAAAGCTGCATAGTCCAATGAAAACATCAAATTGTCAAAACCAAAACAATTATCTACATTTGATTCTACATATCTACTTTAGATACTGATGCACTTATTAAACATTTACCAGCACATAGAAGGGACTACTCAGTCAAGTAATAGAACCTGCAACTGCAGAAGCTTATGGTGATAGAGTTTTGGCGAGCTTGCCAACACTAATTTAGCATATTTCCATTTCAAATATCTCAAAAGTTAGCGATTTAAAATATAAGTTACTTCAAACTAAATTAGGGTAGATTATAATGAACAACCTAATATGTTTATCTCAGAAAATGAGAGAAACTCAAAACCATCGGACTATGCAACTTTAACGGAGGAGTAGTGATCAGAACAACCCTAAAACTTAACCAACGTTGGATATTGCTATTATATATATATATATATATATTATATATATATATATATATATATATATATATATATACAGTTGGTCCATTGCAAAACAGAACAACAAAACTGGTTCAGAAAATGCATATATTCTCTCGCTGGAATATATAATTAGCCCACCGAAAGATTTTTAATCTGACCACCTGCACTGGTCTAGAGGTGATAGTCGATATTGACCACTTCCTCCCGATATGTCCTTAGATGTTGCCAGGACGCAGACCTCCAACAACCAACCAACTGACCACTTGCAGTTGGCACAAGGGCATATGTAATATCTTATGTATGTCATATGTTGAATGTCTATCGCATGCATATGTAGCGTGTTGTATGTCATGTCTATATTGTGTGTCTATGTAGCATGTCCCATGTGGCATGTCTATCTCATATGTCTATGTAGTATGTTTTATGTAGCATGTTGTATGTCATGTGACATATATTATGCATTGTAAATAAGTTTGTTTTATATAATGACGCCTCTCAAGCACATTGACTTTCATCATCGGCTATTGGATGTCAAACATATGGTCATTCTGACACATTTCTTTGGAGGAAACCCACTGCCGCCACATAGGCTACTCTTTCTGATAAGCAGCAAGGGGTATTTTATATGCACATTCCCACAGACAGGACAGCACATACCACAGCCTTTTATGAACCACTTGTGAACCACTGGTTGGAACGGAAAATAGCCCTACAACCTAACCACAATCGATCTAACAGAATAAACAAACCATTCTACAAACACTCCATCTCAAAATGTTATGTCCAATGACATGATAATTATGCAATTCACAACATAGTAGGCATAGAAACCTATGAAGGGAAACTATGCACCTAACCACTCTGTAATGTAAAGGTCTAATCAATACACATGTATGTATCTAAGTATGTATGAATACAACATATAACTACTATTTTTATATGTGAAGTTTCAAACTATACCAAATGTAAGTCTTGGAATGATTAATATTGTTATTGCAGCTGACTTGAGCTAGCTGCTGATGACAATATCAGACTACATATACATATATTGTAAATAACTATATTGTCACATGTCTGGAAGACCAGTGCCACAGCGTTGACAACAGATTTTATTCAATGAATAAACTATATTTACAACAACAACAAAATGGGTCCACTGAGCAGGATCGATAGGATGACCCAGACCTTCACAGGTGGACACTCTACCGCCTGAGCTATGTCCTGCTCTCTTATTATATATTGCATGCTGCATAAGGATTTATGTCAATATAAATAGTGGAGAGAATATTTATACTCCGGTTTACTTTTGACTAAGTTGTCAAGATTAATATGTCTGGTTATCTGGTTTGTAAATATTAGAGTGGAAATATTACCATCGATGCTCCAGCTGTCTGGTTAGTTGTCCGAGTCCTCACTAACCCAAGACCAGGGGTGGTTGACGAATCGCTAAGACATAAAAGTAAGAGCGCTGGCTGGCTTCTTACATGGGAGGCCAAGGGTGCGAACCCCAGTCGAGTAAAATCAATGTCTTACAAAGTTAATACGTTTTGCTACTCGCAACCTTACTATAAAAAGGTTCTATCTCACAAAATGGTGCTTTCGAGAAAATGAGGACTGAAGCTGTGTAACTGCATGATAGCAAAGCAGATAGAACAATATTATTTTTAATATATCTCAGTGAAAAATACCAGTTGAGAAACAGTTTTGTAATTGCATGATAGCCTTTTGTAGGTAGAACATTTTTACATCCATAACACCAATTCGGTCCCTTTGTCAGATAGAACCTTTTGATAGTAAGGTCACATACTTACACCGGCACTCGGCAATAATAGGATAGCATAAGGAATGGCTTGCTCAGTATCAGCATAATATGACCGAATGGGATAGGACAAGAACTGCTTGACACGGTGTCAGGATAATTAATGTGACTGTGTAGGATATTGGGTCATGGTTGATTGATTGATTGGTGGTTGCTTTATGACGTGTCTTCAGCATAGGCCATATTCAGGGCGAGAAATGTTTGTTTTTGTTCAAACCATCGCTTTTACATGTAAAAGCATACAATCAATTTTGTGTCAATAGACACTCATGAATTCTTTTAACTCACAATCATATAGTTTCTGGTCAAGCCAAATACACTTCTAAATGATAGTACTATGCTGTTGGTGGCCTGGTTTCCCAGTGGGGCAGCACTATTAAGTCAACAGGAGTGCACGCTGTAACACGTCTGTACCCATATTGGTATGACCTTTGATGTTGCTAGGACATAAATCACAACAATAAAAAAGTCACTAACCAGAACTGACCACCACCCCCATCCGCCACCGCCACCACCACCCCCACATCCACCGCCACCCCCACATCCCCCGCCACCCCCACCTCCACCTACACAAAGTCAAAGACTATAATACTAAGACGGCTCACTCAGCCTGTACTGTGTAATCGAAATGATCAAACCCACCACTTGGTGCGCTGGCTGTTCTCTTGGTTAAACAGGTGCTATATTATATGCATAAATGTATATATGAATGTGAAAGATGTGTGATGATGGCGATGCTGATGATGATGCTGATGATGATGTGTATTTGTTCATAGCAATTTCATATTGATGTGTATTCATACTTACCTATATCATGTATAATATAATTGTATGTGTTTACATGTGAAACACCAACCAGCAGCTGGGCTGATCAAACCCACCACAAGGTGGCACTGCGAAATTTACTTGAAAAAAAAACTATGGTTATATATTAAGCCACGGCTATATGTATGGTATATGTATGGAGTGCGCAAGTTGAAAACATTGGGAAGTGCGTCGTGACCTTTTCCGTTATGGACGGACATGCACAGAGAAGTCAGGGGTCATCGTGGTCATCGTGATGTGACATGGCTGGGCTGGTCCCTTGGGTGGAGGGTCGGCACAGGGGCAGTTGGTTGGTTGTTGGAGTTTTACATCCTGGCAACATCTAAGATCATATCAGGATGGGTACTGACTTGTGACAGTGAGCACTCATGGCAACTTTATAGTGTTGCCCCATTTGGAAATCGGGCCACCAACACCATGACCTGATATCCTACTCAGAGACATTATCCTGACACCGATCCAACCAGTCCATGCCCTATCCTGTTAATGACGAGTGCCAGGCTAGGTAGCGACAAGTATCAATTTTATAAGTCATTGCTTTGACTCGACCTGGAACCGAAATCTGGATCTCCCGCATGCGAGGCCCATGCTCTACCGATTCGGCCACCGCGCCCGGTAGGGGGGAAGGAGGCATCCAGTGCTGTTCGGCACATAGACACTGCAGGTGGGTGTGGCTGGTGGGGGGGCCGGTGTTGCAGTTTCAGCAGCACACCGGTTTGCGAGGGACGCATCGCTTCTGCGCATGCATCCAAATCGAACAGCGTCGTCACAAACCTTATAAATTTAACATAATGTCTTTGGTAAAGATGTTTTCTATATGTGTACCAAGCGATTTGTTTCTAGGTGGTGTGGTTTTAGAGATATTTCACTTTTTCTGTATGAAGATTGCTCACGACCATTGACAATGCCTTGAGTTTGACGGTATGCGCATTGCAAAACATTAGTTTTATTCAAAATTAATAGAAATCAAGAACCCTAACCTTATAAATTTAATATAATCTTGTTGGTACACATGTTTTCTATATGTGTCCCAAGGGATTTGTTTCTAGGTGGTGTGCTTGTAGAGATATTTCACTTCTTCTGTATGAAGATTTGTTCACGGCCATTGACAATGCATTTTAATGGATGTGTCCCTCGCAAACTGGTGTGCCGCGGAAACTGCAACACCGGGATGGTGAGGAGCAGGGGCGGGGGGTAGTGAGGGGCAGGGGGAGGGGGGTCCCTGGAGGGAGCCTGGAGGCGTGTGGTTCCATTAGATGGCCATGTTGTAGTCCAGTGAACAGCAAAGGATGATGGGAAAGTCAAAGACAAGGCACACGTCTGCTCAAAATTCAAGGCTCACGGACAAATGTGTAAATTGGCCTAGCTTTCACGTGAAAGAAGGGTAGGAGAATCAGCGGTTACAAAATAACCAAATTTTTTATTTTATTACTATTTTATTGTTATTTTATTATATTTCTTTATTGTATTTTTAAATTTTACATTAGTTGATTAAGCTGGAGAATTTTCAATCATGGATAGCTGGTCTTCCTCATTCCACTGCTCCTTGCCGTATTCTTGTAATGCCGAATGCCAGGCTAGGTAGCGACGAGTATATATTTTTAAGTCATGGGTTTGACTCGACCAAAGGATCAAACTCGGTTATTCAAATCCTATGACCTACCAAAATGGGAGGTGGCCGTTCAACTCATTCAGCCACATCGTCGGTCAATGAAGAAATATTTGCTATAAAGGCTGCACGCCATAAATAGGGCAACTTGTGAATATGTACTTCAACATAACATTAAATGTTTAATTAAACATTCAACTAGGTAATTATTTGATGAATTAATAGTATTCACCCCACGCACTCACCCCTGAAAAAAAGAGAAAATTTACAATGATTTTTAATTTAATTTATAATAAAAATATTGTAATTATTCTGGTCTTGGATGATGGTTGGAGAGTTGTAAAAGAAAAGAAATTCCTTCTTCTGTTCGGCCGATAACTAAATCTGATGCTTCTTTTGTATGAAGTTGCCCCGACATTCTGTTGATTTTTGTTGTCACTGTCTTTATGTTGAAGCCACTTCATACATTTTCAGTGGAAATGTCTTGTTCATTAAAGTTGTATAGTCCGATGGTTTTATGTTTCTGTCATTTTCTGAGATAAAGATATGAGGTTGATTGTTATAACCTACCATACTTTAGTTTGAGGTAACTTTTATTTTAATTGGCAAACTTTGGAGATATTTGAAGTAGAACAATACAAAATTAATTTTGGCAAACATGCCAAAACTCTGAGACCATAGGCTTCTACAGTACCAGGTTCTATCCAATTGCCTCAGCATTCCCTTCGATGTGGCAATAAATGGTTAATAAGTGCATCAGTACCTGAGTTGGATATGTAGAATCAAATCTAGATAATTGTTTTGGTTTTGAAAATTTGATGTTTTTATCGGACTATGCAGCTTTAACAACAGTTACTTTCAGACGATTCTTTTACCGGCTTGGTTCTTGGGGAGGAGAGGAGCCTGAGGGAAGGGATCTTATTTGTGCTCCCTCCAGCAAACCGAAAGCTTTTAATTTGGTTCGTAAAAAGAGTTGGACATTGAATCTCTAGCCATCTTTTCAGGGGTGTATGTCTTGCGGCTTAATTACAGTAAAACCTGTTTTTATTCCTCCCCATTTTAGACATCCCCAAATTTACACGCACTAATTTAATGTGGATTCGCATATAACAATTAACATCATGGGTTATTTTATTTTATTTTTTTGTGATGGGTGTATTTATGCAGCCCATAACAGTTAAGTCCAATGACTTATTTTCACTGCTAGACATTAATAGTCTTGTGACTCCCCTTCTTTTTATCACTTTCAGTTGTTGTGTAGCTAACTACTGCATGCATTCTTTCTCTGTTTGTAAGCACATCCCCCAAACCTCTGTGATTTATCACACCTGTAATTCACAACATGACATGGCACTACGTAGCATGGTAATATTATTCAATTGATAAGTAACAGTAGAAGAGAGGTTATCGGTTCAAGTCCGAAGATCCATATACCGATCTAAAAGACATTTGAGTGTAGGGCTTGGTGGCCGACCAAGAAAAGGTGATAATGTCTGAAAAGAGTTCCAGGAGGGCGAGCTTTCTACTCTTACTCTGCCCATGTATTTGGCTCGGCGGCTGGTCACCACAGAGCAAATAGACACGGTCCTTTGACTCAACTCTCCTCATTTTTCTTTCCTATACTCTACCTGTTTATTTTTATCCCGGGCTTACTTCTCCCCTGATCAAGGGAGTTGTTTGCTTGGGTGGGGCCCTGTACCTTATCATTTCTCTCACTTTTTTCTTGTTGCTGGAACCTGCTGGACCCACCTTTACCCGTCGCTTCCTCCTGAACCCTTGCTGCTGTTACTGGATACGAGTGCTCTGCTACTGTCGGACTGGAGTGATTTGGGGCTGCCCCAATGCTTTGTCGTTTTGAATGTTATAAAGACATCCCCAGCTTCTACAACCATCCCACCTGAAGATTAATCTTCAACCAAAGATTGGACCGATATATCGGGGGCTTTCTATATTGCTGCAGTTTTGCAGCTGGTAACCGTCGTAAGGTTACGAACACGCCCATAAGCTAAAGCACCACCCCAGCTAAGAACATTCATACGCGGTAAGGTTGAGTGACCTGGAACCCTCACCAAAGATGTCATGCTGCTCCTACTGGGCTCGAACCTGTTTTGATGCCACTATGTGAATTACTGAAGTTCCATATATATATATATATATATATATATATCTAAGTCGTTGTCCCACGTTTTTGAATTATACAAACAGTACATATATATACATTCTATGTATATTATATATATACATTGTACATATTATATACATACGGGGTGCGGTGGCTGAATCGGTAGAATGCAGGCCTCACGTGTGGGAGATCGGAAGGTTGGTTCCATTTAGAGTCAAACCAATGACTTGCCAAACTGACACATGTCGCTTCCTAGCCAGACGCTCAGCAGTAAAAGGATAAGATGACTTGTTAGCTCAGTGTCAGGATAATGTGAACGAGTGGGATATTGGATCATGGTGCCAGCAGCCTGATTTCCCAGTAGGGCAGCACTATAAATTCGCCATGACTCTGCATTGTCACAAGTCGGTATCCATCCTGATATGACCCTAGATGTTGCCAGGACGTAAAACTCCACGAACCAACCATCCTCCGGTTCTCGACCTCTCAGGGTAATATTAATCAGCAACTGCTCACACCAACTCAACCCCGTCCCAGGGTGTGATCAATTTGGCTGCTGAGCCTTTGCTACACTACACTGCGCAGACCCGCATCTTGTAACACGGCTGCGCATGCGCGTGTTTTCCATGGGCAATTAACGCCGAAGTCCTGCAATAAATAACCTAAGTGCACCCAACCGTCCGTCCTTACTTTTTATTTCCATTGTCTATTTCGACCTTTTATAGTCCCCCACCCGCACCCCACCACCCACCACCCACCAGCCACACCCTTTTTGCACTGTCTCGCAGTCTCCTGAAGTCACGTGTGGTACGGTGATATTATAGCGGCATTCTAATACAGGTCCGCACACTTGCTATCCGGACCTCACTTCGTCCACAACTCTCTCTATCTCCTCTCTGCCAGCAATACTCCTCCTTGATAATGTCTGAAAAGAGTTCCAGTAGGGAGAGCCCGCCAGCGCTTCACTTTCTACTCTTACTCTGTCCATGTCTTTGGTTCGCCGGCTGGTCACCATAGAGCAAATAGACACGGTCCTTTGACTCAACTCTCCTCATTTCTCTTTCCTGTACTTTTTTTTTTCTCCCAGGCTTACTTCTCCCCCTGATCAAGGGAGTTGTTGGCTTGGGTGGGGCCCTTTACCTTATCGTTTCTCTTGCTTTCTTCTTGTTGCTGGAACCGCTGGACCCACCTTTGCCCGTCCCTTCCTCCTGAGCCCTTGCTGCTATCGACTCGATACAAGTGCTGTGCTATCGCTGGACCAGAGAGATTTGGGGCCGCCCCAACGCTTCGCTGTTTTGAATGTTGTAAAGACATCCCCAGCTTCTACAACGTCCCACCTGAAGATTAATCTTTAACCAAAGATTGGACCGATTTATCGGGGCCTTTTTATATTGCTGCAGTGGTGCAGCCGGTAATCATCGTGAGGTTACAAACCACCCCAAAAGCAAGCAAGCAACAGGTCCGCAATCCCTTATCCGAAATCCCCGCGGGCCAGATGTGTTTCAGAATTCAGATTTGTTGTTCCCGATTTCAGAATAAAAGGTAGTCAAATATTAATACTGCAGTAAAATAATTGTATCAATACTCACACTATGTTTGGTAAATAAAGATTATAAAGAATATTATAGTTTATTTATAGAATAATATGCTTGTGGTGTAAGTAAAACAATGGACACTTTATATACATGAATATTGCAGAAAGTTTTATTCCCAACAAAAACATTCGGAAAACTTGACAGCTCCAACAACTGCCCAAAGGAACCATAATCGAAGGCATAATTATTGATCCAGAGAAGGTTGTGTGGTTGATGGTTGTTAGAGTGTTACATCCTGGCAACATCTAAGGTCATATCATGACGGCCACCGACTTGTGACAGTGCACACTCATGATGATTTTATAGTACTTTCCCACTGGGAGACCATGCCACCAGCACCATGACCTGATATCCCACTCAGTCACATTATCCTGACACTGAGCCAACCAGTCCTTGCCCTATCCTAATAATGCCGAGCACCAAGCTAGGATGCGACAAGTCTCTTTAAGTCATTGGTTTAAATCGACCAGGCTTCGAACCCGTGGGTTCGAATCCCACATATCTAGATAAACATCTAAATAAATGTTCAAAATTAAGTGGGATAAATAAAGACTAAATGTCTAGTATTACAGTTTATTTATGCTGTACAAAAGACAACCTTTGTGTGTGTGGGGGGGGGGGGGGTTCGGCACTTTCTGGATTTCAGAATTTTTGGATAATGTATTGTGGATCAGTAATAAGACGGCTCGGCTGATGGCCACTCTGATACGTTATCGTCGCAGTAGTTATGGCCGCCTGGTGTAGTGGGGCTTCACTCTGTTTGCTAATATGCTCCTGGGCGCAAGAAACAGCATGTTCGTCTGTTGGGGTTTTACATTCTGGCAACATCTCGAGGTCATATCCGTTATGAGCAGGGTAAATAAATTCATCACCAAAATAATAAAAAAAATCAGGACGGGTACCGACTTGTGTTAGTTTGCATTCATGGCGACTATTTTTTAAATTACATTTTTTTTTATTGACAAGGTATTTATTCTGACAAGGTATTATATCGCTGCCGCCTTGGGTTGGTTGGTTGGCTGTTGGAGATTTATGTCGTGGCAACATCCCAGGTCATATCAGGATGGGTAGCCACTTGTGACAGTGCACACTCATGGTGAATTTATAAATTATAGCGCTGTCCCACTGGGAGATCAGACCACCAACACCATGTCTTGATATCCCACTCTGTAACATTGTTCATGTTGCGGCGGCAACATGGGTAATTTGGAGCTCAGGACCGTATCCCAGCTCAACACTGGCCTCTATGGGACGGTGGCACCACCTACACTATGCGCCGAGCGACAAACCCCACTGCCACTTACCGGCTTGGGCTTGTACTTCCGACGGAGCCTGAGCAGCTCACTTCCGCCAGGGAACCCAAATCTGCCGCGTGGTTACTGCGAGTCTCCGTCGTGTCTTACTCAGCCATCCCGCCCACCCATCTATAGGCCTAGGGTTGAGCGCTCGAACATTAACTTGAAATCATGACCCTAACACTGTAACAAGAATAACATCTGACAATGTAAAACAACTCCGTAACTCTAATAAATACCCACTTTATACTGATTCATGTCCTGAGTGATAATTATAATGACACTGTGCTAACCAGTTCTTATGCTACCCTAGTAGTAATGCCAAGCACCGGGTTAGGTAGCGACAAGCATAAATTTGGTAAGTCATTGCTTTGACTCGGCTGGGATTCAAAATCCCGACCTTCCCCAAAGAAAGCCTGATTCGGCCACCATATCCAGTGAAGAAACAGGAAAATGTCCCTTTTGAAAATGATACATTTTCGAAAATTATATATTTTTGAAAATTATATATTGTCGTGGGGGTGATGAAAATGGGAAATACCGTGCCTAGAGCGGGACTCGAACCCACATCTCTTTGCATTCCGGGCCAGTGTGCTAACCATTACACCACCTAGGCTCCCTGATATCAATACACTCCCCACGCCTACCTGTCTATGCGGTTACTTGCCTGAGAGGTCAGTGCAGACCACTACACTCGTCCCCCTGGAATTGTAAGTCTTGTAATGCTTACAATTACATACATACAGGCAATGCACTAACACATACATACACAGGGTAGGTTCAACAACCATACAGCGCAAAGCTTGTACAGGATCCTGATCACGGCAACCAGTGTCGTGGGGGTGATGAAAATGGGAAATATTGTGCCTAGAGCGGGACTCGAACCCACATCTCTTTGCATTCCGGGCCAGTGTGCTAACCATTACACCACCTAGGCTCCCTGATATCAATACACTCCCCACGCCTACCTGTCTATGTGGTTACTTGCCTGAGAGGTCAGTGCAGACCACTACAATATTTTTGAAAATTATATATTTTTGAAAATTATATATTTTTGAAAATTATATATTTTTGATCTCCTGTGCTGTTCATGTTTGTTGTTAATTTTGTTGTTCCCCAATCGCGTTACTTTTGTTTGTATCGCAGACTAATCCAAACTAATTGACCAGACTAGACGGGATGGTCGAATGAGTTGAGCGTCCGCCTCCAGTTTTGGTAGGTCGTGGAATTTGAACCCGTGGGTTTGATTCCTGGTCGAGTCAAACCAATGACCTAAAATTGTATACTTGTCACTACCTAGCCTGTTGCTCGGCATTATTAGGATAGCGTAAGTAGCAGTGGAATGAGGCAGACCAATCGTCCACGATTGAAATTTCCCCAGCTTAATCAACTAATACACCAACAAAATACACATAGAAACCCATTGGATTCGCCTGTATGTCAATCTATGGAACCCAACTATGTGTTATTCTGTTAGGAGGAGGTGAGACTTGTTGGTAACAGACTGTGCTCCTTCCTCTTTGGTGCGGAACACAATGCAATAATAAAGAGCGCTTCTTAGACTACGGAGAGCTAAGTCTTTATCTGGATCACCAACTATGTAGACGGCCACGATTTACCAAGGATTCACCGCTCATATTGTTTACGTATAATGCAGAAGGGATTATGGGGATATTATGGGAACAAATCTATTGTTGTTTGGGTGCATGCGGTCATATCAGGACAGGTACTAATAATGCCAAACACCAGGTTAGGAAGCGACAAGGATCAATTTTGTAAGTCATTGGTTTGACTCAGCTGGGTTTTCAAACTCTAGACCTTCCCCATGGGAAACCTATGCGCCTTCCGATTCAGCCATCGCGTCCGGTCCCATCAGCGGAGAAAAGTCAGCCATGATTCTACGTGTGTACCTCTGTGGCCGGGACATTACCCCCCAGTGTTGTGAGAGCAGTGACAGTGACTACCATGAGATATTACATCATGCACACACTACGTTAACCCCACTACAGTTTGGTCAAGTCTCACTACTCCTACACGCTCCTGCCGGAGCGGTGGTCGTGCGGCAGATCGGGAGTTTGGTTCCAATCAACCACAATTTTTAGAATTAGGCATTGACTGTACACTTCATGATATAGAGACTCGTGTTGCATAGCTCATGGCCCAGTGTTGGTTATTGGGGTTGTCTGTCCTGTCACCATCTAAGGTCATATCAGGATGGGTACCGACTTGCAACAGTGCACACTCATGGAGACTTTATAGTGCTGCTACACTGGGAAATCAGGCCGCAAGCATCATGACCCGATATCCCACTCAGTCACATTATTCTGACACTGAGCTAAGCAGTCCTTGCCCTATCCTATTAATGCTGAGCACCAAGCTAGGAAGCGACAAGTATCAATTTTATAAGTCACTGGTTTGACTCGACCCGGAACCGAACTCTCGATCTCCCGCACGCGAGTCCCACGGTTTAACGATTCGGCCACCGCCCCCGGTCATCTATAGTTGCTCGGGCCTCAAGTTCTATATCTGGCAATAAGTGCCTTGTAACTCACCATTGCATATGCAGGTATTGCAATACCTGCATATGCAGGTATTGCAATACCTCAGGGAGCTTAACACCCCTGCCCTGCAGAGTGGTAAACCACTGCCTTGTGGTACAGGTTCTTGACAGAACCGAAGGCTAAGGGAGCAAACCCTGAACAGAAAACCATGTCACTGTGGCAGCATCAAGGGCGGTTGATGTATGGAACTCCCAACATCTCCCGACCAGCCACTGCAGGGACAAATAGTTTTACGCCTGTCTGGACATGTTCTTGCCGGTGTGAAACCTCTATTTGCTCCCCGAGAGAGTGCGGCTGGTAACTTGCAAAAGCCAACAGCACTTCAACACTTTTGCAGGCAGCTTTCATGAAATGTAAATGGAGAGCGGAAGTCAAGTAATGAAAGCAGTTTTTGTCGCATCACGACCGACAGCATGATGATGATGATGAACTCACCATCATCAGGTGTAGTGTACAGATAGACACCACATCAGTAAACAGCGTACTCACCTGAAATGACAACAACACAGTCTCATTAGTTATCATAAAAACATGATAATTCACAACACTACAAGCAACAACAAGCATGGGACATTTATTTATCAAATAATTAGTTAAGAAGTCTTATGTTTGGTACATTAAGGGGCTGTCACATTAGGGTTTTTTTCGGGAGCGTATGGCAGCGTAGGCGCCTTATGTCATATACGTCGGCATACGCTGTATACGCTACTCATATGCTATGCATACGCTACTCATACGCTACTCATACGCCGCCAGATGCCGGCTTATGAGGCATACGCCGCCATACGCTTTCATAAATCCGTCCGTCCACATTTTTTTGTGCATGCTCAAAAAATCTCGACCTATGAGGGCGTATGGCCCATACGCTACTCATACGCCGGCATACGCTCCTCATACGCCGGCATACGCTCCTCGTACGCTAGGGGTACGCCGGCATAGGTTTTTCATACGCTCAACTTGTGTCACCGGCGTATCTCTAGCGTATCTCTAGCGTATGTAGCGTATGCATAACCTATGAGTTACGTATGGGAGCGTACTCCTAGCGTATGCACAGCGTATGCACAGCGTATGCATGCTACTCATATGCGCATACGCTATGCGTATGCTACTCATACGCTACTCGTATGCTCCACATGCCAATCAAAACTGTCAAAAAATGTCACAGCACGCACCCATACGCTCCTCATACGCTCCTCGTACGCTCCTCATAGGTTCCACATATGCTCAAAACCAGCCGAAAGGTCACCAAATGTCATCATAGGCCGGCACGCGCAGGACCTACGTAGGTTTTCAATACGCTCCTGCCATACGCCGTAAAGTGACAGGGCCTTTAGTTGATTAAGCAGAGGAAATTGCAATCGCAGACAAATGATCTACCTCATTCCACTTCTCCTTGTCCTATCCTAATAATGCCGAGCGCCTGGCTAGGAAGTGCCACATATCAATTTTTAAGTCATTGGTTAGATTCGACCAGGGTTCGAAACCGTGGGTTCGAATCATACGCCCTACCAAAACAGGAGATGGATGTTCAACTCATTTGGACATATTGTGGGCATTGAAGTCAGTCGTCAATTGGTCAGCAGGTTCAGAGTTCGAGTCCAGAGATTCTTAGCACTCAACCCTACCACCTGAAAGCCGGGTGAGTGTAGGGCTGGGTGGGCGGCCGAGAAAAGGCGTAAAGGTGTCGATGGTTCAGCGTCTGGTTGTGAAGTGCTGAAAGTCGATGTAGAGCTATGTCAAGAGTTCATCAAGTACTTTCCAGGGAAGCTGGCAGGTGTTGAAGGTGGCACCATCTAGTGGAAAGTCTGATATTCCGGCCGAGCCCCGACCGAAAGTGGTGGAGGGTTCAGTGAGTACAGTACAGATGGCGCACATGTAGCTGACTGAACTATAGGTGGCAGCACGATCTGTCCCTTTGTAAAATATTCCGATTTTCGACGTTAGGGGGAATGCAAATGTTCTATTACTAAAATGGTATATGTGACCAAAGCGCATGTATGTATATATATGTAAGTGCTGGTGGTGCCGATGACAGTGTAATACTAGCAGACAGTGAGAAAAACCTACAAGATATAGTGAATAGAATCAATAAAGCTGGAATACTATTCAACATGAAGATGAATGCCAGGAAGACCAAAACAATGGCTATAAGTAAAAAGACAGATAAACCAAATGTCAATATAACCATAGATGGCACAAACATAGAACAAGTATCCGAATTCATATATCTCGGACAAAAGATTACAAATGATGGGAGATGTGAGGAAGAAATTAAAAGAAGGATAACAATAGCCCGAACAACATTCTCCAAAATGAATAGAGTGTTAACATCAAGTAAGATATTAATACAAACAAGGAAGCGTATTCTTCAGTGTTATGTGTGGTCTACTCTAATGTATGGGGCAGAGACATGGACAATCTCTAAGAAAATGTACAAACGTTTAGCAGCATTTGAGATGTGGACTTATCGAAGGATGATGAAAATATCATGGACAAAGAAGATCACCAACAAAGAAGTTCTCAGAAAAATTAAAAATAAGAAAAGCTTGTTTGCCACTATACAGACAAAGAAACTTATTTATTTTGGCCACATCATTCGTCAGAGTTCAATATACCGTACATTGTTGGAAGGGAAGGTGAATGGCAGCAGAGGGAGAGGGAGACCAAGAACATCATGGTTTACAAATATTTCACAGTGGACAGGCTTGAATTATTCACAGTCTATCAGAACAGCACAACATCGGGACAAGTGGAGAACCATTGCATCCAACCCTCGACTAGAGGATGGAACTATTGATTGATTGATTGGTGGTGCCTGGGTGGAATGTAAATAGACATAGTGGTGCTGGCAGGGATGTGTGTAAGGGGCACTCAGGGCCTACCCTGTCCCCCTCTGCTGGGTAGGATCACCACACTCAGGCTCAAGGTTCAAGGCTGGTGGTGGCCAGAGGGGCCACACAGCTTGGTGGCGGTGGGCAGACCACTGGTGGCCATGGGGACCAGGAATGCTTGATCCCTATTGGAAGGGCCAAGAATGCTTGTTTCTCATTGGGGGAAAAGGGTGGGGTGATACTCTACAATGAACCCATGTACTGTATATAATAAAACCAGAGAGGCTTGGACTCCCTCTTCTCACACTCTTACTTGGCTTTACTTTCTCTTTCTCTCCATCTGTATTGTTTTTCACCTTAGCCTACCTACATAGCCACAAACTCGAACACGCAACCCTACACCTAGATAAACGATTCACCCGGTACTTGTAGTACACGGGTGAACGACAACGTAGTGTAAATACTGGCGAAAATAGGTTTAGTATGGAACATGAAGTAGAAACTGTGGCTCCAGTATCAAATGGCTACCCATATAGGCACAGAGTTCGTGAAATGGGAGAGAATGCAAATAGACAAGATGGCGGCCGCAAAACGCTGTCGATTTCACTTTTAAATCTTATTAAACTAGATATTATATTATATTTTTCAACTCAAAGGTAGCGGGCTATCAATAAGACATGTGTAAAGAATAATTTTTGCTTCTTAGATTGTGAAATTAGGCTCTCAATTCATTAACCCGCTTTTTCGACCGGTTTTATATAGGGTTGGTATTCACCCATGTACTGCGACTGCGAGTACCGGGTGAATCCTTTATCTATCCTACACCTTATTGTGTGTGAATTATCCATGTTGCCGAAGCGACATGTCCCGCATGTGAAACCAGGCAGCATTTTTTACCAATTCAGCTAAAAAGTCTGGTATAAATGACCAATTATACCAACTTTGTAAACACCAGTGGTTTACTGGAAACATAATTGACAATAGATCTTCACCAGAGGTTATTTATCACAGCAGGAAAGATAATTGCCATATATGTCCCACTAGACATGCACTGCGCGAGTGCAGACACATGGATGTACGTCTATTCAAAGTTAAAGCATTTCATGGATTTCTTTTTGTTGTGCCTCTGAAATAAAGTGGGATTGTCTTATTTTATGTGCATTCAGTCTGAATATGATCGTAAATTTGATTTAGTTTTTTGTAGTGCCTCTGAACTAAAGTGTTATTGTCTTATTGAATGTCAATTCAGTCTGAAGATGATCGTACATTTGTGTGTGCTTTCAATCTTGAAATGGGGTGTGTGCTTCTATTGAGACATTCTACTGGAGCATGGTCGTCTTGTTTGATAGCGAGAGGTGATATAATACTTTCAAACAAAACCAAATAGCATTATTAAAGTAATAGTGCTGACAGATTTGGCTGGTTGGTTGTTGGAATTTTACATCCTGGCAACATCTAAGGTCATTGACCAGACGGGATGGCCGAATGTAGAGCGTCCGTCTCCTGTGTTGGTAGATCATGGGGTCTTGGGTTCGAACCCTGGTCGAGTCAAACCAATGACTTAAAAATTGATATTTCTTGCTTCCTAGCCTGGTGCTCGGCATTATTAGGATAGGGCAAGGACTGGTTGGCTCAGTGTCAGGAAAATGTGACTGAGTGGGATATCAGGTCACGGCGCTGGCGGCCTGCTCTTCCAGTGGGTCAGCACTATAAGTTGGCATGAGTGTGCACTGTCACAAGTCGGTACCCATCCTGATATGACCTTGTTGCTAGGATCTAAAACAACAAACAAACAAAGAATCTAAGGTTATATCAGGACGAGTACCGACTTGTGACAGTATGCACTCATGGCGACTTTATAGTGCTGCCCAACTGGGAAATCAGGCCACCAGTACCATTACCCGATATCCCATTCAGTTACATTATCGTGTCACTGCGCTAACAAGTCCTTGTTCTATCCTATTAATGCCAAGCGCCAGGCTACTAAGTGACAAGTACCAATTTTTAAGTCATTAGTTTGACTTGACCAGGGTGACGCTCAACTCATTCGGCCATCACGTCTGGTCAGAAAGCATGAGGTGGAGGTGGTGGGTTTGGGTGTGGGTGTGTGTGTGTGTGTGGGTGGGGTGGGCGGAAGTCAGGGGGCGGGGAGAGGAGGTCACAGGCATTTCAAGTTCAACTGTACACAGTCAATAAAGGTCAGGAGGTCAAGCTGGCATCGGGAGGCACAGTGCAGTCAGCAACCAGGACGACATGGTTCACCGGCGCCACTCCGTTCTCGCCCACTGGCGCACACATGCAATAACCCAATCAGGGACCAGTGTAGCGCCGTGTGATCCAAGGCTTCTCCCGGGAGACTGGGTGCCCCGGTGCTACTCCGCGTCGGCGGGGCTTAGCGCCGTGCAAGGCATGGCGTGGGTCGGGGGGGGGGGGGACCAGTGTAGGTAGGCGAGTCGGCGGCGGAGTTCTCCACCATTGATGACGTGGTAGCATACCAATATAAAAAACCCGGAGATTATTGGGTGGTTGTTGGAGTTTTACTTCCTGGCAACAACCAAGGTCATACCAGGACGGGTACTGACTTGTGGTAGTATGCTGAGTGGTTAGGTGGTTGTTGAGAGTTTACATCCTGCCAACATCTGATACGCAGCGAAGGAGGAAGAGGAGGCGGGGGTGGAAAATAAGAACACTTTATTCAGAGTGCGAGGTCAGAGTTATACAGGCAATGCAAATGAATAAAGTACAATCATGAATCAATCTAGATAAAAGATTCACCCGGTACTTGTAGTACACGGGTGAATGACAACGTAGTCTAAATACGGGCGAAACTAGCTTTAGTATGTACCAGGGAGTAGAATGTCTGCCTCCAGTATCAAATGGATATTTATATATGCACAGAGTTGGTGAAATGGGAGAGAATGCAAAAAGACAAGATGGCGGCCGCAGAACGCCGTCGATTTCACTTTTAAATCTTATTAAACTATATATTATATTATATTTTTCAACTCAAAGGTAGCGGGCTATCAATAAGATATATGTGAAGAATAAGTTTTGCTTTTTAGATTGTAAAATTAGGCTCTCAATTCTTTGACCCGCATTTTCGCCACCTTTTACATAGGGTTGGTTTGCACCCCTACTGCAGCAGTACGGGGTGAATATTGTACCTAGAATCAATCAAGAATATCAAGTCAAATCAGGAACAGTAAGAAAAGTAGCATCGGGGGCAATCAATGTTCATCAGAGGAAAGTGAAGGGAGATGAGGAAGCCCCGAAGAGCCCTCCACCCTAGGAAAGGGAAGAGAGGATAAGTAAGGG
This sequence comes from Branchipolynoe longqiensis, assembly GCA_030323885.1. NCBI lineage: Eukaryota > Metazoa > Annelida > Polychaeta > Phyllodocida > Polynoidae > Branchipolynoe > Branchipolynoe longqiensis. Next base: position 42,443,256 of record CM059190.1, on the reverse strand, counting down.
TGCGGGGGTGGAAGAAATATGGCAGGGGAGCACTCCTGGAGCGGCTGGAGGCGGAGTGGCTGGAGGCAGCAGCAGGCCCGAGTTATAAGGGCGGGGGGGGGGGGGGCATTACGTAACCCAACGGTCAGCGGCCGCGGCAGGCAGGAGAAAGACAGGGGGAGGGGGGGCACTCCTCCTCCGCCGCGAATCAAACGCAATGCAAACATTACGACCAAGGTCATATCAGGACGGGTATAGACTTGTGGTAGTACGCTGAGTGGTTAGGTGGTTGTTGAGAGTTTTACATCCTGCCAACATCTAAGGTCATAGCAGGACGGGTATAGACTTGTGACAGTGTGCACTCATGGCGACTTTTATATATACGTAAGTGCTGCCCCACCGGGAAATCAGGCTGTCAGCACCATGACCTGATATCCCATTCAGTCACATTATCCCGATGATGAGTCTTTGACCAGTCCTTGCCCTATTCTAATTATGGCCGAGTGCCAGGCTAGGAACTGAGATGTATCAATTTTATAAGTCATTGGTTTGACTCAACTTGGAATCGAACTCCCGACCTTCCATATGAGAAGCCTTCGCTCTAAAGATTCGGCCACCATGTGCGGTGGACCAGGAGATATTCGCAGTAATAATTGGAGGGGGCGGGGGGACGGGGTCACCCAAGCGGATCAGGCTGTAGTTATTTCCACTTGGTCTGAGTTGGTTGCTTAGTGCACAGAATTTTAATTTAGTATTTTAAAAAAACCTTGTTTTATTTAACGATGCCTCTGGAGTACATTTATTTTTATCAACGGTTATTGGACGTCAAGCATTTGGTTATTCTGACATATTTCCTTGGAGGAAAATCGCTGCTGCCACAAAGTCTACTCATTCTAATAAGTAGCAAGGGTCTTATATATGCACATTCCCACATACGAAAGCACATACCACAGCCTTTGATTGTTTGTTTGTTTGTTGTTGTTTTATGTCCTAGCAACATCTAATCTCATATCAGGACGGGTACCGACTTGTGACAGTGCACACTCATGGTGACTTTATAGTGCTGTCCCACTGGGAAACCAGGCTGCCTGCACCATGACCTGATATCCGACTCAGTCACATTATCCTGACATCGAGCCAACCAGTCCCTGCCCTATCCTATTAATGCCGAGCGCCTGGCTAGGAAGCAACAAGTATCAATTTTTAAGTCATTGGTTTGACTCGACCAGTGTTAGAACCCACGACCCCATGATCTATCAGCATGGGAGACGGACGCTCTAACTCATTCGTCCCTTTCCCGTCTGGTCCCACAGCCTTTGATGAACCAGTTGTGGACCAATGGTTGGAACGGAAAGTAGCCCAATCTGCAAATTGGTCCAGTGAGCAGGATCGATCGCATGACCCACACCTTCACAGGTGGACACGCTACCAGTGCCACCTGAGCTATATCCCGCTCCATATTTTGGTATTAAAGCTTAGAAATCCTGACGAAAGCATCAATTGTTTACCAAGCGAAAACCCTGACCTAGATTTGATTCTATAAAGTATTATATCCAATTTAGATACAGGTACATATATTAAAACAATTATTGCTGTATGGAAGGTGATTGATTGGTGGTTGCTTAATGAGGTGTTGGCAGCAAAGGCCGTATTCACAATGAGAAGTGTTCAGTTTGTATTTTGTTGCATTACTATTCAATCATCGCTTTCACACAGAATACAAAGGAACGTTTGTTTTATTTAACGCACTTCTAGAGCACATTGATTTTTATCATCGGCTATTGCACATCAAACATATGGTCATTCTGACATATTTCTTTAGAGGAAACTTGCAGCCGCCACATAGGCTACTCTTCCGATAAGCAGCAAGGGGTCTTTTATATGCACTTTCCCATAGACAGGACAGCATATACCACAGCCTTTGATGAACCAGTTGTGGACCACTGGTTGGAACGGAAAATAGCCCAAACTTCAAAGGGTCTTTCCCTATTGCGACATTCACTTGGATCTATCAGAAGCGATAGAAGATATAATGCAACCGCTGTAAACATACAATTACCATTCTCAGAAGCAATAAGGGATATAAAGAAATTAAACTGATATTTCCATTAAAGTTCCGTAGTCTGATGGTTTTGAGTTTCTGCCATTTTCTGAGATAAACACATGTGGTTGATGGTTATTATCGACTTTACTTCTGCTGAAGATAACTTTTATCTTAAATGGCTAACATTGTGGAGATATTTGCGCTGAAAACATGCAACATTCAAAATTCTGAAACCAGAAGCCCAAGTCACACCTACGCGGACGAGCCCCGGATTTTAAGCCGGACCACCGCTGGACCACTCCCCCGGACCGCCCCAGATAAAATCACAATTTTTGGTCATTTTGCCTTGCTCTCACACCTACCCGGATGAGCCACGGTCCACAGCCACGGATTAGTCCTGGATCAGCCCCGGATCTGCCCGGGACAACCCCGGACTACTCCCGGACTACTGCTGGAGTAAAAAAATGACCCGAACTGCCCCGGCTGAGACACGGATGACCCCCGGACAACCCGGATGAGTCATGGATTACACACGGATGATGCTGGTTAACCCCGGATTTCAACATTCCCCGGATCGCCCTGGCTCACCCAGGGTGCTTTAAAAGGCCGACCCCGGATGATGCCGGATCACCTAGGACTGGCCACGGATCACCACGGACCACAAAGGACCAGACACGGATGATGCCAGATAGCCACAGACCATGCCGGATCATGGCCCCTGATCCGGGTAGGTGTGATCTAGCCTATAGGCATCAACTACAAACAGGTCCTTAATAAATGCACCAGTGTCTGAGTTGGATATGTAGAAGCAAATCTGGGTGAGTGTTTTGGTTTGGTTTTTAGTTTTGGTTTTGGTTGCGGTGCTTTCATCATTTTATTCCGCTCTATTACTCACTAATCCAGACTACATTGATCCCAGCACCAGGCACGGTGGTCGAATCGGTAGAACGCAGGCCTAGCTTGCGGGAGATCAGGGGCCGTATGCATGAAGAATTATTTATTGGCTCTGGTGTTAAGGGCGGGGTTCGGGTTAGCTAAGGCCGGTGTTGGAAAATCGGTCACGGGGTATGTACTGGTCCAAAGTGCGGTGGCGTTAGCTACCCTATAAGTTATTTATAGATTTGGGAAATCCCTCTGAGCCTGTTACCGGGAAGCAAAGCTATTTGACAATATGGCCACCGATTAGGCGGCGGCGGTGTTAATATCGGTTCGATTATTGGTTGCATTTGACCAAAATTCGGCAGCAGTGTTAATATCGTTTCGATTTTGTGGTTAATTTGACCAAATTTCACTTCTTGAGTATCTTATTTTGTTAAATATGATACCATTGAATAGATTTGGGCCTAATATATAGCCACCGATTCGGCGGCGGTGATTTGTTTTGTTTACATTCGTCGATTCGACAATATGTATATCGCCGCCGATGTAGCTTTGGCGTTAATATCGATTCGATATTAGGGTTAATTTAATGAAATTTCACATTTTGAGTATGTAATTCTGTTAAATATGATGTCATTGAATAGATTTGGGCCTAATCGGTCTAACATCGATGGTAAACTTGATATGGGTTGGGGTTACCGTAGCTGACCTTAAGCTCACGGTGTTTCTGTAACACTGCTCCATGCATAGCGACTTTTCACCGCTAAACTAGAAATCCCGTCCAAACCAGTTTTGGCCCGCAAACACCGCCCATGCATACGGGCCCAGGACTTTGGTTCCCAGTCCAGTCAAACCATTGACTTATCAAATTGATACTTGTCACTTCCTAGCCTGGCACTCAGCATTAATAGGATAGGGAAAGGACTGGTTGACTCAGTGTCAGGATAATATGACTGTGTGGGATATCGGGTCATGGTACTGGCGGCCTGGTCCCCCAGTGGGGAGGCACTGTGAAGTCACCATGAGTGCACACTGTCACAAGTCTGTGCCCATCCTGATATGACCTTAGATGTTGCCAGGATGTAAAAATCCAACAACCAACCGTTGTATCGCTCTTTTGGTCGGATAGCTAGATTTCTGGATTAACCGGGTGTTAGACTAACATGAGCTAACTCTAGAGGCTTCATTTGCATCATTATTGGAGTTTCCCTGACCAATCATGACTGGGGGCCTGAGGTCCATCCCGCTTACGTTCGAGTTCGAGTTTTACATCATCGCAACATTTAAAGTCATATCAGGACAGGTACTGACGTGTGATAGCGCACTGGTTAGTTGGGTGGTTGTTGGAGTTGTATGTCCTGACAACATCTACGGTCATATCAGGATGGGTACCGACTTGTGACAGTGACTTGTGACAGTGACTTGTGACAGTGCACACTTATGGCAACCTTATAGTGCTGCCCCACTGGGAAATCAGGCCACCAGCACCATGACCCAATATCCCACTCAGTCACATTATCCTGACACTGTGCTAACCAGTCCTTTCCCTATCCTATTAATGGCAAGCGCCAAGCTAGGAAGTGACAAGTATCAATCTTGTAAGTCACTGGTTTCACTTGACGGGAACTGAACTCCCGATCTCCTGCACAGGAGGCCTGCATTCTACTGATTCGGCCATAGAGCCATTCAGTCTCTAGTTAGATCGTCTGTCTCCCATGTTGGTAAATCGTGGGGTCATGGGTTCGAACCCTGGTCGAGTGAAACCAATGACTGAAACATCTATACTGTCGACTCCGAGCCTCGTGCTTGGCATTCTTAGGATAGGGCAAGGAGCAGGGGAATGAGGAAGACCAATCATCCACGATTAAAATTTCCCCTGCTTAATCAATTAATAATAGCAACAACAACAATCCAGGTCATCATTTAATTTGGCTGCTATTCATCAGTTCAAGAGGACCCTACCAGAAGAACCATTCTCAATTTATCAACAACTGGTCATTTACAGGAGGAACAGCCTCTAGTGTACAAAAGGCACCTGGAAGCCGGGTCTCACCCACACCCAGCTAGACACTGGAGGAGAGTGGCTGGTACATCGGGCCTCCCACAGCAGAATCAATAGACTTCCTCCACGGTTCCAGTTAACCTCTTTCAGCCTGGCTCTTCCCAGCATCCCTTGCACGCATATACATCCAGTTCCAACGACTTAGACAAGGCGCGGTGGCTGAATCCGTACAGCGCGGGCCTCATGTGCGGGGAAATCAGGAGTTTGGTTCCAGGTCAAGTCAAACCAATGACTTATAAAATTGATACTTGTTGGTTCCTAGCCTGGTGCTGAGTATTAATAGGATAGGGCAAGGACTGGTTAGCACAGTGTCAGGATAATGTGACTGAGTGGGATATCAGGTCATAGTACCGGCAGCCCAGTCTCCCAGTGGGGAAGCAGTCACTACGAAGTCAGCATGAGTGGACGTGCTGTCACAATTCAGTACCTGTCCTGATATGACGTTAGAAGTTGCTAGGACATAGAGCTCTCAACAAAGATAGTACACAGTTAAGAATAAAGTAACCACTAACCAGTTTGATTTCGTACAGAAGATCATAAGAAGTTTATGTTTTCTGTGGTGGAGTGGTTAGAGTATCTGACTTTTTTTCATATCAGACTCCAAATTTCAAGGTCAATGGTTCGATTCCCAATTCGATCACCTCTGCCAATTATTGAATTAGGATTTCGACCTCTGCGTATAACTTAGTGTCATCAAAGGCCAGTTGCTCTCATACCATGTCTATGTAGCATGGGAGGCTAACAATCCCTTGGGTCGGTATAGGTGTAGGCTTGGGTTCTCTATCAGACAAGTGTCTAACGGTGAAAACAAGACTATTCAGACTTATCCATGATAGGCCGTATAAATCTTCAAGAAAACAAACAACCATGGCGTAGCCAGCAACTTACCACCATTTGCCTATACTTCTTGATATGAGTAGTAGCAAAATGCTTGTCTGTAGCAGGCATACAGGCAGCATACTAGCTTAAGGCTCTCCATAGCTTCGCTATGTCCACCCACACGTTGGTTGGTTGGTTGTTGGAGTTTAACGTCCTGGCTACATCTAAGGTCATATCAGGAAAGGTACCAACATGTGACAGTGCACACTCACGGTGAGTTAATAGTGCTGCCCCACTGGGAAACCAGGCCACCAGCACCATGATCTGATATCCCAGTCAGTCACATTATCCTGACACTGAGCCAACCAGTCCTCGCCCTATCCTATTAATGTTGAGTGCCAGGCTAGGAAGTGGCAGGTATCAATTTTATAAGTCATTGGTTTGACTCGACCGGGAACCAAACTCCCGATCTTCCGCATGCGAGGCCCGTGCTCTATGGATTCGGCCACCGCGCCCGGTGCTGTATGAGTACGACGCCCCCTGTCGACATATACTGGTGAGACGTCGCAGCTGACGTTAATTACACCGGCACCGTGCAGGGCCTCGTGGCGCCCCCTAGTGGGCATTGCTAACATTGTTTGCTGGGAGACGACGGCACACTGCCTCTATGTCTTCCTGGCTGCTGCACCCAATCCGCGCACTTAGCGGGCGTAAACTGTCAGGGGTCGGGATGGTGTTTACGCAAAGACGAAAATAGGACGAAAATAGGTTTAAAATAGGTTTAAAATAGGTCTAAATTACATTTAAATAGTTCTAAATTTGTCCTAAACAAGCACTGAAATAGATCTACAAGAGGCCTAAAATAAGCCTACAATAGGCTCAAAATGGATCTAAAATAGGTCTGAATAGACCTAAAATAGGGCCAAAATAGACCTGAAATAGACCTGAAATAAGTCTAGAATAGGCCCAAAATAGGTATAAAATGGTTCTAAAATAGGCCCAAACCTGCCTAGGGTCACTGCAGCCATTTTGTGACAGATTGTCGGCCTAACTAGATTGGAGGCTTACGTCCTGGCAACATCTAAGGTCATATCAGCCCCTAAAAAGATCCAGCGGTATATATAAAACTATACAAGCCGATAAAAGCTTCATATTGTTTAAAATCAAAAGACTAGTCCGTAGATTTGACCCTACACATCCTACCTGGATACTGGTTCACTCATTACAAATGTACCGTACTTTAGAAGCAAGATTATTCATATAACTATAAGCCAGGTAGTAAGAGAATGGGTATATATCATGCTGATTTGCATTTAATTAAAGTAAATCAATTTTCACTTTTCAAAGTATAAAATCCGTGGATATGCATAGAAAAGCACTCAAATCTAGTTAGATCCTGGTGCACTCATTAAAAACGCATTGTAGTTTTGGCGCTTTCTTCCTTAAGGGCCTGTCACACTATGACGTATAGCCTTAGCGTATGCCGACGTATGTGATTTTCAACCAACACATTGGCATACGTCATCATATGCTACGTGTACATTGGGCATATGGCGTATACGTTTTGGATACATTGGTATACGTAGGCTTACGTTGACGCATGTCAAGGCTCAGAAAAAATTGTGTGCATGCTCAAAATTCTCAATGTGTGTCAATGTGTGGCTCGTACATTGAACGTACGCTGCGTGTATATTCGGATACATCAGCACACATTGGGAGTACGTTAGGGATATGTTGGTATACGTTGCTGCACCTTCAGCCATACGTTCAGCCGGTGGGAATGTACAGTCTGCGTACTGCCAATGGATGCATTATGTACTCATAACATACTTCGAACATATGCCTGCCGTATCTCTAGCATATTTAACGTGTACGTCATACTTCTAGCAATGGCGTAACATTGGGCAGTGTTCCGTGAGCATATGCAAACGTTTTGCGAACGTTTTGCGAACGTTTTGCGAACGTATTGCGAACGTATTGCGAACGTTTTGCGAACATTTTGCGAACGTTTTGTGAACGTTTTGCGAGGCACATGAATGCTCTCATACGCTAGGAATACTTCAGAGATAAGTCCTTCATACGTTACGTATGTTGTGTGACCATTGTGTATATGCCCATTTCTAACCCCCACCGCTGAAAAGTTTGATGAATGCCAACATACTGGCAAATTTTCTAACGTTGAGCACACGCTGACGCCGTACATCCTAGTGTGACAGGGCCTTTACTGCTATCCTTTTAAAATGGTCAACTTTTTTCAAAGAGCCTATATCCAATACTTTTAGAGTCCACACCAAATCTGACATATTTGCATTTGAAATATTTCTGAATTTAGCACTTCGAAATGAAAGTTACTTCGACGGGATGACTGAATGACTTGAGCGCCTGCCTCCCGTTTCAAACCAATGACTTAAAAATTATAATACTTATCGCTACCTAGCCAGGCAATTCTGCATTACCAGGATAGGGAAAGGAAAAGTAGCTTGGTGCTCGACCATTAATAGGATAGGACATGGACTGGTTGGCTCAGTATCAGGATAATGTGACTGAGTAGGATATTGGTGCATGGTTCCCATCCAACCGGTTTCCCTGTGAGGCAGCACTATAAAGTCAACATGAGTGTATACTGTAGCAGGTTACTACTCATCTTGATATGACCTTTGATGTTGCTAGGTCAGAAACCCCCAAAACCCCCCTAAAGAGAAAGAGATGGTGTGGTTTTACAGGATGCTCGTGATTGGCTCGGAGTGCGCTTGCGCAATGCACGGGTTTGGATCTCATGGTGTTTATATAGTATAAGCACTAGGTGCAGTGGCCCAATCGGTAGAGTGCAGGCATCGCATGCGGGATATCGAGATTTTGGTTCCTGGTCGAGTCAAACCAATGACGTATTAACTTTATACTTGTCGCTTCCTAGCCTGGCACTCTGCATTAATAGGAGAGGGTAAGGACTGGTTAGCTCAGTGTCAGGATAATGTGACTGAGTGGGATATCGGGTCATAGTGCCGGTGGCATGATTTCCCAGTGGGGCAGCACTATAGAAGTCACCATGAGTGTGCACTGTCACAAGTTGGTAGCCATCCTGATATGACCTTAGATGTTGCAAGGATGTAAAACTCCAACAACCAACCAACCTACAGTATAACCAATAACCCTGGCTATCTAAGACTGTCGCTGAGTTTAGTTTGTTTGTTGTTTGTTTGTTGTTGTTTGTTATTGAGTTTATTATTGTAGTAGTCTGCACTGACCTCACAGGCAAGGAGCCGCATAGACAGGTAGGCCTGGGTAGTATGGTGATATCAGGGAGCCTAGGTGGTGTAATGGTTAGCACACTGGTCCGGAATGCAAAGAGATGTGGGTTTGAGTCCCGCTCTTGGCGCAATATTTCCCATTTTCATCACCCCCATGACACTGGTGCCGTGACCAGGAGCCTGTACAAGCTATGTGTTGTATGGATGTTGAACCTACCCTGTGTATGTATGTGTGTGCATTGTCTGTATGTATGTAATTGTAAGCATTAAAAGACTTACAATTCCAGGGGGATGAGTGTAGTGATCTGCACTGACCTCTCAGGCAAGGAGCCGCATAGACAGGTAGGCGTGGGTAGTGTGTTGATATCAGGGAGCCTAGATGGTGTAATGGTTAGCACAGTGGCCCGGAATGCAAAGAGATGTGGGTTCGAGTCCCGCTCTCGGCACAATATTTCCCATTTTCATCACCCCCATGACATTATCATGACAAATTGTATGCTTTCGGGCAACCACCAGTGGCCTAGATACCGGACGCAGTGGTCGAATCGGTAAGAGCGCAGGATTCCCTTGCGGAAGGTCGGGAGATCGAATCCCAACCGAATCAAACCAATGACTAACTAAATTGATAATAAAAAAAACGGGAGAAAAAAGGAAGGGGAAAAAAAGAGAAAGAAAAGGAGAAAAAGCGGAAAATAAAGAAACAAAGAACAAGAACAAAAAAGAGAGGAGTGCCTTTGGGGGAGGGGGGCAGGACCGACCGGTTGTCACTAAGATTGCTGGTTTCGGTAATTAGCAGCGTCCCTGCCTGATGAGATGGACTTCTAATTATATACAGACGTCTGTGGATGATTGCTTGTAGCAGGAAGGTGCAGGGGGACGGCAGTCTAGATAGATCGATCAATAACCATCCCCCACTGCGCCCCTCCTCTCTCCACCTCCCAGCCCTCCCCTCCCAACACCCCCGTCCCCCTCCCAGCACCCCCCTCCCCTCCCAGCACCCCCGTCCCCTCACTCCCCCTGGCAGCCCTCAGATCCCCTCCCCGCATCCCCCTCCACCTCCCAGCCCTCCCTCTCCCTCTCGTCCCAGCACCCCCCTCCCCTCCCAGCACCCCGGTCCCCCTGCCAGTCCTCCCCCTGCCAGTCCTCCCCCTCCCTCCCAGCTTCCCCCTCCACTTCCCAGCCCTCCCCCTCCCATCCCCTCCCAGCATCCCCTCCCCTCCCAGCACTCCCCTCCCAGCCCTCCCCTCCCCTCCCAGCATCCCCCTCCCCTCTCAGCACCCCGGTCCCCCTCCCAGCCCTCCTCCTCCCAGCCCTCCCCCTCCCTCCCAGCATCCCCCTCCACCTCCCAGCCCCCCCTCCCCTCCCAGCATCCCCCTCCCCTCCCAGCCCTCCCCTCCCCTCACCCCTCCCCTCCCCCCTCCCATCATCCCCCTCCCCTCCCAGCACCCCGGTCCCCCTCCCCTCCCAGCCCTCCCCTCCCAGCCCTCCCCTCCCAGCCCTCCCCTCCCAGCCCTCCCCTCCCCTCCCAGCATCCCCCTCCCCTCCCAGCCCTCCCCATCCCCTCCCTCCCCCTTCCAGCCTCCCCCTCCCCTCCCAGCATCCCCCTCCACCTCCCAGCCCTCCCACTCCCCTCCCTCCCCCTTCCAGCCCTCCCCTCCCCTCCCGGCATCCCCTTCCACCTCCAAGCCCTCCCCTCCCCTCCCAGCACCCCCTCCCAGCCCTCCCCCTCCCCTCCCTGACCTCCCCTCCCAGCCCTCCTCCCCTCCCCTCCCCTCCCCTCCCCTCCCCTCCCAGCCCAGCACCCCCCTCCCCCCCTCCCCCCCCCCCCCCCCTTTCCCTCCCAGCACCCCCCTCCCCTCCCAGCCAACCCCCCCTCCCCCCAGCACCCCTTCCCCTCCCAACACCCCCCTCCCCCTCCAAGCCCTCCACCTCCCTTTCCAGCACCCTCCTCCCCCTCCCATCACCTGGCTCCCCCACTCCAAGACCAGACGGGATGACCGAATCAGTTGAGCGTCTATCACCCGCTTTGCTAGACCATGGAATTTGAATTCTGGTCGAGTCAAACCAATGACATACAAATTTAGATTAGACTTGTCGCTTCCTAGCCAGGTGCACATGTAAGGACTGATTGGCGCAGTGTCAGGATAATGTGATTGAGTGGGTGGGATATCCGGTCATGGTGCTGGCAGCCTGGTTTCCAAGTGGGGCAGCACTATATAGTCGCCATGAGTGCACTGTCACAAGTTGGTACCCGTTCTGATATGATGTTAGACATTGCCAGGACGTGAAACTCTCGCCTACCTCACCTCCCCCGGATGTTGACCAGTGTCAGTCGCACCAGAGGATTTTTTCTTTTTTTTACAGGCAAGGGCATATAATCCCTTGCCAGAGATATACATATATAAATATATACATATATATATAGTATAGTTATACGAATCTTACTTGGGTACAGATGATGGATAACTGTTGTTTTCCCGAGGTACGAGCCTCAGATAGTCGTGGGTCAGGGAGAAGGAAGCACATCTGGGTCCAGCAATCTTTTACATACTTAATAGGATAAAATAATTATCTTCAAATTCTATGGATACTAATATGGTTTCGTTTTGGCAGAAGCGAACATCATAGTCGTGGTAGGGTAGGGTAGGGTGGGTAGGGTGGGTAGGGTGGGTAGGGTGGGTAAGGTGGGTAGGGTGGGTAGGGTGCATGGGTAGGGTGGGTGGGTAGGGTGGGTAGGGTGGGTAGGGTGTGTAGGGTGGGTAGGGTGGGTAGGGTGGGTGGGCCCTGACCCATGACTAGCCGAGGCTTGTACCCCGGGAAAACAACAGTTATCCATCATCTGTACCCAGGTAAGATTCATATAAATATACTATTTTACCTTGGCACTACACCTCTGGCTACTGGTAGTCCAGGGAGAACTTTACGTAATCTCATTTTTTATCCTTTTTTATACTATATACTTCAGTACAAAAATATAATTTTGTGTTTCTCACCCATTTTTTAGTTGGTGAGTAAGCGAGTCACCAGGCCGCTTGACTTTTCTAGTCGTTTGTTGTAATGTTTTGTGAACAATCTAGCCATCTTTCAGCCGGCGTGCGCCAGGATTCTTTTGACTGAGATTCCTAATTGTCTTGCTTTAGAGACCATGGCCCCCCATCATTAAGTGGGATGCATAGCATCCAGTATTGATGCCCGCCTCTTTAATCATCTTGATTCTCCATCTTGCGAGTGTGTCTCTTGAGATAGCCTAATGCAGTGTAATAAAGCTTATCAAGAGCTGTCTGGAATTCATTATTCCACATGACTTTGATATATATGCCCTAATGGCTGACCCTACACAAATATGTCAATCATCCGGAAAGCTATTTACATGTACCATGGACAGTGTGTCCCCTGTACAGTTCGACTTTAGTAATGTCTCCAAATCGAACGTTGACTCATTCTTGTCTATCTCTAGTCCATCCAGAGATAATGGCACAATTGTTTGGCCTCTATGCCCCATCACTAGTACTAACAGCACAGCTAATGTAAAGCCTAGTTCCTTCGTTGCTAAATGTCTATTACTAGGCCATGACTTGAATAACTCAAATGCTACTGACACATCCCAAAACCTATTATATTTGGGTTTGGGTGGGTTTCTTTCATATACCGACCTTATAACCCAGTGCACTACCTGATGCTTTCCAATCATTTGTCCATCTATCCTCAGTAGAAGGATTGAAAGTGCACATCTTGCTGCATTAATTGCACCAAATTCTAAGCCATCATCTTCTAACATTCTTAGAAATCCTACAATCTGAGCTATTGTAGGTTTTAACAGCTTAACTCCTTTAAGCAAACAGTGAAGTCCCCATTTCTTTAAATAGCTTGTATATAATTTCACGGTTCCTTTTCCCCAGGCACGCAAAATACGTCCTTCTTGTGTAATTTTGTCAAATCCATATTGTTCTAAATGTTTCCTTAAAAAAGGAATGCCAAAAGGGGTGTCGTTGACACATCTCCATGGACTGTTAGTGGTCCTTGATGTTGTAGGTTTTCCTTTCTCGTGGAAACTTGAGCATGTCTTTTGCTTGTAATTTCACTGCCACTAGGTATGGTTGTGTGTCCCACTCTGGTATTATCAGTACAGCGTGTGCGCGATCCATCTTGATCTTCTGGGCCACTCTGCTGATAATGCTGAATGGTGGGAATATGTAATAAAATGTATTATTCCAAATCAGAGAAAATGCATCCACTCTCCAGGCTTCTGGCTCTGGATGCCTAGACACATATTTGGGTAACTTTTTGTTGTTGCGTGATGCAAACAAATCAATGTCTGGTTTGCCCCATTTATCACAAATGTAATTAAAAATACTGTGATTTAATAACCATTCTAGATGGTCATGGAAATGTCTACTATTCCTATCAGCCAAAGTATTTTGACTGCCTGGGATATGCGCTACTGTTAGCCATATGTTGTGTTCCTCTGCCCAGTCCCAAATTAGCTTGGCTAAATGATTACATGGTTTGGAACAAGTCCCTCCGCATTATGTATGTAAGCCATGGATGTCGTATTATCTGTTAATACCCTTACATGATTTTTAGGGAGGTTGATTATACTATGTAAACCCAAATAAATAGCCCAGAGCTCTAGTACATTTATGTGATCAGAAATTTCATCTTCCATCCACCGACCACCAGTCGCCTGTTGGTCTCTATGAGCCCTCCATCCTTCTAGCGACGCGTCAGTTGTAACTGTCATATTGGGTCATCAATGGGGTTTGGTGAGTCATCAATGTGTGAAAGCCACCACATAATATCCTGCAAGCCCTCTGGCGAGATGGTCATGGGCTTCTCAAATTTCCCTTTAGTGCGATCCAATGCTAAATTCTTATCTATTTCTAGTGATTTAATATGGGGCTTGCCATACAGAATGACAGGGGCATAGGCTATCATGATACCTATCAATATTGCGACCTGTCTTATCTTTGGATTCCGTAATTGTAACAATTGATTTGCCGTTGTTGTAAATTTATCCACTTTTTGTTCAGTTAATGAAATGGTCATGTGTCTGGTATCAATAATGAACCCCAAACACTTTAACTTCTTTGTAGGTGTCAGAACCTATTTAGTTTCATGTATATAGAAACCTAACTTTATAAGCATTTCACATAGCTGATCTACTGCCGTTTGACATTGTTGTTGTGTTTGTGCAACAATAAATGAATCATCAAAATAGGGAACCATTATATGTCCTTTCCTAGCCATATGCGAAAAAATGGTTTATGCAACTTTGTGAAAATGCGTGGGGGACACGCTAAACCATTTGGCATACAAGTGAACTCATAAAGCTAATCATTCAAATGCAACCTGAGAAACTTCCGATCAGGTTTATAAATGGGCACAGTATAATATGCATCCCTAAGATCAACAATGACGAGCCACGAGTCTTGCGTTGCCAAGTCTCTAGCTATTTCTAGGGAAAAAATCTTAAAATGTTGATACTCGACCAATTTGTTTAACGTTGTTAAGTCCAAAATATGTCTAATGTCACCATTTGGTTTGGGTCTCATAAAAATATTCTAGATAAATTCCCCAGCAACATAAAGTGCTGGCTCTATAATGCCTTTTTCAGAAAATCTAAGTACTTCTTCGTTCAGCACCTGTCGTTCTGAGAAATCAAACCGATAGGGAAAAGGTATGGCTTTTTGTACAGGCTGTTCCAATCGTGGTATCCTAACTCCCTCCACTAGGCTAAGGATAGTTAGATTGTCAGTGATGTCATTCCACTGTGAAGCGCAATTACCAATGTTACCTGCTGTAAACAGACTTACAGGGGTCTGTGTCACCACTTCTACTTGTTCCCTGGGTGGGGGAACGGTTTCTGTGGGGTGAACTCCCTCTTAAAGGGTCTGTTCCCCTCTTTCCAGCTGAACGACTGCCGTTGTCCCCATCCCCTGCCCTGGTAGCCAAAGTTTGTGCTGAACTGGCCTCCCCAATGTCCTGTGCAACGGCTCCGAAAATCATGCCTGGACTTTTTGAAGCGGGCAGAGTTTGCGTTAGGAAAGGAAGTTACTTGCTGCTGTAAGCAGCGTAATCCCCCCCATCCATTTCTTCACACAGCGAAGAGAATGTGTTCTCGCTCATCATCCTATTTGCTATAGGCGTGATGGTAGCGAGTGCGAGAAGAACTGCCTTATGGACAGTGTGGAGGATGCCTTCAAACTTCTTGCAGTCCTCACTCATTTTTACGTCCCTGTCCATCTCTTTGATGGCAGACTCCGCGATTCCTTTCACCCCAGTGTACTTCTCCGCCAACTTTGTATTGACTTCTGCTTGCTTGAAAGTATTAAAGTGGCCTTGGATGGTTTTCCTCATCATCGTGGTGGTGTTGATCTTCTTTCAGTGAAGTGTCTTGCACTTCTTCACCACCTTGCCACTCAATTTGGCTATTTCCCTGCCCGCTGGGTGTCCGACTCCAAGTCAGTGGAGGTGGAATCGGAAGACAAATCTGATGAATCTGACCTGCTCCTCTTCCTCCTCTTTGACTTCTTTTTCTTTGATTTCTGCACCAGCAGCTTTTTCTTCCACTCTCCGGTGAAGTCATCCCCTTCAGACGACTCGACTTTCTTTTTGTGCTTTCGTTTTCGCACTGGCAGCACCACCTCTTCCTGGGATTCCTCTTCGGAAGAGTCTTGCTGCGAAAAGTCCTCCCAATCAGAGACATCTGACTCTATGATCTGCCTCCTCCTGGCCGCAAGTGGCCTGGAGGGCATCAACTCCTCCATCTTGAGCTGAACTAAGTGGTCGACTTGGTCATCTAGGTCAGCGGGGCCCGCCTCCGAGCCCCCCCACCTCCTCAGAATCTCTGCATTCTGGCGACCTTTGTACCCTCACCAGTGGTGAAGGGTCTTCGTCTTCGCTCTCCTGACACAGTGCGTCAACCTTACTCCGATTCGTAGCCATAGCTAAGAGTCTGTAAGAAACCAAAAACCACATGGTTAGGAATCTTTCATGGTGAAAATGACACTGACAAATAATCAATGATTAAGCCAAACATGTCTAATGGTGTTAAATACGTATTTAAACTGTCTTTAACACAGGCATGTGATTAAATTTTCAGTCGCAGGTAAGCGGTATGGTTAACCAACCAAAACCAAACAAGGGTTAGGGACTAGTGTAGTGGTAGCCTCCCACACTCTCTGTGCAATAAACTTCTGCCACCTATGGCCTTTTACGGCCAACAAGTTGGAGAAAATACTACGGAACTCGGAGGTATGCCTACAAAATTTGGGGAATCTCAAGGAAACCTAGGAATAAATCCTAACGATGTAAGTGGCTCCTGCCAAACATCTATCCATTTGGCAATGGGCGGCATTACAAAGAACAATGGCGGCATTGTTCTAACGATGTTACAACAAATCGCAATTAACCTGTAAATCAGTTAATACAAATAAAAAGTTTTAAAAACTTGGCGTATGTGAATGCTAACATGAACTATACCAACGTATCCATTCAAAAACAATACTAACCTGGTTGGTTTAGTAGTTAATGTAGAAAACTGGCGGAGCTACTCAACAAACGTCCTCCCGTTGTGAGTAGATTATGCTAATTGCTGGACCCGGATGTGCTTCCTTCTCCCTGGACTATGAGTAGCCAGAGGTGTAGTACCGAGGTAAAATATACATATATATATATATACATATATATACATATATAATATATATATACATATATATACATATATATATATGTGATGTATAAGCATTATGCGAGTATAAAGCCGCGTAAGGGAATTTCTATGTCTTTATTACACTGTATTATGTTATTCCGATATTATATTATTGGCCAATGGGCTTCCTGCATCTATTTGCTTCCTACTCATACGGGTACCAGTGGCTCCACCACCGCCTGACCATACTTCCGCCGCTACTACTGTCACTTGCGACCGGATTTATAAACACATATATATAGTCTATCCACATAATGGAGATACATCGCGTAAAGTGCCCAGTAATGATGCGCATGCGCCGGAATCTCGTGACAACTGGCCTCATGACACCAACCAATCATGGCAAAGGGATGAGGAAGGCTAGCGAAATGGTTACATATTACGTAATTCTGAGGCGGTCTTACTAACTGTTAAATTTTGTTTGTTTGTTTATTCGCTTGGGTTTTACATCCTAGCAACTCCTAAGGTCATATCAGCATAGATACCGACATGTGACAGTGCACACCCATGGCGACTGTTCTAGTGCTGCCCCTCTGGGAGACTGACTGGCCCACCAGAACCATGACCCGATATCCCACTCATTATCGTAATACTGGGAAAACCAGTTCTTGCCCTATCCTAGTAATGATGAGTGCCAGGCTAGGTAGCGATAAGTATCAATTTTGTGAGTCATTGGTTTGACCGGGTCGGGGTTTGAAAGGCACGCTTCCACATTGGAAGCCAGTCAGCACTCTTACCAATTCGCCGATCTAGGATTGTACACTGTTGTAGTTCCTATGTGACTGATCTAGAATGGAACCACTTGATTGGTCACGTGATTTTAAAACCTATTCCTTACATGACGATTTGAGGTATCATACTGACTTAGGAGCAGATGAAATGGTCAAATGAGTTCAGCGTCCGTCTCCCGTTTTGGTAGATCGTAGTATTCGAACCCACGGGTTCAAATCCTGGTCGAGGCAAACTAATGAGTTGAAAATGATACTTGTCGCTTCCTAGCGAAGGCCTCAGCATTGTTATGATGTGGCAAGGACTGGTTGGCTCAGTGTCAGGATAATGTGACTGAGTGGGATATCAGGTCATGGTGCTGGTGGCCTCGTCTCCCAGTGCGACAGCACTATAAAGTTGCGATGAGTGTGCACTGTCACAGGTCGGTACAGTTCTGATATGAGCTTAGATGTTGCCAGGACACAAAACTCCAAACAACCAATAAAATGTACTTTTAGTGATAGTAGGGTTTGAACTACTTTTCAAGACTGTAATATACCCTGGGCTACATCACTGACGGCAGTCATTAGGGCGGAATGATACTAATAGCTACACCTTGACCACAGAGACCCTCAGACTACCGTTTGGCCCTCAATATCATCATCATCATCATCATCATGCTGTTGTTCGCGATGCGACAAAGACTGCTTTCATTACATTTCATGAAAGCTGCCTGCAAAAGTGTTGAAGTGCTGCTGGCTTTTGCAAGTTACCAGCGGCACTCTCTCGGGGAGCAAATAGAGGTTTCACACCGGCAAGAACATGTCAAGACAGGCGCAAAACTATTTGTCCCTGCAGTGGCTGGTCGGGAGATGTTGGGAGTTCCATACATCAACCGCCCTTAATGCTGCCACAGTGACATGGTTTTCTGTTTAGGGTTTGCTCCCTTAGCCTTCGGTTCTGTCAACAACCTGTACCACAAGGCAGTGGTTTTCAACTCTGCAGGGCAGGGGCGTCAAACTCCCTGAGGTATTGCTATACCTGCAATACCTGCATACCATAAGCTCAATAACTCTGAGAGAATAGGCTGTTTGTCAGCTATGCAAAATATGCCTCACCATGTTTGATTATAATAATTGTGAAAAAGTAATGTTGTTCTGGTCATGTTTCAACCCCTTCTTTGTTTGTTTGTAGTTTCACATCCTAGCAACATCTAAGGTCATATCAGAGCGGGTACCGATTTGTGACAGTGCGCACTCATGGTGACTTCATAGTGCTGCCCCACTGGGAAATCAGGCCGCCAGCACCATGACCCGATATCCCACTTTATCGCATTATCCTGACACTGAGCTAACCAGTCCTTGCCCTATCCATTACTGCCGAGCGCCAGGCTAGGAAGCGACAAATATCAATTTTAAAGTCATTGGTTTGACTCGACCGAGAACCGATCTCCTGAACTTCCGCATGCTTCAACCCCTTTAAGGTTTTGCTAATAACAAATGTCAGCTATACATATTACGACAAACCATATTTGATTTGTTATAATTGTGAATAAGTCAAATTGTTCCTGTTATAGTCCCTTTAAGCTTTTATTTGGCTGAGATCAGGAGTTTGCATCAGCAGAGATAGAAGGTATGCTAATTGGCTTTGAGTAGATGCTAGGGCTACGCGGAACCATCTGCGCTAACACAGGCACTCTGTTCTATAATGGTGCTTTCAGTGGCTGCTATGGCTGAATAAAATCTTTTGCACTAACAGGCATTCGACAGTTCTTCAACGTAATCATAGCTGCCAAGCTCCACAACAGGATCGTTGGGGGTCCATAAAATTTCATGGCGAAAACAGCAGGGTAGCGCTAAATCGGGGTTCAGTTTACCGAATTACTTTTGAATTAAGGAAATCTGGGTCCATTGAATCATTGCATTGTATCAGAATTTGCGTAAAATCAGGATGCGTTATAATGGGGTTCCACTGTATGCATAGGGGATAAGCAATCTTATGATCTGTAATAATTAGGGAGTATTGATTGGTATTCCCTTTCTCTTGCCGGGTGGCGGGGTGGGGGTAGGGGGTGGGGTCATACCGTGATGGTATGATATATAAGCCAGCCCGCAGGCTAGTCATCGGCACTTCTCAGCGAGCCGTCCACCCTGCACTGTTTCACTATAAAGCCTGCCTTCTGCACGATCACTAGCCAGACACCTGCTATCCGGACCGCACTTCGTCCACACATCTCTCTATCTCCTCTCTGCTGGCCATGCATCTCCTTGATATTGTCTGAAGAGAGTTCCAGGAGGGGGAACCCACCAGCATTTCACTTTCTACTCTTAACTCTGTCCGTCAGCATTTCACTTTCTACTCTTAACTCTGTCCGTGTCTTTGGCCCGCCGGCTGGTCACCATAGAGCAAATAGACACGGTCCTTTGACTCACCTCTCCTCATTTCTCTTTCCTATACTCTACCCTTTTTTTCTACCAGGCTTACTTCTCCCCCTGATCAAGGGAGTTGTTTGCTTGGGTAGGGCCCTTTACCTCATGATTTCTCTTGCTTTGTTCTTGTTGCTGGAACCGCTGGACCCACCTTTACCCATCCCTTCCTCCTACACCCTTGCTGCTGTCTGCTAGATACACATGCTGTGCTACCACTGGACCGGAGTGATTCGGGGCCGCCCCAATGACTCATCATTCAAGACATCCCCAGCTTCTACAACCGTCCCACCAGAAGATTAATCTTCAACCAAAGATTGGACCGATTTATCGGTGCCTCTCTATATTGCTGCAGTTCTGCAGCCGGTAACCATCGTAAGCTTACAAACACTGCAGAAGTCAGTCAAGATCACTAGCGCCACCTATGGTAGCCGACAGTAACCACCATCCTGAGTGATAACACCACCCCCGGTAGGTGGTGTGCAGTGGAGACACCGCAATCTGGGACCAACACACCCCAATCCACCACCTATTGTTTGTTTGTTTGTTTAACGACCCCCCTCCCACCCCCAGCACAAAAAGATTAATTGATTGATTGGTGGTTGCTTTACGCCGTGTCGGCAGCGTAGGCCATATTCACGGGGGTGCCCAAAAAGTAAACATTGGCTATTGGGGGTTATACAGTGGTTAAACACATCCGACTAAAAAATTACTTCTTTTTTAAAATTAAATTATATTTGATCAAACAGGTCAAATAAATCACAGAAATGTATGCCAAATGAGCATACAACTGTGATAAAATCACAAATGGTATATGATAAATAAAATCAGCAGTAAACTATTTTTTCAAGTTAAATGGAAAATGAACTTTTCGTAAAGGTTTCTCTCAAAAATGTAATAAGGACTTTCGGATGGAATCGGAACGACTCCATCACACCCTCATTTCCAAATACATCATCCCATTCTACCACCCACCAGTTGATTGATGGTTGGTTGTTGGAGTTTTACATCCTGGCAACATCTAAGGTCATATCAAGATGCAGGCAACTTTATAGTGCTGTCCCACTGGGAAATCAGGCTGCTTGCTGGCATCATGATCCGATATCCCACTCAGTCACATTATCCTGACACTGATCAAACCAGTCCCTGCCCTAACCATCAATGCCAAGCGTCAGGCTAGGAAGCGATAAGTATCAATTTCATTGGTTTGACTCGACCGGGAAGCGATCTCCCGACCTGCGCTCTACCGATTAGGCCACCACGCCCGGTAACCCTCATTGACTGATATACACACGGGGTGGCAGGAAGTGGCTGGATGGTAGCACTCAATAGCACAGGTGATCATCATCATCATGCTGTCGGTCGCGATGCGACAAAGACTGCTTTCATTACTTGACTGCCACTCTCCATTTAGCTCTCTGCTGTGAGAGTTGCGTCCATGAGTCGGTCTTAATGTCTCTCAGCTTCAGGTTTCTCTTGATGGTATCTTTGAACCAGAGCACAGGTGATAATGGGGCATTATCACCTACATCTAGACAGATGTGGACTTTTGTTGTGGTGGCTGCTGTTGATCCAATTAGCAACCTGTGTACTAAGTTGACTGCAAAGCCTCGCTGCACACACTTCCTGCTTTGTGAATTGTATGCTTAATGCTTTAATGGACACCGCCTCTGACAGTCTGAGAGGCTCTTCTAATTTGACACTGATTTTTTAATTTAATTTAATATTTTCTATTTGCTCTGTAGACCCCTCACAGGGTATGAGAGCAACAATATAACTTCATCTAGTGTAAATCAAATATTGACTCAAATTAGCCTGTTCATGGGAAGCAATGTTAAAGAATTAGTTTGACAAATATACATATCAATATATATCATATCTTAACTAACCAAAGGTTTGTCAGTGTTTTTTGTTAGTTTTTTTGTTAGATGGCTGCCTCCAACTTGCACAACTACATATTAAAAAACACAAACCATTACTAACCAGTATTTAGGCCATTCAGGTGCAGAAGTTCATAACCAGCCCTAGGGTTATTTTAAATCACTCCGGCCAGTAATTGGAACTATTTAACCGATTTGAAATCAGTCCGCCCCCTAATTGGAACTAGTTTTTTTCTTTCTTTTTCTTGAAGATTTATACTACCTATCATGGATAAGTCTGAATAGACTTGTTTTCACCATTAGACAGTTTGTAGATAGAAAGCCAGATTCTACACTTTTACCGACCCAAGGGACATGGTATGAGAGCAACTGGCCTTTGATGTCACTGTAAGTTATACACAGCGGTGGAAATCCAAATTGGTAGAGGTGGCGGCACGGGGAATCGAACCACCGACCCTCAGATTAGGAGTCCGACCTAGAAAAAAGTCAGACCCTCTAACCACTCTGCCACAGAGAACACTGCATTACCCCATTTGAAATCACTCCGCCCACTAATTGAACTATTTAACACATTTGAACTCAATCTTCCCACTAATTGGAATTATTTAACCCATCTGAGATCACTCCACCCACTTATTGGATGTATTTGACCTATTTGGAATCACTCCACCCACTAATTGGAGATATTTAACCCATTTGATATCAATCCCACAACTAACTGGAACTATTTAACCCATTTTCAATCACTCCACCCACTAATTGCAACTATTTAACGTATTTGAAATCACTCTGCCCACTAATCGGAGCTATTTACCCCATTTGATGTGACTCCCCCCACTAATTGGAGCTATTTACCCCATTTGATATCACTCCCCCCACTAATTGGAACTATTTAACCCATTTGAAATCACTCAGCCCACCACATTGGGACTATTTGACCCATTTGAAAACATTCCTCCCATCAATATGGATTATTTGACCCATGAGAAATCACTCCGACCACCCATACGGACTATTCTACCAGCTTGAAATCACTCCGACCATCGATACAGATTATGTGCCTCATTAGAAATCGTTCCGCAAACCCCTTGGGACTATTTGACCCATTTTATATCACTCCGCTCACCCATATAGACTATTTCACCCATTGCAACCACTCCGTCCACCCATTCCCACTATGCCTATACATGTATAGGTTCATATATTTCCATATTATTAGAGAATCTGATAAGACCTTCGATGTTGCCAGAAAGTAAAACCCCAACAACCAAACAAACTTAATATTACACAGCCAACACCAGCTTCTCAACATTAACACCAGATGGCATTAAGTCATACTCATTTGCAGTTAATATATTATTTTCCACATTGCAATAAGTCAATAAATACAAGTTTACTCAAATTGCACATCAACACATTTGTTGGTTTGTTTGTTTGTTGTTGTTTTACGTCCTAGCAACATCTAAGTTCATATCAGGACGGGCACATTTGTTGGTGTTGTACATATAGTTTATTCATTGAATAAAGTCTTGGCACTGGTCTTCCAGACATCTGACAATACAGTTATTTAAATATAGATGCAATCTGATATTGTCATCAGCAGCTAGCGCAAGTCAGCCGAACGAACAAGGTACCGACTTGTGACGGTGCACACTCACGGTGACTTTGTATAGTGCTGCCCCACTGGGGGAGACCAGGCTGCCAGCACCATGACCTGATATCCCACTCAGTCACATTTTCATGACACCGAACCAACCAGTCCTTGCCCTATCCTAATAATGCCTAGCGCCTGGCTAGGAAGCAACAAATATAAATTTTGCAAGTCATTGGTTTGACTCGACTGGGAATGGAACTCCCGACCTTCCGAACGGGAGGCTTGCGCTCTGCCGATTCGGCTGTCGCGTTCAGTTTCAATGTGGGCATTGCCGACAGCAGGTCCCAGGACAAATTATCCAGTGACTGCCAAACTAACCATTCATGGATGGTATTACACATGGTTATAACATCCAGTGTCGTATTGGACTCCCAATAGTCCACAGAAACACTCTTATTCTTAAAGTTGCATAGTCCGATGCGCTTGACTTTATGTGACTTTATGAGATTTATTGAAGATTTATACTGCCTATTGTGGATAAGTCTGAATAAACTTGTTTTTACCCTGAGACAGTTTGTCGAAAGAAAGACCGAGCCTACAATTTTACCGACCCAAGGGATTTTTAACCTCCCATACCACATAGACATGGTATGAGAGCAACTGGCCTTTGATGACACTGTAAGTTATACACAGCGGTGGAAATCCAAATTGGCAGAGGTATGTTGATCATTATAATCGATCCTACTTCAGCTTGAAGTAACTTTTATTTTAAACTGGCGTCATGTCACCGGAAGCAAGTCCACGATACCTGACTCAGTCGCATTATTCCGACACTGATCCCTAGCAGGTGTCAGGCGTCAGGCCAGGTAACTTAAATTTGCAAACTCCGATGTTTTTAGTGTTAGTCATTTTTCCTGAATAAATATATTAAATTGATTGTTATAATCTACCTTCATTCAGTGTGAAGAAACTTGATTTTAAATGGCTAACCTTTGAGATAATTAATTTAGTAAAGCACGCTGAAACTCTGACAACACAGGCTTCTGTTGCAACAGTTTCTAGTGAATTAACTTATTGCACCTTTCTATACAGCAACAAATACTCAATAAGTGTACCGGTATCTATATTAAATATATAATCTAATCTAGGTCAGCGGATATTTTCATGGTAAATATTTGAATCCTGTAAATACATATTTTGTCAATGCCGAGGCACTGGACTTCCATCTGTTGGAGCGATCACATTTGGTTTGTACATGGTGATGAGGAAGTGGAATGTGCTGCATTGTGTGCAGCACACCCCATTCTGAACATTGAAAGTTGGGGAGCAGCCTATGCTGTATAGTGTACAGCCTAGGTACTCAACATAGTGCAAGGTATTTGCATCAATACACAGTGTGTTGTAAAGTACACTAGTGGTTTAATCATATGCTGTGGTTGTATATCAGTTAGATTTGGTTTTAGTATCAGTTAGTTTTTAATAGTAAAATGTTGTGCATATATGGTGGTCTATAGCGTTTGCAGTGCTGGTTGATAATGTGGTTATTCAGTGATGTCAGTTGGCTTTGAATGTTATTATGTCATTGAGTTAGTATATGAGCCTGTTTCAAAAGGAGATAACTCTTCTTTTTGTTGTCCATTTTAATGATTGACACAAAACAGCACAAAAACGGTTACACTGAAAACACAAGGACATTTCAAATCAATATGTATTCCATTGGGATTATGAAACACCATGTAACAAACAAATCAGTTTATCCTGAGCAAATGCATACATATATCGTTACAATGGACAATGTTTTGTCCCATATTGCTTAGCACCTTTGAGACAGTCTCATATATGTGTCAAGGTGTGGATTATGGGTTTTGGTTTTGGAAATGTGGCTCTTTCATCAGACTATGCAAGGTGGAGTAAATTTGCTCTTCTGTTAACATAGTTTACCAGATCACAAATTTACATTGCCCTATTGCTTTGGTTGTTTGTTGGTGTTTTTTTTTGTCCTGGCAAATTTCAATAATCTGATATCCCACTCAGTCACATTATCCTGACACTGAGCCAACCAGTCCTTGCCCTATCCTAATATTGCCAACCGCCTGGCTAGGAACTGACAAGTATAAATCTTTAAGTGATTGGTTTGACTAGACCAGGGTTTCCAAACCCATGGCTTCGAATCCCATGATCTACCAAAACAGGAGACGGACGCTCAACTCATTCGGCCATCACGTCTAGTTGGTTGTCTAAGGAGGATGGCGTTCATAGAAAAGCAGGGACTAGGTTAGGTTGGACGCCTGACAAGACTAAGGCGGGGGGGGGGGCGTTAGGAAACCGGGAGAATGCAAGGGCTATGTAGGGTTAACTCGGAACATCCCAGATGCAGGGTTTCCGAAAGTGGTCGCGTGCGCGTCTCTCATGTTTGGGTTTACTAACTGTTCACTGATGGAAAACAAAGCCAAAAATAGTTGTACGTTCATTATGTTTTCTTTATTGTTTGTTTGGAGCTTTTCTGCCTAGCAACAGCTAAGGACATACTAGGTAAGATGGGTACCGAGTTGTGACAGTGGCTTTATAGTGCTGAAATAAATGGCTTTGATTCGAGCCAGGCGTGTAGAGTTGTGCGTTCCTACTTTTTTGTTGTTGGTTGTGTGGGGGCTTTGCTGTCTAGCAACAGCTAAGGTCATGGCTAAGATGGATTCCGACTTGTGACAGTGGGTTTATAATGCTGCAATAACTGTTTGATCTCATCGGATTGTACCGCTTTAAGAATGAGACCGCGCAATAGGTTGGTTGTTGGAGCTTTACGTCCTGGCAACATCTAAGGTAAAATTATTAATATATTCCATAATAACCAAGACGGACAACATGATTGGAGCAAGTCGATCACTCTGGCTGGCCCAAAAGACCGTCCGTTACAGTTTATTAAAGCAAAATTCAGTGAGGAACTGGGCAGATGCAGGGCGATGGCAGCAGCACCTGGAGGGAGAAGTGGGAAACAGACCTGTGCCTGCCTAGTAGCAGACCAGTTCGTCCCCCCCCAGGTGGCTCCCAAAGGACCTCAAATAGTAGTTGGATGTTATTTGTTTGTTTGTTTAACGACCCCCCAGTAAAAATGTGGACATCGGCTATTACTTATTAGGGGTCATACAGTGGTTTAAACATATCCAGTTGAAAAGTTACAAGTTTCAAATTTGTTGTTGTTGGATGTTATAGTAGTTAGTTGATATATCGCGACCTTAATATAAAAAGGTTCTATATGACAAAATGGTGCTTTCAAGATAATGAGGACTGAAGCTGTGTAACTGCATGATAGTGTTGTGGGGGGGGGGGTGATGAAAATGGGAAATATTGCGCCTAGAGCGGTACTCGAACCCACATCTCTTTGCATTCCGGGCCAGTGTGCTAACCATTACACCACCTAGGCTCCCTGATATCAACACGCTACCCACATCTACCTGTCTATGTGGTTACTTGCCTGAGAGGTCAGTGCAGATCACTACACTCGTCCCCCTGGAATTGTAAGTCGTTTAATGCTTACAATTACATACATACAGGCAATGCACTTGCACATCCACAGGGTAGGTTCAACAACCATACAGCTCATAGCTTGTATAGGATCCTGGTCACGGCAACCAGTGTCATGGGGGGTGATGAAAATGGGAAATATTTCGCCTAGAGCGGGACTCGAACCAACATCTCTTTGCATTCCGGGCCAGTGTGCTAACCATTACACCACCTAGGCTCCCTGATATCAACACACTACCCACGTCTAACTGTCTAAGCGACTCCTTGCCTGAGAGGTCAGTGCAGACCACTATAATAGCAAAGCAAATAGAACAATATTATTTTTAATACATCTCGGTGAAAAATACCAGTTGAGAAACAGTTGTGTAACTTGCATGATAGCCTTTTGTAGATAGAACATTTTTACATCCATAACACCAATTCAGTCACTTTGTCAGATAGAACATTTTTACATTAAGGTTGCGTTTGATTATATCAGCATAATTACAAAGAGAATAGATAACAACTACAATTACAAGATAATTACATAATTAATAAAACGTGTATAATAAATTGATATATTCCATCAGGACGGGCACCCCGCAATAAGAGAGGTCACGTGGTGACCACGTGATGATGGCTGATTGTTTTGGCCAGGAATGGAATAACGAAGTGAAGTATAGTAAAACCTCTCTAAATCGACCGACCATGGGACCGACCTTAAGTGGTCGATTTAGGGAGGTGGTCAGTTTAGAGAGTTAGAATAATGGTACAACGGTATTGTATGGGTGATCGTTTGGGACCCAAATAAAGCGAACGATATAGGGGAATGGTCGATTTGTGGAGGTGGTCGGTCAGAGAGGTTTTACTGTATATTATATAATTCATAAAGTATCTCAATACAATACAATTAGCTTGCACATAAAAGGAAATGGTTTCGTGAATAAGTTACAATTCTCCATTTTCAGACCCTGACTTTTCTTCCGTTGTTGTGGAACCAAACAAAATAGGACATGTGGGGGAGAACTCGACAGGGTGCTTGAGCGGGTAGGGTTCCCGCTTTTCGTGTGGGAGATGTTTGTTTGTTGTTGTTTTATGTCCTAGCAACAGCTAAGGACATATCAGGACAGGTACCGACATGTGACAGTGCACACTCATGGCAACTTTATAGTGCTGGCCCACTGGGAGACTAGGCCGACAGCACCATCACCTCATATCCCACTCAGTCACATTATCCTGATACCGAGACAACCAGTCCTTGCCCTATCCTACTTATGTAGAACGCCTGGCTAGGAAGCGACAAGTATCAATTTTTAAGTCATTGGTTTGACTCGACCAGGGTTCAAACCAATGAACCCATGGGTTCGGATCCCACAATATCCCAAAACAGGTGACGGATGCTCAACTCATTGGGCCATCCCAGCTGGTCGTGTGGCAGATGGTTGGTTCGAGGCCCGGGCGAGTCAAACCCAAAGGTTTACAACATTGATACGCACCAGTGCTTGACATTACTAGGAATGTTTGTTGTTGTTTTGTTTTGTTGGTTTTGTCGTTGTCTTGTGTGGGTTGTTTTTGTTGTGGGGGGGGGGCTTTTTATTATGGGGGGGGGGCGACATTTTAATCACAGACAATTGGTTTTCCTAATTACCACTGCTCGTTGGGCTATCCTAGTAAGGCTGAATGCCAGGCTATATGGTGACAAGTATGACATTAGTATGACTCGGCTAGGTTTCAAACCTGGGGGTTCGAGTCTCACGATCTACGAAAACAGCCTTGTATAGCCAGTCCTGTATAGCCAGTCCTGTAGAGCCATTCCTGTAGAACCAGTCGTGTAGAGCCAGTCCTGTATACCCAGTCCTGTAGAACCAGTCCTGTAGAACAAGTCCTGTAGAACCAGTCCTGTAGAGCCAGTCCTGTATAGCCAGTCCTGTAGAACCAGTCCTGTAGAACCAGTCCTGTATACGTCAGTCCTGTAGAACCAGTCCTGTAGAACCAGTCCTGTAGAACCAGTCCTGTAGAACCAGTCCTGTAGAACCAGTCCTGTAGAAACAGTCCTGTAGAACCAGTCCTGTAGAACCAGTCCTGTATAGCCAGTCCTGTAGAACCAGTCCTGTAGAACCAGTCCTGTAGAACCAGTCCTGTATACTCGATCATGTATAGCGAGAGGGGGCCACCAGTCCTGTCTAGCCAGAGGGCGCCACCAGCCCTGTCTCACCAGAGGGCGCTACCAGTTTCACAAGAGGGCGCCACCAACCCTGTCTCACAAGAGGGCGCCAACAGCCCTGTCTCACCAGAGGGCGCTACCAGTCTCACAAGATGGCACCACCAACCCTGTCTAACCAGAGGGTGCCACCAGTCCTGTCTCACCAGAGGGCACTACCAGTCTCACAAGAGGGCGCCACCAACCCTGTCTCACCAGAGGGTGCCACCAGCCCTGTCTCACCAGAGGGCGCTACCAGTCTCACAAGAGGGTGCCACCAACCCTGTCTCACCAGAGGGCGCCACCAGTCCTGTCTCACCAGAGGGCACCACCAGTCTCACAAGAGGGCGCCACCAACCCTGTCTCACCAGAGGGCGCCACCAGGCCTGTCTTACCAGAGGGCGCCACCAGCCCTGTCTAACCAGAGTGAGCTAGACGGCCATACTGGTGAGCAACAAAGCAGTCTGTGTGGCACGTGCCATCATGAGGCTGTTGTTTATTTAGTCTGTTAATGATATCGCCTCCGATGTGTGCCTCCAGACCAAGATATAGACAGCCGATATCCCCCTCCACCCCTACCCGTCCTCCACTACCCCCACACCTCCTCCACTACCACTACCCTCCTCCACAACCCCACACCTCCTCCACTACCCCTACACCTCCTCCACTACCACTACCCTCCTTCACAACCCCACACCTCCTCCACTACCCCCCAAGCCTCCTCCACTATCCCCACCCACCCCTCCTCCGGTACCTCTCCCCCACTACCCCCACATCTCCGCAATCCCCACATCCCCCTCCACTACCCGCACCCACCCCTCCTCCACTACCCAACCCCTCCTCCACTACCCCCAGCGCTACCCCTCCTCCACCAATCCCATCCCCCTCCACCACCCCATCCCCCTCCACAGCCCCCTCTCCTCCATTACCCCCCACCCCACCCTCCACTACACGAACGCCCCACCCCAGCTACACTAACCCAACCCCACCACTTCTCAACCCCCCCCCCCCCACTTCCACCCTATTTTCATTACCCCAAATCCCCCCTCTCATACACTACCCGCCCCTACCTCCTCCACCACTACCCACCCCACCCCCTCCTACACGGCCCACCCCCACCCCCTCCTCCACTACCCACCCCATCCCCTCCTCCACTACCCGCCTCCATCCCCTCCTCCACTACCCACCCCCATCCCCTCCACCACTACCCGCCCCCTCCTCCACTACCCGCCCCCCACCCCCTCCTCCAATACCCGCCCCCCATCCCCTCCTCCAATACCCGCCTCCATCCCCGCCTCCACTACCCGCCCCCACCACCTCCTGCACTACCCACCCCCACCTCCACTACCCGCCCCCACCCCCTCCTACACTACCCGCACCCACCCCCTCCTCTACTACCCGCTCCCACCCCCTCCTCCACTACCCACCCCCACCCCGTCCTCCACTATCCACCCCACCCCCTCCTCCACTACACGCACCATCCCCTCCTCTACTACCCCCCCCACCCCCTCCCTCCACTACCCACCCCCACCCCCTCCTCCACTACCCGCCCCCACCTCCTCCTCCACTACCCGCCCCCTCCCCCTCCTGCACAACCCACCCCCACGCTCCCACTACCCGCCCCCACCCCCTCCTACACTACCCGCCCCCACCCCCTCCTCTACTACCCGCCCCCCCACCCCCTCCTCCACTACCCGCCCCCACCCCCTCCTCCACTACCCGCCCCCACCCCTCCTCCACTACCCGCCCCCACCCCCTCCTCCACTACCCACCCCCACCCCTCCTCCACTACCCGCCCCCACCCCCCTCCTCCACTACCCGCCCCCACCCCCTCCTCCACTACCCGCCCCCATCCCCTCCTCCACTACCCACCCCCACCCCCTCCTCCACTACCCGCCCCCACCCCCTCCTCCACTACCCGCCCCCACCCCCTCCTCCACTACCCCCCCACCCCCTCCTCCACTACCCGCCCCACCCCCTCCTCCACTACCCACCCCCACCCCCTCCTCCACTACCCGCCCCCACCCCCCTCCTCCACTACCCCCCCACCCCCCTCCTCCACTACCCCCCCACCCCCTCCTCCACTACCCACCCCACCCCCTCCTCCACTACCCGCCCCACCCCCTCCTCCACTACCCGCCCACCCCCTCCTCCACTACCCCCCCACCCCCTCCTCCACTACCCACCCCCACCCCCTCCTCCACTACCCACCCCCACCCCCTCCTCCACTACCCCGCCCCACCCCCTCCTCCACTACCCGCCCCCACCCCCTCCTCCACTACCCGCCCCCACCCCCTCCTCCACTACCCGCCCCACCCCCTCCTCCACTACCCCCCCCACCCCCTCCTCCACTACCCACCCCCACCCCCTCCTCCACTACCCGCCCCCACCCCCTCCTCCACTACCCGCCCCCACCCCCTCCTCCACTACCCGCCTCCATCCCCTCCTCCACTACCCATCCCCACCCTACACACACTTCCTGCCTGCCCCACTCGCCGGGTCCCAGTGCAGAACACTGGTTAGCGTCACTGACTAATTAATTCTTAGAAGTATACATTTTCACTGCAATGTAGACATTTTATCGCAAATATGTAACATATGACCACATAAAACCAGTACCGCGCCGGATAGTCAAATTGGTGAGATAGACGTCCGCCAGGTGGCTTCCTTCCAGTGCGGGATGTCGTGGATCTAAGTAAAACCAATGACAACATTTATTATACCTGTCGCTACATAGCCTGGCGCTCTGCATTAAGTAGATAGGGCAAGTATCGGTTAACTCAGTATCAGGATACTCAGGAAAAATGCGAACACAGTAAATATAGTTATGGCATTTTTAAATAAGGAAAGTTAAACGTCAGGTTATACAGATGTCAGCTCACAAATGCTTAAGAAACGAGGCTAGAGATGCTATGGCCCTACTTTCCACTTTCACATGTAGGGTGGGTGGGAGGCCAATTTAAGGCTGGTTATTCTCTCCTGGCTCCTCCAGTCGTAATGACCAAACCCCGGTGCTGCACCGCCTTATATAGCAAAAGTCTTCCCAAAAGGGGTGCATCGGCAGTTCAAGTGTACTGCATAATACGTCATCAAGTCCTGTTTACCCGATTGGCGACCAGGTTAGAAAAGACCCGGCAGTCAGCATTTGAGTTTGTTACATAGTTCTAAAGAGTCCCGCTAGTCGGCGACACAATAGACGTCCTTAGTACTGGCATGCCTTGGTCTGTTTTCACGATCCTGATTACCCGTAATGCAAAAGCATTACAAAACAATGCAACTTTGTGGGTTCCGGGCTATGGTGTTAGCATGCCAATCGTCCAGTGGGTCAGCACTATAAAGGCACCAATGCACTATCACAAGTCGGTCCAGGTTATATTACCTGATATGCTGCCAGAATGCCAAACCCCAACTCCACCCCCCACATACACCACCCCACATCACACCACCCCACCCCTCACCAGACCGCCCAATCCAACCCCATCCGACTCAACCCCACCACACCATCCCCTTACTAAGCTATCCCACCTACCTACACCACCCCACTCCACACAACCCACACCACACTATTCCACACTACCAACGCCACCCACCCTCACTACACCATCCCACACTACCCACACCATCCCACGCACCCACACCATCCCACACTACCCACCCCAGCCACTCACACCACACCATCCCACACTACCCACCACACCCACACCACACCATTCCACACTACCCACCGATGTAGTGAGCTACATCATCCCACACTACCCACCCCAACCGCTTACACCACACCATTCCACACTACCCACCCCACACCATTCTACACCACCAATCAACCCACATCACCCTCCACACCGCAGTGCCCATCACCACACCCACCCACACTACCCCACCCCACCCTACACCACATCACCACACACCACACCACACACCACACATACACTATACCATCCCACCAACGTCCACCCCACACCCCACACCCCACTCCAAACTACCCACCATACACACCACTCACCCACTCACCCACATGACACCATCCCACCCCACTCCATTCCACACCACCCACCATCACTACCGCACCCCATCACACACACCACACACCCCCATCCCACCACACACCACACACCCAAACCACCCATCCCACACACATCACACCACACCACCCCCACCATCCGACCCACAATACCACCTCACACCACCCTCCACTCCACACTACCCGCCACCACACCACCCTACACCACATCACACCACACCACCCACCCAAACCACCCCATCCCACACCACTCCACACCACCAACCGACCCCACACTATCCTCCACACCACCCACCCTCACTACCCCACCCCACCCTACACACCACTCACCCACTCACCCACTCGACACCCTCCCACCCCTCTCCACTCCAAACCACCCACCCTCACTACCGCACCCAACCACACACACCACCACCCCATCCTACACCACCCACCCACACCACCCCATCCCACACACATCACACCACACCACCCCACACCATCCGACCCACAATACCACCCCACACCACCCTCCACACCACACTACCCACCACCACAACACCCTACACCACATCACACCACACCACCCACCCACACCACCCCATTCCACACCACTCCACACCACCAACCCGCCCCACACTACCCTCCACCATACCATTCCACACACACCACATCACCATACACCCACACACCCACACCACTCCACACCCTCTCCTCCCCCTCCCATACACTGCTCTCCTAACACCACTTTAGAGGCACTCCGGGGTCATCCTCGTTACGTCGTGACCCGGAACCAATTAGCCAGCACCCTCCCAGCGCCGAACAATGCGCTACTGACGTCGGTGTGCGCATGCGCTTAATTATTGATGACTGACTAGTCGTGGGTGCTATACATTATAGAGATTCTAGATCGATTGGGTTTGCCATACGGGAATCACTACCTCCCAGGATCTGCTATAATTAGCACTGACCTAGAAAAAAAAATAGATCGATTGGGTCTGCCATACGGGAATCACTACCTCCCAGGATCTGCTATAATTAGCACTGACCTAGAAAAAAAAGCAGATGTACATTTAATGTAATTGACCGTCTGAGTGGGTCTGGAGGCGATCACGACCAGGCACAGCTGGCATACAAGTGTCAAAGCCTATGACTAGTGGCTCCGGTGTGGCCGAATCTGGAACTATATGCAGCATGCAGTAGAGCCGAGATAAAGGGTATATAATAATAGAGCAAACTGAAGAGAGTTAGTGTCCTTGTTTATATTCCCATAATAGATTATAGAACACATATATGTGTGTGTGTGTCTGGGTGCATTTATATAGGTACCTATATAATGTTGTCTATTTTGTGTTCACATCAGCGCAACTACTGTATATGTCCCAATAGAAGCATGCTACCCAATAGAAGCACATGCCCCATTTCAAGATTGAAAGCACACACACATTTTAATTTTTTTATTTTATTGAGGCTGTATTTATAATGTCCATAGCATGTAAGCCCGGGTATCCAGGCTTGTTTTCAATGCTGGCCAGCTGTAGGGTTGGTATTGTCTTACCAAGCAGTAGCTGCTGTAAGTTATTTGATTGTCTGCATTTCAGTAGCAGATAGATCTGTTTACAATCATATTGAGACTGAATGCACATAAAATAAGACAATCCCACTTTATTTATGACAAAAGCAAATCCATGAAAATTCTTTAACTTTGAATAGACGCGCATCCATGTGCATACAATTGTGCAGTGCTCATCTATTGGGACATATACAGTAAGTATATTAAGAATAAAAATAAACTATTATAGCTGCATAGTCCGATAAAGCATCAACTTTTCCAAACCAAAACAATTATCTACATTTTATTCTACATAGCTCACTTAGATACTGATGCACTTATTAAGTTTTGTCACCACATAGAAGGGACTACTGAGCCAATTGAATAGAACCTGTTACTGCAGATGGTGTACTTGGCCAAACTAATTTTAAATGTTTACACTTCAAATATCGCAAAAGTTAGCCATTTAAACTAAAAGTTACTTCAAACTAAAGTAAGGTACATTATGACAATCAATTCAATATATTTATACCAGAAAAGTGACAGAAACTCAAAACCATCAGAATATGCAATTCTAAGTACAGATATATAGCTAGTAGCGGCTTGGTATATTGGAATGGAGCTGTGTTTTTCTATTCATATCATTCATTTATTTAATGTTAAATATATATTATACTTCATGATAAATATATATACAGATATATATATATAATGATGTATAGATATATACATATGTGTATATACATATACAATAACACACGCATATATATGAATCAGGATAATGAGCAAGGCGGTTGGTGGCGCCACCGTCGGAGCTGAGGTTGAGTAGGTTGGAGCAGTAGATGTCTAGCCGAGTCTCCACCACCCGATTACTGGTAGGTGGGTGTGAGGAGCGAGTATGGAATTCTGGGTTATTATACTTGTATAATTCTTATACAGCATATAAATATACATACATACATATATTTACATATATATATGAAAGTACTGGTATGGAAATAGGGGCATAACAGTCCTTGAAAGCATTTTGAAAGTTTTCATTTTCAAATCTAAGAATCCAATTGGAACTGTCAGGGTTTAAATGAGAGCACTATACTAAAATTGTCACATGTATCTATCTAGTTTACACTTGTTAGATATCTACTATGAAACAATAAGCATTGCAGTCTCCCGTAACCCGGTGTCGAGAAGTCAGTCACTGGTTGGGATGGCCGAATTTGTGACAGTGCTGGCTGGCTGGCTTATCATGTAGAGGTGGTCTGTTTATATTCGCATAATATATTATAGACAACACATTCATTATATACAAATAAATATGTGTGGCCACCTGCCACCTAGCGGTTTGTGGACCTGATCCCCGCTAACATGGGTGGGGTTTGCAGGCCTGCAGGCACGCACGTACACCACCTCACCGGGAAAGGTTTGTTTATGTGTTGTTGTTTTACGTCCTACCAGCATCTTAGGTCATATCAGGATGGATACCGACTTGTGACAGTACGCACTCATGGCGATTTTATAGTACTGCCCCACTGGGAGACCAGGCCGCCAGCACCATGACCTGATATACCACTCAGTCACATTATCCTGATGCTGAGCCAACCAGTCCTTGCCATATCCTAATAATGCTGAGTGCCAGGCTAAGAAGCGACAAATATCAATTTTTAAGTCATTGGTTTGACTCAACCAGGGTTCGAACCCATAAACCCGTGGGTTTGGATCCCCCGATCTCCCAAAACAGGAGGTGGACGCTCAACTCATTCAGCCATCCCGTCTGGTCCATCGGGAAAGGACTAATTCTTCCTTCCCCCATTAGGTGGCGCCCTATAGTATATAGATTGGCTCGGCTATGTGGTGGAGGGAGTCATACAAGTGCTGTCTTTGGCTTTGGTTGTTCTCACTCTATGTCGAGGAGAACCGTATCGATTCACCTTTTGTTGTATTACCGCGTTGGTTATATATATATTCAATCAATGGCACATTCTTTCATGTTGGACAGACTGTATTCGCTCAGGTTGGTTGGTTGTTGGAGTTTTACGTCCTTGCAACAGCTAATGTCATATCATGTTATGTGTGTTTCTTGTTTTATGCCTTAGCAACATCTAATGTCATATCAGGACGGCTACCGACTTGTGAGAATGCGCACTCATGGTTACTTTATCGTGCTGACCCACTGGGAAATCAGACCCGATATTCCACTAAGTCACATTATCCTGACACTGAGATAACCAGTCCTTGCTCTATCCTAATAATGCAGAGCGCCAGGCTAGGAAGCGACAAGTATCAATTTGTATAAATCATCGGTTTGACTCGACCGGGAACCGAATTCTAGATCTTCCGCACCCAAGGCCCACGCTCTACCGATTCGCCAACCGTTAAGTACCTGTCACACAACGCCGGATTGAGCAGTCTGGTGGTGTTCGGGCGTGATAAGTATCAAAATGTATTAAAATGTGTCAAAATGTTGCGATATTGAGTCTAATTACATCTCAATATTTATGTACTAGACTACTATGTGTTTTCCCTCTGATAAAGCTTAAATATTTACATTTGTTGAAACATATAGATGTTTTTTGAACATTTGATATTATTGTCAAGTGAATTCCATATTTGTATACCACATAGATATACATTGAGCTTTCCATTATAGGCTTTTAATCAGGTGTTACCAAGTATTCATTGAATTGCAATGAAGATACAGATTAATGAAAACGGAGATCAAATTGTAATCTGGGTGAAATGAATATGGCACTGCCATCAGATGTTATCGATCAATTATTAGACGGGATATCACGGGGTTGGTTGACGCAATTAAATTTAATTGGATTGGAAATTAAGTCACTGTACACTATCTATTATGGGGATTAAAAATGATTGCTAATGAGGGCCACTGTATATACATCCTGATTAAATTAAATTACAAATGAAGTCATTATGTACTATCAAACATGGAAGTTATTAATGATAATAACTGCATTTTCTGACAGCCTTTATTAAATTTAATTATAAATGAAAGTATTGTCCTTCATGCAATATGGAAATTGGTTATGATAATAAATGTTATTTTTTTGGCTGTACAGCCTTATTAAATTCCATAAAATTACAAACGAAGTGATTATATGCTATTCACTATTGAAATTATGATGTAGTGTATGGTGGTGTGGAGGGTGGTTTGGGTTGATTGGTGGTGTGGAGTGGGTAGTGTGGGTAGTGTGGGTAGTGTGGGTAGTGTGGGGTGATATAGTGAGGGTGGATGGGGTGGGTAGTGTGGAATGGTGTGGTGTGGGTAGTGTGGGGTGGAGTGGTGTATGTGGGGAATGGTGTTGGGGTTTGGTATTCTGGCAGCATCTAAGGTAATATTATGGACAATAGATACATCTTGTAAACAGCCTTATCAATTAAATTTAAAATGTTGCTATTGTCTAAATTATTAATGATAATAAAGGCATGTTTGTGCGCAGATGTGTTTAATTAAATTATAAACGAAGTCATGATGGTATATTGTGCTATATAAATACATTATATTAATATTATTAACGGAGTGCCAGTAGTCTCTCATCAACCAAATGATACTATCACCCAAACTGCTGATGGCAGCGACCTGGGCAACCTAGGTTTGCATGCGTTGAGGCAAACCCACCACGAGCAGCCACCAAGCTGGCGTGAGTACCACTATCGCTCTCACTCCTGGTGGAAATTTTGACCACAGGAAATAAATGGTTGGCTAGAAATGTTGGCCAGCCAGAGATAACGTTCTCAACCAATATTTTTGTTTGTGTTATGTGTTATAGAGTGTGAAATAATACAATGTAATACAGACATTGTACATGCTACTTGGTAACATGAGTAATTCTTCACATGGAAAACAGTCGTTCGAATCAACACCACATGCTATGAACACTGCTGTCGCCACCTATCGTAAATTTCACCTGCAGACTTTGAACCCAAACCTCTGGACTGTGGCAGCACCTAGCACAGACTCGGTCCTCCAGGCTCTCTCATGTCACAACCACCTCTGGGATCAATTCAAATCACTATGTAAAATATTCTGATAAAACGCATTGGTGGGGAATGCAAATGGTCTATAAAAGAGTACAAATGGTCTATTAATGTAAAGGGTGTATAGGGCCAGGTGCATGAATGTATTTATGTAATTGCTGGTGATTCTTTACTTATGGTCAATAGTCATTGTGTATTAGGTAGATAGTGTGTATGAGACCTAGCGATAGTGTGTAAGGAGCCTCAAGAGCTCTACTCACTACCCCCTCCCCCCAACTGTTAGTCACGGATCACCACACACACAGCTCAGACAGGTGCAGGCCAAGCAGCCACACAGCATGGTGATGGTGGGTAGCCATGGTGACCCCAGAATGCTTACTTGTCATTGGTGGAACTAGAAATGCTTGTTGCTGATTGGAGATAATGGTCAGGTGGGATGCCATACCAGATCCATGTACCACTATATAATAATAAACCTGAGGGAACAAGCTCTCACTCTACTTTCATTCTTTATACTCTTCCTTTCTCTTCTTACCTGTATTGATTTCATATAGCCTGCCTACACAACCCACAGTTGCCAGCCGTCGACTTTATGACTAGATGCGTGGACATGAACCCACGAAGTTGGTCGGTCGCCAGGTTTTGCTGCCACCAGACCACAACTAAATTAACAGTTTTTGATTTTTATGGTTGAGCGCCTGAATTTACCATCTGATCTGACCTCTGCCATTTACTGTTAGGTTTAGTGTGAATCAAAAGACTATCAT
The DNA here is from genome assembly GCA_030323885.1 of Branchipolynoe longqiensis. Lineage (NCBI taxonomy): Eukaryota > Metazoa > Annelida > Polychaeta > Phyllodocida > Polynoidae > Branchipolynoe > Branchipolynoe longqiensis. The sequence goes on along the minus strand of CM059190.1, from coordinate 42,403,893 downwards.
ACCACTCTTTAGGACCAGACAGGATGGCCAAATGAGTTGAGCATCCGTCCCCTGTTTTGGGAGATATGGGGGGGGTATCCAAACCCATGAGTTTGAGCGTTCCAACCCTGGTCGAGTCAAACCAATTGTAATATCTACTGTGTGCTTCCTCCTGTGTAGTGAGCCTGTTCCTCTGTGGTGGTAGAGTAGTGAAACACAACACAACTGACAGTGTGCTGGTGTTTATTCTGACAATAACTGGTACAATGCAATGCTACTCTCCTCTCCTCCTCCTTCGTGCATGCCTGCTTGCCTGAGTGCATGAATGCATGCCGCTCAGGTGAGCGTGTGGTCCCCTTATATACCCTGACCACTCTCCACCCCCTGGTAACAAGCTTTAGCCAGAATGCAAAGTAACTTCCTATCTATGGAACTGGTCTCACAATAATTAACAGTCGCATTCCCTTCTGGAAGGCAGGCTCAGTGAATGTATTGTTGACAGCTTACTATAAATTCATTGTAGCATTCTACCCAACATATAGGGATACTACCTCTGCTAGCCATTACATACTGTTTAGTGAGTTTTGTATCATGTTGGTACACTGTCATAATCACATCTCATTCTCTCACCCTCCTCTTACTATATTTTATTACTATTTCATCCAACAAAATGTCACTCTTATTTATGTGGATTCTGCCTCAACTAATTTGGCTTGGGCTGGTGGTGACACATCCTGCAAGGGGTGGGTGGTTGGGACTAAGCCCCACCACCCATATACAAACACCGGCCACCCAAATGCAAACATCACCCACCACCTTTATGCAACCCCGACTGGCAGCCTGGAGCTGGCCCCTGTATACAATAAGCAGTACTTACAGGTCATATTTTTAGGGCTGTATTTACTTAGTCCACACATTTAATTAATTCCTGCTGCGTTTAACGTGGATATCGTTTCCATACTTTCACGCAATGACTTATAAATTAATACTTGTCACTTGTTGCCTGGCACTCGTCATTAGTAGGATAGGGAAAGGACTGGGTGGCTCAGTGTCAGGATAATGTGACTGAGTGGGATATCAAGGTCCTGGTGCTGGCGCCCTGATTTCCCAGTGGGGCAGTACTATAAAGTCGCCATGAGTGCGCACTGTCACAAATCGGTACCCGTTGTATCAGGACGGGTACCGACTAGGATGTAAAACAACAAACAAACTACCGCTCTTTGCCTCGTCATGAATTATTACCGATAATATATGCATTATTTTACTAATTTGTTTTATCGATCGACTCCCATTGGAATGGCCATGAAGCTGCATTGTCCGATGAAGCATCATATTTTCAAAACCAAAACAATTATCTAGAATAGAGTCTACATATCTACCTTAGACACAGGTGCACTTATTAAGCATTTGTTGCCACATAGAAGGGAATATTGAGGAAATCTAATAGAATCTATTACTGCAGAAGCCTATGGTGTCAGGGTTTTGGCATGCTTGCCAAAACTAATTTCATATGTTTGCCCTTCAAATAGCTATTTAAAATAAAGTTAGTTAACTAAAGTAAAGTAGATTATAACAATCAATTTAATATAGTTATCTCAGAAAAATGACAAAACCTCAAAACCACCGGACTATGCAACTTTAATTAAATGAGAAATGGATACACAAAAGAAGGTTGTTTTATTTAACGATGCCTCTAGAGCACATTAATTTTTCATCTCATCGGATATTGGACGTCAACCGTATGGTTATTCTGACATATTTATTTGGAGCAAACCCAATTCCGCCACATAGGCTACTCTTTCTGATAGGAGTCTTTTATATGCACTTTCCCACAGACAAGACAGCACACACCACAGCCTTTGATGAACCAGTTGTGGACCACTGGTTCCAACGGAAAATAGGCCAAACTGCAAATGTGTCCACAGACCAGGATCGATAGGCTGACCCACACCATCAGAGGTGGACACTCTACTGCCTGAGCTACGTCCAGCTCCAATGCATTAACACATGTGATGCCGGCTGTGTAGGAAGGCTGGCATCTTGCAAAGTAACCTGTAACATGAGCTACTCAGGACAGTGTTGGTAAAAATTGGCAGAAAGGCCCAGAACCTTGCGTGTTCAACTTGATAGATAGTCCACTACATAATGAAGAATCCATAGGTGTTCATGACAAGCCTTCGCTGAATCTAAAAAGAAAAGATTTGTAATTTAGGGCGAAATCAGAAAGCCGGGCCAATCGCAGCTAATGAGAGCCTTGCTTGTATTTGGTGGCACCATTGTTCATTCAATTAGAGCAATGCCCGCTGTACGCACAACGGGAATTATTCAGCAATAACTAAATTTGTATCGCATATTTCGCGGTAATCAGATCTGGCCAAAAACATATTGAAAAGCAAAGTGAAAGGGAGAAGAAGACAAGCCGGACAAAGTTTGGTTGGTTGTTGGAGTCCCGACAACATCTAAGGTCATATCAGAATGGGTACGGACTTGTGACAGTGCACACTCATGGCGACTCTATAGTGCTGCCCCACTGAGAAATCAGGCCACCAGCACCATGACCCCATATCCCACTCAGTCACCTTATCCTGAGACTGAGCTAACCAGTCCTTGATCTATCCTATTAATGCTGAACGCCTGGCTAGGAAGCGACAAGTATTCAAGTATAAATTTCTAAGTCAATGTTTTGACTCGACCAGGGTTCGAACTTGTGGGTTCGAATCCCACAATCTACCAAACAGGAGACGGACGATCAACTCATTTTAGCCATACCGTCGGGTTTGTTAGGAAGTGAAACCCCAGCAAACAAAGCTGTTTGTGGATGCCCTTGGTGAGCCATTTCTCCGTCCGTGTGACCTTCACTGCCATCTAACGTCATCCTGTCTGCTGCTAAAGCCTGCACTAATGAACAGTTTGTTTATTGTTGTTTTACATCCTAGCAACATCTAAGGTCATATCAGGACGGGTACCGACTTGTGGCAGTGCGCATTCATGGCGTCTTTATCGTGCTGCCGCACTGGAAGATCAGGTTTGTTTGTTGTTGTTTTAAGTCCTATCCACATCTAAGGTCATATCAGGACGGGTACCGACGTGTGACAGTGCGCGATGATGGCGACTTTATAGTGCTGCCCCACTGGAAGATCATGTTTGTTGTTGTTTTACGTCCTAGCAACATCTAAGGTCATATCAGGACGGGTACCGACCTGTGGCAGTGCGCACTCATGGCGACTTTATAGTGCTGCCCACTGGAAGACCATGTTTGTTTGTTGTTGTTTTACGTCCTAGCAACATCTATGGTAATATCAGGACGGGTACCGACTTGTGACAGTGTGCACTCGTGGCATCTTTATAGGGCTGCCCCACTCGAAGATCAGGCAGCTAGCCCCATGACCTGATAGCCCACTCAGTCACATTATCCTGACACTGAGCCAACCAGTGCTTGCCCTATCCTAATAATGCCGAGCGCCAGGCTATGAAGCGACAAGTATTAATTCTTAAGTCATATGTTTGACTCGACCAGGATTCGAACCCACGACCCCACGATCTACCACTGATAAACAAGTCTTTACGTAATCAAATCCCCCTTTACATCCTGGAAGTGCTGCACTGGTGACTGCTGGTTTGTTGTTGGAGTTTTGCATCTTGGCAACAGCTGAGGTCATTCATATCAGGACCGGTACCGACTTGTGACACAGCCAACTCATCGCAACTTCATAGTGCTGCTCCACTGGGAGACCAGGCTGCCGGTACCATGACCCAATATCCCACTCAATCACATTATCCTGACACTGAGCTAACCAGTCCTTGCCCTATCCTATTAAGTCCAAGCGCCTGGCTAGGAAGCGACATGTATCAATTTTGTAAGTCATCGGTTTGACTCGACCGGGAACCGAACTGCCGATCCTTCCGCACACCAGGGGGGCGCTTTACCGATTAGACCACCGCGCTCGGTTCTGACCTCCCGATCTCCCGCACGGAACGCCTGCAATTGTTTGGTGCGGCGTGACAAGTTACGGTTAATAAGTAGTACAACGCAGCGCTGAGAGTAATACCTTATTTAGAGAACTACGTCGCAATGACAGACACAGCATTTGTTGTCTGTACTTGTCTATGCATCACCGCCGTCTAGGGCTCTACTAACTATGGCGCTTGTTAGTTTGTTGGGGTTTAAGTCCTAGCATCAGCTATGGTCATATCAAGACGGTTACAGAATTGTAAAAAAAAAAGAGTAAAGCTTGTTATATTTAACGATGCCTCTAGAGCACATTGATTTTTTTATTGTATCATCGGCCTTTGAACATATGGTCATTCTGATATATTTCTTTGGAGGAAACCTGCTGCCGCCACATAGGCTACCCTTTCCAATACTCAGCAAAGGGTCCTTTATATGCACTTTCCCACAGACAGGACAACACATACACAACCTTTGATGAACCAGTTGTGGACCACTGGTTGGAATGGAAAATTGCTCAACCTGGTACAGACTTGTGACAGTGCACACTCATGGGGACTTCTCAGTGCTGCCCTACTGGGAGATCAAGCCACCTGCACCATGACCTGATATCCCCCTCAGTCACATTATCCTGTTACTGAGCTAACCAGTCCTTCTCCTATCATAGTTTAACCATTCTATCCTTTTTGATTCCTTTACTATATCGTTTATTTCCTGCTCCTGCCACTGGCCGCCGCTGTCTCTCCTTCACGTCGCCATTGCATTGTTTTTGGTGAATAAATTCCTTCCCCAAGTACCGATAGCCTATGTGCTACACGTCTATGGGCTCTACCCCCCCACCCCCCACCCCCACCGCATTCGATGTGTATTAATTACTATTATTCATAACTAAGGTGTCCGGTGTACTCCGCCGCCGCTGTCATTTATAAACACCCGAGATATTACCAATTATTATTCTGGTTTGAGTTAAGAAGGTGGTTACTAGTCCCGAGAAGAGGGTTAGGCTACATAGAGCGAGGTCTTCTTTTACTCCCTCATCTGGGCAGAAGGCCCTTGGTGTAGTATATGGCTGGTACAGAGTGCAGGCCGGTACCAGCGGCGGTGACGCGCATGCGCGTGAGTTGAAGTGTTAGAGTGAAGAACAATAAACTAGCACTTGCTACTTGGACACCAGACCAGTCGCTTCGTCTCTTCACTACATGGTGTCAGATGTTCACAGACGAACACCATGGCCCTGCAAGGTTTAAAGCCACCGGCGCCCCTCAAGCTAGACGGGAACTTGGCGTTGAATTGGAGAGTGTGGCATGACTCATATGAGCTTTTTGCAGGTGCAACGGGGTTGGCGTCAAAACCCGAAAAGGTGCAATGTTGTGCATTCCTAGATATCGCCGGGTTGCCGGCGCAGAAGTTGTTTCATACGACGAACATTGCCGGTGGAGAGAGAGAGAAAATTGGAATATTAACGGAAGCGTTCAGAGCGTATTGTGAGAGTAAGGTGAACAGGAAAATTGTAAGGTATAAATTTAATAGTTATAATCAAGGTACGGAAGACATAGAGGAATACATTCGCGAATTGAAGTATAGAGTGGAGCTGTGTGAGTATGGCAGTAACGAGGACTCTATGTTATGTGACAGGGTAGTTTGTGGTGTGCGGGACCGGAAGTTAAGGAACAGGTTGTTGAGAACGTCGAATTTAACGTTAGACAAATGTTTGGAAATTTGCAGTTTAAGTGAGCATAACGATGAACAACTAGCAGGTGGCGGTAGGCAAGATGAAGAGGTGTGCGAAATTAGCCGGCGTGACGCGTACCGGGTACGCCCCCCAACACCTCGCCGTGCACCAGTGCCTGTGAGTAGCGCGAATGTTGGTAGAGGTGGTAGGCGAAGCAGCCAAGCAAGACAACAGTCTAATTGTAGCCGGTGTGGGTACGTGCATGCACGTGACAATTGCCCTGCAATTGGGAAGCAGTGGATCACATGTGGGCGAATGGGCCACTTCGCCAAGGTGTGCAGAGAGCGGCAGCACCTGTGAATGCAATTGACATGGACGGTGACGGCAGTGGAAGTGAGTGTGAGAAAGAGGACGAAATAGAAGAGGAGTATGAAGACTTGTTCGTGGGCACCATAGCCGACATGGACGAGCATTCTGGTTTGAGACCATAAAAGTGGGTGACGAACAGGTGCGTTTCAAGTTGGATACAGGCTCAGAAGCTAACATTATCCCTGAGTCTGAATTTATGAAGATGCCGAACATGCGGATGGGAAAGCCGACGTGTCGCTTAATAACATATTCGGGTGAGCGAATTCGTCCACGTGGTGAAGTCGTCCTGAAGGTTCAAGGTCAGCCCCTACGGTTCCAGGTTATCGACAATGGCTGCGCTATCCTGGGAAAAGACGCGTGCGTAAGCCTGAACCTCGTCAGCCGGGTTCATGCGGTGAAAGTTGAAGGGAAGTCATTGGAGCAAGGCCGCAAGAGGACAGACGAAATGGTAAATAAATATAAAGCTGTATTTCATGGGCTTGGCTGTATCAAGGTGAATGCAATTATACATGTAGATGAAAATGTACCGGCGGTCATTGACCCGCCCAGACGCATTCCGCACGCCATTAATGATGCCGTGCGAAATGAATTAGATAGAATGTTGGACATGGGGGTGATAGTTGAGCAAAATGAGCCTACGCCATGGGTGTACTCAATTACAATTGTGAAAAAACCAAATAAGTTAAGAATTTGTCTTGACCCGACAAAACTAAACAAAGCGATATTACGCGGTCCTTATCCAATTAAAACGGTAGAGCAGGTAGTGGCGAGTACTTCAGGTGCCTAATTCTTTACGGTATTGGACGCGCAGAGTGGTTATTGGCAGATATTGTTAGATAAACAGAGTTCCTTACTATGCACGTTCAACACACCGTGGGGGAGGTACAGGTTCACCCGGCTTCCTTTTGGAATTAAAACGGCCGGGGATATCTTCATTCAGGAAATGGAGAAAATTTTACGAGGTCTTCCAGGTGTGGATGTTGTCTCGGATGACATTCTGATATATGCATCTTCATTAGATGAGCATAATGATAGACTAGAGGCTGTGCTGAAAAGGGTTCAGCAGGCAGGACTGAAATTAAACTCGAGTAAAATGGTCTTATGTAAGTCACAGGTGAAGTATGTCGGGCATTTGTTGACAGGGGAGGGGTTGAAACCCAATCCAGACCGGGTGCAGGCTATCACGGAAATGACCACCCCCACAGATAGACCCAGTGTGCAACGATTTTTGGGAATGGTGGGGTATGTACAAAAATTTATCCCAAACCTGTCCGAAATCGCTAAGCCACTCAGGATACTGTTATCAAAGGATGTGGCGTGGCATTGGGACCATGAACAAAAGGAGGCATTTACAAAGTTAAAACAGTTGTTAGTGACAGCGCCCGTGTTAAAATACTATGAAGTGAATAAGCCCATAACTATGCAAGTGGATGCTTCACAAAGTGGCCTAGGGGCGGCGCTGTTGCAGGATGGGTTACCAGTTAGCATGGCGTCGAAGGCGTTAACTAAATGTCAAGGAAACTATGCAGTCATTGAAAGGGAGATGCTGGCAATTTGTTTCGGCTGCAATAAGTTTCATGAATATATTTTTGGTAAGCAGGTAATAGTTGAGACAGACCACAAGCCGCTCGTAAATATCATGTTAAAGCCAATACACATGTTGACTGCAAGATTGCAGCGAATGAGGTTAAGACTGCAGAATTATGACTTAAAGTTAGAGTATGTAAAAGGTGCAGATATGTTTTTTGCCGATACATTATCACGTGCACACACAACTAAAAACATGCCGTTAAACTTATATGATAATGTGATGTCTATTGCAGCACTAGAGTACGTGGAGGACGAATTGACAGAAATTGCACTTGAAACAAAAACAGACAGCAGCCTGGGAAAGCTAACCGAATATATACAACATGGATGGCCTGAAGATCAGAGTAATGTTGAGCACTCGGTGAAACCATATTACACATTCAGGGATGAGTTGACTGTACATGATGATATTATATTGAAAGGTACCAGAATTGTAATTCCCAGGTCGCTGCAGTGTAAAATGTGAAACAAAATACATATCTCGCACCTGGGCTTAGTAAAGTGTAAGCAGATAGCTCGAGATTATGTATTCTGGCCTGGGATGGATAGTCAAGTGCAGGATAAAGTGTCTAGATGTCAGACGTGTCAAATGGGGCACGATCGTCCAGGCAAAGAACCATTAATATCACACCAGATTCCTGATATTCCATTTTATAAAGTAGGTGTGGATTTGTTTCAGGAAGGACAGGACAGTTATATGGTATTCATTGATTATTATTCAAAATACCCAGAGGTAGTGCAGTTGCAGACCACAAGAAGTAAAGCGATAATATCAAGTATGAAGGAAGTATTTGCACGTCACGGCATACCTGGCATGGTAGTATCGGATAACGGCCCTCAGTTCATCAGTGATGAATATAAGTTGTTTGCAAAAACATATGGTTTCAAGATCATACATTCCAGCCCGTTATATCCCAAAAGTAATGGACAGGCCGAAAGATGTGTAAAAACAGTGAAATCAATGTTAAAGAAAGCAAAAACGGATGGGTCTGATTTCTGTTTAGCATTGTTAATGTATCGAAATACGGTCATGCATGACCTGGGTGCGTCCCCAGCTCAGTTAATCATGAGTAGACAATTACGCTGTCCGCTCCCAACGATGCCGAGATTTCTTAAAGCCAAGGTTCAACAGTCACGAAAGAAACAAATTGATAAACGTCAATTGGTTCAAAAAGAATATCATGACAAAAGTGCAGGGAAGCAACATCGAACACTTAAGGCAGGCGAGCGGGTGAGATATGTTAATCATAGGGGGCATTGGATCGTAGGACATGTAACGGGCACATGCATGCATCATAACCGTTCGTATGAAATTAAGAATGATGATAACAAAATTGTAATAAGAAACAGGTCGATGGTGATTCCCGCACCAGCAGAGGACAGGCGAACAGTGCAGCCCAGGAACAGTGCAGCCCGAGAAATAAAAGCAAGTAAGCCAAATTATATAACTAGATCGGGTAGAGAGGTAAAACCTATAAGACGTATAGATAACTAGCCGTATGGGCACGGCACTCGTATTAAAATGATATATGGATGTTCATGTATATGTACCAATATCATATGTATTGCTTAAAGATGTTAAAATATGTGTATCAGTTGAGTTGTTAAATGTAAGTTGTTGAATTGATGACACAAGATGGATATATATATATGTATTTGTTTTTGTTTTTTTTTTAATTTAAAAAAAATATAAAAAAAAATATTAGGGGGAAGATGTAGTATATGGCTGGTAAAGAGTGCAGGCCGGTACCAGCGGCGGTGACGCGCATGCGCGTGAGTTGAAGTGTTAGAGTGAAGAACAGTAAACTAGCACTTGCTACTTGGACACCAGACCAGTCGCTTCGTCTCTTCACTACACTTGGTACTAGATATAATAATGAACTATTATTAGGGAGTTGACCATGGTGGTTAGTGTAATAACGGACCTGTTCATAAAGAGTAAGGAATGCAAGGAACGTTTCAATCACATTTTAAGAGCTCACGACTTTATGTCTGTTCCTACCAACACCATCTAATCTCTTCCAACATCGTTGGTATGAATAGCTACTTCCGCTCCATTCTATTAGAGCTAAAATATTCTGAATTACCACATTTAAAGCCTCAATTTCGCCTAAAACATCACAGCGCTCACGAAACACATCTGATGTGTCTGGGCTCGACAGCTCGAACCTTCTACATTGCTAGGATAGTAGCACAGGACACCGCGGTGCATCTCCTAGCAATGAGTTACAGCAACGACCCCTTCCCCACATTTGATGGCCAAGGCGGGTTCGTCTTGGCGAGCAGCCCACATTTCCATATGCGGGTTGCTAGACCCAAGCCCGCACTGGCCATAGCTCGATTATAGTCTTGCCCACTTCAATAGTAATACCAAACTCCTAGGCTAGATAGCAACAGGTATCAATGCTGTAAGTTATTGGTTTGATTTGGCCTGGATTCAAATGCTTGGCCTTCCGCACAGGAAGCTTGCGCTCTGCCCAATTCGGCCACCACGTCCACTCAGTTAAGTCGCAATAATTACTGATGCATGACATGTTTGAAACAAACAAACAAACAAAAAGCCCTCTTGCCTAGACAGGTTGGTTGGTTGGTTGTTCGAGTTTTACATCCTGGCAACGTCTAAGGTCATATCAGGACGGACCGAGACAGGTTTGATATATCTTTAGAAATGTCACCAATCGGGTAATACAGTGTAACCCCGTTAAACCAAACTTGAAGGGACCCTAGAAATTTGTTTGGATTAACCGATCATTGGTTTAACCGGGCTTTGGCTTCGACTTGGCTTTGGCAAAAACACAGGTGCATTATGAATGCAATATACAATGTATGTGGACACTTTGATTATTGTTTTTATGTATATACAGCATAACCCAGTTAAACCAAGCTCAGTTAAACCAAATGATCGATGAATCCAAACTTTTCTCAGCGGCCCAGCAAAATACTACCATTTATCATATAAAAAAGTCTCAGATGACCTTATAACCACATGAAAGTTTGGTTTAACCATACCGGAAGTGGCCTGGGGGGGCCGACAATGTTGTTTGGATTAACCGATAGTTTGGATTAACCAAATTTGGTTTAACGAACTTTCTTTATATGATAAATGGTAGTATTTTGACAGGCCACCAAAAAAGGTTTAGATTAACCGATCGTTTGGTTTAACCGAGCTTGGTTTAATGGCAATAACTTACTAAGTTGATACTTGTCGCTACCTAGCCTGACGCTCGACATTAATAGTGTCATAGGGGTGATGAAAATGGGAAATATTGCGCCTAGAGCGGGACCTGAACCCACATCTCTATGTATTCCGGGCCAGTGTGCTAACCATTACACCTACTTGCTCCCTGATATACCCACACTACCCACGCCTACCTGACTATGTGGTTACTTGCATGAGAGGTCAGTGCAGATGACTACACTCGTCCTGCTGGAATTGTAAGTCTTTTAATGCTTACAATTACATATATACAGACAATGTACTAACACATACATACACAGGGTACGTTCAACAAGCATACAGCATGTAGCTTGTACAGGATCTTGGTCATGTCATCAGTGTCATGGGATGATGAAAATGGGAAATATTGAGCCTAGAGCAGGACCCGAACCCACATCTCTTTGCACTCTGGGCCAGTGTGCTAACCATTACACCACCTAGGTGCCACACTACCCACACCTACCTGTCTGTGTGGTTCATTGCCCGAAAGGTCAGTGCAGACCACTACATTAATAGGATACGGCAAGGACTGGTTTACTCAGTACCAGGATAATGTGAGTGAATTGGGATATTAGGTCATCGTGCTAATGGTTTGGTCTCCCTTGTGGGGCAGCACTACGAAGTCACCATGAGTATGTACTGGCACGAGTCGGTACCCGTCCTGGTATGACCTTTTTTGTAAATATAGTTTATTCATTGAATAAAGTCTTTTGTCAGCGCCGTGGCACTGGTCTTCCAGCCATGTGACAATACAGGATGTAAAACTCCAACAACCAACCACCCACTAAAGCAGAGCTTTTCAAACTGCGAGTCCTGACCCATTAGCGAGTCGCAATTTTGTTTATAATGGGTCGTGACAAACAGAAACAAATCTACAAAATATAAATAAGCAAGGGAGAGCGACAACTTCATACTGGGTCGCAGTACGAAATGCAGTTCCTGCTGTGGGTCACAGTAAAGAAAAGTTGAAAAATAGCGAAATAGCGAAATAGCAAATGGTAGACAGGAAGTGTGAACACTTATTTGTCTCTCATTTTTGCTTGAGTGCAAGTAAATAAGCAACACAAGGAATAATTAGTAGCATGTGTTGAATAAGGGGTCAAATTTCCCTGGATCATCAGCCCATGCTTTTTCTAATCTGTTCTTGAATGAATTTATTGACTCGGCATCAATAACATTTTGTGGGAGACTGTTCCATATATTTATGATCCTGTTTGAGAAACTGTGTTGCCTTAACTTTGAAATGGCTCTGGGTTTTTACTAGTTTGAAAGTATGGCCCCGACTGCCTTCTCTTTTATTCAAGGTGAAAAATTGGTTCATATCTATTTTATCAAAACCTTTCATAATTTTAAATACTTCAATTATGTCACTTCTTTTCCTTCTGTAGGAAAGGGTAGGGAGTTTCAATTCCCTAAGCCTTTGTTCATAGGGTAAGTCCTTTATAACTGCAACTAATTTTGTTGCATGTCTCTGAACATTTTCGATCTCCAGAATATCTTTCCGAAAAATTGGGCTCCAAATTTGTGGATAGTATTGGTTGGTTGTTGGAGTGTTACGTCCTGGCAACATCTAAGGTCATATCAGGAGACACTGCACTAGGACTTAGAAGGGGTGTGGATAAAATAGAAAGACAACAAAAGAGAAGAAAAAAAGGTGGATGTACGAGGCATGCTCAATCAGGAACTAAACCGGAAGTGGCATAGTACCGCCTGATGTATGGTACCGGAAACTGCCGGTAGGGGTTGTTGTATGTGCGTGTGTGTGTGTTGGAGTGGACGTGCGTGGGGAAATGTTGCCGAGACCGGATTTGGTTTGTTTCTAGCAACATCTAAGGCCAGGCCAGGCCAGGCCACCCGTACCATGACCTGATATCCCACTCAGTCACATTATCCTGACACTGAGCCAACCAGTTATTGCCCTATCCTAATAATGCCAAACGCATGGCTAGGAAGCAGCAAGTATCAATTTTTAAGTCATTGGTTTGACTCGACCAGGATTCGAACTGGGTTCGGCTCACCCGGTATCCCAAAACAGAGGACAGACGCTCAACTCATTCAGCCACCCCCATCTGGTGGTGGTAGTGGTGGTGGGTGTGATGGACCGTGGGGTAGGAGTGAGGGTGGGGGCTTTGAATCAACTTCAAACGCTAGTACTGTAAGATTGCAGTCATTGCCTATGAGTTATCCTATATTTAGTTACCCATGAAATTGTCATTAGTTCCACGCATGTATCTTTATTTGTTTTCTATGACGTGCACCAGTGCACATTTGAGTAGCCAAATGAATCCAGGACTTTCGCAAAGGAAAACACGACAATGTTTTCTCATATCAGGATGAGGGAATAATAAGATTGATTGATTGATTGGTGTTTGCTTTACGCCGTGTCGGCAGCATAGGCCATATTCACGGCGAGAAATGGTTGTTTTTTGTTCAAACCATCGCTTTTACATGTAAAAGCAGAAATCAATTATGTGGCAATAGACACTCATTAAATTAGAAAGCTCACAATCATATATTTGTGGTCAAGGGAAATAAATTCCTATAGAAAAAGAAAAGTTTTATAAATAATTAATAGAATCTATTTAGTAAACTATATGAGGTGGTACAGTCCAGCTGCCCTCAAAACGGCTAAAATGTTTTCCTGTTTTACCCTAGTAAAAAAGTCATGCATACTGTCTGCAGTGTACAACTGTTGGCGCAGGGGCAACAAATCAACGCAACTTAGTCAAATGTGTTTGAGTGTCAGCGGGGACTGACACCCAATACATTCAGGGGGAGGTTCCCCCTTGAGCAGAAAAGCATGTGTAAGCCACGAGTGGCCAATATGGCAGCGGCTAAGGACTACTTGGTCCCGCCGACCTCCCGCATGGATCTGTGGTGGCTTTCCCACAGATGGTTCAATTTCTTTAAGTTTATTAATGTTTTCATCCCACGCATGTTGCCATTTGGATTGTATGTGGGTGGCTATTAGTGATTTCAGATCAGAGTGAGGGATCAGACACGGTTCAAGATCACAGTTCAGGGCCTTCTTCACAGCCTGATCAGCTCGTTCATTTCCTTGTATGCCGGCATGGCCAGGCACCCAGCACAGGTGGATGTCATACCCATCCGTTGTCAGTTGGAATAATAAGAACCTTACCCGTGAATTGCGTAACAATTTGAAACAAATAATTTCTGTGTGCATTAGTTGATTCAGAGGGGGACATTTCAACTCCTCAACAATTGACCTGTCCAGGAAATACTGAATACCAGGCTAGGTAGTGACAAGTATACATTTTTATGTTGTTGGTTTGATTCGGCCCGGGCTTCAAATGACATCAAACTTTCAAAACGGGAGACGGATGCTCAACTCCTGCGGTCATCCCGTCTGGTTTACATTTGACATTTAAAATTTATAATAAAGATAAGCACTTCTAGTTTAGAAAAAGTGGGTGCTTTAAGCGACTGTCACATCTCACCGGATTGAGCAATGGACAGAATTGTCTAGTCCAGTGGTGATAAGTATCAAAAGGTATTAAAATGTGTCAAAATGTTGCGCTGTCTGGTCAATGGCCGATAGACGAACGGACATGAAACGGACATGAAACGGACATGAAACGGACATGAAATGGACATGAACGGATAGCCAACGGATGAAACTAACTCAAACCAGGCAAGAACTGTAGACATCAATCCGGCAGCATCCGTTTCTAGTTTTGTGCATGTTCAAAACTTGTACGGACACAAACCGGACTTTGTTCGGTTTCTGTCCGTTTCCCCCAATCCGGTGAGGTGTGACAGGGCCTTTAAGCCGACTAAGCAGGTTCAAGTATGGATTCGCCTCGCGCGTAAAAGGCCTGACGGCAGGTTCTTAGACCCCCATTCACATCACACCCACTCTTTACCAATTGCTCACAGAGTCATTCAACCGGAAGTCACGTGCCCGAGAACCTACCCAACCTTATTCTTCATCGCTTTCTTAGCATGCCGCCAATGGGAATTAGAACTAGACATGGTTAGCCTTGTATGACCACCTCAATAGCATTATCAGTTCACATCACCACACAGGGTGGCCAACCCGTCCTGATATGACCATAGATGTTGCAAGGACGTAAAACTCCAACAACCAACCAGGGTGACTAAAATGTAAATAAGTTGAGTGTCTGCGTCACGGTTTGGTATGTCGTAGGATTCCAAACCCTGTTTTTGAACCCACAGCTGATCAAACCGAGGACTTGAACATTGATACTTGTCGTTTCCTAGCCTGGTGCTCGGCATTATTAGGATAGGGCAATGACTGGTTAGCTCAGTGTCAGGACAATGTGACTGAGTGGGATATTGGTTCATGGTGTCTGCCACCTGGTCTCCCAGTGGGGGCAGCATTATAAAGTTCCCATGAGTGTGCACTGCCACAAGACGGTACCCGTTCTGATATGACCTTAGATGTTGCCAGGATGTAAACCTCCAACAAAAACCAACCACAAGGTGTGCAAATGAGTTGAGCGTCTGCGCTACGGTTTGGTAGGTCGTAGGATTCAAAGCTCAGGTTTTGAACGCTTGGCGAATCAAACCGGTGACTTCAAAGTTTATACTTGTCTCTACGTTTCCTGGCATTCGCCATGATTAAGATAGAGCCTATAATAAATGGCAACATATATATATTTTTTTTTTTTTTCTTTTGTTAAATATTTTATTCATCTGAATACTTATTTTGTCAGCGCCAGGGCACTGGTCTTCCAGCCGTTGGAGTGATCGCATTTGATCTGTACATAGTGGAAGTGGAATGCATTGCATTGCATGCAGCACAACCTATTCTGAACATAAAAAGAAAGTAGGTGAGCAGCCTATGCTGCATAGTGTACAGCATAGGTAGTCAACATAGTGCAAGGTATATGCATCAAGATAGAGTTTGCAATAATTGCCACTAGTGGTTAAATCATATGCTGTGTTTGTCTATCAGTTAGATTTGGTTTTAATAACGGTCAGTCTTTTAATAGTGCCACGTTGTGCATGTACAGTGGTTTATATTGTGTGCATTGCTGGTTGAAGATGTAGTTATTCAGTGGTGGCAATGGGTATCGAGTAGTGGTGGTGGGTTTCGAGTCATTGAGTTATAATAGTTGTTTGTCAAATGTGGATGGATGGGGGGGGGGGGGGGGGGGGGGGAAGTGGCCCATGGAAATAAAAGTAGTCTCAGTGCCGTAGCCACAGTCTAACAGCCATTATATAAATTGACTAATGGCACACGATCAAATTATGCACATATATGTATTAGTAGGTTAATTAGATTAATTGTAAGGTCAGTGATGACTACTACACGTATAATGTTAGAACGTGACTTTTTCTCGAGTATATATAGGTCATAGAATAGAAATTATATAGTTTCCTTTTGGTATATATAGAGGTTATAGTATAGAAATGGTTTTGTTCAAGAATATATAGATCATAGGGTAGAAATGGTTTTGCTAGAGGGTATATAGCTCATATCATAGAAATGGTTTTGGTCGAGTATATGTAGGTCACAGTAAAGAAATGGTATTGCTTGAGTATATATAGATCATAGTGTAGAAATGGTTTTGGTCGAGTATATGTAGGTCATAGTATAGATATGGTATTGTTTGAATATATACATATATATATATATATATATAGGTCCTAGAATAGAAATGACTTTGTTTGAATATATATAGGTCATAACATAGAAATGGTTTTGTTCAAGTATATATAGGTCATAGCATAGAAATGGTTTTGTTCAAGTGTATATATGTCATAGCATAGAAATGGTTTTGTTCAAGTATATATAGGTGATAGCATAGAAATGGTTTTGTTCAAGTATAGGTGATAGCATAGAAATGGTTTGTTCAAGTATATATAGGTCATAGCATAGAAATGGTTTTGTTCAAGCATATATAGGTCATATCATAGAAATGGTTTTGTTCAAGTATATATATATAGGTCATAGCATAGAAATGGTTTTGTTCGAGAACATATATATATAGGTCATAATATAGAAATGGTTTTCCTCGAGTCATAATAAGTCATAATATAGAAATAACTTTGTGTAGGTGTATCTATATATATATATATATATATATATGTAGGTCATGGTATAGAAATAGAGCCGAGAGAAGGTTAGGTTCGCCATTATGATCACGTGATCCCCCCGCCCCCTGGCGGTGTGTGCTACATGTAGCGCGCTGTAAAATGGCCCGGGTAATACATTTATCGCTCATCGATGGCAGGTGGATCCCTCAGAGGTAGCGCAGGCCGCTACCGGAACCGCAAGTAGTCAGCCAACCGACTCATGACGTCATCCGAACCGGAAGTTGCCAGCCTACCGATATCATGACGTCATCCGAACCGGAAGTAGCCAGCCAACCGACTCATGACGTCATCCGTGGTAAATGACATAATCCGCTGGCATTGAGGGTACCAACCACTGCTATGCCCCCCTCTGTCCTAACAACATTTGCGGTCATGATGATGACGATAAAGATGGCGTTTGTTTATTTGTTTGGGCTTTGTTTGGGTTTTTTGTCCTAGCAACACCTAAAGTCATATCAAAACGGATACTGAATTGTGACAGACAATGCCCGCTCATGGCGACTTTATAGTGCTGCCGCACTGGGAGGCCAGGCCACGGGTACCATTAGCCATTACCAGATTTCCCACTCAGTTACATTATCCTGATAGTGGACTAACAAGTCCTTGCCATTAACTATAAATCTGAATGCTAAACTAGGCTTTTATTAGTCATTGGTTTTACTCAACCGGAATTCGAACCCACGAATTCCTGCACGGGAACCAGCGCCGTTACAGTTTCAGCCATCCCGTCCGATGGGAGTATGATGATGATGATGATGGTGGTGGCGGTGGTGGTGATGATGGATGGTAATGATGCTGCTGATGGTTTGGTTGGTGGTTGGAGTTTTACCTCCTGTCAACATCGAAGGTCATATCAGGACGGTTACCGACGTGTGACAGTGTGAACTCATGGTGACTTTATAGTGCTGCCCCACTAGGATACCAGATCGCCAGCTGTTGCTGCTTATAATAGTATTGATAATGCTAATGAGAATAATAACAATAATGATAATGACAATAATAACAATAATTATCATGAGAATAATGATGGTGATGATAATGATGATGATAATAATAATGATAATTGTCATGATAGTGATGGTGATAATGATAACAATGATATATTTGTTTGGTACTTTACCTCCTAGCAACTATCAGGATGGGTACCAACTTATGATAGTGTGTACTCATGGTGACTTTATAGTGATACCCAACTGGGAGACCAGGCCGCCAGCACCATGACTTGATATCCCACTCAGTGACATTATCCTGATTCTGAGCCAACCAGTCCTTGCCCTATCCTAATAATGCGGGGCGCCTGGTTAGGAAGCGACAAGTATAAATGTTTAAGTCATTAGCTTGACTCGACCAGGGTTCGAACCCACGATCCCATGGTAAAATGTCAAAAATGGTATTAACAATATCAATGGTATTAACAATATTAATGATAATAATAGTACTAATGATCGTATTCCTACAACCTGTTATTCATTACATTTTCTCTGACGTCGACATGTTGATATCCCGACAGATTGGTAACAATAGCGCCTGTAGTCATTAATAATGGGGCCGCGCGGCTCGGGTCGTGGCGGTGCTAAATGATCGATACCCGATGAGGTTAACGATGGGTGTGGGTGTTGTGTGCTGAAAAAACTCCAAGCCCATGGCTGAGGCTTTGGTTTGTTTGTTGGAGTTTTATGTCCTGGCAACATCTAAGGTCATATCACCGGGTGCGGTGACCTAATAGGCAGATCATGGGCCTCGCGTGTGGAAGATCGGGAGTTCGGTTCAGGGTCGAGTCAAATCACTGACTTATAAAATTGAGACTTGTCACTTCCTAGCCAGGCATTTAGCATTAATAGGATAGGGTATGGACTGGTTAGCTCAGTGTCAGGATAAGGTGATTGAATGGGATATCGGGTCATGGTGCCAGCGGCCTGATTTCCCAGTGGGCCAGCTCTATAAAATCGCCATGAGAGTGCACTGTCACAAGTCGGTACCCATCCTGATATGACCTTAGATGTTGGCAGGAGGTAAAACTCCAACAATCAACCAACCAACCTCAGATCATATCAGGATGGATACCGTCATGTGACAGTGCGCACTCATGTCGACTTTATAGTACCTGTCCAACTGGGAGACCAGGGGCCATATGGATGACGCAGTGTTAGCGAGCCAAAACGGTGTTTGGCGGGAATTACCCGTTTAGCGGCGAAAAGTCGCATGCAAGGGTCAGTGTTAGGGCTAACACCACAAGCTTAAACTAGGTCCGTAAACCCATTCCATAGCTGGTTTACAGGTGGTGTTAGCTACGGAGTAGGCCCAAATCTATTCAATCCCATCATATTTAGCAGAATAACGTAATCAAAAAGTGAAATTTCATCAAATTAACCCTAAATTCGAACCGATATTAACGCCACCGCCACATCGGCGGCTATATTAATATTGTCGAACCGACGAATGTAAAGTAAACAAATCGCCACCGCTGCCGCATGGACGTCAATATCCATACTGTCGATGCCGCCGCCGCCGCATATATTAGGCCCAAATCTATTCAATGCGATCATATTTGACAGAATTACGTACTCTAAACATGATATTTTATCAAATTAACCCTAAAAGCGAACCGATATTAAAGCCGTGGCCGAATTGGCGGCGTTATTCGAATCGACGAATGTAAAGTAAACAAATCGCCACCGCTACATCGATTTTGATGTTCATACTGTCAAACGTCAAGTAAACATGGCCGATGCCGCCACCCGCGTATCGGTGGCAATATATTAAAGCCAAATTTATTCAATGCGATCATATTTAACAGAATTACATACTGTACAAGTGATATTTGAGCAAATTAACCGCAAAAACAAACCGAAAGTAACGCCGCCGTTAATATTGTTGAATCGAGGGATTTCCCAAATCTATAAATAACTTCACGTTTAGCTATAATCAAAGTGTTATGCACTCCTGCATACCACTTGATATATTTCCCGACCTCAGTGATAGCTAAACGGTGTCCGGCTGTAACACCAAAAGCTGCTAACTCCGACCCATGCATACGTCCCCAGGCCGCTGCCACCATGACCCGATTTCCCACTCACTCACCATTATCATAACACTGAGCCAACCAGTTTTTGTCCGTATGATAATAATGCCGAGCGCCAGGCTAGCTAGCGACAAGTATAAATTTGGTAAGTCATCGGATTGACTCGACCCAGTTTTCAAACTCCTGACCTTCTGCAGGGGAAGCCTGCATGCCACCAATTCGGGCACCGTGTCCAGGTCACTCATGTTCTGGTATAAACAGGTAAAAGGTTCAATGTCAGATTGTCGGTGCCTGGGAGGTGAATTATTCAAACAGCTTTACGCAGTAGTACGCGCTGTCAGATGATCTGTGCTGTTGTTACCTGGTACCTGGCACCTGGATTGGCTGGTTGTTGGAGTTTTACGTCCTGGAAACATCTAAGCTCATATCACGACGGGCATTGACTTGTGACAGTGCGGACTCATGGCGACTTTATAGTGCTGCCCCACTAGAAGATCAGGCTGCCAGCACCTTGACCTGGTATCCCACTCAGTCACATTATCCTGACACTGACCTAACCAGTCCTTGGCATATTCTAACAATACCGAGCACCAGGCTAGAAAGGGACAAGTATCAATTGTTTAAGTCGTTGATTTGACTCGACCAGGGTTCAAACCCATGGGTTCGAATCCTATGACCTACTAAAACGGGAGAGGAACGCTCAACTCATTCAGCCATCCCGTGTGGCCACAGATGTGCTAGACAATAGCCGGTATTGCCTTCTTTTTTTTGGTAAAGTATTTATTCATCTGAATATGACATTTGTCAGCGCCGGAGCAATGGTCTTCCGGCTATCTTACTATTGGAATTGGCAGTCTAAATAATCTAAGTTTGGTCAGTGCTGTATTACTCACAGCACCGATCCTGTAAGGGAGTGGCTCCTGCTGTATAATGTACAGCACCAGTCAATGTAGTTCATGCAAAAATGGGGAGCATCACCGATTAGACGGCGTACACTCTGGGCAACTCAAACAATTGTTGTGGGTTACATTTTTGTTTCTCTCTTATAAAACAAGCTAAGTTTATAGTTGACAAGACATTTTGTCTGTCTTATATAATGTTCAATGTGTTTAAACAGATTGATAGTTGTGTAGGATGTTCGGTGTGCTGATGGTTTGTTCATGGTGGTTAAAGGTGGTGGCAGGGGAGTGAGGGGCCCATTGGGGTGGGTGGTATGGGGGAAAACCCACAGGAGAGCAATGGAGGATGCAGGGTTAGGGGGGGAAGAAGCTCAGGGCTTTGCTAGTAATCACTGCAGTAGTCATTCAAAGCCTTGGTTTAGTGAAAGCTGCCTAGACTGATGAAAGCATCAAATTTTCAAAATCTAGATTTGATTCTAGATACCAAACTTAGATACTGGTGCACTTAGTAAACATTTGTAGATGCATAGAATGGAATGTAAGTCAATGTAATATATTTGATTCTACATATTGAACTTAGAGACTGGTGTACTTATTAACATTGCAAGTTTAAAGTAACTTTGATTTTAGATGGCTAAGTTTTGAGATATTTGTAGTGCAAACGTACAAAATTAATCTTGGCAAGCACACCAAAACTCTGACACCAGAGACTTCTGCAGTAACAGGTTCTACTAAATTGCCTCCGTATTCCCTTATGTGTGATGACAAATGTTTGATAAGTGCACCAGTGTCTAAGTTAGGTGTGTAGACTCAAATTTATATCACTATTTTGGTTTTGAAAAATGTTATGTTTTCATCGGACTGTGCAGCTTTAATATCAGGTAATATAACATAACCTATGGTGTCTGGAATATATTTAATTTGTTTGATTCGTTTATTATCATTTTTATAATTCAGACATTTCTAGCCACTGTATGGCCTCCAATGTCCGATGTCTACTTTTTGTGCTGGAGGGTCGGTAAACAAACAAACCAACGATTTATAGCGTGCTACTAACACAGGAGCCAGAGGCTCAACTCATTTGCCCACCCAATCTGGTTCCTTTGTTGAAGCAGGTTTTGCTTCATCATTGGCTATACCTATTGAATTTACTGGGCGCGATGGCCTCATTGGTGGAGCGTGGGCCTCGCGGGCGGAATGTCGGGAGTTTGGTTCCCGGTCGAGTCAAACCAATGACTTTAAAATTGAGACTTGTCGCTTCCTAGCCTGGTGCTTGTCATTAATATGATAGGGTAAGGACTGGTTGGCTCAGTGTCAGGATAATTTGACTGTGTGGGATATCAGGTCATGGTGCTGGCGGCCTGATTTTCCAGTGGGGCAGCACTGTCACAAGTTGGTACCCGTCCTGAGTGCACACTGAGTGCCACACTGTCATGAGTGCACACTGTCACAAGTTGGTACCCGTCCTGATATGACTTTAGATGTTGATAGGACGTAAAACAACAACAAACAAACCTATTGAATTTTGTCACGTATGTCGCTCAATGTATGCACTGCATTACTGCTCAGTGTATGCTAATATAATCCAAAGGATATATCACAGGCAGCCTGTGAAAGTAGACCTCTCAGTCCTCTTCAGACAGTTGCCAGGATTCTGAACCATCCTTCTTCGCCCTCTAATCAATCCCTCCATCTCTGATCCTTATCCATCGCAGCTCTGTTGTACCAACCTCACAGCCAATATATTTTCCTAAAGAATAACGTTGCAATATACTAACCCAGAAACTATATATTAAAATTATAACACACAGATATGTTGATAAAAAAAAACCATAATTAGCCTACCTTTTAATCATTAATTTGCAGTTGGATCACCTACACAGCCAATGTATTTTCCTCAAATATAACATTGAAATCTGATTACTAAATAGTAATACAGAAATTAAATATTTAAATTATAACACATAGATATGTTGATAAAAAGCCCATAATTTCCCAACCTTATAACCATTCATTTACAGTTGTACCACGGATACAACCAATATATTTTCCTCAAATATAACATTAAAATCTGATTACTCTTTAGTAATACAGAAATAAATATTTAAAGAATAACATAGAGATATGTTGATAACAAAAGCAATTTTCCTACTGCGTAATCATCGATTTGCAGTTGTACCAACTATACAAACAGTATATTCTCCTCAAATATAACATTAAAATCTGATTACTATTTAGTAATACAGAAATTAAATATTTAAATTATAACACACAGATATGTTGATAAAAAACATAATTTCCCAACCGCATAATGATTAATTTTTAGTTGTATAACCTACACAGCCAATGCAGTTTCCTCAAATATAACATTAATATATTATTACCATTTAGTAACACATAAAATAAATATTTAAAGAATGACACACATGTATGATGATACTAAAAGAAAATTGCCTACCTTATACTGCGCAACCAATATATTTTCCTCAAATATGATATTACAATCTCATTACTATTAACTAATATAGAAAATAAATATTTAAAGAATAGGACATAGGTGTGTTGATAATAAAAACAATTTATCTATATTATAATATTTTAATTGCACTCTTTCAGCTGTGATATATATATACAGACAAAGCAGGCGAGGCGTTTTTTTGTGTGTGTTTTTTGTCAGAAGAAGATTTGGTGGTTTAGGTCTGGAGAGGGGTTGTCTTGGATCTCACAGACTTAACCTTATCAGACTGAATGGGGACATTCAGGGCGGTGCAGACTGCAAAGACTTGGTGCAATGAACAGTGACAGCACCAGGACCCAAGCCTCCAGGCCACAAGTCAATGTGAGCTATCTGAGGTATTATCGAAATCCAATTGCCAAATGCTAAGGACAGTTCAACATTTGTGGTTATTGTTTTGTCAGGGGGACCAGCACATAGCTCAGGTGGTAGCGTCTCCACCTGTTAAGGTGTGGGCCATGCGATCGATCCTGCTCAGTGGGCACATTTGCAGACTATAAAGTCGTCATGAGTGTGCACTGTCACAAGTCGGTACCCATCCTGTTATGACCTTAGATGTTACCAGGATGTAAATTTCCAACAACCAAACGGGAGACGGACGCTCAACTGATTCGGCCATCCTGTTCGAGGGAGGTCACGTGCTACCCAGAAGGGCAGTGACAGGTCATTTCTATTCTGAGCTTGGTGGAATAAACCATGGAGCGCCCCCTCCCCCCACCCACACACCAACCATCCTCCACCTTCTGTAACTCCCATTCTCCGCCCCCCCCCCCTCCCCGACCAAGGTTTATGTAGGTGAATCTGCAGAAGGATCACTACCGCCATGATAGGTGATTACTCTCTACACTGTTGTGGTGTTCTCTGTGGCGGAGTTATTAGAGTGTGTGACTTTTTTCTAAATCGGACTCCTAATCTGAAGGACGGTGGTTCGATTCCCCATGCCATCACCTCCACCAATTTGGAAATCCACCACTGTGTATAACTTACAGCGTCATCAAAAGCCAGTTGTCATCATACCATGTCTATGTGGGAGGTTATAAATCCCTTGAGTCGGTAAAAGTGTATGAGTCTAATGGTGAAAACAAGACTATTCAAACTTATCCGTGACAGGCAGTATAAAACTTCAACAACAAAAAATGAAGACGGCATCAGCTAAGATATCTCCGTGTTTCTCCTATATTCTCAAAGAGGGCGTGATGGCCGAATCGGAAGAGTGCAGGATTCCCCTGCCCCCCCCCCCCTCCCCCCAACAGCCGATGTCTACTTTTTGTGCTGGGGGTCGTTAAACAAACAAGATTCCCGTGCGGAAGGTTGGGAATTAAATTCCCGGTCGAGTCAAACCAATGACTTACAAAATTACAAAATTGATACTTGTCGCTACCTAGCCTGGTGTTCGGCATTACTAAGGATATAGCAAAGACTGGTTTACTCAGTATCAGGATAATGTAACTGAGTGCGATATCAAGTCATGGTGCTGGAGGCCTGGTCTCCTATTGGGGCAGCACTATAAAGTCACCATGAGTGCGCTGCATTGTCACAAGTCGGTATCCGTCCTTCTATGACCTATGATGTTGCTAGGATGTAAAACTCCATCCGAGAACAACCTAAATTCCTAAAGCAGAGTAAGATGTGGTCAATAACACTAGCAAAGATGCCAATTGCTCCGATTTTGTAGGAAGACTTCCGATCTTGGCTACTCTCTTCCGATATTATGATTTCATGTGCAACTCTTCTGATTTTCACTCTCACTCACCTAACAAAAAAGATCCATTATAA
Organism: Branchipolynoe longqiensis; assembly: GCA_030323885.1. Taxonomy (NCBI): domain Eukaryota; kingdom Metazoa; phylum Annelida; class Polychaeta; order Phyllodocida; family Polynoidae; genus Branchipolynoe; species Branchipolynoe longqiensis. Next base: position 42,378,821 of record CM059190.1, on the reverse strand, counting down.
AGGCAAAATCAGCTACTTACAGCAGCTTAAAGACATCAGCAGCCGAAGGTGGCAAGCGGAGCCTAGAAAATGAAACGTAGACACATGGTGGGACTTGTATGAAAAAGTATATAATACAATTATATATACATATTATATATTGTATGATTATACTATGTCCTAATATATGTCTCATTGTCATGCCAAGTGTTTCTGCACAAAACTTATCTTTCCTCAATCAATCAATAGTTCCATCCTCTAATCGAGGGTTGGAATCAATGGTTCTCCACTTGTCCCGATGGTGTGCTGTTCTGATAGACTGTGAATAATTCCAGCCTGTCCACTATGAAATATTTGTAAACCATGATGTTCTTGGTCTCCTTCTCCCTCTGCTGCCATTCACCTTCCCTTCCAACAATGTATGGTATATTGAACTCTGACGAATGATGTGGCCAAAATAAATAAGTTTCTTTGACTTTATAGTGGCAAACAAGCATTTCTTATGTTTAATTTTTCTGAGAACTTCTTTGTTGGTGATCTTCTTTGTCCATGATAATTACCATTGCTTACTATGGGTAGATGATACTTGGTAGGTTCCCCTTCCTTTCCAAGGTGAGTGGCCACTTACTCATCTTTGTCAGAGTGTGCCCTGATGAGCCACACCATCTTGCTGTTACACCTTCAAAGATATTGATCTTCCAACTCATCTGCTGCTCCAGTCTTCATGCACTTGAAGGGGTGACATCCGGTGACCACACCAACAAAGTTGATGTGCGCCGTACTTATTTTAGGCCGACAGTTGAGTCGGTATGGCCACTGGTGTGCGCTACCAACTTCTGGTCTTCCCAGAAATGGGACTAGCCGCACGGCAGCGGGGGTGTTAAATCAGAGTTTACCTTCTCCTAGATGAGCAGTCAGCCAAGATTGACGAGCCCCACCTGCCCGAAGCATCTGGTTTTGAGGCGCCAGAGATCCGCCTTTACCCCTTCTCCCGTCAGTAGAAACAGTTTCGCCTCTTGAAGGCCGGGAGTTGGACTTGGTTATCAGAGGCTATTTGATACGCATGCCATGAGAAAGTACTTTATAGGTAGTGAGAGCTTATCCTCCCTATCACTTCTGGCAATAATAACCTTGAAATCTTTCCTCATAAAATGTTAAAAGCTTCCTATTTTTGGTGACACAATGTTGGCATCTCTGCACCAGCCACGCCACACTCGGCAACATAGTGCAAAACCTGGTCAGCCATGACGACCTTGACCTTGTTTCTCTATATGTAAAAACATTAATCGAACCTTGTAAAATGCTGCACATTCTCCGCCACTAATCACTCAGCTAATATCATATTTATCGAACCGGATATCACCGTGGCAAATGTCATCAGGCCAAATGAGTTAGAGCTTCCGTCTCCCATGTTGGTAGATCGGGGGGTCATGGGTTCGAACCTGGGTCGAGTCAAACCAATGACTTAACAATTGATACGTATCGCTTCCTAGCCTGGCGCTCGGCATTATTAGGATATGGCAAGGGCTGGTTTGCTCAGTGTCAGGATAATGTGACTGAGTGGGATATCAGGTCATGGTGCTGGCAGCCTGGTCTTCCAGTGGGGCAGCACTATAAAGTTGCCATGAGTGTGCACTGTCACAAGTCGGTATCCATCCTGATATGACCTTAGATGTTGCTAGGATGTAAAACAACAACAAACAAACAAAACAAACAAACCTTGATTTATATAATTATATATATGTGCGTATATATTGTACGGCACATATGTATGCTTATATATTGCAGGTTACTTGTACAGTATATATGCTCAAAGACCATATAACACTAAGACAGCTCACTCCCTATCTCTCCCATGGTAATGTAAATTTCACAGTGCCACCTTGTGGTGGGTTTGATCAGCCCGTCTGCTGGTTGGTGTTTCACATGTAAACACATACAATTATATTATACATGATGTAGGTAAGTATGAATACACATCAATATTAAATTGCTATGAACAAATATGCATCATCATCAGCATCAGCATCATCATCACCATCATCACACATCTTTCACATTCATATATACATTTATACATATAATATATCGCCTGTTTAACCAAGAGAACAGCCAGTGCACCAGGTGGTGGGTTTGATCATTTTGATTAGACAGTACAGGCTGAGTGAGCCGTCTTAGTATTATAGGGTCTTTGATATGCTTAAAGTTTAAGTTCAGAAGAGACACAAAGAAAACCCATATTCAATTAATTGCTAATTTTACTTCGAAAAGTTGGTCGTCAATTCCTTTTATTGGCTGAGGGGAAAAAAACAATTATAAATTGTGTCTTACAATGAGCGTTGGATGTGATCGCGCAAAATTAATTTTCCATTTTTCCTCAGATTGGAAAATTAATTCTCCAGCTGTTATTTGAATTTGCATCCAGGTGATAAGATTCATTTAATACAGCCACGTCAATGGCAATTCATTACCAGTGTGCATACAATAACAGCACACACCTCAAATAAAACACCACCTGGGTGGCTCCCTGAGAATAACCAAAAGATCTGTAAAATGCACCGGATGCTTTTCACTTGCTATCCGGACCGCACTTCGTCTCTATCTCCTCTCTGCTGGCCTTGCTCCTCCTTGATAATGTCTGAAAAGAGTTCCTGGAGGGGGAGCCCACCAGCATTTCACTTTCTGCTCTTACTCTCTCTGTGTCTTTGGCTTGCTGGTTGGTCACCATAGAGAAAATAGACACGGTCCTTTGACTCAGACTCTCCTCATTTCTCTTTCCTAGAGTCTACCCTTTTTATTTCTCTCCCTGATCATGGGAGTTGTTTGCTTGGGTGGGGCCCTTTACCTTATCGTTTCTCTCACCTTGTTCTTGTTGCTGCAATGGTTGGATCCACCTTTACCCGTCCCTTCCTCCTAACCCCTTGCTGCTGTCAACTGCACTACTACCGGACTGGAGTGATTCGGGGCCGTCCCAACGATTTGTCGTTTAATTGTTGTAAAGTCATCCCCAGCTTCTACAACCGTCCCACCAGAAGATTCATCTTCAACCAAAGATTGGACCTATTTATCGGTGCCTCTCTATAGTGCTGCAGTTCTGCAGCCGCTAACCGTTGTAAGGTTATGAACCTCCCAGAAGTTAGTCACCGGATGCGGGTTCCGAATCAAAGAGAGCACTGGATGGATTCCCATGCAGAAGGTTGTCAACGATTAAAGTCCTGGTCGAGTCAAATCAAAGATTGATCAAATTGATATTTTTGGGTACCTAGCCTGGCGCTCTGTATTATTAGTAGGATAGGGCCATGACTGGTTAGCTCAGTGTCAGGATAATGTGACTGGGTGGAATATTAGGTCATGGCGGGCTGGTCTCCCAGTGGGGCAGCACTGTGAAAGTTGCCACGAGTGCGCACTTTCACAAGTCAGTACCTGTCCTGATATCACCTTAAATGTCGTTACGATATAAACCCCCAACAAACAATCAATCGATAACCCGCATAATATTCATATCACCCATTTTGCATTGCGTGTGAATACCCATTTTTTTATGTTGCTTACTTAAATGTAAAATATGGTGTCACTGACTAGTACAGTGAAACCTTGTTATAACGAGCCCTGACTTAAAGCGAATTTGGATATAACACGATGATTCTTTGTACCCAGAACTTATTAATTCAAAGGTAATTCAGTAAGCTGAACCCCGATTTAACGCCAGCCTGCTGTTTTCGCGATGACATTGTCTGATCCTCAACGATCACGTTATAATGGGGTGTCACTGTATTTGGCAGAAGATTGCCTTCCTAAAGGAACCACTGTAAGGGATGGTTGAATGAGTTGAGCGTCCATCTCCAGTTTTGGTAGATCGTGGGATTCGAACCCTGGTCGAATCAAACCAATGACTTAAAAATTGATACCAGGCACTCGGCATTATTAGGATAGGTCAAGGACTGGTTAGCTCACTGGCAGGATAATGTGACTGAATGGGATATCATGTCATGGTGGTGGTGGCCTGGTCTCCCAGTGGGGCAGCACTATAAAGTTGCCATGAGTGCACACTGTCACAAGTCGGTACCCATCCTGATATGAACCTAGATGTTGCCAGCACGTTAAACTCCAAAAACCAACCAACCAATCCTAAAGAAAAGTGTTCGATCTGATTCAGATGGTCCCTTCTTCGCGTTTGTTTGTTTGTTGTTTTACATCCTAGCAACATCTAAGGTCATATCAGGATGGGTACTGACTTGTGACAGTGCGAACGCATGGTGACTTTATAGTGCTGCCCCACTGGGAGACCAGGCCACCACCACCATGACATGCTATCCCATTCAGCTAACCAGTCCTTGTCCTATCCTAATAATGCCGAGCGCCAGGCTAGGAAGCGACAAGTATCAATTTTTATGTCATTGGTTTGACTCCACAAGGGTTCGAACCCACGACCCCACGATCTACCAACACGGGAGACGGACACTCTAACTCATTCGGCCATCCCGTCTGGTCCCCATCTTCACGCGCTTAACTGGATTCTCCTGACAAATCACCCCTGGTTAGAGTGTCTTCCGAAATGCTCTTGATCAGGAACCCTCCAGGACAGCTCCTATCTCAGCCTTAAACCATCGGTTTATTACAATTCCCAAGCCCAATGCAAAAAGAAAGAAACTCACAGACTTATTCCTTTAAAAAAAAATGTTAAAGAAAAATGTGTTATTGAAAATGTATACTGCCTATCAGTAAGTATCATGGATAAGTCTGAATAGTCTCGTTTTCACAATTAGAGAGTGTGTCTGTGCAGAAGACATCAACATTCATTCATGGCTCCCACTCTCATTTTCACATCCTCAGGAAGTGCAGAAAATTGTTTTTTTAACCAAAGAAAAAACAACCCTCGGATATCCGTTCCCGCTCGCTGTATCGACGCTCAGTGCCGGCCGTGGGGTTGGGAGAGGGGGGGGGGAGGAGAAGTGAGGGGAGAGGGGGGTGTAGGGGGAGGACGGGAAAGGAGGAGGGGCAAGAGGGAGAGGAGAAGGGAGAGGAGAGGGGAGAGGGGAGGGGAGGACGAGGGGAGAGGGGAGGGGGGGGGAGGGGAGTGTGGACTGGAGGGGGGAGAGGCGAGGGGAGAGGGGACGGGAGAGTGGGGAGAGAGGGGGAGGGGAGAGTGGAGAGGGGATGGAGGGGAGAGGGGGAGAGGGGAGGGGAGAAAAGGGGGAGTCGGGGAGAGGGGGAGAGGAAGAGAGTGAGAGAGGGGGGTAGGGAGAGAGGAGAGACGAGCGGAGAAGAGGGGGAGAGGGGAGGGCGAGGAGAGGGGACAGGGGAGAGGGGACGGGGGGAGAGGGGGGGGGGAGGGAGGGGGGGAGAGGGGTAGAGGGAGGAGGGGAGGTAGGAAGGGGCCAGAGAGGGGTCGTACAAACAGACCATCGACCAATAGATTTTCGCCCCCTCCCCCTCCCCCCCCCCCCCCGACACAGAAACTTAGGCTCAGAACACCGGGCTCTGGCCGCTACGCTAGGAGAGTGAAGGTGGGCGAGTGTGTGGGCGGGGTGGGGTGTGCAGGGGGTGCAGGGGGTGTCACGGCCCATTAGCATTTAGACGAGTTGTTAGCATCCCTTAGAGAGGAACACGGGGGTAGATTTGTAAAGCGGCATCCGGTGATAATTATGGTCAGTTAGGTTGATGATTTGTTAGTTATTAACCAATCCAGAGGAGAGGGAGGGATGGAGGGTAGAGGTGTGGGGACGGGGTGGGGGGGGGGGGGGGGGGGTAAGGAGTATTTGCGTGAGGGAGGGGTGTAGTAGGTGGTGTGTTGGGTGATAGGGGTGGTGTTGGAGGTGTTGTTGTGGGATGGGGAGGGGTGGTGTTGGTGGTGTGTGGTGGGGTGGGAAGTGGTGGTGTTGGTGGTATGTGTGTAGCAGAGATGGTGAGGGGTTTGCTAGTGTGTGTGTGAGGGGGGGGGGGGGTTTGCTAGTGGTGGGTGAGGGTGTGTGCTGGTGGTGGGTGGTGAGGGGGGGGGGTTGCTGATAGTGTGTGTGAGGAGGAGGGGTTTGCTAGTGGTGGGTGAGGGGTGGGGTGCTGGTGGTATGTGTGAGGGGGAGGGGTATGCTAGTGGTGTGTGTGACACTGTGAGGGGGAGGGGTTTGCTAGTGGTGTGTGTGAGGGGGAGGGGTTTGCTAGTGGTGTGTGTGAGGGGGAGGGGTTTGCTAGTGGTGCGTGTGACACTGTGAGGGTGAGGGGTTTGCTGGTAGTGTGTGTAAGGGGGGGGTTGCTGTGGTGTGTGAGGTGGAGCGGTTTGCTAGTGGTGTGTGAGGAGGGATTTACTAGTGGTGTGTGTGGGCACTGGTGGGGGAGGGGTTTGCTTGTGGTGTGTGTGAGGCAGAGGGGTTTGCTAATGGTGTGTGTGAGGGGGAGGGGTTGGCTAGTGGTGAGTGTGAGGGGGAGGGGTTTGCTAGTCATGTGTGTGAGGGGGAAGGGTTTGCTAGTGGTGTGTGAGGGGTGAGGGGTTTGTTAGTGGTGTGGTGAGGGGGAGAGGTTTGCTAGCGGTGTGTGTGAGGGGGGGAGTTTGCTAGTGGTGTGTGAGGGGGAAGGGGTTTGCTAGTGGTGTGTGGGGGGAGGGGGTTTGCTAGTGGGTGTGTGAGGGGGAGGGGTTTGCTAATGGTGTGTGTGAGGGGGAAGGGTTTGCTAGTGGTGTGCACGGGGGAGGGGGTTTGCCAGTGGTGTGTGTGAGAGGGAGGGGTTTGCTAGTGGTGTGTATGAGGGGGGGGGGTGGGGGGGGTTTGCTGGTGGTGTGTGTGAGGGGGGTGGGGGGGGGTTGCTAGTGGTGTGTGAGGGGGGGGTTTGCTAGTGGTGTGTGAGGGGGGGGGAGTTGTGTAGTGGTGTGTGTGTGGGGGGAGGGGTTGGCTAGTGGTGGGTGGTGAGGGGTGAGGAGTTTGCTAGTGGTGTGTGTGGGGTGGAGGGGGTTTGCTAGTGGTGTGTTGAGGGGGGGGGTTGCTAGTGGTGTGTGAGGGGGAGGGGTTTGCTAGTGGTGTGTGTGGGGGGAGTGGTTTGCTAGTGGTGGTGTGAGGGGGAGGGGTTTGCTAGTGATGTGTGAGGGGGAGGGGTTTGCTAGTGGTGTGTGTGTGAGGGGGAGAGTTTGCTAGTGGTGTGTGGGGGGGGGGGAGGGGTTTGCTAGTGGTGTGTGTGAGGGGGAGGAGTTTGCTAGTGGTGTGTGTGAGGGGGGCGGGGTTGCTAGTGGTGTGTGTGAGGGGGAGGGGTTTGCTAGTGGTCTGTGTGAGGGGGGGGGAGTTTGCTAGTGGTGTGTGTGAGGGGAGGAGTTTGCTAGTGGTGTGTGTGGGGGGAGGGGTTGTGCTAGTGGTGTGTGTGAGGGGGAGGAGGTTTGCTAGTGGTGTGTGTGAGGTGGAGGGGTTTGCTAGTGGTGTGTGTGTGACGGGAGGAGTTTGCTAGTGGTGTGGGGGGGGAGGAAGGTTGCAAGTTGCCTTAATGCGCTATAATTGGCTCTGCGGGTAATTAAAGAGGTGCTCTCCGGTGTCAGCCTCGTCTTGGAAACTGCATTAGCAGTCGCCAGACGCCAGGGGGCGCTGCAAGCCGGGTGGGGGGGTAAGGAGGAAGGGGGAGGGGGGGATGAGAGCGGGCAGATCGGGAAGGGGAGGGGAGGAAGGGGAGGAGGGGGGGGGGGGGGAGGGGGGAGGGTGGGAGCGAGAACAAAACATTGAGCGAGCGGAAGAGCTGGAGAGTGGGCGATGTTTGGGCACTTGAGCAAGGGTGAACAACAGTTGCACTGGAGAGAGGATGGGGTGGGGTGGGGTGGGGTGGGGGTGATGATGTCGGGTTGAGGAAGAAGTGCTTTGTTTTATGAAATGTCCTTGGAAACTTATCGATTTTTCAGAACTTCCAATGTTAAGTTATGCTAATGTCTGTTTGTCTGCTCCGCACGAAATCTCGCCTAAGTTTGGTAATAGACGGAAGTTTGGCGTCAATGACGTAATAGGGTTTCAATGACGTAATTGGCTGCGGAAGCTAAATGTCGTCTGGTGTCGTTACTATAGTAACCTCAGGTGATGTTCTCCAACTAGCGCTAACTGCGCATGTTCGGTGTTCTAAATAGTAGAAAAGGATTCCCATTATCCTGACACTGAAGTAACCAGTCCTTGTCCTATCCTATTAATGCCGAGCACCAGGATAGGTAGTGACAAGTATGAATTTTGCAAGTCAATGGTTTCACTCAATCGGGATTCTCACTTTTTTCTTCTTTTTTGTTGGTAAATGAATTTTATTCATACAGTAAAACCTCCTTAACCAATCACCTCCAAAGAGCAACCACTCGTCTATATCGACCGCTTTAGTTGGGCCCCAACACTACCATTATATCCATATTCTAACTCCCTAAGCCGACCACCTCCCTAACTGGACCACTCAAAGTCGGCCCCAGGGTCGGTCGATTTAGAGAGGTTTTACTGTATATATATATCTTTTGTCAATGGTGTAGTACTGGTCTTCCGACCGTCCGTGTTACAGATATGTAGGTATTTACACAAATTCATTCACATGATTTAAATAGTAAATTGAAGTGTTGAGTAAATCTGAAATTAAAGTGTAGACAATGCAATAAGTAATGAATATGAGGTCCATTAAATCATTTTACATTTACATGCAAGGTTTCAGTTGTTGGTGTAGGATTTCCAATTCAAAAGATACTGTAGTAGTCTGCACTGACCTCTCAGGCAAGTAACCACATAGACAGGTAGGTGTGTGTAGTGTGGTGATAACAGGGAGCCTAGGTGGTGTAATGGTTAGCACACTGGCCCGGAATGCAAAGAGATGTGGGTTTGGGTCATGCTCTAGGCACAATATTTCCCATTTTAATCACCCCCCATGACACTGGTTGCGTGACCATGATCCTGTACAAGCTACGCACTGTATGGATGTTGAACCTACCCTGTGTATGTAAGTGCGTTGCATTGCCTGTACGTATGTAATTGTAAGCATTAAAAGACTTACAATTGCAGCGGGATGAGTGTAGTAGTCTGACCTGACCTCTCAAGCAAGTAACCACATAGACAGGTAGGCGTGGGTAGTGTGTTGATATCAGGGAGCCTAGGTGGTGTAATGATTAGCACACTGGCCCAGAATGCAAAGAGATATGGGTTCGAGTCCGGCTCTAGGCGCAATATTTCCCATTTTCATCACCCCCACGACAATACTAATTAATACCTTTAATGCTGCAAAGTCCGATGAAAATTTCAAATTTTCAAAGCCAAAGCAATTACAGTAACACATCTCTAACCGACCACCTCCACATATTGACCACTCCCCTGTATCGATCACTTTATTTGGGTCCCAACAATACCATTGTAACCATATCCTAACTCCCTAAACCGACCGCCTCTCTAAAAGGACCACTTATAGTTGGTCCAAAGATCAGTCGATCTAGAGAGGTTTTACTATATACACCAAAACCTCCCTAACCGACCACCTCCACATATCGACCACTCCCCTATATCGATCGCTTTATTAAGGTCCCAACAATACCATTGTAACCATATCCTAACTCGCTAAACCGACCACCTCTCTAAAAGGACCACTCAAACTAAAGTCGGTCCCAAGATCGGTCGATTTAGAGAGGTTTCACTGTATGTGAGTCTCGACCTTCCGCACAGGAAGCCTAAGCTCTACCGATTCGGCCACCGCGTCCGGTCGGAAACCATGCCAAGTAATGCCTAGTACACACCTCCCGTATAGGATTCGCGCACTAAAACTCGCGACTCGACCCGACCCGCTTAAAACTGAAAACGGGCCGATTCGTTTTTCGAATCGCGAATCGCAATCGTAAACGGCCGCTTTTAGCACTAAAAAATGAGTTTTATGCGCGAATCGCAATCGCTAGGTGTGCGCGGGGAGCGCACACCAAGCGATTTTTGTGGGCGAAACGGGCAGTTTTCGATCGTATACGGGAGGTGTGCGCACACAAACGGTAGGTGTGTACCGGGCATTACTCAATCAGCTTGTAGTCAGCGATCAGCAGGACCGAGTGTGGGCGTTTCCTTAAATAACCTAAATACTTTTTAAACATGTCAACTTTAAAACGCACACTTCCCAAAAAGTATGTGCAAGGAGGTACCTCTCCCAGCTGTGTCGGCCCAGCGGCTCAACACAATCAAATTCGCCTGGATAGAGTGACGAAGGATCCTACTGGCGCTGATTGTAAAGTGGCACTGTGGGGAAGTGGGGGTGGGGGTGGGGGGGATTGTCGGGGTGGAGGGGGTGCTGGTGGTGCTGGTCATCGTGTAGTTTGTAGTCATGTAGTTTAGAGTTGTGTTGCTAATAGTGGTGTAGTTTGTAATGGTGCCGTTAGTACTAGTAGCGTGTAGTTTAGAGTTGTGTTGTTAATAGTGGTGTAGTTTGTAAAGGTGCTGTTAGTACTAGTAGCCATGTAGTTTATAGGTATGTTGTTAGTAGTTGTGTAGTTTGTAATGGTGCCGTTAGTAATATTAGCCTTGTAGTTTAGAGTTGTGTTGTTAGTAATAGTAGCCTTGTAGTTTCAAGTTGTGTCATTAGTAATAGCAGCTGTGTAGTTTAGAGTTGTGTTGTTAGTAGTTGTGTAGTTTGTAATGGTACCGTTAGTAATAATAGTCGTGTAGCTTAGAGTTGTGTTGTTAGTAGTGGTGTAGTTTGTAATGGTGCGTTAGTAATAGTAGTCATGTAGTTTAGAGTTGTGTTGTTAGTAGTGGTGTAGTTTGTAATGGTATCATTAGTAATAGTAGTCGTGTAGTTTAGAGTTGTGTCATTAGTAGTGTTGTAGTTTGTAATGGTACCATTAGTAATAGTAGTTGTGTAGTTTAGAGTTGTGTCATTAGTAATAGTAGCCATGTAGTTTAGAGTTGTGTTGTTAGTAATAGTAGCATGTAGTTTAGAGTTGTGTTGTTAGTAGTGGTGTAGTTTGTAATGGTACCGTTAGTAATAGTAGCCTTGTAGTTTCTAGGTATGCAGTTAGTAATAGTAGCCATGTAGTTTCTAGTTGTACCGTTAGTAAAAGTAGCCATGTAGTTTGTAATGATACCGTTAGTAATAGTAGCCATGTAGTTTCTAGTTGTGCCGGTCCGTTATAGTACCCATGTACTTTGTAATGGTTCCGTTAGTAATAGTAGCCATGTAATTTCTAGTTGTGATGTTAGTAATAGTAGCCATGTAGTTTGTAGTGGTGCCATTACTAATATTAGCCATGTAGTTGTGCTGTTAGTAATAACCCTGTAGTTTCTAGTGGTGCCATGAGTAATATTAGCCATGTAGTTTCTAGTGGTGTTGTTCGTAAGAGTAGCCATGCAGTTTGTAGTTGTGCTGTTAGTAATAGTAGCCATGTAGTATCCAGTGGTGCCATTAGTAATATTATCCATGTAGTTTCTAGTTGCGCTGTTAGTAATAGTAGCCATGTAGTTTCAAGTGGTGCTCTAGGTAATAGTAGCTGTGAAGTTTCTACTGGTGCAGTTAGTAATAGTAGCCATGTAATTTCTAGTTGTGATGTTAGTAATAGTAGCCATGTAGTTTGTAGTGGTGCCATTACTAATATTAGCCATGTAGTTGTGCTGTTAGTAATAACCCTGTAGTTTCTAGTGGTGCCATTAGTAATATTAGCCATGTAGTTTCTAGTGGTGTTGTTCGTAATAGTAGCCATGTACTTTCCAGTTGCACTGTTAATAATAGTAGCCATGTAGTTTGTAGTGGCACTGTTAGTAATGGTACCCGTGTAGTTTGTAATAATGCCGCTAGTACTAACTAGTAGCTGTGTAGTTTATAGTGGCACTGTTACTAATGGTAGCCATGTAGTTTGTAATAATGCCACTAGTACTAAATAGTAACCATGTAGTTTATAGTGGCGCTGTTAGTAATGGTACCTGTGTAGTTTGTAATAATGCCACTAGTACTAACTAGTAACCATGTAGTTTATAGTGGCGCTGTTAGTAATGGTACCCGTGTAGTTTGTAATAATGCCACTAGTACTAAATAGTAACCATGTAGTTTATAGTGGCGCTGTTAGTAATGGTACCCGTGTAGTTTGTAATAATGCCACTAGTACTAAATAGTAACCATGTAGTTTATAGTGGCGCTGTTAGTAATGGTACCCATGTAGTTTGTAATAATGCCACTAGTACTAAATAGTAACCATGTAGTTTATAGTGGCGCTGTTAGTAATGCTACCCGTGTAGTTTGTAATAATGCCACTAGTACTAACTAGTAGCTGTGTAGTTTATAGTGGCGCTGTTAGTAATGGTACCCGTGTAGTTTGTAATAATGCCACTAGTACTAACTAGTAGCTGTATAGTTTATAGTGGCGCTGTTAGTAATGGTGCCTGTGTAGTTTGTAATAATGCCACTAGTACTAACTAGTAGCTGTGTAGTTTATAGTGGCGCTGTTAGTAATGGTACCCGTGTAGTTTGTAATAATGCCACTAGTACTAACTAGTAGTTGTGTAGTTTATAGTGGCGCTGTTAGTAATGGTGCCTGTGTAGTTTGTAATAATGCCACTAGTACTAACTAGTAGCTGTGTAGTTTATAGTGGCGCTGTTAGTAATGGTAACCGTGTAGTTTGTAATAATGCCACTAGTACTAACTAGTAGCTGTGTAGTTTGTAGTGGCACTGTTAGTAATGGTAGCCATGTAGTTTGTAATAATGCCACTAGTACTAACTAGTAGCTATGTAGTTTATAGTGGCGCTGTTAGTAATGGTAACCGTGTAGTTTGTAATAATGCCACTAGTACTAACTAGTAGCTGTGTAGTTTATAGTGGCGCTGTTAGTAATGGTGCCTGTGTAGTTTGTAATAATGCCACTAGTACTAACTAGTAGCTGTGTAGTTTGTAGTGGCACTGTTAGTAATGGTACCTGTGTAGTTTGTAATAATGCCACTAGTACTAACTAGTAGCTGTGTAGTTTATAGTGGCGCTGTTAGTAATGGTAACCGTGTAGTTTGTAATAATGCCACTAGTACTAACTAGTAGCTGTGTAGTTTATAGTGGCGCTGTTAGTAATGGTAGCCATGTAGGTTGTAATAATGCCACTAGTACTAACTAGTAGCTGTGTAGTTTATAGTGGCGCTGTTAGTAATGGTACCCATGTAGTTTGTAATAATGCCACTAGTACTAACTAGTAGCTATGTAGTTTATAGTGGCGCTGTTAGTAATGGTACCCATGTAGTTTGTAATAATGCCACTAGTACTAACTAGTAGCTGTGTAGTTTATAGTGGCGCTGTTAGTAATGGTACACATGTAGTTTGTAATAATGCCACTAGTACTAACTAGTAGCTGTGTAGGTTATAGTGGCGCTGTTAGTAATGGTACCCATGTAGTTTGTAATAATGCCACCAGTACTAAATAGTAACCATGTAGTTTATAAGTGGTGCTGTTACTAATGGTACCCGTGTAGTTTGTAATAATGCCACTAGTACTAACTAGTAGCTGTGTAGTTTATAGTGGCGCTGTTAGTAATGGTGCCTGTGTAGTTTGTAATAATGCCACTAGTACTAACTAGTAGCTGTGTAGTTTATAGTGGCGCTGTTAGTAATGGTAACCGTGTAGTTTGTAATAATGCCACTAGTACTAACTAGTAGCTGTGTAGGTTATAGTGGCGCTGTTAGTAATGGTAGCCATGTAGTTTGTAATAATGCCACTAGTACTAACTAGTAGCTGTGTAGTTTATAGTGGCGATGTTAGTAATGGTAGCCATATAGGTTGTAATAATGCCGCAAGTACACATGTAGGTTGTAGTGGCGCTGTAACTAGTAACCATGTAATTCCTAGTGCCACTGTCTGTAGCTGTAGCTGTAGCTGTAGCTGTAACTGTAGTGCTGCTATTTACCCTGGTGGCGGATGGGGGAAGCTTGAGTATGCGGGTGGCAGTCGCCTGATGATGTAAAGGATTACGTCGAAGACCAGCAGCAGTGGGGCGTGCGACCCGTGCGTGAGGCCGGACGTGGGTGGCAATGTACTTGGATACCACCCTCCCACCGCCACCCCCACATCACATCAGGGCAATGCCCTCTGGGATAGACGCGAGTCCGGATGATGCTGTGGCATGATGCTGTTTCCTCGATTAGTAACCTTAGTAACCGGATCATTTATTTATCTCCGCCTGAGTACTGCTCTTAAAAGGATGACTGCTAATTAATCGAGGATGTAGAAATTCCATCCCAAAACAGTTTATTTATGAATTCTCCAATATCTCCATCATTGGTTTGATGGCGGGTTTCTTTTTCAAAATTGTATTTTATTTGATTAAATTTGATTAGGTGATGGTTTTGAGGTGGTTTTAACAAATCTCTTAAAATGATAGCTGCTAATCAATCAAGGATGACTATCCCCTAGCAGTTAAAAAAACAACTCTCCAATATCTCATTCGTTGGGTAGATGGCGGGTTTATTTTCAAAATTGTATTTCTTTTTTATTAACATTTTATTATTTTATGAGGGTTTTGTTTGTTCTTTTTGGTTATCTCTGCCAGCTCTTATAAGGACAACTGCTTATTAATCGACGATGGAGGAACCCTATCCTGAAGCAGCCTATTTATAAATTCTCCAATATCTCCCTATCTGTTTAGATTGCTGTCTGTTTTGTTGTTTTCAAAATTGTGTTTTTTTGTTAACATTTGATTATTTCATGATTTTTAGTTTGTGTACTATTTGGTGGGGGGGGGGGCGGGTGATGAAAAATAATAGGTCGAGTATTATTTATTAAGTTTTTTAATGGTGGTTTATTCACCCTATACGTTCACAATAGAACTTGTTTTCAATGCTGAACAGCTTCAGTCATTATTGTCTTGCACGCTATTTTACTTTGTTATGATTGCTTATTGGTGTTTTCCGACCTGGCAACATCTAAGGGCATATCAGGAAGGGTACTGACTTGGTATAATGCGCATTCATTGCGACTTTATGGTGCTGCTGCACTGGGAAATCAGACCGCCAGCAGCATGACCCGATATCCCTCTGAGTCACATTATCCTGACACTGATGCTTACCAGTCCTTGCCCTATTATATTAATGACGAGTGCCAGGCTAGGAAGCGACAAGTCATCATTTTTATAAGTCATTGATTTGACTCGACCGGGAACCGAACTCCCGATCCCCCGCACGCGAGTAGAGCAACTCATAAGGGACAGTTAGTTCCCTGTCCTCTCCCCAAATCCACCTCACCCATGATAACTGAGCTAACTAGTCCTTGTCCTATCCGAGTGTAGTGGTCTGCACTGACCTCTCAGGCAAGTAACCACATAGACAGGTAGGCATGGGTAGTGTGGTGATATCAGGGAGCCTAGGTGGTGTAATGGTTAGCACACTGGCCCGGAATGCAAACAGGTGTGGGTTCGCGTTCCGCTCTAGGCACAATATTTCCCATTTGTATCGCCCCCCCACAACACTGGTGCCCTGACCAGGATCATGTACAAGCTACGTGCTGTATAGTTGTTGAACCAACCATGTGTATGTAAGTGCAGTGCATTGCCTGTATGTATGTAATTCTAAGCATTAAAAGACTTACAATTCCAGGGGGACAAGTGTAGTGGTCTGCACTGACCTCTGAGGCAAGTAACCACATAGACAGGTAGGCGTGGGTAGTGGTTAGCACACTGGCCCGGAATGCAAAGAGATGTGGGTTCGAGTCCCGCTCTAGGCACAATATTTCCCATTTTCATCGCCCCCACGACACTAGTAATGCCCCAGCGCCAGGCTATGTTCCTACAAGTATCATTGGAATTTGGTTTGATTCAGGAAGCCTGCGCTCTTACTAATTCGGGAACCGCGTCCGGTGCTCGCCATATGATCCCAATATCCGACTCAGCCACATTATTGCCAATCAGGATGGGAATGGAACCGACGACCTTGAAACCACGTGACAACAAATGTTGGCAACAATAACAATATTTAAAGAAGAGAAAGAAGGAAAAGAAAAAAAAGTTGCAGTTTATTTCTGTTCCATTTTCACTAAATTGTCATTAGGGGTTCATGTACAGTGAAACCGCATTATAACACGATCGCTGGGGTCCATAAAATGTCATTGCACTAACAGTGTGGTTGTCCTAAATCGGGATTCAGCTTACTGAATTACCTTTGAATTAAAGAATTCTGGGTCCAATGAATCATCGCGTTATATCAGAATTCGCGTTAAATCAGGGGCCATTGTAACGGGGCTTCACTGTATTATTCAAGCACAGCAACCAAATGTGTGTAGCATAAAGAAAATCAGAACACAGATCCCAGGCCTTAATTGAAGGAAGCCGAATGGGTCTATAGGTGTGACTAAATCATCAGCCTCTTCTTTTTTGTTTACCATCTAATATCACCGGACGCGGTGGTCTAATCGGTGCAGAACGTCGGGAGTTCAAACCCCAGCCGAGTCAAACTAATATTGACCAGACGGGATGGCCGAATGAGTTGAGCTTCCGTCTCCCGTTTTGGTAGATTGGGGGGTTCGAACTCTGGTCGAGTCAAACCAATGACTTAGAAATGTACACTTGTCGCTTCTTAGCCAGGCACTCAGCATTATTAGGATAGGGAAAGGACTGGTTGGTTCAGTGTCAGGATAATGTTACTGAGTGGGATATCAGGTCATGGTGCTAGTGGCTTGGTCTCCCAGGGGGGCAGCATTATGAAATTGCCATCCCACTCAGTCACATTATCCTGACACTGAGCCAACAAGTACTTATCCTATCCTAACAATGCCGAGAAACTGGCTAGGAAGCGACAAGTATCAATTTTTAAGTCATTGGTATGACTCGACCAGGGTTCGAACCTACGATCCCACGGTCTACCAACAGGGGAGACGGACGCTCTAACTCTGGTTTTTCCATAAATAGTTCATATGCACCATCATTATTAAGGCCCGAAGAGCAGCGCCTCGGTGCTGAACACAAATATTATTCAACTGGAATATAAACACAATTTAAACAAAAGAAAAATGGCAGAGAAAGAAGGGCAAGATTGGGAGAGGTTTGGAGCGGTTCTGTTGAGAACAGCGCTGGTGTAATGACACTGAGTGGGTGTTAAATTACAGGACGTGCAATGCGGGGGCGGGGGGGGTGCACGGGGATTAAACTTGCTGGCGGTTCAATTTCATGGAATGGTAACCGGTTGTTTGTTTGTTGTTGTTTTAAGTCCTAGCAATATCTAAGGTCATATCAGGATGGGGACCGACTTGTGACAAGTGTGCACTGATGGCGACTTTTATGCTGCTGCCCCCACTGGGAAATCAAGACACCGGCACCTTGACCCGATATCCCACTCAGTCATATTATCCTGACACTGAGCTAACCAGTCCTTGCCCTGTCCTAATAATGCAGAGTGCCAGGCTAGGAAGCGACAAGTATCAATTTTAAAGCCATTGGTTTGACTCGACCGGTAACTGAACTCCCGACCTTCCGGAGGCGACGCCCGCGCTCTACCGATTAGGCCACCGCGCCCGGTACGTGGTAATCGGAAGTACTGCCTTTGGAAACACAAAGCAATGAAATAACAACAAAAGGAGGGAAAGAGAGAAACAAAAAGGGACAAGATGGAATGAAATTTCACATTTTACTGCCTTAAGATGTTTATGGCGCATGGCGAACTAGGCTCAAGGCGTCTTTCGAGCGTCTCTAGGAATTTGCTCATAATGAAGCTAAAGCCCAAGTCACACCTACCCAGATCAGAGGCCGGACGAGCCTTGGACCTTCATCTGGGGTGGTCCGTGGTGATCCGTGGTGATCTGTGGCTTGTGCATGGCTCGTGCGTGTCTTGTCCGTGGTGATCCGGCATGATCCGGCGCTGGTCCGGGGTCCGCCCTGGATGTTTTGAAATGTTTAAAACATCCGGTACGGTCTGGGGCATCCGGGCTCGGTCTGACATGGTAGTAGTAGTAGTAGTAGTAGTAGCAAAACAGCCCAGGACCACCCTGGACAGCCCGGACAGGGCCCGGTTCACCCCCGGACTACCCGGACCATCCCCGGACCACCCCCGGATCGCACCGGCCGGGTACGTGTGACCGCGAGGCAAAAAATGATGAAAATAGCGATTTTATCCGGGGCTGTCCGGAACAGTCCGGGTGACTGGTCCGGGGGTGGTCTGGCTCAAAATCCGTGGCTCGGCCGGGTAGATGTGACTGGGGCTTAAGTATTATGCGTGCGAATGTTTGTAATGCTCCCATGGCGGGTGATTTGGTGGGAACGACAATGCACTCTCCTCCCCTGCCCACGGCACCCTGGATTCGCCTTCAGGTGGATGGGTCAGTTTATCTTTCCATCCACCCGATTGGGCAGTGGGACTTTCAGTTTTACACCTTCCACGTCATCGTCGACTGACTTACCATCACTTTCCGGGTAGCTGGTGACGTGCACATTTTTCCACCCACCCACCCTACTAATGTTTCTACTATTCCTGCAGACCAGACAGGATGGCCGAATGAGTTGAGCGTCTGTCTCCTGTTTTGGGAGATATGGGGCTCGAAAATGATGGGTTCATGGGTTTAAATCCTGGTAGAGTCAAACCAAATTGATACTCGTGGCTTTCTAGCCAGGCGCTCAGCATTATTAGGCTAGGGCAAGTACTGGTTGTCTCAGTGTTAGGATAATGTGACTGAGTGGGATATCAGGTCATGGTGCTGGTGGCCTGGTCTCCCAGTGGGTCAGCACTATAAAGTTGTCATGAGTGCACACTGTGTCAAGTCGGTACCCATCTTGATATGACCTTAAATGTTGCTAGGACATAAAACAACAACAAACAAACAAACTTAACTGCTTAGGGCTGGACCGGGATGCTACTGTTTTATAATACAATTCTTGTGCATTTAAAGTTGCATTGTTCGATGAAACATATTTTTTTCAAAACCAAAACACTTATATAAATTTGGTTCTATATATCCAACTTAGATACTAGTGCATTACCTAAGGATTCGGAACAGCCTATAAAGAATGATCAGTGAATATATTACCTCATCCCCTTGGACACCAAATTTGAGACAGGAACACTCATTAAGCAATTAGATCAATCTCGTGGCCTAATTACCCATACTCTCATTCCAACTACCACATATGTAACGCGGTCATCGCAAGATGTCAATACACGTCATAGCTCCAGGACTTTTGGAAAGCTTGTCGAAAGTATTTGGGGTTCTTTCAGCTCAAATTGCTTCAAAACTAGCCATTTTTCATCAAAGTTACTCCCGACTAATGATTACTAGGTTATAATGATCAATTTGATATATTTATCTAAAATATCAAATAAAAATTGGTTGTAATGCTCGCATTGCGGTTGATGCGAGGCGAGGGAGGACCCCCCCCCCTCTTTCTCCTCCAGCCGTTGGCCATTACATAATCGCCCGCGCTTCCTTCCCTTAAAGCCAGCCCCGAGGCCGCCTCAGGCCACTCGCCCTCCTGCCTCCAGACACTCCGCTCCTCCATACACTTTTTTCCCCACCCACCATCCCTATACACCAACTCTCCATCATAGGGTGGAGGGCTCCTCGGATCCACCTCCCGGGCCCAACTATTAACATTACTCCGATTGACATTGACATATTTCAATCCTGATACCTCATATATCTCATGATGATGCCTCATATATTCTACATTATATATCTCTATACTCATGATTGATCACTGCTAATCACATGTTGATGCCACATATATTCCATTATATATCTATGATACTCATGCTTGATGAATGTACTTATCCATGTTTATCCCGGCATTTCTAAATAAAATGCCTTTTTATCCACTCATGCCTCCTCGTCCTTCCTTGTCGCGCATCAAAACGCCATCGGACCATGCAACTTTAATCTCTTTCAGTTATCTTTAGCCAATTTGAGGGCGAGTAGGAGGAAAGAATCATTGTTTGTTGGAGTTTTACATCCTTGCAACATCTAAGCTCATATCGGGACAGGCACATACTTGTGGCCATGTGCACTCATGGCAACTTTGTAGTGCTGCCCCAATGGGAAATCAGGCTGCTGGCGCCATGACCCAATATCCTACTTAGTAACATTATCCTGACACTGCGCTAACCAGTCCTTGCACTATGCTATTAATGCCGAGTTCCTGGCTAGGATTCAGGAAGCTACAACTACAAGTATCAATTTTATAAGTAATTGGTTTGATTTGACTGGGTCTGAACACCCGATCCCCCGCAAGCGACGCTCGCGCTTTGCCGATTTGGCCATCGCCTCCGGTGGAAATGATAATAATAACGATAATAATAGTGTGATGAGCCGATAACCATCCTCCTATGAGAAATGGAATAATGAATGATGGTTGATGATAGTGGTGCGGATAATTGTGCGGATAATAGTGAGGATAATGGTTGAGGATAATGGTTGAGTATAATGGTGAGGATAATTGTTGAGGATAAGTATCGATGATAATGGTGAGGATAATGATTGATGATAGTGGGGAGAATAATAATTGAGGATAATGGTGAGGATAATGATTGTTGATAATGGTGAGGATAATTGTTGAGTATAATGGTTGAGTATAATGGTGAGGATAATTGTTGAGGATAATTATTCATGATAATTGTTAGGATACTGATTGATGATAATTGTGAGGATAATTATTGAAGATATGGTGAGGATAATGGTTGAGTATAATGGTTGAGTATAATAGTGAGGATAATTGTTGAGGATAATTATTCATGATAATTGTGAGGATACTGATTGAGGATAATGGTGAGGATAATGACTGAGGATAATGGGGAAGATCATGATTAATCTATCCATGAGCCCTTATTCCCACGGTGCATAATGTAGTTTCAATGTTCGCACTTACTAGTACAAATACTAAGTAGTATTCTGAATATCACACAAGGAATATAAAGCTCACATACACATATGCACAGATACCCATAAAAACACACACATATGACGTTGACCCAACTTTGATGACGTCGAACACATTTATATGCTGCAGTGCACCAGGTGACCGCTCCCTTCCACCCCTGGGGTGGTAGCTTTTAGATGAACCCTGGAGCCTATTGCAGTTAGCGGGTGGCGCCCCCGTGCGGAGAGACTGGGGGAGAGGGATGCGGAGGAAGGGCTGGTTGATTGGTTGTTCGAGTTTTATGTCCTGGCAACATCTAAGGTCATATCAGGATGGGCACCGACTTGTGGCAGTGGGCACTCATGGTGACTTTATAGTGCTGCCCCACTGGGAAATCAGGCTGCCAGCACTATGACCCGATATCCCACTCAGTCACATTATCCTGACACTGAGCTAACCAGTCCTTGCCCTATCCTATTAATGCTGAGCACCTGGCTAGGAAGCGACAAGTATCAATTTTACAAGTCATCGGTTTGACTCAACCGGGAACCAAACTCTCGATCTCCCGCACTCTACCGATTCGGCCACCGCACTCAGTGGGCAGGAAGGAGGGGTGAGGGGTGAGGGGGGTCAGTTTGGCCTGAGGGTGAGGGCTAGCCCTGGCAGGGTGATGGTAGTGACTTAGAGAACGCGGATGGTGGTAGACAGTTAATCCGCCATCACCATCTCAGTGGACCAAGCCCGGCATGCCGCCTGCACACACTATATACACATAGACACTACACACTATATACACATAGAAACTACACACTAAACACACACTATACACACATAGACACTACCCACTATATACACATATACTCTACACACTATATACATATAGATACACACAATATATACACACATACACTACACACTAAACACACACTAAACACACACTATACACACATATACAGTACACACTAAACACACACTATACACACATAGATACAACACAATATATACACATAGATACTACAAACTATATACACATAGATACTACACACTAAGCACACACTATATACACATAGATACACACATTATATACACACATACAATACACACTAAACACACACTATATACACATAGACACTAAACACTGAACACACACTATTTACACATATACACTACACACTATATACACATAGATACTACACACTATATACAAATAGACACTACACACTAAACACACACTATATACACATATATACTACACACTAAATACACATTATATACACATATACCACACACACTAAACATGCAATATACACGTATACACTACACAATATATACACATAGACACTACACACTAAGCACAAACTATATAGATATAGACACTACACACTAAATACACACTATATACACATATACACTACCCCCTAAACACACACTATATACACATATACACTACACACTATATACACATAGACACTACACACTAAACACACACTATATACACAGACACCACACACTATAAACACACACAGACACACACAGACACACACATAGACACCACACACTAAACACACATAGACTCACACAGACACACATACCAACCACACACTAAACATGGCCAGAGACACACAGACATACACACATGCACACACATACACACAGACACACACATACATACGCAGACACTCACATACACCACACATTGTGCACACATAGACACCACACACTAAACACACATAGACACACATACACACATAGACACACCCTTACACACCACATACTAAACACACACATACAGACACATAGTCTACACACCACACACTATACACACATACACACCACACTATGCACACCCATACACACCCCTCTATGCACACAGACATACGCACTATACACACCCATACACACCCATACGCACCCCACTATGCACACAGACATACCACACACTACATACATACCCATACACACCACACTATGCACAACCATACACATCAAATTATGCACACATACACACCACACTACATAAACACATGTACACACCACACACTACATAAACACACCACACACTACATAAACACACATACATACCACACACTACATAAACACACCACACACTAACAACAGCGTATATGCATGGTATATCTACAACAAAAAGGGTCTTTTGCACCAAATCCATTAGCCAAATAAACTTAGAAAATAAAGCTATTGCTATGTCCGGGACACATGTGGCAGCCATTGGTGGATAAGCTGATTTACGACAATATCTCTAACATGTTCTCAATAAAGGCGCCTAAAATGTATTGTTAAAGGCATAAATAACAATGTCTCATTAAAGGCACACAAAAGCCATACCATTGCAACACGCGCCTGGTTTTGTTTTAGACTTTGGAATACATTTCATTTCAATTCTTGTGATTAATTACCAGAAGCGATGGCCGAATGAGTTGAGCATCTGCCTCCCATTCTGGTAGGTCGTGGGGTTCGAACCCGGTCCGAATAAAACCAATGACTTAAAACGTGATACATGTTGCTACCTAGCTTGGTGCGCTGCATTATTACGATAGGTCAAGGAGCAGTGGAATGAGGAAGACGAATTGTTCGCGATTGAAATTTCCCCCGCTTAATCAACTAATGTACAAAATAAATTTGCTTCAAATAGTATTTTCATTACAATCTCGACACTTTTTGTGGCAATATACAACAAATAAGTGATAACCAAGACAACCATTGTGATCGACTGCCAGGGTGACTACTTGTTCATTGCAATATCAACATTTTACTGAAATATAAAAAAGTGTAAAGCGCATACAATCAGTCAATCAGATATGAGAAAGACAGCTTTTAAGGCATAGTGAGGAGCACTTGACTAGTTTATGTGTAATTTGTAAGAATTATGTCTGATTCACGGAGGGAGGAGACATCGACAGCCTTCCAATTCCCTCCCAACGGACTCTCTCTGCTCAACCCTACACCCACCAATCAGAAGTCTTCGCCGAGGCAAGCCCCTGCTGCCTACTCATCAGAAGTCTCCGCCGAGGAAACCCCCTGCTGCCTACTCATCAGAAGTCTTTGCCGAGGCAACCCCCCTGGCTCCTACTCATCAGAAGTCTTCGCCGAGGCAACCCCCTGCCGCCTACTCATCAGAAGTCTTCGCCGAGGCAACCCCCTGCCGCCTACTCATCAGAAGTCTCCGCCGAGGCAACCCCCTGCCGCCTACTCATCAGAAGTCTCCGCCGAGGCAAGCCCCTGCGACCTACTCATCAGAAGTCTTCGCCGAGGCAACCCCCTGCCGCCTACTCATCAGAAGTCTTCGCCGAGGCAACCCCCTGCCACCTACTCATCAGAAGTCTCCGCCGAGGCAACCCCTGCCGCCTACTCATCAGAAGTCTCCGCCGAGGCAACCCCCTGCTGCCTACTCATCAGAAGTCTTCGCCGAGGCAACCCCTGCTGCCTACTCATCAGAAGTCTTCGCCGAGGCAACCCCTGCCGCCTACTCATCAGAAGTCTCCGCCGAGGCAACCCCCTGCCGCCTACTCATCAGAAGTCTTCGCCGAGGCAACCCCCTGCTGCCTACTCATCAGAAGTCTTCACCGAGGCAACCCCCTGCTGCCTACTCATCAGAAGTCTTCGCCGAGGCAACCCCCTGCCGCCTACTCATCAGAAGTCTCCCGAGGAACCCCTGCCTACCTCATCCGAGTAACCCCCTGCCGCCTACTCATCAGAAGTCTTCGCCGAGGCAACCCCCTGCCGCCTACTCATCAGAAGTCTGCGCCCAGGTAACCCCCTGCCGCCTACTCATCAGAAGTCTCCGCATAGGCAACCCCCTGCTGCCTACTAATCAGAAGTCTTCGCCGAGGCAACCCCCTGCCGCCTACTCATCAGAAGTCTGCGCCCAGGTAACCCCCTGCTGCCTACTCATCAGAAGTCTTCGCCGAGGCAACCCCTTGCCGCCTACTCATCAGAAGTCTACGCCGAGGCAACCCCCTGCCGCCTACTCATCAGAACTCCCAATTCGGATGTCGCTCACACCAGCACTTCTCCAGCAGCCGAGCAAACAAGACTTCAACTATCTGCACCACATCTAATGGGATACCCCCTATAATGTGTTGAAGATACAAACAAGCAACGACAAATAATTATTGCGGGGATACAATAATATATAATAAGTGTAATTCATTATATATGGACACTTGGATCCACATTCACTCACCGTAAGCCATCCAACATTAATGCACTTGGGATTTGGTCTCCCATAATGGTACTCACCTACAACAAAGAAAAGAAATGCTCATATTAATTGCTTGTTGTGTTTGTTTGTTGTTGTTGTCTTACGTCGTATCAACACCTAAGGTCATATCAGGACGGGCGAATTAATTGCAGTAATTAAGCCTTTTCAGAGCGCGAATGACATATATGACATGTATGTTACATATATGTCTATATATATATATATAAATGTGTTGGGAGTTAAAGATGTGCTAAGCACAAAGTATAGTAATGGGAATAAGTCACAAATAACCGTAATTTGCCTGTCAGACTTTGCTTGCACTTCACTCCATACTGTCAAAGACCCTATACTACTAAGACAGTTCACTCCCTATCTCTCCCATGGTAATGTAAATTTCGCAGTGCCACCTTGTGGTGGGTTTGACCAGCCCGGCTGCTGGTTGATGTTTCACATGTAAACACATACAATTATATTATACATGAGATAGGTAAGTATGAATACACATCAATATGAAATTGCTATGAACAAATAAACATCATCATCAGCATCATCATCATCATCGCCATCATCACACATCTTTCACATTCATATATTTATACATATAATATAGCAACTGTTTAACCAAGAAAACAGCCAGCGCACCAAGTGGTGGGTTTGATCATTTTGATTACAAAGTACATGCTGAGTGAACCGTCTTAGTATTATAGGGTCTTTGATACTGTTCTTATCATCCAGGTCGGCAACTATGTGTAGTGTTTGGTCTCTGTGGCGGAGTGGTTAGAGTGTCTTTATTTTTTCTAGGTCAGTACTAATCTGAAGGTCAGTGGTTCGATTCCCTGTGCCCCCCCCCACCTCTGCCAATTTGGATTTCCACCGCTGTGTATAACTTACAGCGTCATCAAAGGCCAGTTGCTCTCATACCATGTCTATGTGGTGTGGGAGGTTAAAAATACCTTGGGTCGGTAAAAGCGTAGGCTCGGGCTTTATATCCACAAACTGTCTCGTGGTGAAAACAAGTCTATTCAGACTTATCCATGATAGGCAGTATAAATCTTCAAGAAAAAAACAACAACTAGTGGGTTCGGTCCTCGAGGTGCTGACGTCCGAGCATGTGGCTCCTCGGTCAGTTGTCACTTGGACACAAATCCGCGAGGTCCAGCTGAACTCCAGATTTTGCCACCGCCCACCCCGCAGCTACAAACCGGCTATTCCATCAGTAGGGTTGAGATTGCCGAGTGGTCTTAGCTAATTGTCCATCTCTCTTGCCGTTGATTGAATAAAGCATATGTCCTTAGATGTTGCTAGTACGTAAAACAACAACAAACAAACAAAACAAAGAACAAAGCATATTATACCACTCCATCAGTAGGGTTGAGAGTGCTGAGTGGTCTTTGCTAATTGTCCATCTCTCCTGCCATTGATTGAATAAAGCATATGACCTTAGATGTTGCTAGGACGTAAAACAAGAACAAACAAAACAAAGAATAAAGCATATTATACCACTCCCGTCTCGTCGTGAATTACAATACTCAACTCAATGGTTGGATCAGTGGCAGGATAATATGACTGAGTTGGATATCGGGTCATGGTGACGGCGGCCTGATTTCCCACTGAGCCAGCACTATAAAGTCGCCATGCGTGCGCACTATCACAAATAGGGTACCCGTCCTGATATGGCCTTAGATGTTTCCAGGACGTTAAACTCCAACAAGCAACCGATATATTTATCTAAAAAAAAAATTTTTTTAATTAAAAGTTTAAAAGACATAGATATAACACCATGGGACTATGCGACTTTAACGGTTTGTACGGTAGGGCTCTGACGTAGACTTCAGGTTAGGGCCGCCGGTACCTGATTGTGTTGCCGCCCATACTAATGGCGTTTCAATGAAGGGCTTAGGGCTTCTTGCTTCTGTGCGCCTCTTCCCTTTTTGGGGTGAATAATGGAGGCATTGATGAGACTAAGTATCTACCTAAGTGAAGGTTCGCACATCAATTCCAACCGGGCGCGTTGACCGAATGGAAGGAGCGCGGGCCTCGGGTGCGGGATCTTGGGAGTTTGGTTCCCAGTCGAGTCAAACCAATGACTTATCGAATTGATACTTGTCGCTTCCTAGCCTGGCTCTCGGCATTAATAGAATAGGGAAAGGACTGGGTGGCTCAGTGTCAGGATAATGTGACTGAGTGGGATATCGGGTCATGGTGTGCTGGTGGCCTGATTTCCCAGTGGGGTAGCACTATAAAGTTGTCATGAGTGCGCACTGTCACAATTCGGTACCCATCCTGAAATGACCTTAGATGTTGCCACGATGTAAAACTCCAACAACAAATTGTAAAAATATACAGATTCTCGGTTGAGAATTATATATTGGCAGAGAGCATTATTATTCTTGGGCGACGGAGTGGGGACAAGGTTATATAAACTAAAAGTAATAATATCCCACTCCCATTGGACATGATATAAGCTATGTGAAATATATGTTCATATATGATGCCTGAGATTGATGAAGAGATGTTCCTATATAAGAGACAGCACATGATTGTTGAAATGTTTCTCTATGCATCCGTAAAGAGTGCAATTGGAGAAAAGGCCATTTTAACAGAGATCTATTGTAACTGTCTGCAGCTACCTGTCCCTACATGACCACTTGGCTGCCACACCAGCCTAATCTGCATATTCACACATAACACCACCTGCAGCTGGGTTGAGTGACAGCCACCACTACTGGGGGGTGTCACACACCCAGGCTGTGGGGGTGCCTGATTGGCTGGCTGTGGGAATGCCCAGTCACCTACACTACATTGGCCCTCTGACCACACGAGCCTCACTTTGAGATTAATTAATTATTCAAGACACTGCTTCAGGCACACTGGAGAGTGATCACTCTCCTCCTGGCTCTTGAGTGAGACACAACTACTCTAGAGCAGGACCCCAGACACTCTGTCTGATGCTAGGCAAATTCATATATCTAAATTGAGTTTAGTGCAACACGTAAGGGACTCCGGTTCAATGGGTTGTAGGCACTGATTCTTATACAGGCTAAATTAGTGATGAGATTCTGTGTGGACAGAAGGTAAGGGGGGTGGGTGATAGGTCACCAGTAGGTGGGCAGGAGTTGATGCCATTAAAGCACAACTTCCCCACTGTTCATCTGTGTGACTGTCTTCCTTTTATTCATTAGGAGTTTGTAGAAGGGTTGTTTAAGGGATGCATCAGGGAGTGAGATGAAGGGGAAGAGTTTTGTAGTATTATCTGGTGTTCATGACGGCTGGGCATCCAGTAATATTATACAATGTATCAATGGTTAGAGTGTCTGACTTTTTTCTAGGTCAGACTCCTAATCTGAGGGTCGGCGGTTCGATTCCCCATGCCCCTAGCCCTGCCAATTTGGATTTCCACCGCTGTGTATAACTTACAGCGTCATCAAAGGCTGGTTGCTCTCATACCATGTCTATGTGGTGTGGGAGGTTTAAAAGTCCCTTAGGTCATTAAAAGTGTAGGCTCGGTCTTTCTCTCGACCAGCAGTGGAATGAGGAAGACCAGTCGTCTATGACTGAAATTTCCCCTGCTTAAACAACTAATGGACCAAAAAAAAAAGAAGAAGAACATCCGACCACCTCAGCACGGGCTTCATGGCACATGTGCAGAACTATATGGAAGCCTCTCCCTGCACCCAATAGACGGGATCACTGTTCCGACTGCGCATGCGCTGAAAACGGTGTTGGCTGCAAAGCAAATGCGAATGGCTATTGAGTTTGTTGATACGCGGAGGGACAAACTTTGATTTTATTCAAAATGAATAGAAATACATAACAATTTGGCATAAACATGTATGCACACATGCAATATAATGATCTGATGAATATCAATCAATCAATCAATAGTTCCATCCTCTAGTCGAGGGTTGGATGCAATGGTTCTCCACTTGTCCCGATGTTGTGCTGTTCTGATAGACTGTGAATAATTCAAGCCTGTCCACTGTGAAATATTTGTAAACCATGATGTTCTTGGTCTCCCTCTCCCTCTGCTGCCATTCACCTTCCCTTCCAACAATGTATGGTATATTGAACTCTGACGAATGATGTGGCCAAAATAAATAAGTTTCTTTGTCTGTATAGTGGCAAACAAGCTTTTCTTATTTTTAATTTTTCTGAGAACTTCTTTGTTGGTGATCTTCTTTGTCCATGATATTTTCATCATCCTTCGATAAGTCCACATCTCAAATGCTGCTAAACGTTTGTACATTTTCTTAGAGATTGTCCATGTCTCTGCCCCATACATTAGAGTAGACCACACATAACACTGAAGAATACGCTTCCTTGTTTGTATTAATATCTTACTTGATGTTAACACTGTATACATTTTGGAGAATTTTGTTCGGGCTATTGTTATCCTTCTTTTAATTTCTTCCTCACATCTCCCATCATTTGTAATCTTTTGTCCGAGATATATGAATTCGGATACTTGTTCTATGTTTGTGCCATCTATGGTTATATTGACATTTGGTTTATCTGTCTTTTTACTTATAACCATTGTTTTGGTCTTCCTGGCATTCATCTTCATGTTGAATAGTATTCCAGCTTTATTGATTCTATTCACTATATCTTGTAGGTTTTTCTCACTGTCTGCTAGTATTACACTGTCATCGGCATATCTAAGATTGTTGATGTTCATGCCACCTATTGTCACTCCCTTGCAATCTTCAATGTGTCTGAAAATCATCTCTGTGTACAGGTTAAATAGACATGGTGACAATACACACCCCTGTCGAACTCCTCGTTTAATCATAACTTCATCCGATAGGCCCTGCTCCATTTTTATAGCTAAGACAAAAATAGCCACAGTTAAACATTTTGAGCTAATAAACATACAATTCCACACAAAACAATCAGTGATATCCACATCACCATTATTAATTCTTGTTCTAAATATTAAAATGCCAAATGTGTCAACATACACTTGTTTCAGAGAAATATCTAACCAATATCTGATTAACCCTACTAATTTTCTAGTTTGACATATGTCATTAACCATAGGATATAAATAAAAACATGAATAAAATAAGTAAAAGTGACTCTGGCTATGGCTCTAACACTAGTCTGAGTTGCCAGATTTGTCGAAATCTAAATGCACATGGCATAAGTTGTGCTGATTATATAGACGTAAATGCAATGCTGTATAAAAGATTAATATCTTACTTTATTATATATATTTTTGTAATTGGTATTCTATGCTTCAAACAAGAGCTGAGATGAGCTGAAACTAGCACATTTCATAGCTGCACCCAGTGTATTAGCATATGCCATGTGCTTCTTGCTGGTTTGTTTTGCTCTGACGCATCCCACAATGCACCGAGCCGCTCGAACCGTGATGTTTTTTGTATTTTTGTTTTGTTTTTTATTGAGGCTGTAT
The DNA here is from genome assembly GCA_030323885.1 of Branchipolynoe longqiensis. Lineage (NCBI taxonomy): Eukaryota > Metazoa > Annelida > Polychaeta > Phyllodocida > Polynoidae > Branchipolynoe > Branchipolynoe longqiensis. The sequence goes on along the minus strand of CM059190.1, from coordinate 42,348,455 downwards.
TTATACTGTCCATTGCATGTAAGCCCGGGTATCCAGGCTTGTTTTCAATGCTGGCCAGCTGTAGTGTTGGTGTTGTCTTACCAAGCAGTAGCTGCTGATAAGTCATTTCATTGTCTGCATTTCAGTAGCAGATAGATCTGTTGGTACGTTTAGTAGCCTATGTTAGTTTTTTTTGGGCCCTCTTGGCATTGAATTTTTGTTCTATTCTTATTACTATGTTAGTTGTTTTCTTAGGGTTCTATGTTAGTGTTTTGGGGTTTTCTTGGGAAGAGTTTTCCGCTTTTTTCTACTTAATTCTATGCTAGCCTATTTTATTTACATGTCCATAGGCCTGTACGTAATAGGTGGTTGAGTTATGTTTGTTTGAATTTGATTTGATTTATATTGTTGTTGGATATGTTATCTGGCTTTTATATTTCCGGTTATCCTGCCATGGGCTGTCCAGTTGGTGGGCCGTGACATATCACCTGCCCCCTTGTGGCGCAGTTCAGTTGGGGTTCCCAGTTTTTATTTTGCACAAATATTTTTTGTACGTTTTTAGGTCAGGGATTTGTCTTTCTTTCACCGTTTGCACATTCCATGCCTTGGCGGCCATTTCCAGTGTGCTCCTTTCATGGGCTTTGATCTGTCTTCTGGTCTGCCTTAGTAGTGGTGCCTTGCTTGCTCTGGTGTCCCTTAGTGGTTGGGTTAGACGCTTAATGTCTTGGCTATATCCATATGCTCATGTTTTTAGGTGGATTATCCTTCTGTTTTCTAGTAGCTTTACTTTAGTTCTTTTGTGTAGGTCATAAGTGGGGTGTAGTTTGTCTACTTTCAGGCAGATTTTCAGGGCCCTATTTTGTAGTATCTGCAATTTTTTAAGTATCTCTTTTTTAGCACCCATGTAGATTACATGTGATGTAGTCTATAGATGTAGTCTATAGATCGTTGGTTGGTTGTTGTTTTCCGTCCTAGCAACATCTAGGTCATATCAGGACGGGTACCGACTTGTGACAGTGCTCACTCATGGCGACTTTCACAATCACAGTGCTGTCCCACTGGGAGACCAGGCTGCTGCCACCCATACCCGATATCCCGCACAATCAGATTATCCCTGATACTGTTCTAACCAGTCCTTGTCCTATCCTAGTAATGCCGAGCGCCAGGCTAGGTGGCAGCAACTATCAATTTTATAAGTCATTGGTTTGACTCGGTTAGGATTCCAACTCCCGATCTTCCATACGGGAAGCCAGCGCTCTACCGATTGGGCCACCGCGATAGAAGAGTATGCCAACACCATTAAGAAAGCTCATTTACCAAAATGGCTCACTTGATTCAACGAGATGGGTTGCTGGGTGATGGCCATTGTAGATGAACGGGTGGCATAAAGGCCGGTAAACACCTCCCGTATAAAACCTAAAACTGAGTTTTAAGTCACGAATCGGAAGGCTCTGGTGTGAGAGGGGTCACACACTTAAAGACTGAAACCGACTAAAACTCAAACTTTGTCGCGAAACGGGAGGTATGTACTGGGTTTCATAAGATTAAAAAAATGAATCGGGCAGTTTTAGTCGGGAAACAGGATGGGTCGGGTTGTAATGGGTACCGTCAGGCAGGCAGTTTTAGCGCGTGAATCATATACGGGAGGGGGGGTCACACACCTAAAGACTGAAACCGACTAAAACTTAATCGGGAAACGGGATGGGTCGGGTTGTGACGGGTCCCGTCGGACAGTCAGTTTTAGTGCGTGAATCGCATACGGGAGGTGTGTACCAGGCTTAAGTGTGCACGTTAAATGCTATATTAAAGTCAGATGAGGAAGACCAATTGTTCGCGATTGAAATTTACCCTGCTTATGGCTGCATAGTCTGATGAAACATCATATTTTCAAAACCAAAGCATTTATCTAGACTTGATACTATATATCTAACTTAGATACTGGTGCAAATTAATAGAGCCTGGTATTGCAGAAATGTATGCTGGCAGGGTTTTGGTGTGCTTGCCAAAACTAATTTGATATGTTTGCATTTCAAATATCTCAAAAGCTAGCTATTTAAATTAAAATTTCTTCAAACTAAAGTAAAGTAGATTATGATCATTTTAATATATTTATTTAAGAAAAATGATAGAAATTCAGAAGCATGAGAGTATGCAACTTTCATAAATTAATGTACACAAAATATATTTATTATTTGATTAATATATAAAAGGACACCTAGCGGCAAGGTAGGGTCTTAAAAGCATCAGACTATGCAACTTTAATCAACTAATCTAGAAAATATATATAAATATTTGTTAAATATAAAAAAGACACCTAGCGGCAAGCTAATGTCTCAAAAGCATTAGAATATGCAAATTTAATCAACTAATGTACACAAAATATATAAGTCCTGTTGCTAGGATGTAAAACAACAACAAACAAACAAACAAACAAAATTAATATACAAAAGGAAACCTAGCGGCAAGGTAGGGCACGACTGCGGTAACTCATGCAGTCCACTTCCGTCTGGGAACTGATCACATACCCAACAAGCACCGCGACACGGATTTAAGACTTCCTCGGTCATGCAGCCCCCAATCTCCACGGCACCCGGACCGGAAGTCCCTTCCCGCGCAACCGGAAGTAGTTCCCTTTGTCCGGTAGTTTACTACGGGCGTATCAGTGTGGGTGCAATGGGCCGGTCCCACTGTGGATGTCACGTGCTGATGAATAGCCAAGCTAGGTATGTTCAAAATACAGTAAAAACTCTCTAAATCGACCGACCATGAGACCAACTGTAAGTGGTACATTTAGCGAGGTGGTAAGTTTTGGGAGTAAGACTGTGGTTACAATGGTATTGTTGGGACCCAAATAATTTGTTTGTTTGTTGTTGTTTTACGTCCTAGCAACATCTAAGGTCATATCAGGGCAGGTACCAACTTGTGACAGTGCGCACTCATAGCAACTTTATAGTGCTGTCCCACTTGGAAACCAGGCTGCCAGCACCATGACCTGGTATTCCACTCAGTGACATTATCATGACACTGAGCACACCAGTCCTTGCCCTGTCCTAATAATGCCGAGCGCCTTGCTAGGAAGCGACAAGTATCCATGTTTAAGTCATTGGTTTGACTTGACCAGGGTTCGAACGCATGACCCCACGATTTACCAGCACGGGAGACGGGCGCTCTAACTCATTCGGCCATCCCGTCTGGTCGGGACACAAACAAAGTAATCGATATGCCTATAGGGGATTGGTCGATCTATGAAGGTGGTCGGTTAGCAGGTTAGAGAGGTTTTACTGTACATATAAAATATATACAGTAAAACCTCTCTAACCGACCACCTACACAGATCGACCGCTCCCCTATATACATCGCTTTATGTGGGTCCCAAAGGATCACCCACACAATACCATTGTAACGATGAAAAAAAACTCCATAAACAGACCACCCAATTAAAGTCGGTCCCATGGTCGGTCGATTTAGAGAGGTTTTACTGCATGTCGAATATTTATATGGCCTATAGGTACATAATATTGTTGTGGGGGTGATGAAAATGGGAAATATTGTGCCTTGAGCGGGACTCAAACGCACATCTCTTTGCAGTCCGGGCCAGTGTTCTAACCATTACACCAACTAGGCTCCTGGATATCACCACACTACCCATGCCTACCTGTCTATGTGGTTACTTGCCTGAGAGCTCAGTGCAGACTACTATTCTCGTCCCCCTGGAATTGTAAGTCTTTCAATGCTTACAATTACATACAAACAGGCAATGCACTAACACATATATATACAGAGTAGGTTCAACAACCATACAGCACGTGTCTTGTACAGGATCCTGGTGATGGCATCAGTGTTGTGGGAGTGATGAAAATGGGAAATATTATGCTTTGAGCGAGACTCAAACCCACATATCTTTGCATTCAGGACCGGTGTGCTAACTATTACACCACCTAGGCTCCCTGATATCACCACACTACCCACGCCTACCTGTCTATGTGGTTACTTGCCTGAGAGGTCAGTGCAGACTACTACACTCATCCCCCTGGAATTGTAAGTCTTTCAATGCTTACAATTACATACATACATGCAATGCAATGCTTAAAATTACATACATAGACAGAGTAGGTTCAACAACCATACAGCGTGTAGCTTATACAAGATCCTGGTCATGGCAACCAGTGTCATAGGGGTGATTATAATGGCAAATATTGCTCCTAGAGCGGGACTAGAACCCACATCTCTTTGCATTCAGGGCCAGTGTGCTAACCATTACACCACCTAGGCTCCCTGATATCATCACACTACCCACAGCTACCTGTCTATGTGGATATCTGCATGAGAGGTCAGTGCAGACTACTACAATATAAACCATTCACCATACATGGACCTTAGGTAGTCCTGAATTTTGTGAAAAGCACAGTGGAATAAAACGCTAAAAATGTGTGTGGGGGGGGGGGAATGGAAAAACAATTGGGGGGAACAAAATTCGGGAACAAACTGAAAAGATATACCTTTATCTCACACATCACATTCAATAAAAAAATACCACTATCTCACACATCACATTCAATAAAAAATACCACTATCTCACACATCACATTCAATAAAAAAATACCATTATCTCACACATCACATTCAATAAAAAAATACCATTATCTCACACATCACATTCAGTTACGAGTCGGTACTCGTCCCAATGTGGCCTCCCACATTGCACTGGGCGCACTGGCCGAATCGATAGAGCGTAGGCCTCGCGTGCGGGAGATCGGGAGTTTGGTTCCCGGTCGAGTCAAACCTAATGACTTATATAATTGATACTTGTCGCTTCCTAGCCTGGCGCTCTGCATTAATAGGATAGGGCCAGGACTGGTTAGCTCAAAGTCCGGATAATGTGATGGAGTGGCATATCGGGTCATGGTGCCGATGGCCTGATTTCCCAGTGGGGCAGTACTATAAAGTTGCCATGAGTGTGCGCTGTCACAAGTCGGTAGCCGTCCTGATATGACCTTAGATGTTGGCAGAATGTAAAACTCCAATAACCACCCAACCACACATGACCTAGGAGTCTGTCATTTATACTTTCTATGTATGAATATAATATATATATATATTGATGTCACTAGTTTATGTATGTGATGCATAAATCTATAATGCATTATGCTAGTATAAATGCAAGGGGAACATATACTTTAGACATAGATTTATATTACTAGGACATAAAACCAGCAAGGGATTTTTAACCTCCCACACCACATAGACGTGGTATGAGAGCAACTGGCCTTTAGTGATGCTGTAACTTATACACAGCAGTGGAAACCCAAATTGGCAGAGGTGGGGGCACAGGGAATCGAACCACCGACCTTCAGGCTAGGAGTCCGACCTAAAAAAAAGGTCAGACACTCTAACCACTCCACCACAGAGAACACCACCTAATCTCCTCCTGTAGACCACTTGAAGGAATGCCTAGTTCAAGACAAACAATTCCCAGTTCCTTCTTTTATCGCCCACTTCGCTTCCCAACAACCAATCAGATGTCTATAAATAGCTCTCTGACTGTGGCCTGACAGCCTGCATGCTCTCTCTCTCTCTCCTCCATCGATATTATCATACACGTAAAATCCGCCATTTAATGTTATATAGTCTGGTCCTTTTCAGTTTCTGCCATTTTCCTTTTTTTAGCTACATATGCATACAGTGACTCCCCGATTTTATATAACCGATTTTATGCACCCAATTTTACACGAATTCGGATATAACGTGATGAGTCATTGGAACCGGAATTCTTTAATTGCAAGGTAATTCACTAAGCTGAACCAGAATTGAGCGCAACACCGCTTTTCTTAATGGTGTTATTTTTGGGGACCCCAATGACCGCATTATAACGGGGTTGCACGGTATTAGGTTGATGTTTATAATCAACTTTACTTTAGTTTGAAGATGTGGCAGAATGCTTACAACCAGAGAAAGAATGCATGCAGTAGATAGCTACAGGACAGCTGAAACTAGTGAAAGTGATCAATTATATCCGTGCCAGATAGGGAATTGATGTTTAGGCTTAACCTAGTTCAAACTGTTAGCTGTAATAGTAACTTTTCAGATGGACATGTATGTCTAAATATATACACGAATGATGTGTAGTTGTTCACATCGCACGAGCATCTATGTTGATATTTAAGTATAGTTAAGCATATACCAGTTGTACAATAAATTATTCTAATATATTACGAAGGGGCGGGGAGATGTACAATATTTAAGAAATACATGAGCTTTTAGTAATATAAGATAAGGACCTTAAGGCTGGTGATCGGTCATGTTAATTTAAGTATAGTTAAGCATATACCAGTTATACAATAAATTATTCTAATATATTCCGAAGAGATGGGAAGATGTACTAAATTTAATAAATACATAAGCTTTTAATTATATAAAATAAAGACCTTAAGGCCTGTAATCGTTCATGTTAATTTAAGTACTGTTATGAAAGTGAGATGTTATGTATCCAGGTCATAGGTCACGGTGACCTTCATGACTAGAGGATGCTGGGAAAAGAGACGTAAATAAAGACTTCCATTACATAACTCACGGTGTCAACGCGTTCATTACAAAGGGGAACCATGAGACTATTACTGTGGAATATGTCAACTCTTTTTTTATTATTTTAAAGACATGTTATGTATAGTTACTCATCTTCATGTATGTTGCTGTATATGCATGGAATGTATACAAACCCCCAATAGCCGATGTCTACTTTTGTGCTGGGGGGTCGTTAAACAAACAAACACAAACACACACAAAAAAGAATGTATATAATAGAAGATATTTTGCTTGAAATAGAAATGTTGTGTTCATATGTTTGTTTGTTGTTGTTTTACGTCCTAGCAACATCTAAGGTCATATCAGGACAGGGGATGTGTTTATATGTGTTTGTGATTCTTTTACCCCAAATTGACTAAATCAATTCTTGGCTGCCCCAAGGGGGTAATCTGGACCAGCTGCCTCAAGGGGGTAATCTGGACCACCCTCAGTACGTAATGAACAACTACAAACTATGACCAAGCCTATAAATGTTTATTTGTTTGTTGTTGTTTTACGTCCTAGCAACATCTAAGGTCATATCAGGATGGGTACCGACTTGTGACAGTGCACACTCATGGCGACTTTATAGTGCTGTCCCACTGGGAAACCAGGCCGCTGGCACCATGACCTGGTATCCCATTCAGTCACATTATCCTGACACTGAGCACACCAGTCCTTGCCCTATCCTAATAATGCCGAGCACCTGGCTAGGAAGCGACAAGTATCAATATTAAAGTCATTGGTTTGACTCGACTGGGACTCGAACCCACGTTCTACCAGCACGGGAGACGGACGCTCTAACTCATTCGGCCATCCCGTCTGGTCCCTATAAATGTAGAGTAGGCTATTTCATAAGTAGTAGTAAAACAAACAAAAAAGACAACAACAAAAACTAATATACTATTCGCACCCACTAGAATGGTGATCCGAAAATGAAACCAATAACACCTACACTTAGAACTAAAACCATTAGCTATCTAACGGTCCTTCCCTATTTCGGATCGACCTTGGCTAGCCAAACCGAACACAAAACAAGCTCAAACATCTACGAGCCAAGAACACACTTAACTGCCACACCTACCTGCTACCTAGCAGTCCTTCCCTATTTCGGATCGACCTTGGATAGCCAACCCCAACACAAAACAAGCTCAAACATCTACAGATACTAAATAATCACCATGTACCTGCTACAGTGTGATAAACAAAAGGATCGTATCACCTCCTACTGTGTGATAAGATTAAACCACTACTACAACTGGTCAGCATTGAAAACAAGCCCCAGCACTCAAGCTTACATGCTATGGACAGTATAAACACAGCATCAAAAAATTAATAAAAAATTAGAAAAGAATTCAACATTTACGCAAAGAAACTTGGTGGGTGGGGAGTCAGAATATGATTAGTGGAAATCACTTCATTATGCATAATAAACTGGGGAGTCCCTTTATTACGGGAGCCAGACTATTATCTCACACCGGTCGTGAGTAATTTAACGCTGCGTGGATTAAAACCAGCCCCACGGGGCTGGACATGCAACACATCAAAGCCGATATTGATTAGACATTCAAACCCCGTTTTCCTCTGGAACGAGGAACGCCGGAATTTGAACTCATAACAAAAAGAAATTATAAATGATCAATGCTTCGAGTTGGCTTCCGGTGCTGTTCATTGGCATTGTGCGCATGCACAAATCACCCACCTTAAAGTTGCATAGCCCGATGAAAGCATTATCACATTTTCGAAAACACAAGCTCTATCTAGATTTTGTTCCCACATTCAGTCTTATCAGCTCCTACTATGTGATAAGATTAAACCACTACTACAACTGGCCAGCATTGAAAACAAGCCCGAGCACTAAAGCTTACATGCTATGGACAGTATAAACACAGCATCAACAAATTAATATAAAATTAGAAAAGAATTCAATATTTACGCAACCCAACTTGAAGGGACCCTAGAAATTTGCTTGGATTAATCGATCATTGGTTTAACCGAGCTTTGGCTTCGACTTTGACTTGGCTTTTGGCAAAAACAAAGGCGCATTATGAATTAGTAAGCGTGTATTGCACATGTAATATACAATCTATGTGGGCACTTTGATTATTGTTTTTTTATGTATATACAGTATAACCCCGTTAAACCGAGCTCGGTTAAGGCAGATGATCGGTTAATCCAAACTTTTTCGGCGGCCCTGAAAAATACTACCATTTATCATATAAATAAGTCGGTGGGGTCTCAGATGACCTTATGACCACATGAAAGTTTAGTTTCATGTGGTTATAAGGTCATCGTTTTGTTTGGATTAACCGATAATTTGGATCAACTGACTTTGGTTTAACCAACTTTTTTATATGATAAATGGTAGTATTTTGCCGGGTCGCCAAAAAGAGTTTGGATGAACCGATCATTTGGTTTAACCAAGCTTGATTTAATGGGGTTATACTTTATAAGTTATATGCTGCAAATTGTGTATTCAACAGTTATCATATACCTTACTCTATATATACCAACTTTGTGTAAATAATCCTGAATTGAAAAATGGCTGGAAGACCATTGCTTCGGCACTGACACAAGACTTATTCAACAGAATAAACATATTTAACAATAGAAAACAAATATATATCCAATTTAGATATTGGTGTGTTTATTTTGCATTTGTTGCTGCATGGAATAATATGTCAATTTAACATAACCCGTTATGACTGCTAATTTTGATGTCCTTGTACAAAGTTAATTTGGCATGTTTTCAGAGCGCGGACCACGTGTGCATGAGATTTGGGAGTTCGCTTCCACGTCGAGTCAAACCAATGACTTATCAAATTGATACGTGTCCCTACCGAGGCTGGTACTCGGCATTACTAGGATAGGAGAAGGACTAGTTAGCTCAGTATCAGGATAATGTGACTGTGTGGGATAAGAGGTCATGGTGCTGGCAGTCTAGTCTCCCAATGTGACAGCACTATAAACTCACCATGAGTGCGCACTGTCACAAGTCGGTACCCATCCTGATATGACCATAGATATTGCCAGGACATAAAACAACCAACCAACCATATACTCTATTAGGGAGAAATAAGCCGATATTTGTCAAATATAACCAACCAATCTGCTCTCCTTCCGTCTACCCTCCTCACACCCTCCCACCGCTCTCCTACACTTCTCCCTTCTTCCTCCTGCCCTCCCTCCTCCTGCCCTCCCTCCGCCTGCTCACCCCCGTCCTCCCTCCCCAATTTCCCCCGACCCTGCTTCCCCACCCACCCCCTCCACCCCTCCCCTACCACAGAACAGTGTCCCCCACTTCCTAGAGACTAACCGCCTTTCCCCCCTCCCCCCAGCTGCTGCGCTCTCATTGGTCAGTTAGCTACATGCTACAAGGCACTTCCGGTCAATGCCTCCCTTGTCTAATCTACACTGGCCTGCAGCGCCCTCTATCGTCGCCGCCCGGCACCCAGGGCGGCCTCTCGACCCCCCTCACCCTGCCAACATTTGTTACCGGATTACCCCCCCCCCCCCCCCCGCACCGCCTCCTCCCCACCTCACCCATCCCCACCTCCCCCCTCCAGTGACATTGGTGACATTCTGCATACTTACATAGTCAGTGCACTCCCCGTCTCTCCATAACGGCCAGTCACGGCGGGAGTGGCTTAGGCAGCCACCATACACGTGACGGGGAGGGGGGTAGTGGGTGGGGGCGGGGGGCGACGAGTAGGGTGGGGGCCTTATACAGCTAGGTTGGTTGACTTTTCGTCTCTTGGTAATATTTGTATTCATCTAAATAGTCTTTTGTCAGCACGGAGGCACTGGTCTTCCGGCCATGCTTAACTTCAGTCGTTTACGCTATTTAATTAAAAGAACAATCTTAAGATAATACAATATTGATCTTACATTGAGCTAATTAAGAGTTTGCGGTATATCCGGTCAGTACGGGCATTCAGTGTATCCATTTTAATGTAGGCAGTATCTTAGTTAATTTCCTTGGCATGGATATGTTGGCATGTTGGAGTTTTATATCCTGGTAACATCTAAGGTCATATCAGGATGGGTACCGACTTGTCACAGTGCACACTCGTGATGACTTTATAGTGCTGCCCAACTCGGAAATCAGGCTACCAGCATCATATCCCAATATCCCACTCAAGTCACATTATCCTGACACTGAGATAGCCAGTCCTTGCCCTATCCTATTAATGCCGAGCACCAGGCTAGGAAGCAACAAGTATCAATTTTATAAGTCATTGGTTTGACTTGACCGGGAACCGAATTCCCAATCCCTCACGGGAAGCCTGCGCTCTCCCGATTCGATCACCTCGTCCGCTGGCTTAGAGAGCGCGTGTGGCCCCTTTAGGCCAGCGTAATGTGATAGCCACACACAAGTGAGGCCCGACTAGAGTTGTATGCAATGAACACTGTACCCTGCATAGCAGACTTATATATAATGAACACTGTACCCTGAAGAGCAGACTTGCATGTAATGAACTCTGTTCCCTGCACAAGAGACATATAAACAATGAACACTGCTCCCTGCACAACAGACTTATACACAATGAACACTATTCCCTGCACAACAGACTTGCATGTAATGAACTCTGTTCCCTGCACAACAGACTTATAACCAATGAACACTGTTCCCTGCACAACAGACTTATAAACAATGAACTATGTTCCCTGCACAACCGACTTATAAACAATGAACAGACTTGCATGTAATGAACTCTGTTCCCTGCACAACATGCTTATACACAATGAACACTGCTCCCTGCACAACATACTTATAAACAATGAACACTGTTCCCTGCACAACGTACTTATAAACAATGAACACTGCTCCCTGCACAACAGACTTGCATATAATGAACCCTGTTCCCTGCACAACAGACCTATAAACAATGAAGTATGTATCCTGCACACCAGATCTATATAAAATAAAATACCGTACACTACCCTGACACTTGTAAGCGATGCTATTCTTACAGTGCGCCAGTATAAATATTGAAAACATAAATAAATTCAGAAAAAAAACTGAATATCACGGTGTGATGTTGGCCTGTTGGTAATCTAGGTCAATCACAGTGTAAGTATACATTTCTTCAAATATATCGGATTATGATTATCATGTAGTTGTCCCACATGCGTCTGTAACAAATTCAGGAAACCATTGACTTGTCATGTCATCACTGTTAATAATAACGCTGGCATTTACGTTGGTTAGTTGGTTGTTAGAATTTTACGTCCTGGCTACATTCACGGTCATATCAGGATGGATACCTACTTGTGACAGTGCACACTCATGGCAACTTTATAGTGCTGCCCCACTGGGAAATCAGGCCACTGGCACCATTAACTGATATCCCACTCAGTCACATTATCCTGACACTGAGCTAACCAGTCCTTGTCCTATCCTATTAATGCCAAGCGCTAGGCTTGGAAGCTACAAGTATCACTTCTATAAGTCATTGGTTTGACTTGACCGGGAACCGAATTCACGGTCTCCCACATGCGAGGCCCGCGCTCTACCAATTCAGCAACCGCACCCGGTCCCAAAAAGAAAGTTTGTTTTATTTACCAATGCCTCTAGAGCACATTCATTTTTATCATCGGTCATTGGAAATCGAACATATGGTAACTCTGACATATTTCTTTGGAGGAAAACCGCTGCCGCCTCAGACTACTCTTTCAGATAAGCCGCAAGGGGTCTTCTATATGCACTTTCCCACAGACAGGACAGCACATACCACAGCCTTTGAAGAACCAGTTGTGGACCACTGGTTGGAATGGGAAATAGCCCAAACTGCAAATGGGTCCATGAGTAGGACTGATCGGATGAACCACACCCCGCGCCCGGCCGCAGGCATTTAAGATGCTCCTTTGTTACCCAGGTGAACCTTTATCAACACATTTTGTTGGCTTTCCTGCCTTTTCACATCGTCCTCTGTCACCCAATTATAATACTCATCACAGGGCTCTTATGTAATCCTAATGAAACAACCGTTATTTATATTCGATTCGGGACCAGACGGGATGGCCGAATGAGTTGAACGTCCATCTCCTGTTTTGGGAGATCGCGGGATCCGAACCCAAAGGTTCATGGGTTCAAATACTGGTCGAGTCAAACCAATGACTTAAAAATTGATACTTGTCGCTTCCCAAGCCAGGCACTCTGCACTATTAGGATAGGGCAAGGACTGGTTGTTCAGTGTCAAGATAATGTGACTGAGTGGGATATCAGGTCCTGGTCCTGGTGGCCTGGTCTCCCACTGGGGCAGCACTATAAAGTCACCATGAGTGCGCACTGTCAGAAGTCGGTACCCATCCCAACATGACCTTAGATGTTGCTAGGACGTAAAACAACAAAAAACAAGCATATTCGATTCGGATAAAGAATGACGGAATGGAGGAGCGTGGGTAAGAACTGTTTATTCTAATCAAATTGGGAGCAAATTGGGAGCATCATCGCCTAGTCCTTCGTCGTGAATATGGCCTATGCTGCCGACACGGCGTAAAGAAACCACCAATCAATCAATCAATCGGCCAGTCCTAATAAGGGACAACAGTGGTAGGGTAAGGGAGGCAAGTTTGCGCGTCGCCAGCGAGCAATGAGAGTGACGGGTGGTGAGCGGACTGTGGATGACAGCAGAGAAGGTGTGATAGTGCACTGGTCAATTCGGTTAAATACAGAGATCAACTCCACCCGTCTACCCAAAGATGAGTCAAAGGCGCAGAAACGCACACAGACATGGGAGCGCACCATCATTCCTGTCGAATCACCCGCAATGCAAACATTGCGAACAATGCAGCCAGTTAAGCGCAGGCAGGCGACTTTTTCAGTGAAAATAAACCCGTCTTTTGGAGAGTTTGCGTGCGCACGCAGACGACATTTCGACCCGTGTTTCCAGCCGCCGAACACGAGTTGCGAGGCCGGCTGACAGAGATAATGTCCTCGGGCAATGACCTTGTCTCGACATGGTTCTGCTTTTAAGAGCACCTCCCGAGCTGGGGCAGTGTGTGTGTGTGTGTGTGAGGGTGATCGAGGGGCATATAAGTACCGGGGGTAGGGTGCAGTCGGGGTGGGATGGGGGTGGGGTGTGAGGGTGGGGGGTAAGGGGTAGGGGTGGGGGTCTGGATGGGGGTGGGGTGTGAGGCTGGGGGGCGGGGGGGTAGAGGTGGGGGTAAGGGGTAAGGATGGGGGCCTGTATAGGGGGGTAGCGGTGGGGTGGGGGGAGGGCTGGGAGTGGGGGGTGAGGTGGGGGATAGAGGAGGGGGTGGGGGTTTGCAGTGCGCAGGTGCAAAGCTACAAAACTAGCGGTGCAGTCGGGGTCGAATGAGGGGGGGGAGGGGGTTGCAGTGCGCAGGTGCAACGCGATAAACTCCCCATCTTGCTTTGGGTTGGTTTTGTAGTTGGTTGGCTTGTTGTTGGAGTTTTACGTCCTGGCAACATCTGAGGTCATATCAGGATGGGTACCAAATTGTGACAGTGTGCACTCACAGCGGCTTTATAGTGCTTACCCCACTGGGAAATCAGGTTGCTGGCACTATGACCCGATATACCACTCAGTCACATTATCCTGACACTGAGCCAACCAGTCCTTGCCCTATCCTATTAATGCAGAGTGCCTGGCTAGGAAGCGACAGGTATCAATTTTATAACTCATAGGTTTGACTCGACTGGGAACCAAACTCCCGATCTCACACACACGAGGCCCGCGCTCTACCGATTCGGCCACCGTGCCCCGTAGGTTTTGTAGTTGTTGCGGTCTGATGATGAATTGCCTTTGAAATAATATTAGCGAAATTGGAAAGGCGCTTTAGGTTGAAATGTTATTTACATTGCGGTGCTTAATGGTACCAGCTGTACCAGCTGTACCAGCTGTACCAGCTGTACCAGTCAGTGCCTGCCTTCAACCGGCCCTCTGCTTAGCGAACTCCCACCATGTCTGTTTGTTGTTGTTTTACGTCCTAGCAACATCTAAGGTCATATCAGGATGGGTAGTGTCTTGTGACAGTGTGGAGTCATGGCGACTTGATAGTGCTTCCCCCACTTGGAAATCAGGCTGCTGGCACCATGACCCCATATCCCACTCAGTCACATTATCCTGACACTGAGCCAACCAGTCCTTGCCCTATCCTAATAATGCCGAGCGCCAGGGTAGGAAGCGACAAGTATACATTTTTAAGTCATTGGTTTGACTGGAAAAGGATTCGAACCCACAAACTCATGGGTTCGGATCTCCCGATCTCCCAAAACAGGAGATGGACGCTCTACTCATTCGGCTACCCCATCTGGTACCCGCACCATGTTTGTTTGTTTGTTGTTGTTTTACGTCCTAGCAACATCTAAGGTCATATCAGGACGGGTACCGACTTGTGACAGTGCGCATTCATAGTGACTTTATAGTGCTGTCCCACTTGGAAACCAGGCTGCCAGCACCATGACCTGGTATCCCACTCAGTCACATTATCCTGACACTGAGCACACCAGTCCTTGCCCTGTCCTAATAATGCCGAGTGGCTGGCTAGGAAGCGCCAAGTATCAATTGTTAAGTCATTGGTTTGACTCGACCAGGGTTCGAACCCACGACCCCACGATCTACCAGTACGGGAGACGGACGCTCTAACTCATTCGGCCATCCCGTCTGGTCCCCCGCACCATGTGTGACTCAGCTGTTCAATGTTGTTGTTTTACATCCTAGCAACATCTAAGGTCACATCAGGACGGGTACCGACTTGTGACAGTAAGTGAATGCACATAACAGTAAGTGAGTGTAAATAATAGTAAGTGTAAGTAATAGTAAGTGGGTGTAAGTATTGGCATATGAGTATAGATAATAGCAAGTGAGTATAAGTGATAATTATTTAATGCAAGTAATAGTTGGTGCAACTCAGTGTCAGTGAGTGTAGGTAATAGTAAGTGAGTGTAAGTGATAGTGAATGCAAGTAATAGTTGCAAGTCAGTGTCGTTGAGTGAAGGTAATAGTAAGTGAGTATAAGTGACAGTGAATGCAAGTAATAGTTGGTGCAAGTCAGTGTCGGTGAGTGAAGGTAATAGGAAGTGAGTATAAGTGACAGTGAATGCAAGTAATAGTTGGTGCAAGTCAGTGTCGGTGAGTGAAGGTAATAGGAAGTGAGTATAAGTGACAGTGAATGCAAGTAATAGTTGGTGCAAGTCAGTGTCGGTGAGTGAAGGTAATAGGAAGTGAGTATAAGTGACAGTGAATGCAAGTAATAGTTGGTGCAAGTCAGTGTCAGTGAGTGTAGGTAATAGTAAGTGAGTATAGGTGATAGTTAGTGAATGCAAGTAATAGTTGGTGCAAGTCAGCGTCAATGAGTGAAGGTAATAGTAAGTCAGTATAGGTGATAGTTAGTGAAATCAAGTAATAGTTGGTGCAAGTCAGTTACAGTGAGTGTAGGTAATAGTAAGTGAGTAAGTAATAACAAGTAGGTGTAAGTAATAGTAAGTGAGTGTAAGTAATAGCAAGTGAGTGTAAGTAATAGCAAGTGAGTGTAAGTGATAGTAGGTGAGTGTGAGTAATAGTAAGTGAGTGTAAGTGATAGTAGGTGAGTGTGAGGAATAGTAAGTGAGTGTAAGTGGTAGTAAGTGAGTGTGAGGAATAGTAAGTGAGTGTAAGTGATACTAAGTGAGTGTAAGTCATATCAAGTGGATTTAAGTAATACTAAGTGAGTGTAAGTGATACTAAGTGACTGTAAGTGGTAATAAGTGAGTGTAACTGATAGTAAGTGAGTGTAACTGATAGTAAGTGAGTGTAACTGATAGTAACTGAGTGTAAGTGATAATAAGTGAGTGTACATGAACGTAGGTAAGTGTAAGTGAGTGTAAGTGAGTAAGTGAGTGTAGGTGGGTGTAGGTGAGTGTAAGTGATAATACGTGAGTGTAAGTGATAGTGAGTGATATTAAGTGATATTCCGTGTGAGTAAGTGATAGTACGTGAGAGTAAGTGATAATAAGTGATAGTAAGTGATAGTAAGTGATGGTAAGTGATGGTAAGTAATGGTAAGTGATGGTAAGTGATATTAAGTGATAATAAGTTATAGTACGTGATAGTAAGTGATAATAAGTGATAGTAAGTGATAGTAAGTTATAGTAAGTGATAATAAGTGAGTGGAACTGACACTAAGTAAGTCGAACTGAGTGTAATTGATAGTAAGTGGGTTCAATTAATACTAACTGAGTGTTTTTGATAATAAGGGAGTGTAAGTGATAATAAGTGAGTGTCAGTGATAGTAAGTGACTGTCAGTGATAGTAAGGGACTGTAAGTGATATTAAGTGAGTGCCAGTGATAGTAAGTGAGTGAAAAGTGATAGTAAGGGAGTGTAAAGTGATAGTAAGGGAGTGGAAAGTGATAGTAAGGGAGTGTAAAGTGATAATAAGTGAGTGTCAGTGAGAATAATAAGTGAGTGTAAGCGATAGTAAGTGAGTGTAAAGTGATAATAAGGGAGTGTAAGTGGTAATAAGTGAGTGTATGTAATGTGATGTGAAATGTATCTGTGTAATATTAAATACTCCTATGCAATTATATATTTTCCGACACTATTTTGGTTAAAAATGGCTAAATTATATATGGCTTGCTACGTCAATCCAAAATATTGTCACAGCCTAACTAACGGATAGATAATTATAACGGGAATGTCCTGGTGCAATGTCCACCCGGATGTTCGTTAATTATGAAAGTGCAAACTATTGCGGAGTGGGGAATTAAAATTCACCTTTCATCAAAATTTAAACACACACACAAACATTCCGAAAAACAAACCCAGACACACACAAACAACAACAAAACCACAGAAAACCCAAAACCATAACATGAGTCAGATTAACGGTGTTTTTTTTTTTTTTAATAATGAAAACGGGGCAATCTCTGCAGTTGGTCCCGGTTTAAAGTTGAAGGTGACATGAAACATTGAAGTTCGGATTAATGTAGATATATTCGCGAATTTGGTCGGAGGTTTGTTGGTAAGCGGGGCCGCTGAAGGCGAACTGGCAGACCGGCAGGCAGTTGGCGGGCCTCACGCCGGTATTGATCCGGGAGGGAGGCGGGCCACCGCTAATTTGTCAACGATTTGCAGCTGACCGCGGAGGTGGGGGTGGGGTGGGAGTGGAAGTGGAGGTGGGAGTGCAGGTGGGGGGTGGGGTGGGGTGGAAGTGGAGGTGGAAGTGGAGGTGGGAGTGGAGGTGCAGGTGTAAGTGGGGGGTGGAGGAGGGGTGGGGTGGGGGGGGGGGTGGGGGGAGGAGGTGGTGGTGCGGGTAGGGTTGGGGGTGGAGGTGGGGGCGGGGTGGGGGGGTGGAGTTGTTGGGGTGGGAGGTGGGGGGGCCCGAGGGGGAGGAGAGGGGGTCGAGTTATGGGGGTGGGGTGGAGGTGGGTGTGGGGTGGGGGGGGGTGGGGGGGGGGGTGGAGGTGGAGGTGGGAGTGGAGTGGGGGGGGAGTGGAGGGTGCAGGGGTAGGGGGGGGGGTGAGGAAGTTGGTGGAGGTGGGGGTAGAGGGGGGGGGAGGGGGGGAGGGGGGGGGTGGGGGGTAGAGGTGGGGGTGGAGTGGGGGCGGTTGTGGGGGGGGAGGTGGTGGGGTGGAGGTGGGGGTGGCGGAGGGGGAGGAGAGAGGGGGGGTGTGGGGGGTGGGGGGGAGGTGGGGGTGAGAGCCGAGGTGGGGCGGGGGTGGGGGCGGAGTGGGGCAGAGGTGAGGTGGGGGTGGAGGGCGGTGTTGTGTGGTGGGAGGTGTGGGCGGAAGTGGGAGAGAGATGTGGGTGGAGTTGTGGGGGGTAGGGGTTGGGGCGGGGGCGGAGTTGTATGGGCGGGGTCGGAGTTGTGAGGGTGACGGTTGGGGCTGAAGTGGGGGAGGAGATGGGGCGACGTTGTAGGGGTGTGAGTGTGGGTGGAGGTGGTGGTGGGAGGCGGAGTTGTGGGGGTGTGAGTTTGGGTGGAGGTAGTGGTGGGGGCGGAGTTGTGGTGATGGGTTGGAGGGGGTGGATGCGGAGGTGTGGGTGGAGGAGAAGGTGGTGGAGGAGGTGGGGGTGGGGGTGGGGGTGGAGGTTGGAGTGGAGGTGGAGTGGGGGCAAAGTTGGGGGTGGAGGTGGAGGTGTAGGTGGAGGCGGAGGTGGAGGTGAAGGCGAAGGGGGGGGGGGGCGAGTTTCTGTCAATTATCTGAGATAGATATATTAAATCGATTGTTATGAACTACATTAATTTAGTTTGAAGTTTTATTTTAAATGGCTAACTCTTGAAATATTTGAAGTGCAAGCATTTCAAATTAGTTTTGGGAAGAAATCCCAAATTCTGACACCATGGACTTGTGCAGTAACAGGTTCTATTAAATTGACCCAGTGTTCCCTTCTGTGTGGCAACAACTGTTTAATAACTGCATCAGTATCTATGTTAGATATGTAGTCATTGTAGTCTTACGTCCTGGAAACATCTAAGGTAATATTATAGTGTTAGAAATGTAGAACCAAACTTAGATAATTGTTCTGGTTTTGAAAATGTGATGCTTCATCGGGCTATGCATCTTTAAGTGATAGTGGGGCATACACTACTTTCCAGGTCTGTCATCTGCCTTAATCTCAGTCGCTGAGGATAATCATTTGGGCCAAATTACACAAAGATTGTCAAGGACCGGTCACATACACGTTAGTGGACGTAGTTGAATGTAGTGGAGGCTAACGTAGTTGAACGTAGTTGAACGTAGTTGAACGTAGTTGAGCGTAGTTGAGCGTAGTTGAACGTGTTTGAACGTGGTTGAACGTAGTTGAACGTAGTTGAACGTAGTTCAACATAGTTCAACATAGTTGAACATAGTTCAACGTAGTTGAACGTAGTTGAACATAGTTGAACGTAGTTGAACATACCACCATCCATACTTCTCCATCATGTTACACCCCCTTTAAGTTTGCATAGTCCAATTGTTTGAGCTTCCTCCATTGAGTCAAACCAGGCAGAACAGACTACTTAGTTGTTGACTCTAACTTCAAATCAATCACTAGTAGCGAACGGACGCTGTAGCCTGGAAAGTGGAATGAATTATTCAATACTCTATCACAAAGTTCCTATTTTATCGTGATGGGATGGTTTTTGCAGTGTCTGGGGAATAAAGCGGTAACACCTTCAAACATTGGGGTCCTCTCCGCCGTTAACGCTGCCAAAGTCAGAATAGAAGTGACATGTCAATGCCCAGTCGGGTCATGGGTAATAATCTCCCGTTGGGGGTTATTCAGTCGCCATGGGTGAAAAGGGTCAACATCGAGACCGCGCATCCTCGCCTGGCGCCACCTGTCAATGCTTTTGACGGGCAAGGGTGAGCGCGGTTGAGACCACCTCTGTGTGTTAATGGAGCTAATTACTGACCACTATGCTCTTATTGTTTGGAAATATATATATATATACATTTGAAGGGACATTCTCTTCCTTATTGACGCACTCAAGAAACAAACGAATGCATGAAAAACTCTTTTGAAATGACGTGAACCGATGATATGTACGAAAGATATATGGCCATATTCAGAAAGAATTGTTGGTTCAGTGAAAAAATAATAGGACTGAGTCAGATATCTGGTTTGGGTGCCAGTTTCCTGGTCATCCATTCGGGGCAACACTATAAAGCCGCCCTATCTTAATAATGCGTTGTAGTACCATACTAGGTAGCAACACGTATAAATTTGAAAATCATTTGTTTGACTCGACCAGGTTTTGAAAGCTTTGGGTTTGTTTGTTCATTGTTGTTTTACATCCTAGCATCATCTAAGGTTATATCAGGACGGGGGTTTCGAAAGCAGCGAATGGTGAGAGATGGTTTATGAGAAGGTATATAGGGAAGACAGCAGGTGGGAGGCTAGGTTTAAGGCTAAGGTTGATTGATTGATTGATTGATTGGTGGTTGCTAATGAGATAGGAAGGAGACAGGAACAGGAAATGAGGGAACCAGACGTGATGGCCGAATGGGTTACAGCGTCCGTCTCCCGTGTTGGTAGATCGTGGGTTCGAACCCTGGTCGAGTCAAACCAAAGAATTAACAAAAATTGATACTTGTCACTTCCTAGCCTGGCTGTTGGCATTACTAGGATAGGGCAAGGACTGGTTAGCTCAGTGTCAGGATAATGTGCCTGAATGGGATATCAGGTCATGGTGGCCTGGTCTCCCAGTGGGGCAACACTATAAAGTCGCCATGAGTGTGCACTGTCACAAGTCGGTACCCATCATGATATGACCTTAGATGTTGCTAGGATGTAAAACAACAAACAACCGAAGGATATGCGGGAGATACAGTGTGGCAAAGCTAGTCAGAGGAATATAATGACTGAGGGGGTTGTAGAGGATGGAGGTAGATTTAGATCACTTTATTTGGGTTTTATGTCACATCAACATTTAAGGTCATATCTTGTTGATGTTTCATTATTGGTCTTTTGCACCTTTTCTGCAGTAGGTATTGATGTTGTGACAGTTTAATATATTTATCTCAGAAAAGTGAGAGAAACTCAAAACCATTGGACTATGCATCTTTAAGGTGTAGCCCCTTTTTTTTAATCATCTAATCTCGATAAGCTAATCACAGGTAAGTCATGCACAAGGTGGTTTGGTTCCTTTGATGGGCGAGGTTGTCTGATGGTATCGAGGATGTAAAGATGAGGTGCTTCTCTTTAAGGCCCTGTCACACTACGACGTAACGACGTCAACGTAGGGAGAACATGAAAAACGTTGAACTTCTCGGCGTAGTTTGCAAATTTTGGCACAAGTTGAACGTGGATGCAGCGTAGTGGACGAGAGTGTAACGTCAGTAAAGCGTAGTGATACCGTCATTCAATGAGACAGGACAATGTCATTACGCTCACAGAACGTTATGAACGTTATTCCATCGCCAGAAGAACGTTACGTGACGTTACCTATGTCATGAGATGGTGGCGAAACGTTGAACGTACGTTGAATGTACGTTCTCCTGACGTTCTCCTGACATTCCCATTATGCCGCGTGGTCATTTCCACCCGGTTTAATGTGGGTCAACGTAGTGGAACGTAGTTGAACGTAGTGAGCAGCGTTTGACTAACATCCGTTTAATGTCATTGACATTCGCTGAACGTGAACAGAACGTATGGCGAACGTAAACCTTACGTTTGAGCTACGTCAAAAGTTTTGAACATGTCCAAAACCTTGACGTAACTCGACGTAATACGACGTAATGTGACGTAGCTCGAAGACAGTCTAACGTCATTCTGACATCATCATAACATAATCCAACGTACGTCAACGTAATGACGAAAGATCAGCACGTCAGGCTTACGTTGGCTCGTTACGTTGTAGTGTGACTGGGGTATTAGTTGAATGAGAACCAAAATGGAAGGTAAACTATGTTAAAGTTGCATGGTCCGATGGTTTTGAGTTTCTGACATTGTTCTGAGATAAGTAGATTAAATTGATCATTACAATCTACCTCACTTTAATTTGAAGTAACGTTTGATTGAAATGGCTATCTTTTGAGATATTTGAAATTTAAACATGTGAAAGCATGCCAAAGCTCTGACACCATAGACTTCTGCAGTAACAGGTTCTATTAAATCGACTCAGTATTCCCTTCTGTGTGGCAAGAAATACTTAATAAGTGCATCAGTATCTCTAAGTTAGATATGTAGAATCAAATCTAGATAATTGTTTTGATTTTGAAAATTTGATGCTTCATCGGACTATGAAGCTTTAATGTTGTGGTCATGCGCAGAGCATCAAGTGAGGCAATGGGTAAAAAAAAGAAGGAGAATAGGGATTTCTTTGTCAGAAAAATAGGGATAAAATAAGGATTTTCCCCAGAAAATAGGAATTTTCTATAAGAGCAAATGTACCAAAATAGTGTATAGAGGCTGTCAAATGAGCAGTCACCTCAAATAGTAGGAAAACAGGAAATAACGATTGAAGTTCAAATTTTAGTCTACGGTATGATCTTACTGTGCAACTTGTACACGTCTTATGCTATTTGATTCGTAGTCCAGCGCAATACCAAGCTTAGTAGGCAACTGCCACTTTTTCTTTGAAAATAGACATGTATGTCGATGATCATCGTTATACGGCGTCGCTCGTCAATGGGTCGAGAAAGTTTTGACGTTCGACAACGTGTGGCTTTTACGTCGGGCATACGCTATGTATATGTTAGACATAATCAATGTATGTCAGACTATGTTAGACAAACGTTGTTCATACATAGCACTACGTTGACCTAGGTCAGTCAGGCAGAGAGCCAGTGGAAATGCACAGTCCACGTATTGACAACATATCGACAACATATGGATAACGCATGTCTAACATATGTATAACATATGTCTAACATATGTATAACATACTTTTTGTGTTTTTCCACCATGTCTTGACATCATCATCATCATCATGCTGTCGGTCGTAATGCGACAAAGACTGCTTTCAATAATTGACTGCAGCTCTCCATTTAGCTCTCTGCTGTGAGAGTGATGTCCATGAGTCGGTCTTAATGTCTCTCAGCTTCAGGTTTCCCTTGATGGTATCCTTGAACTGGAGACCAGGGTGCCCTCTCTTTCTGTAACCAGAAGACAGTTGAGAGTAGAGGATCTGCTTTGGTAGCCTGTCTGATGACATCCTCATGAGGTGTCCAGTCCACCGGAGATTCTTTTTGATCAGAAGATCTTCCATAGAGGGCAGCCCTGTCTGTTCGAGTATTTCCTTATTTATCAATTTGTCCTTCCAGGTTAGCCTCATGATTGAACGCAGATGTCGCATCATGAAGGCATGCAGCTTTTTCACCTGTCGTCTGTGCACTGTCCAGGCCTCAGCTCCGTATAGTAGGGTGGATAACACGATTGCACATCTTGACATGTAAAATGTATAAGCCATACTTCTGGTGGTCTAATTACGTATATAACATTCACCAGCGTTCTGCAAGCATACTGTGAACATATTACGAGGATTTTTCGTGACTGGAACTTCATAATTAGCTGAGCTTTTAAATGTTGTGCAAAAATGATGGCAAAATAAAAATATGACAGAATATATTTTAAACACTTCATTCTGTGACTCCAGGCTTTTGTGCCACGACAAACAATTATGTCCAATCAATCAATCAATCAATGATAGTGAAAGGAAATGTGGTCAATCATAGTATCATGCAAGTGATGGAAATGGGAAATATTGCACCTAGAGCAGTATTCGAACCCACACTTCGTGCCATTTCAGGACTAGTTTGCTAACCGTTACACTATCTAGTTTGTTTGTTGTTGTTTTACGTCCTAGCAACATCTAAGGTCATATCAGGATGAGTACCGACTTGTGATAGTGCGCACTCATGGCGACTTTATAGTGCTGTCCCACTGGGATACCAGGCCACCAGCACCATGACCTGTTATCCCACTCAGTCACATTATCCTGACACTGAGCCAACCAGTCCTTGCCCTATCCCATTAATGCTGAGCGCCAGGCTAGGAAGCTACAAGTATCAATATTGAAGTCATTGGTTTGACTCGACCAGGGTTCGAACCCACGACCCCATGGTCTATCAAAACGGGAGACAGACGCTCTAACTCATTCGGCCATCACGTCTGGTTTATACTATCTAGACTCTCTGATGCAATCACCCTAACCACGCCTACCTGTGTATATAGCTCCTTGCCTGATATGTAAATGCAGAGTACTAAGTCATTTAAACAGTTTATCTCCCTGATGTATGTAATTGTAATCATTAAACAATTATGCACATAAACCATTTTAAAAGACTTACAATTCCAGGTATAGCAATTCCTCAGGGAGTTTGATGCCCCTGCCCTGCAGAGTTGTAAACCACTGCCTTGTGGTACAGGTTCTTGACAGAACCGAAGGCTAAGGGAGCAAACCCTAAACAGAAAACCATGTCACTGTGGCAGCATTAAGGGCAGTTGATGTATGGAACTCCCAACCTCTCCCGACCAGCCACTGCAGGGACAAATAGTTTTGCGCCTGTCTTGACATGTTCTTGCCGGTATGAAACCTCTATTTGCTCCCCGAGAGAGTGCCACTGGTAACTTGCAAAAGCCAGCAGCACTTCAACACTTTTGTAGGCAGCTTTCATGAAATGAAACCTGAAGCTGAGAGACATTAAGATCGACTCATGGACGCACCTCTCACAGCAGAGAGCTAAATGGAGAGTGGCAGTCAAGTAATGAAAGCAGTCTTTGTCACATCGCGACCGACAGCATGATGATGATGATTATTATTGGATAGTGGTAAACCCTTTATTTTGTGTAATACTGCCTATAGTGTCCTGCACCCCCCCCCCTATCCGGGTGGGGGGGGGCTTCCATCATGCACCGCTCCACCTCCTGCGCGGGGCCTAGCCTCAACTCGCCAATAGTCATTGAAATCTTCTAAAGCTAACTTGTAAACTAGCTGGGTTCTGAAAAGCTGCTTTGAACTTCATCTCTTTAAAATGTGAACAATATTTTTTAGGAATTATGAATTAATCAAAAGACAATCTAATCAGTGCAATAATGTTTTGACACATTTCTGTTAGTCCTCAATCAAGTTTGCCAAGATAATTTTAACAAGGGAGTTTAAAAGAGAAAAGTCACTATCATCGAGAATTAATTTCCCTACAGTGCCAACTGGTTATTTCCATTTTGTCGACCAGACGCGAGTGGTCGAATTGCTAAGAGCACAGGCTTCATGTGGGGAAGGTCAGGGTTTCAAACCATGTCCGAGTCAAACCAATGACTTACCAAATTTATACTTGTCGCTAACTAACCTGGCGCTCAGCATTACTAGCATAGGACAAGGACTGGTTAGCTCAGTAGAAAGATAATGTGACTTAGTGGGATATCACATCACAGTGTTGGTGCCACTATGAGGTCTCCTTCAGTGTGCGCTGTCACAAACTCAGTCCCTGTACTGGTGGGACCTCAGATGTTTATAGGACATAAAACCCCAACAAGCAAACAAATCCATTTCGTCAGAAATTCATTTATTATTTCTGTATAAGACACTATTTTATTTTCAAGTTCTTTTTCTAGGAAGTGATGCCCATGAAAGATGCAAAGGCTTTTATGTGGAAAAGCCGCCTCTTCATCTCTGTGTCTGGAATTAACAGCGCCCCACATCCCCAAACCTTATTCCTAGGTGACGCGCCGGGCGCCGTGGCCGAATCGGTAGAGCGCAGGCCTCGCATGCGGGAGATGGGAAGTTTGGTTCCCAGTCGAGTCAAAACCGATGACTTATCAAATTGATACTTGTTGCTTCCTAGCCTGGCACTTGCATTACTAGGATAGGGAAAGGACTGGTGAGCTCAGTGCCAGGATCATGTGACTGAGTAGGATATCGGGTCATTATGCTGGTGGCATGATTTCCCAGTGGGGCAGCACCATGACCCGTTATCCCACTCAGTCATATTATCCTAATCCTGAGCTAACCAGTCCTTGCCTTATCCTTGTAATGCAGACCGCCAGGCTCGGTAGCGGAAAAGTATCAATTTTGTAAGTCATTGGGTTGACTCGACCGGGATTCGAACTTCGGACCTTCCGCTCGGGAAGTTTGCACTCTAGCAATTAAGCCACTACGTCTGGTAGAATAGTAGTACAGTATAACCACGTTAAACCAAATTTGAAGGGACCCTAGAAATTTGTTTGGATTAACCGATCATTGGTTTAACCGAGCTTTGGCTTCGACTTTGACTTTGAGTAAGTGTGTACTGCACATGTAATATACAATGTATGTGGACACTTTGATTACTGTTTTTTATGTATGTACAGTATAACCACGTTAAACCAAGGTCAGTTAAGACGAATGATTGGTTAATCCAAACCTTTTTCGGCGCACTAGCAAAATAACACCATTTATCATCTAAAAAAAGTCAGTGGGGTGTCAGGTGACCTTATAACCACATTAAAGTTTGGTTTAATCATACCAGAAGTGGCCTGGGGTCCAACAATTTTGCTTGGATTAACCAATAATTTGAATTAACAGACTGGTTTAACCAACTTTTTTATTTGATAAATGGTAGTATTTTGCCGGGCGGCTAAAAAAAGTTTGGATTAACCGATCGCTTGGTTTAACCGACTTGGTTCAACAGGATATACTGTAGTTCTTAAACAGATAACTAATAATAATAATAGTAATAAACATTCTCCGCAGTCACTGACATTGGAATCTGGCAATGGCTAGTGAGGAGGGCGCCCAGTGGTGGCGCCACTGAACATACCTGGCGAATATTAAGTACTAATTTATGGTACAGGCGGCTGTATCGCAAGTGCGTAAGTCGTTGTACATTGCTTAAGTCGTTGTACATTGGTCACAATGTTCACATTGTGTTTGATTTGGTGGGAACAAAACATTTCCTTCCCGCCGCCACCCCCCAAACACTATGCTTCGGACTCTACTTCAGGTGGACGGATGAGTTTGTCTTCCATCAACCTGATTGGCTAGCAGACTTTCAAAACTTGTCCGCTATCAGCTGTAGCTCACCCGTCTCTATTCACTTCTCGGTGAGCTGGTGACACGCTCACAATTTTTGCAGCTGCTCACCCTACTACTGTATTGCTATTATGTTTACTTTTTTTCTGGCAGTTTTGCATATAGGGCTGGCCCTAGGTACTACTGCCTCATTTGAATACTGTCTCATTTGAACACTGTCTCATTTGAATAATGTCGTATTTGCATAAACTTCCTGAGCCTGCACTTCTGCTCTGCGAACCCCCAATAGCCGTAGTTGAACTTTTTGTGCTGGGGCGTCGGTAAACAAACAAACAAAAATCTGCTCTGCATCATTTTTTTGCCAAATCACATACATTTTGTTGTTGTTGTAAATATTTTATTCATCTGAACACATATTTTGTCAATGCCGAGGCACTGGTCTTCCAGCCGTTGAAGCGATCACATTTGGTTTATACATGGTGATGAGGAAGTGGAATGTGCTACATTGTGTACAGCACACCCCATTCTGAACATTAAAAGTAGGGGAGCAGCCTATGCTGTATAGTGCATCGTATACAGCACAGACACTCAACATTGTCAAGAGATATTCAAAATACACATTTGGTTTAAAAAATGTATTATTGTTTGTTTATAATTCCACAATATTGCGACACTGACCTAGAATGGCTGGCTCTATATGGTTAGTTGTTGGAGTTGTACACCCTGGCAACATCTACGGTCATATCAGGATGGGTACTGGATTGTGCCAGTGTACACTCATGGCAATTTTATAGTGCTGCGCCACTGGGAAATCGCACCGCCAGCATCATGACCTAATATCTCACTCAGTCACATTATCTGGACACTTAGCTAACCAGTCCTTGCCCTATCCCAGTAATACCGAGCGCCAGGTTAGTTAGCAACAAATATCAATGTTGTAAGTCATTAGTTTGACTCGACCGGGAATCGAACTCCAACCTTCTGCACGGGAAGCCTGTGCTCTACCAATTCGGCCACTGTGTCCTGTGACTGGTATTGTACAGACCTCTGATGTTTGACATCAGGCAAGGAGCTGCATAGACAGGTTTGTTTTGTTTGTTTGTTGCTTTATGTCCTAGCAACATCTAAGGTCATATCAGGATGGGTACCGACTTGTGACAGTGCGCACTCACAGTGACTTTATCATGCTGCCCCACTGGGAAACCAGGGCACCAGCATCATGACCTGATATCTCACTCAGTCACATTATCCTGACACTGAGCGAACCAGCCCTTGCCATATCCTAGTAATGCTGAGTGTCAGGCTAGGAAGTGACGAGATTCAATTTTTAAGTCATCGGTTTGACTCGACCAGGGTTTGAACCCACGACCTCTTGGGTTCGGATCCCCGATCTCCCAAACAGGGAACGGACACTCCACTCATTCGGCCACCACGTCTGTTCATATAGAAGGTAGGCGTGGGTACGGTGAGGACATCATGGAGCCTAGATGATGTAATAGTTAGCACACAGGCCCGGAATGCAAGAGATATGAGTTTGATCCCCACTCAATGCGCGATATTTCCCATTTTCACCACCCTACTGCCACTGGTTGCTGTGACCATGACCCTGTACAACTGCAAGCTATGCGCTGTATGGTTGTTGAACCTACTCTGTGTGTGTATATAAGTGCATTGCCTGTATGTATGTAATTGCGAGCATTAAATGTATATTTAAAACACTTACAATTCCAGGGAAATGAGTGTAGTAGTCTGCACTGACCTCTCAGGCAAGGAGCCACATAGCCACAAAGACAGGTAGCTGTGGGTACGATGCTAAGATCAGGGTGCCTAGGTGGTGTACTGGTTAGCACAATGGCCCGGAATGCAAGAGATGTGGGTTCGATTCCCAGTCTAAGTGCAATATTTCCCATTTTCATCACAACCATGACAGTATTATATCTGATCCCACATATATCAGCTGCGTACACAGCATATATAAATAACAATAGTCTTTCAGGACTGGCAACCTGTTGAAACACTGCCTGCTATGTCTTGCATCCTCCAGAGCGCAGCTGTTCCTGCCTTATAAGTATGTTGACGTCAGCATCCGCTAGGAGGAGCAGCTGTCGCTGGGACCCTGTGAAAAATATCTGCTGGGCGTCGCAGTTACTCCTCTTATACTCACTACTATCAGGAGGATCCTGGCAACTGTCTGCCAGTCTCCCCCCCCCCCCACATGCAAGATTGACAGTGATAAGGTTGAGCTTTATTGCTACAACTCTTGTTCACCTACTAGTGACCTGCCACCCTGACTCACTTACAACCTACTACACAGACCCACATAGCTTCTGCTTGTTTAGTCAAAATCAGTGCCTACAGCCCAGTGAACCTAAGTCCTCTGGGTGTTACACACAGCTCAGAGGTGAACTGCTTCCTTTGGTATCTCTAGAGTGAGTGTGTGGTCTATCCAGCAAGTGCAAGGAGTCCAAGTGTGACTGGGCTCACACAGCCAGCCAATCAGACATCTCTGCAGCCTGGCAGGGGTGGCGCCCAAGAGTGGGCACCTGTCACTCAACCCCAGGAAAGGTGGTGTCCCTAATGTATGCAGAATGGCTGGGTGTGCTTATCCAGTGGTCCCGTGGTAACAAGTAGTCATCATACAGTTACAGTAAACAATCAATGCCCCTCTCCATTTGCACTCTTCCTGGTGCATGGAGGGAACATTTCTGTAATTAGTAACCGTATATTAATATCCGGACATCATACCGCAATCCTGGTCACCATACGTCATAACATTTACACATAGTTATTTATATGTCACACAGCAAATGGGCACTCATTGCATCACTATTAGTATTACTTAACAATGGTCCCCAACTCTGTCGCCGAGATATTGGTATGATTCCAAGCTCGGCTAGTACAACCGAAAGACCGTATGTTATTGCACCTGGTTAATATAACCAGTGCCTACTGTAATAGGCTGCACACACCCCTTCCAGGAAAGTGGACACATGCCCAGGTAGCCACTCTATCAGATCCAGCTATTTCTACCTGTTACACAAACCAGATGGGGTGGCTGAATGAGTAGAGCATCCGACTCCTGTTTTGGGAGATTGGGAGATCCGAACCCATGAGTTTGTTGATTTCGAGTTCTGGTCAAGTCAAAGCAATGACATGAAAATGTATACTTGTCACTTCGTAGCCTGGCGCTTGGCATTATTAGGATAGGGAAAGGACTGGTTGGCTCGATGTCAAGATAATGTGACTGAGTGGGATATCAGGTCATGGTGCTGGCAGCCTGGTTTCCCAGTGGGGTAGCACTATAAAGTCACCATGAGTGCGCACTGTCACAAGTCGGTACCCGTTCTGATATGACCTTAGATGTTGCTAGGACGTAAAACAACAACAAACAAACCAACCTGTTACACATTAGGCCTAACTCTTTCTTTTTTTTAATGTTTCCTGTTGCGTGACCGACCCTGCGAAAAGTTGTCGATTGTCATTTTCTTTCCCCCGATGAAATTGTTTAATCTTGAAAAATAAACCATTACTTCAATGGGCATTTTCTGACCAATTAAATGTGTTGTACCTTTTTTCCATGCCAAATTACATTATCATTGGATTATGGTCAAGGAATTCCTGGCAGCAAAAAAGGAAAGTTTTTATAATCTTTACCGACCCTACATTTTGTTTGTCTGCAACAGGAAACACATTTGTTGTAGGCTTTACTTGTTTGAACCATCTTTTTTTTTGTGGGGGGGTGTGTGTGTTTTGTTGGTACATTAGTTGTTTAAGCAGGGGAAATTTCAATCTCAGACGATTGGTCTTCCTCAGTCCACTGCTCCTTGCCATATCCTAATAATGCTGAGCGCCAGGCTAGGAAGCAACAAGTATCAATTTTTAAGTCATTGGTTTGACTCGACCAGGACTCGAATCTACGATACCATGATCTACCAACACGGGAGACGGACACTCTATCTCATTTGGCCATCCCTTCTGGTACTACCATGAATTGGCTGTATCGTGGTGGCCGAATCTTAGAGCGCAGGCTTCCCGTGCGGAAGGTCAGGAGTTTGATTTGCAGTCGAGTGAAACCAACGACTTGTAAAATTGATAATTGTTACTACCTAGCCTGGCACTTGGCATTAATAGGACAGCACACAGACTGGTTAGCTCAGTATCAGGAAAATGTGATTGTGTGGGCTAGATCTCCCAGTGGGACAGCACTATAAAGTCGCCATGAATGCACATTGTCACAAGTCGGTACCCGTATTGATATGACCTTAGATATTGCTAGGACATAACATCTCAACAGACACACAAACAGACACCTTCAAACAGACAAAATGGCAACCATTGAAATATTATAAGGTGAATCGACCTTAATGCTGGGCCCAGATCCACATACCAAACAACACTAAGAAATCTGTTGATTGTACAGTATTGACATACACTGATATTACTCTGTGGCAGACAGCATAGTATTGTTATACACTGATAATGCTGTGGGCAGGCAGTACAGTATTGTTATACACTGATTTTGATGTGGGGCAGGGAGTACAGTATTGGCATACACTAATATTGATGTGGGGCAGGCAGTACAGTATTGACATACACTGAGATTGCTGTGGGACAGGGAGTACAGTATTGGCATACACTAGTATTGATGTGGGACAGGGAGTACAGTATTGGCATACACTAATATTGATGTGGGACAGGGAGTACAGTATTGACATACACTGATATTGCTGTGGGGCAGGGAGTACAGTATTGACATACACTGATATTACTCTGCGGCAGACAGCACAGTATTGTTATACACTGATAATGATGTGGGGCAGGCAGTACAGCATTGGCATACACTAAAATTGATGTGGGGCAGGGAGTACAGTATTGACATACACTGATATTGCTGTGGCTTGGGGAGTACAACATTGGTCCACAATTTCCAATGGGAGTGATAGCGATAGTGGTGCTCGTGCCAGCTCGGCGGCTACTTGCGGTGGGTTTGCCACCCTGCGTGCAAACCCAAGTCGCCCAGGCCGCTGCCATCAGCGGTTCGGGCGATAGTCGCGTCCAGTGGACGAGACGCCAGGCACTCCGTTAATAATATTAATATAATGTATTTATATTTCACAATAATGCTGGGCAGGAAGTAAAGTTTTGGTGCACATTGATAATGCTGTGGGACAGGAAATACAGTATTGGTACACACTCATAATGCTGCGGGACAGGTAGTACAGGATTGGTACACATTAATAATGCTGTGGGGCAGGCAGTACAGTGTTGGCCTACACTTATAGTGATGTGCGGCAGACAGTACAACATTGGCATACAAGTATAGTGATGTGGGGCAGAAAGTACATCATTGGCATATAAGTATAGTGATGTTTGGCAGACAGTACAGCATTGGCATACAATTATAGTGATGTGGGGCAGACAGTACAGCATTGGCATACACTTGTAGTGATGTGGGGAGGGCAGTACACCATTGGCGAACACTTATAGTGATGTCGGGCTAGCAGTACAGCATTGGCCTACGTTGACAGTGATGCGGGTTAAGTAATACAGCATTGGCATACGCTGATAGTGCTGCAGTTACATTGTGTATATGCACAACCACCACACAGACCGTCACACACACCGTCACACAGGGTCACACACACAGTCACACACACAACCCAAACACAGCCACAGACACCGTCACACACGCAGTCACACACACATCCAAACACACCGTCACACACAGCCATACACACACATACACGTCACACACACAGCCACACACAGCCACACACACAGCCACACACACCGTCACACACACCGTCACACACACAACCACACATACAGCCACACACAGTCACACACAGTCACACACACAACCACACACACAACCACACACACAGCCAAACACACAGCCACACACAACCACACAGAACCACACACGACCACACACGACCACACACGACCACACACGACCACACACGACCACACACGACCACACACGACCACACACAGCCACACACAACCACACACGACCACACACGACCACACACGACCACACACAACCACACACACAGTATAACTACATACACAGTACACCGTGTCCTCAGTGCACAGAGGACAGGCCGGCCCAGGACGGCCCAGACCCCCCAAGTATCCCGGACCCAACCACCTCCCCGACTGTCACAACAACTACTTACACCAGATCAATAGAGTTCGCCCCGCCCCCGCGAAGTCATCGGTCGGCGGCATGGGCCGGCCGCTCTGCTAGTCGGTACGCCGCGGTGCACCGGGCGGCAGCCGGGAGGAGGGGAAATTTGGGAGGGGGGGAGGGGGGGTGTATATGTGTGTGGGGTGGGGGTGTACTTGTGTGGTTCTCTGTGGGTGGAGGGGGTGTCTGTGTGTGTGGGGCGGTGATGCGGATTCCGAGGGACACCAGTTTGACAGGGACACTTCCATTCAAATGCATTGTTAACTGCCGTGAGCAAATCTTCATACAGAAGAAGTCAAATATCTCCCAAATTACACCATCTAGAAACAAATCGTTTGGTACACATATAGAAAACATCTTTACCATAAAGACTATATTAAATTTATACGGTTAGGGTTCTTGAATTCTATTATTTTTGAATAAAACTAACGTTTTGCACTGCGCGTAGCGTCAAACTCAAGGCATTGTCAATGGCCCTAAGCAATCTTCATACAGAAAATACACAAGAACTCAAATATCTCTTAAATTACATCATCTAGAAACAAATCGTTTGGTACACATATAGAAAACATCTTTACCAAAAACATTATATTAAATTTATAAGGTTAGTGATGATGCTGTTCGATTTTGACGCATGTGCAGAAGCGATGTGTCCCTCGCAAACTGGTGTCCCTCGGAATCCGGAACAGCGGAGGATGGGTATCTATATGTGTGTGTTGGGGGGATGGGGCGGGGGGGGGGGGGGCGGGGCGGGGGGGGGGGGGTTATCGGCTTGTCTACGGCTAAAACTGCATAGTAGAATGAAAGCATCACATTTTCAAAACCAAAAACACTGACCTAAATTTGATCCTACTTATCTACTTTAAAATTAGATAAAAGATTCACCCTGTACTTGTAGTACACGGGTGAACGACAAAGTAGTGTAAATACGCGCGAAAATAGCTTTAGTATTGAACAGGAAGTAGAATGCCTGCCTCCAGTATCAAATGGGTAGTTATATCGGCCGAAAGTTGGTGAAATGGGAGAGAATGCAAAAAAAAAACAAGATGGCAGCCATAGAACGCCGTCGATTCCACCTTCAAATTCTATTAAACTATATGTTTTATTATATTTTTCAACTCAAAGGTAGCGGGAAATATGAAGACATACATAAGGAATAAATGTTGCTTCTTAGATTGTAAATTTAGGAGGATCTCATTTCATCTTCCCGCTTTTTCGACAGCTTTTATATAGGGCTGGTATTCACCTGTGTACTGTGAGTACAGGGTGAATCCTTTATCTACTTTAACATAGGCACACTAATTAAACATTTGTTGCAGCATTGAAGGGCATGCAAAGTTATTTTACAATATGACCTGTACACTCCTGGGGCCATATGCATGAAGCGGTGTTAGCGTTGTGTGGTTTTAACAGGTAACACCGGGTAGCTATCACCACCATCGCAAAGTATGTCACATTCTTGTGCATAGGCGCCTAAACCGTTAGCTTTTGCTAAATGTGCAGTTATTTATAGATTTGGGAAATCCCTCTGAGCATGTTGCCGGCGAGCACCGCTATTTGACAATATTGCCGCCGATCTGGAGGCGGCGATTTGTTTTGTTTAAATTCGACAGTATGAATGCGTTAATATCGCTTCGATTTTGGGGTTAATTTAACCAAATTTCACTTTTTGATTATGTTATTCTGTTAAATATGACAGCATTGAATAGATATGGCCGTAATATATCGCCACCGACGCGTGTGTTCGCTCGCAGTTAATTATTGTTAGAGTGCTTAGACAGTTAGGTTTTTTTGTTAGTTTTCCTAAGATGCTCTCTCCGTCCCAGTGCACCAGGTTCCTGGGTATAGAGATTGATGCAGTGCGCATGAAGCTATTTCTGCCTGCGGATAAGGTGGCGAAACTGAAGTCCCATTTACTTTCCTTTGTGGGGAGACGGAAGGCGACGAGACGGGATTTGGAGAGGTTAGGGGGGCGCCTAGCGCATTGTGCTTCTGTGGTGAAGGGAGGTCGTTCGTTTTGTAGTCGGGTCTATGATGCCGTTAGGACGCTGAAGCGTCCGCACTACCAGTTCAGATTAAATAGTGCATTTAAGGATGAGATAAGTTGGTGGTTAGAGTTTGTAGATCGTTTCAATGGCCATGCACGCATATTGGGGAGTCACGCAGAGTGCGTGTCTGTGTATACGGACGCATCTTCCTCTGGATTTGGCGCACTTCACGGAGACGATTGGTGCGTCGGAGTTTTTGACTCGGGCGCGTCTCAGGATTTACAGTCCTCAGTGCAGCATCATTACGCGTGTTCTAGTCAGATTTGCGATGGCGCTCATATTAATGTGCGAGAGATGTGGGCGGTGATGGCGGCTGCAGAAAGGTGGGGGGAACGTTGGAGGGACAAGTCGGTAGTGTTCGTCACAGATAACATGACTGTTCGTGCAGCCTTAGCATCGGGAAGGTGTAGGAGTAAGTTGATAATGGAGTGGGTGAGGCAATTATTTTGGATTTCTTGTGAGTTTAATTTCGAGATTAGTTCGGTGTATATACCGAGTGATAGGAATGTGGTTTGCGACGCTTTGAGTCGTTGGACTGTAGGGCAGTGCAGGGCTCGGGTCAGATTGGAAGATTCTGCGGGGGTGCTCTGTTGTCGACATTTGTTTGCTTGACTTTATTTTTTCCCTTTTCCTTGCCAGAATTGCGTCAGGAGATGTCGCTGCTTCAGTCGAGCTACTACTCGGAAAGCAGTCGCGCCACGCGTTCGACCCAGATTAAGAAGTATTTTTCGTTTTTAGACGAATTCCAAGGTTTATTTCCTCCCCTGCCATGCCCTGATGTGCAGGTGGGGTTGTATATTACCTGGTTGACAAGGTCGCTAAAGTTTAGCTCTATTACGAACTACTTATCAGCATTGAATTATTTTTTGCAGGCGAGAGGTTCTCCTCCGATTAATTATGGCTCTCATCTGGTCAAAACAGTGTGGGGAGGGGCGAAGAGACAGCTAGGGTGCGTAGTGAGACGTGCTTCTCCACTTCTACCTAGGCAGTTATTATTGATATTCTCCTTTATGTCGAGCAGTGTAGGTCATGTGTCGATTCGCGCTGCCTTGTTGACGGGTTTTAGGGCTTTGTTAAGGAAAAGTCAGTTGACGAGGTCGGATTCCGTCCTGTCTAGGGAGGATTTTAAATTCTTCAGTTGGGGGATGTTAATTACGGTGAAACGGACTAAAACTATCCAATTTAGGCAGCGTGAGTTGTTGATCCCTGTGGCTAAAGTGGTGAATCGGAAGTTATGTGCAGTCTATTGGACTAAAAGGCACTTTAGGGAGGTCCCTGTGTTAGGTCCTTTACCGGCTTTTCAAGTACCTTCACCTGGCGGTGGGTTCAAGCCGTTGGAGTACCGGGCGTTAACTTGTGCGATCAAATATTTCGCTGAGTGCGCAGGGTTGCAGAAAGAGTTATTTTCTTGTCATTCACTTCGCAGGGGGGGTTGTACGTTTCTTGCTATGCAAGGCTCAACGTTAGAGGAGTTGAGGACTAGAGGGGATTGGTCCTCAGATGCTATCTTTTCTTACATTGCTTCTCCTCTCCCTGAGCGGATTCTAGCTGACATGCGAGTTGCTTCAACCTTGTCGAGTTATTAGGTGGCTGGGGGCGCGGTGCGCCATTGGCGGTTAGGCCAGCCAGATACGGTATCTTAATGAACTGTATTATCCACACACCTTTCTTGTTCGTCCTTAGCGGGTCTACAGGAGGTATATACCCGTATATGCCAGTGTAGGCACCCGCGGGCGCTGACGTTATGTACATTTGAGCTGGTCACTATTCAGGCGTTTCGAACGCGCCGGCTCCGAGCTGCGCATTTTGCGCCCGCTGCTCGTTAGGCGGCGCGTCAGTTAGTTGTATATAACCACGACGCTCAGCCGGCCCGGCGCTTTCCTGATACGCACCCGGCCTGCGCGCCGGTCAGCTCACCCGGAAAAAGTTTTTGTTTGATTCGGCGGTTAGGCCAGCCAGATACGGTATTATCCACACACCTTTCTTGTTCGTCCTTAGCGGGTCTACTTGTTTTGTTTAGATTCGACAGCATGAATATCGCCGCCAATGTTGCGGCGGCGTTAATATCGCTTCGATTTTGGGGTTAATTTGCCAAATTTCACTTTTTGATTATGTTCTTCTGATAGCATTGAATAGATTTGGGCCTAATCGGTACCTAACACCACCCGTAAACCTGCTATGAGGTGGTGTTAGCGTTGCCAGCTTTAAACTTGTGGTGATTCCGTAACACCGCTCCATGCATACAGACTATTCGCCGCTAAACTAGAAATCCCGTCCAAAACCAGTTTTGGCTCGCTAACACTGCTCCATGCATACGGCCCCTGAAGCCTGACATGTGCGGCATGTTTGCGCACAGTTAATTTGCCATGTTTTCACATCTGAGGGTTTTACAGTTTGCATGTTTGCAAAGTTAGCCCTATAAAATAAAATTCACATGAAAGCAATCTAAAGTAGGTAATATTGGTAATGTTGGTTTATCTGATATGGTTATCTAAAAGAAACTTTAAAAAAAATTGTTAGTAAAAAAACAGAAATAAGTTAAGATCTATTGGATTATGTAACTTTGATATAACAATATATGGAAGAGATGGAGGGGGGGGGGGGGGGGGTGGCAGCGTTAGCAGATAGTTGTAGAAGGGGTGGGGGTTGGGGTGGGGTGGAGGTGGCGGCTTGAGAGGCGGAGATTGTCAGCGATCGGTCACTAGCGGGCGGGTTGGGGGGGGGGGGGGAGGGGGAGGGAGGAGGGAGGAGGGGGGAGGAGGGAGGAGGGGGGGGACGGGGGAGGAGGGGGAAGGGGAGGGAGGGGGTGTTTGTTTGTTGTTGTTTACGCCTAGCAACTCTAGGTCATCGGAGGGGGGAGGAGGTAGGAGGGAGGAGGGAGGAGTGAGGAGGGAGGAGGGGGGAGGGAGGAGGGCGGAGGGAGGAGGGGGGAGGGAGGGAGGAGGGCGGAGGGAGGAGGGGGGAGGGGAGGGGAGGGGGAGGGAGGAGGGGTGTTGACTGCATTTGGATTTGAGTACGGCCATAGGGAATTATTAACTGCTAAATGAAGTTGAGTGGCTTTTGGAGTTTTACGTCCTGGCAACATCTAAGGTTATAACAGATGGGTGTGTAATGAGATGTGGTGGGAGGGAGAGTTGGTTGGTTGGTTGTTGGAGCTTTACCTCCTGGCAACATCTCAGGTCATATCAGGACGGGTACCGACTTGTGACATTGCGCACTCATGACGACTTTATACGACAGTTGGTTGTGGGGGGGGAGGGGAGACTCCACTATGACGTCGAATGAGGAATATAGTGGGAAAATATGTTCCCCTAGCATTTATGGGATATATAATTTATTACTTTGAGTATAAATGGGCGGAGCTATATTCCTATAATCCTACAGGATCCTAGCATTTAATGCTGCCTTTATTATTAACCCACGATATTTATTGTTATATTCGCTGCGGGCCGTTTTCCGGCTGCGCTATCCTGGCGCCCCACCATGTTGCCAGATGTCAGTCAGCGCTTGTTAGGTGCACATCGGCGCCAGTTAATGACTAGAGGCACTTCTAGAGGCTCTAATTCTGACAACTCGCAGACACAGTCAACGAGCTACCTGTGTTTTTCTGATATATTTGTCGTCCGGGACAGCGGACGACTACAAGGGAGGACTACTAGTTTAACGATCGACGGACTACCGATTCGACGATGTGGATTCGATTTCAACTAGCCATATGAGGAAAAGTCGACAAGACGGACGGTATCGTAAAAACATTTTCATTTCTCGACTATGAGAATATTATTTCACCTGTGTCGAGTTCTGTGTGTGTCGATCAACAGGAGCTAATTTGGTATCGATGTCGACCCACCGCAGTACGGAACGATCGCAAAAACTAGGATACCGTAAAACTAATTTGAATCTCGACCGTTAGGAAAATACTTCACGTGTGTCGATTTCATTCAATCTGACCGACTTGTATTTTTTTTTTTTTTTGGTAAATATTTTATTCATCTGAATACATATTTTGTCAGCACCGGGGCACTGGTCTTCCAGCCGTTGGAGTGGTCGCATTTCATCTATACATAGTGGAAGTGGAATGTGTTGCATTGTGTGCAGCACAACCCATTCTGACATAAAAGAAAGTGGGGGAGCAGCCTATGCTGCATAGTGATACAGCATATGTACTGAACATAGTGCAAGGTATATGCATCAAGATTGAGTGTGCAGTAATGTACACTAGTGGTTAAAATCATTATTGCTGTGTTTGTATATCAGTTAGATTTGGTTTTAATAATGGTTAGTCTTTTATAAATAGTGCCATGTTGTGCATGTATAGTGGTTTATATTGTGTGCATTGCTGGTTGAAGATGTAGTTATGTAGTGGTGGTAATGGGTCTAAAGTAGGGGTAGTGGGTCTCGAGTCATTGAGTTATAATAGTTGTTTTGTCAAATGTGGATGGCGGGGGAGGGGTCCATGGGTAGGGGTAGGGGGCGCGGTACACGCAGCGGAGAGAGAGCAGGCCATGAGAGAAGGGCGAAGTCAACTGGGTCGTTCAGCAGGTCGTATTATATATTTGCCGAGTGCCAGGTTTTGGGCCTGAATAACCAGGTGAGCTCTGTATGCATTTTTGAAGGCAAGAATCGAACCCGCTTCTCTGGTTTTTGGTTGGGAGCTTATTCCACATGACACTTCCTTTGTAAATCGGAGCTCTTTCATTAACTTATTTGTATTAGGGTTGGGCCCCCGAGCAGAGTCGATGTCCCTCTTCTCGTTACCCTGGGTTGTGCGATCTATGTATTTGTCATCACTCGCACGTTTATACATCAACATTCATTAGGTGTAGGTTCCTACGTACATCCAGAGTGTCCAGCCCTGCTCTGGCTATGCATTTCAAACCACACTTAGTATTTGCCTTGGAATACTGTTCTGAGGGGCTTCTGTTTGCGTTCTTTGTAATTTGGTCTCTTGCTGCTTCGTTAGTAATCCATAGATGATATCATTGTAGTCTATAATTGGTAATATTGTTGACTTGTACAGCTGCAGCGCAGTATTTTCACTTACATATGACCTTATTTTTCTGAATGTGTTCATTTTTAGTGCCAGTGTTTGGTTAAGTCTGCAGCTGTTGGGGTACCTCAGTTAGAGTCGCATCGAGAGTTGTGCCTAGGTACTTATAGGAGTTCACTTCACGGGCACTAAGGCCACCCATGTGCAGTTGTATTGGCCGGGGCCCCTCACCTTCCTGGCTTTGGTTCCATAGATTATGTACTCAGTTTTAGTGCCATTTAGTGTTTAGTTTATTTCTCATGGCACCATGTGTGCACTCCAGTCCAGTGCCATTCCAGCCTCGGTTGCGGGCTATGGCAAGGTCATTGTTATGTATTGTTAGTGCTGCATCATCGGCAAATAATGTGAAAGATGCTTTGTTGTTGGAAACTTAGGAGGTAGGTCATTTATAAATATTAGAAAACAGATAGGGGTCCCAGAGGGAGAGCCCTGCTGGAACTCCTGTTTTTATTTCTCGACAGTGTGGTCGACGTTGGTGTCACTTAGTTTTGTGTATTGCTTCCTATTGCTGAGGTAATTTGTGAGGAAGCTAAGTGACTCTATTGCCTATAGCCCAGCTCCGTTCTATTTTTATGCGCATGAGGATTTTGTGGTCAATTGTATCAAATGCCGTTGCTTGATAATCAGAGGATGACTGCGTGATAGTATGATCACCTTGTCAATGTTTGACCATGAAGTTTCGTCCCAGTAGAGGACCGCCAGTTGCCCCGGTGGTGGACCTATTTTTCCTGAAAGCCATTATTGTTGCTGGGTATCGATCGCCACCATGACGGGCTTCTGAGTCGATTTCAACTAGTCCATGGAAAGGAACGGACAGACAAACCTGACGGTATTCGTAAAAAACATTTTTGAATTTTCGTCGGTTGAAGAGAAGAAGATACTGTCATGTGTGTCGATGTCATTTGGGCCAGTCGATCGGCGGTTCGGGTGCTTGTGCTCGCTAAACTCGACGGAATGACATAGCGCTTTGGGGGGCAGGAGGGTCGTATCGATCATCGACTGTAAAATCGATCGACTGTATTTTCTACAGACTTGTGGAAAAAATTTATAAATAAAATAAAGATAAATAAATAAACAAATAAATAAAATAGCCAAAATCTTATGGCTGCATTTGACATTTTAAGGTAAAAGTACTGAAGTAATCTAACGCATCAGTGTCTAGGTCGATTTTACACTAGACTGGTATTAAGAGGCTTTACAGTAAGAAACAGCTGTCTGGCAATATGTGGGCCTGTGAACTGTAAATGAGACCATGGGTCAAGCTATAACACACCTCGGTACTGTTTGGCTGCCATGCCTAGCTGAAAAAGTGCAGTGCCGCAAGTGCAAGGTCGAGATCAAGTGAGACTCATGTGTGCCCGAACATCAGCGCGTGGGATGTATGCGACACCATTAGCACACGTTTGTGCCCTGCAACTATACTATAGAAGAGTTTTATAGAAAGAAAGCCCGATCGATTAAAGGGACTATGGACTATAGACTTCTGCGCAGTGTTGGGTTCGAGTCACGACGGAGTCGAAGTAGGCTACTGGCAGTAAGAAGGAGAGGACAGCGGAACCAACTCGCAGAACTACACGAAGCCAGTGGCGCTAGATGTCTAGGTCGGCGGACGGGGGGAGCCAGAGCCGGAACCTTGCTTCGGACAAGTTGACTCTGGAGGAACAACGAGACGCGGTGCGGCGGGAGCGTTGGAAGAAACTAAAAATGGAGGATGAGTCTAAGGAGAGCCTAACAGATGAATCGGACCGTGTCTTCCTAGCGGCTACGGGAGAGTCGAAAAGGAGGCACGGTGAAAAGGCATCTGCGATCAAATTTCGCCTCAACGTCGGGGAGGATAGCCCGGTTGGGGGCAAGATGCAAGATGCCGGCCAACGACCAACCGTTTGGCCGGCGGGTACGACGGAGTCAGGGGACTTTTCACACTGACGGACGCTCAAGCGATTAGATCGAGGGTAGCGGTCGTGGCACCGTCCATCGACATTCGTCCAGCAGTTTCGTTCGTGTGGATAGTGTGGTATCGAAAAACTTAGGAGTAAAGTGCGTGTCCGCTGGTTGCGGACATGTCCGAGTCAAAAAAAAGATGTGGAAAAGACTGAACTTGGTGCAGTATTTCTTTTTGGTGTGGTTTTGCCTGACATTTTTGTGTATTAATTTTGATCCTATTTTTCTTGCGCAACCGCTGCCATGGGTGTTAGGAGAATTTCCTTGGAGAGGTCTTTCCAGGAACGACCGGGCACAATGTATGGGAACACATTTATTTTCCTCTCACCACCGCGCCGCCGCTATATGGTTTAGGAATCTCGCAAGATTTAGGGCGCAATGCGGGAGACGATGACTTGTTGCATCCGTAAGTGGGCGGTGTGAAACGGGGGTTTGAGGCATTCTCCAGCGCCCATACGGGAAGAAAAAGCGCGTGCTTCATTATGGCCCGGACAATATAAAAAAGAAGCAAGCCAGTTCTACGGAATTACAGCGAGGGGAATGGGAAGCAAGGCAGTCGAGTTAGGGTAGCAAGCCGAACACGGCTTGCTATGCCTGGAACAGCGAGCAGGGGGCTGCAGCAGGAAGGAGACGGAGTGCAGGTACGAACA
Organism: Branchipolynoe longqiensis; assembly: GCA_030323885.1. Classification (NCBI taxonomy): domain Eukaryota; kingdom Metazoa; phylum Annelida; class Polychaeta; order Phyllodocida; family Polynoidae; genus Branchipolynoe; species Branchipolynoe longqiensis. The sequence goes on along the minus strand of CM059190.1, from coordinate 42,305,646 downwards.
CAAGTGTTCAAAGTTGTGGCGCGAGGGGCCACAAGAGAGTCACTTGTAAGGACTGACCTACTGGAACATTGGAGCACCTGCTCTGAGTCGCACACCCGTGTCCGAGCCCAACAGTCGCTCACGATTGGACAGGGTCCTGTTGGTGTGGGGAGCTACGCCACTAACTAGTGAGGCATGGTGGAGGACTACGGGAGCTTCAATATGGGATGTTGATCAACAATCAGGCAATATTGTACACGTCAACCATTGACGAACAGCTCACAACGCTTCGGCAATGGTGAGAAGGAACATGCAACCAGTCACAACAGGGGAGATGTAGGTCAGGGGAATATTTACCCTACATTGGAGCAATGCGCAGGGAGGAGCAGCAGTGAGATACGGGGTGGGGATGTGCGATTGGAGGACGATGCCTACCAGGAGTATCTCGGGTGACACCACAGGGATTGGAACACCCACCCGTAAAAAACAAACCTGGGTTGTGTGAACAGCTGACCGGGAGTGGCTGCAGCGATAGGCGCGGGCAGGCTACGAGGACCTATTAAGAGTACATTGTGATAGCAATAAACGCTGGTGCGTTGTCAGTAAGGGAAGACATGAACAGTATGTATGTAACTTTCCGGTGTGGACACTGACTGTCTGAGTGGCACTTGCGCATGCATTTACGAATTGCTTTCTATGCCATGTCAACTAAAACCTTGTCGTTTATTTGCAGAAGCATTTTGTAGGGGGGACATTGATATAGATGCTATGTTTCTCCTGCAGGGGACTGTCTTTGGGTTCCATGTTATTGATGACAATTGTGACGTAACGTATGGCTTGTCATCGGGATGAGCGAAAGAAATCTAGATGGGAAAGAAATATAATAGAGACCCGGCTAGCAGCGGAGTTAGAGGAGGGAGTGCTAAGGAAAGTCGATAGTCCTCCGGGCCTGTATACATGGGATCTTTGTTGTTCCAAAAGATGATGGTGGTGGGAGAAGTGTCATTGACTGTAGTAAACCAGAAAGGTGGGAGTGTCAACAATTACACAAAGGGGGTGTGCCCCAAAATTTAAATATAGTGGGCTTGATGATGTGGTACAATGCTTGGAGAGGGGCGACTACCTAGCCCACCATTGATATCAAGGATGCTTACCGCGCTGTCCATATTAAACCAGAGCATAGGGAAAGACAGGAGGGCTTCGCTGGGTTTTTGAGGGTGATTCGGTGGAAACCTATATGATGGACGGGAGACTATGTATGGGTCTCTCTTCTAGTCCGTATATATTCTCTAGAATTTCAAACTTCATTGTCCGATGCGCAGGCAGAGAGGGGGTCTGCAGAATTGTCAACTATCTAGACGATTTCTGCATTCTGGGTAGTACGGAGGAAGAAACTACAGGGTTCCAACAACGTGTACTCTCTATATTGCGCAGATTGGGATTTTTTATCAGTTTCAAAAAAATTGCTCTCACCAGCTAAGAAAATTAGATTCTTAGGGATAGATGTAAACTCGGAGTCGCTGGAACTTACTCTCCCTGACGATAAACTGAAGAAGCTTCGGGACATCCTCCTGCTCTTCTTGGGTCGCAGGAAGGCGACCCGTAGAGAACTCGAGAGACTCGCCGGACACCTCGCACACTGCGCCAAAGTTATCAGGGGTGGTCAAACTTTTAGTAGGCGGGTCTACGACCTTATAGGCACCCTGCGCGAGCCATTTCTACCGTGCTCGGCTTAATGCCGGATTTAGGGAAGATATCAACTGGTGGGCTTCATTCGCTGAAAAATTTAATGGTAAGGCTGGTATGCTCGGGAAGTTTGCGGTAACTACCGCAGTCTACAGTGACGCTTCGAATTGGGGAATCGGTGCTCTGCATGGGACTGACTGGTTGGCTGCTTCCTTTAAATCAGAGGACAATGAAGTGTTAGGCCAGCTGATAGGACACCATCGATGTGGTGCTACCCACTGAGGCAGGGAGGGACCACATAAACATAAAAGAGATGAGGGCTGTGATGGAGGCGGCCCACACGTTGGTCATCAGGTTGGGAGGATTCCGAGATTATATTCATAACGGACAGCGCGGTAGTCCAATCCGCTCTTAACTCAGGCCGATCCAGATCAGTTGGGATTATGTCCATGCTGCGAAAATTATTCTGGCTTGCAGTCGAGAAGAACTTTACATTCCTATCAACTTACATAAATACCACAGTTAATGTGGTGTGTGATGCCCTCAGCAGGCTAGAGACGTAGAGGTAGTTGCCGCTAGGATTAGTGCAGTGGATGTGGGGTCGGATTATGTGCTGTGCACACCTCTTTGACGCTCCGCTGTTCTGTCTTTCCAGGAATGGAGGAGCTGAGGGCAGAGCAACGGGGATTTGAGAAGCTATTCTACTCAAAGAATATCGGTCACCACGAGATCGGTCCAGATACGAAAGTATTTTGACTTCGTTGATCAATTCTCAGAGGACAGGGCGCCTCTCCCCTGCTCATCGGAACGTGTCGCGCTTTACGCCTCCTGGCTGGCGAGGACGCTCACGTACCGTTCTGTGCTGAACTATTTATCAGGGCTGAACTTCTTTCTGCGCCAGAACGGTTCCCCCTCCATAAGATATAATGATTTTGTAGTACAGGCCACACTTAAGGGGATTAGGCGCCAGAAGGGGGATGCCCCTCGGCAGGCACCACCTATGCTGCCGGGCATGCTGTTGAAGGTGTTTGCGCTATTGACCCAAAACCCGGGGCATGTATCTTGGAGAGCTGCGATGCTCTGCTCCTTTCGGGCCTTACTGAGAAAGTCCCAAGTAACTGAGTCCGACTCCGCCTTGCGCAGGCGAGATTTTACTTTCTTTGACTGGGGGATGATAATAAAAATTTGGCGATCAAAGACGATCCAGTTCACAGAGCGGGTACTAGAGGTCCCGGTTGCGCTTTGCCCAAATAGAGCACTGTGCGCGGTGTACTGGACGTTGCGCCATTTTAAAGAGTTGCCTGCGGATCCCGAGGACTTGGCTTTTCGTTTGCCAATGGTCGGCCTCGATTCAAGGCCTATGACTTATATGGCTTACCAGACTATGCTGAAGCTATTTTCTAATCAGGCGGGCCTGGGGGATTTTTACTTTACATCCCATTCGCTAAGGAGGGGGGGTTGCACCTACTTGGCTATGTCCGGCGCAACCATTGAGGAAATCAAAGTCCGAGGCGACTGGGCGTCGGATACTGTGTATTCCTATCTAAAAAACCCTTTGCAATCCAGAATATTAAATGATCTCCGGGTAGCGACGAGTCTTTCGTCTGTGGAGGCGTGAGACGAGGAGTGGTTGGGGCCTGGGCCGGTTTAGGCCGGCCGGGGTTGGCGGTTATTGCTCAGCCAGATGGGCCTCAGCAAATAAACGAGGCTTCCACCACTTCCCGTCTTGTCTCTTCTTCCTACGTCGTAGCCCAATTTATGGGATATATAATTTATTACTATGAGTATAAATGGGCGGAGCTATATTCCTATAATCCTACAGGATCCTAGCATTTAATGCTGCCTTTATTATTAACCCACGATATTTATTGTTATATTCGCTGCGGGCCGTTTTCCGGCTGCGCTATCTTGGTGCCCCACCATGTTGCCAGATGTCAGTCAGCGCTTGTTAGGTGCACATCGGCGCCAGTTAAAATTTTTTATTGGTAGGGCGGTTATTGCTCAGCCAGATGGGCCTCAGCAAATAAACGAGGCTTCCACCACTTCCCGTCTTGTCTCTTCTTCCTACGTCGTAGCCCAATTTATACTGGTATAATGCGTTATGTATTGTATAAGGAGTTATGCCCATATTATGTAAGCTGCAGGGCTTTAATATCACCTGCCCGCATAGGGCTGGTGGGCGCTGTGCCGCCTGTACTCACCCGGCTGGGGTGCCCCATGCCACAGGACAGCATCCAATCAGGTTCCGGATGCCCGGGTGAGGCGACTTCGGGCAGCGCGGTCGCTATCAGGTATCCATTCGGCCGGAAATTTGACTTTATATTGTTATTCTTAAGCTATGTTAATAAACGGAGGGGCAGAGATATTCTCATCCAACTATTATCTGTTGTGTCGGTGCCTGTCCGCAACAATATAAATAATACATCACACAAATATACACACCATGCTGAGGTCGGTTTGTTTGTTTGTTGTTGTTTTACGTCCTAGCAGCATCTAAGCTCATATCAGGGCGGGTACCGACTTGTGACAGTGTGCACTCATCGCGACTTTATAGTGCTGTCTCATTGGAAGACCAGGCCGCCAGCACCATGACCTGATATCCCACTCAGTCATATTATCCTGGCACTGAGCCAACCAGTCCTTGCCCTATCCTAATAATGCCAAGCGCCAGGATAGGAAGTGACAATTTTTAAGTCATTGATTTGACTCGACCAGGGTTCGAACCCACGATCTACCGACACGGGAGACGGACGCTCTAACTCATACGGCCATCCCGTCTGGTCGCTGAGGCCGGTGGCTGACTAGTGTGGAGAGGGGATTGATGGATTACACCAGGGATAAAGGATGGGTCGTTGGCAGACCAGGATGAGGGGAGGCGGGGAGAGGGGGGATGGGGGGGGGGGGGGGGGGGGAGATCTACTGAATAGGTGCCACAAATGGGCAGAGCATTGATTGATGGACAGGGATGGAGCGGGTATATATATGCTTTTCAGATTAAAGCTGCATAGTCCGATGAAATATCAAATTGTCAAAACCAAGCCAATTATCTAGATTTGATTTGACATATCTAACCTAGATACTGATGCACTTATTAAGCATTTGTTTCTGTGTAGAAGGCAATAGTGAGTCAAGTTAACAGAACCTGTTACTGCAGAAGTCTATGGTGTTAGAGTTTTGGCAAGCTTGCCAAAATTAATTTTCCATGTTTGCGCTCAAAATATCTCAAAAGTCTACCATTCAAAATAAAATTAACTTTGAATTAATGTAAAGTACATACTAGTGATCGATCTAATATATTTATCTCAGAAAAAATACAGAGATTCAAAACCATCGGACTATGCAACTTTAAGCAGCATTGTGTATGTGGATGCATTTCTGCTGTTGGTAGCAGTGGTGTGTTGCCTAGCAATATTAAAGCCACTACATAAAGTTAGGATTCCATATACAGTAAAGCCTCTCTAAATCGACCAACCATATGCCCGATTTTAAGTGGTCCCTTTAGGGAGGTGGTCGGATTAGGGAGTCATAATATGGTTACAATGGTATTGGTGGGACCCAAATAAAGCGATTGAAATAGGGGAGCGGTTGATCTGTGGAGGGGGTTGGTTTGAGAGGTTTTACTGTACATGGTGTGGAGCAGGCGAATGTGACTGCGACATAAACTGGAAGACATGCAAATAGAATACAAAAGATTCAATATATCAGAGGGCGAATGTGATTTGTGTAGACCGCAAACTGGATCGATCCATCTAGTGATTGGTTTTGTTTGTTTGTTTGTTGTTGTTTTACATCCTAGCAACCTCTAAGGTGATATCATGATGGGCACCGACTCGTGACAGTGCGCACCCATTGCGACGTTATAGTGCTGCCCCACTACAATATGCCATCCAACGTCATTTAGAAAATAATATCTCAACATTTTAGAGTGTCTATTCCATTGTTTAAAAAATATATAGGATTTGCAATACAAGATGACACTATGTGAAGTGGAGTGGGGTTTTTTTCAAGAAGAAATCAAATTATAAAATTTGGATGTAGATCATCCCATTAAATATCACTTTCCCAATATTTTCTGAATGAAATCAGAACCCAGAATAATTCATTGACACATTTGCAACATACTCAAGTAATATATATTGCATAATAAATTATTTTCTCTGTGCATGCAATGCTTAAAGAAGGCACTTAAATTTACCTTTTGCTAATGACATTGTTCTGATTGGCGCCAAAGAAAGTGAGTGATAATAGCAGAAGATTCATGCACCTCTGTGCCTGGAACAAACACAGTTGTGACCCCTGTTGAAACAAAGGCCAGGGGACCAGGCTATCCTACATGACGCTGACATGAATAAAGGCTAGAGACCAGGCTACCGTTGTCAGTGCATGTGCGGTCGGAATTATGAACTGGACTATCTCAAAGATGTTTTCATTAGGATTAACCCATCTTGATCCTCCTTGAATCCATGTTATCCCCCCCGCCCCCCAAGATCTGGTAGAAGTTCAAAATCAAACATATAGCTGCCACGCTTGGGGTGATAAATGCTACAAAGGATGGGAGGTTTGCGATTTCCAGGGTGGGTTTGTGATTTCCTAGGAAATAGCAAACCCCGGGGTGTGCGATGTCCAGGGGTCTGCGATTTTCTGCTACACTGGCATACTTTCAGTCAGTAACAAAAAGACGAGGTGAAGTAGGGATTAGGCGGTGCTGCTAATGCGGTCCGATTGAGACCTTCTGGGCCAATTAAAAATGTCAATCCCACTGAAACTGTCGTTAATATAGGCTATCTGTGCCTGAGCTCAAATAGCCCTTTCTACACTGTCATCTTTCATTGAGATACATAGAATATTCATGGAAGGAGTGCATACTAAAATCACGTGACCAGGTCTTTAAGTTTAAACATGGTTAGATTTTAATCGATCGCTCAAACTAACTAGAATTTCACTTAGCAGACGCACTGTAGAAGCTGAAGACGCTGCATTGCTAAAGTTGTTTGTTGGAGTTTCACCTCCTGGCAACATCTAAGGTCATATCAGGACCGACTTGTGACAATGCGCACTCATGGCGATGTTACGCATAGTGGTGCCCCACTGGGAAATAAGGCCACTGGCATCATGACCCAATGTCCCACTCAGTCACAATATCCTGACACTGAGCGAACCAGTCCTTACCCTATCCTATTAATGCCGAGCACCAGGCTAGGAAGCGACAAGTATCAATTTTTAAGTCATGGGTTTGACTGGACAGGGAACCAAACTTGCGAACTCCCGATCTTCCGCACGCGAGGCCTGTGCTCTACCGATTCGGCCACCGTGCCCGGCCAGTCGGCTAGGTTAAAGCCAACCATTATAGCTCCCAAAGAGGCTTGTCTAATTTATAGACCGCTGCCGTCTGTAATATCACACAGGTAGCCATCAATGGAAGCACGTCCTTGAGCACCCCGCCAAATTAGTAGCTATGGTAACTTGAGCCAATAGATGGCAGCTCTGTAAGTAATGCCTTGGAGCTATCCACTAGTGTGCTCTTCGATCAACCAGTGCCCATCTCTAATACACCATGTAGTATGTATTTTCTGATATTACTGCATTACCATGGTTACATATCAACTAGACCGGGCGCGGTGGCCGAATCGGTAGAGCGCAGGCCTCGGGTTTGGGAGTCCGGGAGTCCGGTTCCTGGTCGAGTCAAATCAATGACTTATAAAATTGATACTTGTCATTCCTAGCCAGGTACTCTGCATTAATAGGATAGAGCAAGGACTGGTTAGTTCAGTATCAGGATAATGTGACTGAGTGGAATATTAGGTCATGGTGCTGGCAGCCTGATTTCCCAGTGGGGCAGCAATATATAGTTGCTGTGATATATGCGTAATAGACGTCCAGAGACGTGGGTAATATATGCTAATGAGATGCATGATGTTCTAGACAGTGAGTGAGACAAAGGAGTATGTAAATGAGATGACGTTATGGAAAGTTTAGCCGTCGGTTCAGTGAGCCCTGGACGGGAATATAACATTCAGTATCCAGAAGTCAAAGTGTTCAGACGTTGTACTTTCACAGTTGCCATGAGTGTGCACTGTCACAAGTCGGTACCTCTCTAAATCAACCGACCTTGGGACCCACTTTAAGTGGTTCATTTCGGGAGGTGGTCGGTTTAGGGAGTTATAATATGGTTACAATTGTATTGTTGGGACTCAAATCAAGCGATCGATATAGGGGAGTGGTCGACCTGTGGAGGTGGTCGGTTCGGGAGGTTTTACTGTAATGGATTAAATGAGGCCTAACAAGCCTTAATCAGAGGCGCTACCAGACTAAAAGAAATAATTCATGTAATTGTATTATAACTGACAGGGGCCTCCTACCATTGGAAAGAATTTTGAATAACTATTAAAATGGTCTTTAAAATTTGATCCTAGGACAAATATGAAGAATGTTAGATTAGATTAGCTTAGATTGTTTGAGCTGTATGCTCAGGCCAAGTCTGAGACTCCACCATCAGAGCCCACCACATGTGGTGAGGATGATCTGTTCAGTTTTGTCATGTGCAGTAATGAGTTTGAATCTGCTGGCATTCGCTGGGTGTATCCTGGAATCTGTGGTCCATCTGGTATTGTTGTTAACACCTTGTCAAGCTGCCTTTTGAATCTCATCGTGAAAGTTGATAATTGGGGTGAATTTTCAACCTTTGTTAGGACAGTAGCCTATTTGTTTGTTTGTTGTTGTTTTAAGTCCTAGCAACATCTAAGGTCATATCAGGACAGGTACCGACTTGTAACAGTGTGCACTCATGGCAACTTTATAGTGCTGCCCCACTGGGAGACCAGGCCACCAGCACCATGACCTGATATTCCACTCAGTCGTATTATCCTGACACACTGAGCCAACCAGTCCTTGCCCGATCCTAATAATGCCAAGCGCCTATAGCTAGGAAGCGACAAGTATAAATTTTGAAGTCATTGGTTTGACTCAACCAGGGTTCGAACCCACGATCCCATGTTCTACCCACACGGATAGTAGCGTAAGAGGGTAGTTGAGCGAGTATAGTGACAGTGGGAGTTTGTAGTGACGGTGAGTGGAATGACAGTGTAGTAGGACAGGAGTGAAGGAGTGTAGCAGTGCGTGACATTAGCGGAATAGTGACAGTGACAGTGAGAGGAGAGACAGTGACAGTAGAGTGACAGTAGTAGTCAGTAGTGTAGAGTTTAGTGACAGTGAGTGTGGTGATTGTGGGCCATGTAGTAGGACAGTAGTAGGACAGTTGTGAGAGGGTGTTGTGAAGCGAGTATAGTGACAGTATAATGACAGTATATTGACAGCATAGTGACAGAATAGTGACAGTATAGTGACAGTATAATCACTGAATAGTGACAGTATAGTGACAGTATAGTGACAGAAGAGTGACAGTATAGGGACGGTATAGTGACGGTATACTGACATTATAGTGACAGTATAGTGACAGTATAATGACAGTATAGTGACAGTATAGTGACAGTATAGCGACAGCATAGTGACATTATAGTGACAGTATAGTGACAGTATAGTGACGGTAGCAAGACAGTGAATGTAGCAACGGAACAAATAACAGCAAGTCTTGAATTCCATTCAAAAACAGGTTTGATAAGCCTTGAAATCGCCTTGAATTCCTTATCACCACACGTGTACGGACCCTGCATATAGAAAGTATGTGTGTCTGGGGAGGGGGGGTGGTAAACACAAAAAAAACTCACTTCTTCAAATGTTGCAAGCCTATGATATCCAGCACTTCACCCTGCATATACACTTTGCATGTTGTCACAGCACCGTCCTGATATGACCTTAGATATTGCTCGGACGTAAAACTACAACAAACACACAAAAAATGTCACAGCAAATATCCGCAAAGTTAGTCCAAGCTAACGTGAACTAATATGAATAAGCAATGCTTAGGACCGACCCGCCCACATTAGTCGGAATTACGAAACTGTCTATAGAAATTGAATATATTATTAACCAATCGCTATCGTCCACCGTTTGTTGCGGACAGAAGTTCAACGAGTTTGCATGTGCTGAAAACAGCGTCGAGAGCCAAACAAATAAATGCCCGTGGCCATTGAGTTTGCATTCTATGGAGTTTGTTGCTACACGCAGTGCAACAGTAAATTAATAGAAATACAGAACAATTTGGCATAAACATGATAGTTTGGAATTACAAACTCGTCTATTGATATATACGTATAAAGACTTGGAAAATTATTATTTATTATTATGCAATTCAACAAGAGTATACAAATGGCGGCCGCCATAGGGCTATATCCATTTCCGTTTGCTGGGTTTTGATGATTTCATTTTCCACCTATGAGTACAGGTATTGTTATATATATATATATATATATATATATATATATGTACACATGTTAGTCCTTAGCCTCCCCCCTGGGTGGGTTGGTGTAATAAAATGATCACCCTCATGTATACAGATCTTCGCCTTGTTTTCATTCACATCATTACATAGATATATATATATATATACGTATTTATGATATTCAAATTATTTCGAAAGATGCATTTCATTCAAATATATTGTCAACATATATGCACAAAAATATATATAAAAAATAAAACCCAATAAAAAACAATTTTTTTTTAAAAGGACAAAAACGCCCACCTACCTCGCTGTCAACGTGCGTGTCCATCCTCAGCAGTCCACTTTGAGTGTCTCAGATGTCACTCTCCCATTAGCCTTGTCACTGCCAATCCTCACTCCCCCCGTCGCCCTAACACCCCGTCCCCCGAACACCCCGCCCCCCTAACACCCCTGCCTCCCGCTAACACCCGGCGTCTGCGCACTCAGAACAGTACAGTCCACGGTGTTAATAATGTGTGGCCAGCTCCTAGCCAACCGCATCCCTTCAGCGCTGCCACATTGCTGCCACAGTGCTGCCACATCGCTCCGTGACCCACTTTACCTCGTGCCGCGCACTTCACCCCTCTACCCACTCGGTTAACACGCCCAACACCCGCTTCTCAACCATCTCTTCCAATCTTTCACCCATCACCTCCTCCTTCACTGCCTCCTCTTCCTTCATCTCCTCTCCACCTTCATCTCTTCCACCTCCACCTCTTCCTCCACCATCTCCTCTTTTAGCAGTACCTCCTCCCCCTCCTCCACCACCACATCCTCTACCCCCACCCCCTCCACCACCACCACCACCACCACCACCTCCACCACCACCTCCATCACCACCACCACCACCACCACCACCACCACCACCTCCACCACCACCATCACCACCTCCTCCACCACCATCACTACCACCTCCATCCCCCTCCTCCACCACCACCATCTCCACCTCCACCATCACCACCTCCTGCACCACCACCATCACTACCTCCTCCACCACCATCACCACCACCTCCAGCCCCTCCACCACCTCCAGCCACCTCCAGCCCCCTCCTCCAACACCACCACCACCACCACCATCTCCACCTCCTCCACCACCACCATCACCACCGCCTCCACCACCATCACCACCACCTCCAGCCCCTCCTCCACCACCAACCCCTCCTCCTCCACCACCACCGCCACCACCACCCCTCCTCCTCCTCTTCCATCACCACCATCACCCACTCCTCCACAACCGCCTCCTCTACCACCACCCCCTACACCACCACCCCCCTTCTCTACTACCACCTCCTCCACAACCTCCTCCACCTCCACCACCATCCCATCCACCACCACCACCCCTCCTATACCACCACCCCTACACCACCACCACCTCCTCCTTCACCATCCATTCACGGCGCCCCTTCCCTAACACAGGGCCCTTCGTACGGCCATTGATCCTCTAGGGACCCGGGTATCGAATCGGCGTGGGGAGAGGCGGGCAACCAGCTTCAGCGGGAAACCCTTCAACTTATAACCAGCCCGCCGCTAGAGGGCTTCAACTGTACACAACACAGTGTGCACGTGGGGTACTCGCCTGACCTGTGTATCTTTACATGGAGCGATTCAAAGGTTATATATGTGATGTATACCGTGTTAGGCGAGTATAAAGATACGTAAGGGAATATTACTTACTGTTATTATATTGTTGTTATACTCCATAAGATGCAACACTGTACCGGTGGCGCCATCTCGGCCCACCTCACCTCACCCGGATGTTGACCAGTGTCAGTCTCATATAATGAGACTGTCTCAAAAGGTGCTAAGCAAAATGGTACAAAACTTTGTCCATAGTAATGATCAACACACTATCTACTTATTTATTTGCTCAAGATAAACTGATTTTTTTTTTTTTTACAAAAAATCCCAATAGAATACATATTGATTTGAAGCAAATGTCCTTGTGTTTCCAGTGTAGCCGTTTCTGTGCTGTTTTGTGTCAATCGTTACTCATGGACAAAAATACGAAGAGGCAGGCTATATATATACAACCAGTGGTCCAGAACTGGTTCATCAAATTCAAAGGCTGTGGTATGTGCTGTCTTGTATGTGGGAAAGTGCATACAAAAGACCCCTTGCTGCTTATCAGAACGAGTAGCCTATGTGGCGGGAGCAGGCTTCGTCCAAAGAAATATGTCAGAATGACCATACGTTTGACATCCAATAGCCGATGATAAAAATCAATGTGTGCTAGAGGCATCATTAAATAAAGCAAACCTTGTTGGTTTCTCATATATCAGTTTTAAATAGTCCTGTGTGTATTTTATATATATATATTATATTATATATATGTAAAAAAATAATACTAGTGCGTAAGTGACAATTTCGCGCATTCGTGACGGTTGGGCCAGAGGTGGCACCACCAGTCACATGAGTGAGTCACCCATAAAGTAGAACACGGCATAGACAAGTTTGTTTTGTTTTGTTTGTTGTTGTTTTACGTCCTAGCAACATCTAAGGTCATATCAGGATGGATACCTACTTGAGACAGTGCCCGCTCATGGCGATTTTATAGTGCTGCCCCACTGGAAAAACAGGCCGGCAGTACCATGACCTGATATCCCACTCAGTCACATTATCATAATCCTGACACTGAGCCAAGAATTCCTTGCACTGTCCTATTAATGCCGAGCGCCAAGCTAGGAAGTGACAAGTATTATTGCGTTGGACTCAGTCGGATTTCAAACCCACGATCTCCTACATGGGACGTTCGCCAAAACTGTTACCAAGTTGGGCTGAATGCAGCGGTCGCATTGGTAAGAACGCAGGCTTCCTGTGCAGCAGGTTGGGAGATTGAAACTAAGTCGAGTCAAACCAACGACGTCCAAAATTGATACTTGTCATTACCTAGCCTGGGACTTGGTATTACCAGGACAGGGCAAGGACTGGCTAGCTCAGTATTAGTGGGAAACTGGGCCAAGGTGATGGCAGTCTGGTCTCCCAGTGGGGCAGACCTATAAAGTCGCCATGAGTGCGTAGTGTCACAAGTCGGTACCAATTCTGATTAGACCATAGATGTTGCTAGGATGCAAAACCACAACCAACAAACGTGGCCATTCATTCCGGGGATGGTGGTTTAATTAATAAATGTGGGACTAGTTTGTTTTTTGTTTTACGTCCTAGTAACATCTAAGGTCATATTAGGATAGGTACTGACTTGTGACAGTACGCACTCATGGAGACTTTATAGTGCTGCCCAATTGAGACACCAGGCCACCAGCACCATGACCTGATATCCCACTCAGTCACATTATCCTGACACTGAGCCAACCAGTCCTTGCCCTATCCTAATAATGCCGAGCGCCAGGCTAGGAAGCGACAAGTATAATTTTTTAAGTCATTGGTTTGACTCGACCAGGATTCAAACCCACAAACTCATGGGTTCGGATCTCCCGATCTCCCAAAAAAGGAGACGGACACTCTACTCATTCGGCGACCCCGTCTGGATTAGGGCGAGCAGGTGCAGTGGCGATTACCAGTAACTGAATCACACAACGAGGGATGAGGTGTGTGCAACAGCAGCTGCGACTGAGCAGTGTGTGCATGCCTGATGACATGCATGCACATGAAGTCATGTGTGATAAAAGAAGCGATCTGATTGGTTGTTTGTATTCTTATACATGAATAGTTGGTTGTTGGAGTTTTACGTCCTGGCAACATCTAAGGTCATATCAGGATGGGTAGCGACTTGTGACAGTGTGCACTCATGGTGACGTTATAGTGCTGCCCCACTGGGAAATGAAACTGCCAGAACCATGACTCAATATTCCACTCAGTCACATTATCCTGACACTGAGCAAACCAGTCCTTGCCCTATCCTATTAATGTTGAGTGCCAGGCTAGGAAGCAACAAGTATCAATTTTATTAGTCATTGATTTGACTCGACCGGGAACCAAACTCCCAATCTCCCGCACACGAGGTTCACGCGCAACCGAGTCGACCACCATACCCAGTACATGGACATGAAGTCATGTGTGATAAAAGTAGTGATCTGATTGGATGTTTGTATTCTTATACACTCAACTTTAAGTGTGACTAGTTGATAAGGCCTGGCACACTGGGTTACATCGTAGGGAATGACTTACAGGGACCAGATATAGGTCGCTGAGACACTACGCGTACTCCGACAAATGCTCTCCAAGCATACGTTTGCCAATTTTCAGTTTATGCAACTACATATGTGGGCGAGAGTGCTGACATTGGTTGGTTCTGTTGTGTTTTATTTAGTCCAGCAGCACTGACACTTTTAGACAACCATATAGAGAAAGAAATGTTACATATTGCAATCTAAAATGATAAATATGAAGTTCAAATGTTTATTTATCATAACCAGCTACTTTTTGTGTGAATAATTGATTAAATCATGTAGATTAATAGCCTTTAGAAGTTGAATTGAGAGCTTTCTGTGGCTGCCATCTTGGTGGTTCCCATGGCTTCCCCTGTGTGTGGGGAACCCCTCTAGGTCATGTGATGAGGGAATCCCACCTATGATGCCATTAATACATCAGACCTCAACTCTCCTCCCACATGTTCAGTGGCATGAACTGAACAAACTAAGCAAAGGTATGTTTGGAGAGCTTACCTTATCCTATCCTAATAATGCCGAGCGCCTGGCTAGGAAGCGACAAGTATCAATTGTTAAGTCATTGTTTTGACTCGACCAGGGTTCGAACTCACTATCACATGGTCTACCAACACGGGCTTCTTGTAGAGGCTGCCTTTCTCTCAATGAATCAACCTCCATGTGTGTGTGTGTGGTGTGTGTGTGGTGTGTATGGTGTGTGTGGTGGGTGGTGGGTGTGGTGTGTGTTTGGTGTTTGTGGTGTGTGTGGTGTGTGTGGTTTGTGTGTGTGGTGTGTTGTATGTGTGTAGTGTGTGTTGGTGGTGTGTGTGGTGTGTGTGTGGTGTGTTTGGTGTGTGTGGTGTGTGTTGGGGCGGGGTGTACGGCTTAGTAAATCAGCCCCCTCCCTCACCGGCCGACACCCTGAGAGGCGCGGAGTAAATCAGTGACTAAATGTGCATATCGATCTGCCGTACCCACACCCATACGGGCACATAGGGGTCCCGGCCTCACGGCAAACTGCACCCGGCACTCCACCCGCCAAACCATCCGGCACCCAGCACTACACCCGGCACTAAACCCGGCACAACAACCGGCACACCACCCAGCACTAAACTCGGCACGACAACCGCCACACCACCCATCACGACTCCCTGCACAGTTGGAGCAGCGCCGTGCAGCGGACGTCAGGGACGTGGAGGAGTGGTGATGATGGTGGTGGTGGTGATGGTGGTAGTGGTAGTGGTGATGGTGGTGGTGGTGGTGGTGATGGTGGTGATGGTGGTGGTGGTGGTGGTGGTGGGTGGTGGTGGTGGTGGTGGTGGTGGTGGTAGTTGTGATGATCATATGCTAATGGGGTGTGTCTTGCAGTTCTTCCCCTGATGGCCTGAACATCAATTATTGACTCTTCTTCGTTGGTTCGATTGTGTTCCATGTATTAGTGCTAAGATTTCAGGATGTTGATTCCGGAAATTGTCAGACTTGACAATCGCTAGCAATTACTGACGTGCTATTAAAATGGTTCGCATAATATGAGACAGGGGAGACGAGATCTAAGTGCTAATCCAGGCGATGGTCTGTGCACTAAAGGGCGCATTCCTTACACGTGGTATGCGGTATGCGAATGTGAATGCGAATGCGACAAAAAATCGAAACGCCTTGAAACCTATGAGCTACATTCCTTACACGTGGTATGCGAATGCGAATGCGAATGCGTTTTTCCGATCGGTCCATGTCGCGATCGATGCGGCACGCGGGGTGCGAATAGAAACCTGAGTCTGATGTGTCCATTAGTTTAACACTAGGAGAGGCGACTGAGCATTACGGAACGGCCTAGAGGGGTGCCATGTACATAGTGATTAGTGTGTGCTTATAAGGGGGAAGGAGACGGGAAGGTGAGAAAGCTGTGAGGGGAAGAGAGAGGAGGGGAGAAAGCCGAGGGGAGGATGGCAGGGATGTGAGAAAGCAGTGAGGGGAAGAGAGAGGAGGAGAGAAAGCCGAGGGAAAGCTACCAGATTCACAGAAATATGAATACTTATCTATAAATTGGCAATAATATAGCCAGTTGTGTGCCGCATGCCACATGCCGCATGCTGCATACAGCATGTAAGGAATCATGCCATTCGCATACCACATGCCGCATACCGCGTGTAAGGAATGCCCGCTTAAGTCACATGACATGATGAATGCAGGAAGCTGGACACAGAGCCAGGGGAAATGTGACAATCCTACCTCCTGCCAGAACTTATCGAACCTTAAACTTGCATAGTCCGATGGTTTTGAGTTTCTCTCATTTTTTCTGAGATTAATATATTAATTTGATTGTGATAGTCAACCTTACTTTAATTTCAAGTAACTTTTATTTTAAATGGCTAACTTTTGAGATATTTGAAGTGTAAACCTCTCAAATTAATTTTGGCAAGCACACAAAAAATGCTGATACAATAGGCTTCAGTAGTAAGAGGTTCAATTAAATATCCTCGATATTCCCTTCTATGTGGAAACAAATGCTTAACAGGTGCATTAGTATCTAAATTATATATGTACAATCAAATCTAGATAATTGTTTTGGTTTTGAAAAGTTGATGCATAATCGGACTATGCAATTTTAATCCACCTAATTTTTATTTTTATTTAATATCCTGATCACTACATGTGTATATCTATAAATAATACATATATATATATATATACATTTTTGAATAGATATGTGAAGTATTACATATTATGTGAGTATAAATGTATGGAAGGTAATCTATTGTTATCTATATCTTTCTATACCAACTTTTACCAAACTGTACAGGTGGTGCCACTATCCACCCACCTCTCCTTCCATTGCACTAGACCTTTGTCAGTCGCAGCGGAGAAATCAGATCATATTTGGTGTCGTAATATGAGTATTCCTAGTTCCGCTGGTCCCTCAGGAAGAACTGAAACTGTGACACAGCACTCCAGGTTGTAGGTTCAGCTTACACACCGAAAGTTTCGGTTTGTGCCACTTCAGCCATATCCCTAAATATAGACCTATGGTTAAGACTTATGTTGCGCCTAGAACCACATTCATATGTCATGATGACCAAACTTGTACTATACCATGTATAGTCTGGTAATCTAATCATCATCGTGCTGTCAGTCATGATGTGACAAAGACTGCTTTCATTACTTGACTCTCGCTCTCCATTTAGCTCTCTACTGTGAGAGTTGCGTCCATGAGTCGGTCTTAATGTCTCTCACCTTCAGGTTTCTCTTGATGGTATCCTTGAACTGGAGACAAGGGCACCCTCTCTTTCTGTAACGTGAAGACAGTTGAGAGTAGAGGATCTGCTTTGGTAGCCTGGCTGATGACATCCTCATGAGGTGTCCAGTCCACCGGAGATTCTTTTTGATCAGAAGATCTTCCATAGAGGGCAGCCCTGTCCGTTCGAGTATTTCCTTACTTGTCACTTTGTCCTTCCAGGTTAGCCTCATGATCAAACACAGATGTCGCATCATGAAGGCATGGAGCTTTTTCACCTGTTGTTTGTACACTGTCCTGGCCTCGGCTCGATATAGTAGGGTGGATAGCACGATTGCACGATAGATCTTGGCTTTGACCCGCATGGACACATGGTGGTTGTTCCAGAGTCTCTGGCGTAGTCAGCCATAAGATGCGCTAACATTTCATGAAAGCTGCTTGCAAAAGTCTTGAATTGCTGCTGGCTTTTGCAAGTTACCAGCGGCACTCTCTCGGGGAGCAAATAGAGGTCTCACACCGGCAAGAACATGTCCAGACAGGTGCAAAACTATTTGTACTTACAGTGGCTGGTCGGGAGATGTTGGGAGTTCCATACATCTGGTAATCTAGCATTATATATATAGCCCAACCGTTTTATAACCGGCTTCACAATGTACTAAACCACATGATATAGCCTGGTAATCTAGCACCAGTATATGCAACTATGTGTTCTATAATGGGGATGGCAATGTATTATGCCACTTGATATATATCCTGGCAATCTAGCATCAGTGCATGAGACTACCCATTCAATAATGCCCACAGCAATATACTATACCATATGATATAGCCTGGTAATCTAGTATTAGTATATGGGACAACCCGTTCTAAAACGCGCATGGTAATGTACTCTTCGATATGAAATAGCCGGATAATCTAGTATCAGTATGTGAGACTACCCGTTATATAACTGGCATGGCAATGTACTATACAACCTTACATAGCCTGGTAATCTAGCATCAGTGTATGGGACAACTCATCTATAATGGGCATGGAAATGTACTATATCACATGATATAGCCTGGTAATCTAGCATAAGTATATGGCAAACCCTTCTATAATTAGATACAGCGATGCACTATACAACATGATAATTGATATAGCCTGGTAATCTAGCATCACCATATGAGACAACCCACTCTATAATGGGCTCGCTAGTGTACTATACCACATTATATATGGGACTACCCATTCTATAATGGGAACGGCAATGTACTATACCACATGATATAGCCTGGTTATCTAGCATCAGCATAGGAGACAACCCATTATATAATGGGCTCGCTAATGTAATATACCACATAATATATGGGACTACCCATTTTATAATGGGCACGGCAATGGAGTATACCACATGATGTAGCCTGGTAATCTAGCATCACCATATGAGACAGCCCATTGTATAACGGGCTCACTACTGTACTATACCACATGCTATATGGGACTACCCGTTCTATAATGGGCACGGCAATGTACTATACCACATGATGTAGCCTGGTAATCTAGCATCAGCAGATGAGACACCCCATTGTATTACAAGCTCGCTAATGTAATATACCACATAATATATGGGACTACCCATTCGATAATGGGCATGGCACTGTACTATACCACATGGTATAGCCTGGTAATCTAGCATCAGCATATGGGACAACCCATTCTATAACGCGTGCAGCTATGTAGCGAGCGCTGCTTGCAGCCCAGCCGTTCTATAATTCAAGGTAGTGGACGGCGCTGCATGCAGAACATGGAGAGACTACTGAGGGCCGACACGTGGCTAGTCTCTACGAGAGCCACTCAGCCACGTGCCGAGAGCCGCAGTCAAACACCGCCACTCACTGAATCGGAACTCCCTTTAAATTGGTTGGTCATTGGAGTTTTACGTCCTGGCAATATCTAAGGTCATATCAGGATGGGTACTGACTTGTGACAGCGCGCACTCATGGCAACTTTATAGTACTGCCCCACTGGGAGCCCATGCACCATGACCTAATAGGTCGCGTTCCTTCTACAGGTTCGAACCCTGGTTGAGTCAAGCCAATGACATACAAATTTATACTTGTCGCTTCCTAGCCTGGTGCTCGGCATTATTAGGACAGGGCAAGGACTGGTTGGCTGAGTGTCAGGATAATGTGACTGAGTGGGATATCAACTCATGGTGCTCCACTTTCCCCTTTAACCTACGTCCCATCTTCCTCCCTATTCCTATCAGCACTTCGGCTTCCTCTCTGCCCCCCCCCCCCCTTACCACCACCCTCCCCTCCCCATATCCCCCTTGCCCACCCCTCTTGCCCTCACTCCGGCATTCCATGTCCCTCTCTCTGCTCCCTAGCATACATCACCGATATCCCAAGCTTGACACAGGCATCCCGTAACTCACAATTGGCTCTCGTGCTATGCTGAGCTATACATGGAGCGCAGACCTAGCTGTATATAATATTAAAATACAAAAAAAAAATGGATTCACTATTGTCATGGTACCATGTTTCTAGCACGAGATTCTCTAATCATAGTACCGTGACAACAGTAGATTATTCTAAAATCACGGTTCCGCTCTAGGTTGTTGTTAGTGTTAAGGTTAGCATTAGGGTTAGTGTTAGGGTTAAATATTTTGGGTAGTCATTTTTTTTTTTTGGGGGGTACATTAGTTGTTTAAGTAGGGGCAATTTCAATCGTGGATGATTGGTCGTCCTCATTCCACTGCTCCTTGCCCTATCCTAATAATGCCGAGCACCTGGCTAGGAAGCAACAAGTATCAATTTTTAAGTCATTGATTTGACTCGACCAGGGTTCGAACCCACGACCCCACGATCTACCAAACACGGGAGACGGACACTCTAACTCATTCGGCCATCCCGTCTGGTTGATGGGATGGCCGAATGACTGTAGACTCGGATTTAAAGGACGGTACTGTGATGCTAGACTGCCGATCTATATCATTAGTACCATGTCGCTAGACTGCTGCACTGCTGCCACGGTACTGTGATTTTAGAATATCCTATTACCATAGTGCCGTGGTCATAGAGGCATCCTCATTGGTCTGTCAACCTCCATGTGTGTGGGTGGTGTCTGAATGCAGCAATTTTTGGATCTACAAGAACGGAACCGTGACGCTAGACTGCCGATCTATATCAACAGTACCATGATGCTAGACTGCCACACTGCTGTCATGGTACTGTGATTTTAGAATATCCTTCTGTCGCCATGGTACCATGACAATAGAGGCGTATAAAGAAGGGACGCTGTGCTACTGCTGATTTGGACACCTATATCAAACAGTTTTTTTTTCTTGAAGATTTATACTGCCTATCATGGAGAAGTCTGAATAGACTTGTTTTCACCATTAGACAGTTTGTCAATAGAAAGCCCAAGCCTACACTTTTACCAACCCAAGAGATTTTTAACCTCCCACACCACATAGACATGGTATGAGAGCAGTCTGAATAGACTTGTTTTCACCATTAGACAGTTTGTCAATAGAAAGCCCGAGCCTACACTTTTACCGACCCAAGGGATTTGTAACCTCCCGGACCACATAGACATTGTATGAGAGCAACTGGCCTTTGAAGACGCTGTAAGTTATACACAGCAGTGCAAATCCAAATTGGGAGAGGTGGGGGCATGGGGAATCGAACCACCGACCTTCAGATTAGGAGTCCAACCTACAGTTATTACAAAAGCATCATACCCCACTCAAACTGCCCCTGTCCTGATATGACCTCACATGTTATTAGGACATAAACCAACAAACACACACTCAAACTGCCATTGAGCACTCCACTGGTGTGTTAATACTGTCACTACTAGAGACCGCAGTTACAACAACGTTTATTATTATGTAAGTTTCATCCTTTGCTGGACACGCTGATTAAAGTTGCATAGTCTGATGCTTTTGAGTTTCTGTCATTTTCTGAGAACAAAATATTAGCTTGATCGTTATAATCTACATCACTTTAGTTTGAAGTAACTTTTATTTTGAATGGCTAACTTTTGAGATAATTGAAGTGCAAACATGTCAAATAAGTTTTGGCAAGCACGCCAAAAGGCTTCTGCAGTAACAGGTTCTATTTAATTGGCTCAGTATTCCCTTCTAAGTGGAAAAAAATATTTAATTAATAAGTGCATCAGTATCTAAGTTAGATATGTAGAATCAAATCTAGACAATTGGTTAAGCGCCTGTCACACCTTACGGGATTGAGCAATGGACATAAACCGGACAAAGAATTGTCTAGTCCGGTGGTATTCGGTATCAAAATGTATCGAAATGTGTTGAAATGTTGCGCTATCGCGTTAACGGATGCTGGATGAACAGACATGAAACGGACATGACCGGATAGCCACCGGACAATAACCGGACGGAATGTACATTAATGAAAAGCCAACGGACGATAACCGGACGATAACCAGACGATAACCGGACGATAACGACGGACCAAACATCAACCGGACACGTCACGGATGCGCCAGAACCATATACTGACCAAATTCCCGCAACACTGTCAACGGACTCTGCAGGAAGCAAACCTGAGACGTAACGGATGGGTAATGGACATAAACCGGACAAAACGGGCTAAACAGACTTAGAACAGACACCAACTGTACACGTCAGTCCGGTTGTGTCTGGTACAAGTTTTGTGCATGTTCAAAACTTCCCACCATACACACCGGACGCCCCGTCTCAGAGAGTGCATATCAGTGAGGTGCCTTACTCTACTTGTCCCCGTCTTTCAGAGCATCTATGAGTGAAGTGCCTTACTTTACTTGCCCGGGTCTCAGAGAACATATATAAAGTAAGTACTTTACTCTACTTCTTGCCCCGTCTTAAAGAGCGCATATCAGTGAAGTGCCTTACTCTACTTGTCCCGTCTTAGAGAGTGCATATGAGTGAAGTTCCTTACTCTACTTGTCCCGTCTTTGAGAGTGTCTATGAGTGAAGTGCCTTACTCTACCTGTCCCCGTATTTGAGTGAAATGCCTTACTCTACTTGCCCCCGTCTTTGAGGACGTTCCACTGGGCCCCGTGGGATAGATTTCGTCCTATTCGTGTATTGACAGGGAGGTATTTGTTGGAACTATTCCAGCTGTGGGGGTAGTGGATGATGCAGGGAGGAGGGGGGGGCTGGGAGGATGGAGGTGGCCGTGGGGGGAGGGGGAGGCGAGCGGGGGGGGGGGGGGGGGGACGCGAGTGGGCAGGGGGGAGTCTGGCGCATCGGGGCCCGGCAAGCCACCCAGTGCCCAGATAAATACATACAAATACCCCCCCCCCCCCCCACACACACACACACTTGCCGCTGATCGACACACACACCTCGACTGGACAACCCATCACACTTCTGGGCCAATCACCGGCCGCCACGACATTTGCCTCCGTGCCACTATTATTATCCAATCAGACAGCCGCCCGCCCGCACCTTATCACAGCTACGTGACTGAAGCGCCTTTTCCCTTGGACATTCCCACACCAATGTAAGACTTTTCCGCTGAGCATGAGCACTGAGTTTCTGCTACCCGAAACACTAGGGCCGTAATCGATTAATACGACCCTGGCAACTCGGATCACCCGAATCGTCAGAATTTCAAATCGAACATCGCGAGTGGACTTGAGAAATACACATGCCGTGTGCAAAACAACCCGACCCCAGTCACCCACCTCTTTCTTATATCCCTGTCACACTACAACGTAATGAGCTAACGTGAGCCTAAGGTGGTGATTTTTCGTCATTACGTTGATGTACGTTGGATTACGTTATAATGACGTCATAATGACGTTAGACTGACGTCGAGCTACATCACGTTACGTCGAGTTACGTCAAGATTTTGGACTTGTTCAAAAATGTTGACGTAGCTCAAACGTAAGGGTTTACGTTCGCCATACGTTCTGTTCACGTTCAGTGAACGTCAATGACGTTAAATGGACGTTAGGCAAATGTTCCTCACTACGTTCCACTCGTTGACCCACATTAAAGCCGGTGGAAACGTCCATGCGGCGTAATGGGAAAGTCAGGAGAACGTCAGGAGAACGTCAGGAGAACATCAGGAGAACGTCAGGAGAACGTCAGGAGAACGTCAGGAGAACGTACATTCAGCGTTTCGCCAACGTTTAATGACGTAAGTAACGTAAAGCAATGTAGTTCTGGCGATGGAATAACGTTCATAACGTTCCGTGAGCGTCATTACGTTGTCCTCTCTCGTTGAATGACGGTATCACTATGCTTTACCGACGTTACGCTCTCGTCCACTACGCTGCATCCATGTTCAACTTGTGCCCAAATTTGCATACTACGCCGAGAAGTTCAACGTTCTTCATGTTCTCCCTACGTTGACGTCGTTACATCGTAGTGTGACAGGGCCATAAAGTCGTCGTCTGGCAGCTGTAGTTGTGTAGGCAGGCTTTATGAAATCAATACAGGCAAGGAGAGAAAGGAAGAGTATAAAGAGTGAAAAGTAGCATGAGAGCTTGCACCCTCAGGTTTATTATTATATAGTGATACATGGATCTGACATGGCATACCTCCTGACCATTATCTCCAATCAGCAACAAGCATTTCTAGTTCCACCAATGAACAGTAAGCATCCTTGGGTCACCATGACTACTGTGATCTACCCACCACCACCATGCAGTGTGGCTGCTTAGCCTGCACCTGCGTGCTGCGTGTGTTTGTGGTGATCACTGACTAACAGTTGGGGGGGGGGGGGGGGGGGGGGGGGGGGGGAGGGGGTAGTGAGTGGAGCTCTTGAGCTCCTTACACACTAATAGTAGTGCCCCTCTCACACTATCTATCTAATACACAATGACTATTGACCACAAATAAAGAGTCACCAGCAACTACATAAATACATTCATGCACCTGGCCTTATGCATCATTTACATTAATAGACCATTTGTACTCCTTTATAGACCATTTCACATTCCCCACCAATGCGTTTTATCAGAATATTTTACATCTTGGATGGGGTTGGCTAGGAGAGATGACATCACATTTGTGCTGGTACCTGTAGGATAACAGCTACCAGTACAAGTACAAGTTAATGCTTCTTTTTTTAATAACCCAGATTGTCAGCTTATACAATCATAAAATACTTTAAAACCTATTTTGCTGTACTTGTATCAGTTATTAAAAAAATATATTAAGTTTTAGATTAAGTCACCATTTTTTCCACCCCGGGCGTGGAGAAGCGTATTTGTTTATTCAACCCGAGTCTGTAGGATGTGCGCATGCGCCAAAAAGTGGCTTGGTTGACCCGAGTTGATTAATCGATTACGCCCCTAGTTGTTTTGCCACTGCCATCAAAGGGTCGGGTTGTTGGTGGAAATTGTCCGATAAGACCTTTACCACAAAGCATGATGTACAGTGAGTTGCTAGTACCCATGATATTAGTTCTTGCCACTGCCATCAGAGGGCCAGGTTGGTGGTGGAAATCCTCTATAGGACCCTTCCCACAGAGCATGATGTACTGTGAGCTGCTATGACCCACAACAATAGTTCTTGCCATAGCCATCAAAGCGTCAGGTTTGTGGGGGAAATCCACTATAAAACCGTTACCACAAAACATGCTGCACAATGATCTACCCACAACGTTAGTTCTTGCTATTGCCATCAGAGGGTCATGTTGGTGTTGAAAATCACTATAATACTCTTACCACAGAGCGCGCTATACTCGTCTTAAGCCCCTCTCACACATCACCGGATTGGAGGAGATGGAAAGAAACCAAACAAAGTCTGGTGATCGTCCGGTTTGTGTCCGTACAAGTTTTGAACTTGGCACGGATGCCACTGGGTTGACGTCTACAGTTCTTGTCCGTTTTGAGTTTGTTTGGTCCATTGGCTATCCGTTCATGTCCGTTTCATGTCCGTTTCATGCTGTTTCATGTCCATCCGTCCAGCAGCCTTTGACCCGGTATCGTAATATTTTGACACATTTTAATACATTTTGATACTTACGACGTCCGGACTAGACAATTCTGTCCGTTGCTCAATCCAGTGATGTGTGACAGGGGCTTTACCCACAACAATAGTTCCTGCTACTGCCGTCAGAGGGCGGGTTAATGATAGAAATTGTCCCACATACTCAACAATAGCACTGGCAACACCACCACAATCTCTGCTCCTCCATCACACCTATTAGTTAGCAGCAGACCTGATTCAAACACTCACTGCAAATATAATCAAGTATACTTGATTCTATTTAAAGTGACTGCTATGTCATATTTAAATGTTAGTAATACTAACATTTAATTATGACATAACAAATCGACAGTGCTACTGATAAATAGCTTCCCTAGAATTGAGTCGAGACAGATATTGGTTGCCAGTCGTAAACTCGTTGTTTGTTTAAGTTTTACATCCTAACAACATCTAAGGCCATATCATGATTGGTACCGCCTTGTGACAGTGTGCACTCATATTAAGCATTGCGAACAATATTATTCCATAGCAACTTTATAGTGCTGCCCCACTGGAAGACCAGTGATATCTCACTCAGTCACATTATCCTGATCCTGAGCTAATCAGCCCTTGCCCTATCCTATTCCTAGTAAAACCCCAACAAACAAACGATTTCAGTTAACATTCTTTCTAGGTAGATTGCTTATTGAAATTTCGAAGCGAACCTTACTATAAAAAATGTTCTATCTGACAAAATAGTGCTTTCGAGATAATGAGGACTGAAGCTGTGTAACTGCATGATAGCAAAGCAGATAGAACAATATTATTTTTAATATTTCTCAGTGAAAAATACCAGTTGAGAAACCGTTGTGTAACTGCATAATACCCTTTTGTAGATAGAATATTCTTACATCCATAACACCAATTCGGTCACTTTGTCAGATAGAACCTTAGGACTAGCAAACCCTAAACAGAAAACCATGTCAGTGTGGCAGCATTAATGGCGGTTGATGTATGGAACTCCCAACATCTTCCGACCAGCCACTGAAGGGACAAATAGTTTTGCGCCTGTCTTGACATGTTCTTGCCGGTGTGAAACCTCTATTTGCTCCCCGAGAGAGTGCCGCTGGTAAGTTGTAAAAGCCAGCAGCACTTCAACATTTTTGCAGGCAGCTTTCATGAAATGTACAACCGCACAAAACACCATAGATCTTCTGATCAAAAAGAATCTCAGGTGGACTGGACACCTCATGAGGATGTCATCAGAGAGGCTACCAAAGCAGATCCTCTATTCTCAACTGTCTTCTGGATACAGAAAGAGAGGGCGCCCTCGTCTCTGGTTCAAAGATACCATCAAGAGAAACCTGAAGCTGAGAGACATTAAGACCGACTCATGGACGCAACTCTCACAGCAGAGAGCTAAATGGAGAGCAGCAGTCAAGTAATGAAAGCAGTCTTTGTCGCATCGCGACCGACAGCATGATGATGATGATGACAGGTAATGAAGTAGGGCACCGGATCTTTCATAATGGCAGAACCATCTGGTGAATGGTTTGTGTCACCAGCTGTTTTTCAAATCCACATTGATACTCCACTTAGTTCCTTTAACATTCATAACCATTCGAGAAGTTCTTGCCACTGCCATCCATCTTCCCGCTGCTGAACATTTCTCCCTAAGCCTTCAAATTCACAAGGACCCGCTCGACTTAATGGCACCGACCGTACTCATCAGTTGCATATCAAGATTATAAAGCGCAACATTAGTTAAGGCTCAGTCACACCTTACCGGATTGGGGTAACGGACAGAAAACGGACACTGTCCGGTGAAAAACGTCAATGTCCGTTTTATATACGGTAGACATCCGGTGTGTCCATTCTCTGTCCGGTGGTGTCCTGTGTGTATGGTGGCAAGTTTTGAACATGCACAAAACTTGTACTGGACACCCCCAGACTGATGTGTATGGTTGGAGTCTGGTTTAAGTCTGTTTAGTCCATTTTGTCCGGTTCATGTCCGTTACCCATCAGTTACGTCTCCGGTTTGCTTCCTGCATAGTCCGTTGATGGTGTTGCGGGAATTCGGTCAGTATATGTTTTTGGCGTGTCCGTGAACAGTCCGGTATGTGTCCGGTTGATGTTTGGTCCGTCCGTTAGATATTTGGTTGTTATCCGGTCTCGTCCGGTTTTTGTCCAGTTCTCGCCCATTGGCTATTTGCTAATGTACGTTCCTTCTCCGTTAACCTGTCATTTCGTCCGGCGGCCTTTGACCCGATAGCGCAACATTTCGATACATTTCGATACAGTTTGATACCGAACACCACCGGACTAGAAAATTCTTTGTCCGGTTATGTCCGGTGCTCAATCCGGTAAGGTGTGACAGGCACTTAAGTATTCTC
This sequence comes from Branchipolynoe longqiensis, assembly GCA_030323885.1. Lineage (NCBI taxonomy): Eukaryota > Metazoa > Annelida > Polychaeta > Phyllodocida > Polynoidae > Branchipolynoe > Branchipolynoe longqiensis. Next base: position 42,277,949 of record CM059190.1, on the reverse strand, counting down.
CCACATCTCCCTACCCTCTGTGATTCTGTTAGTTCTACAATTGATTAGTTGTTTGGTTACCTACAGTTATTTTCCTTGACTGCCTTCACCTTGTTGTGGTAGTGGTCAATAAGTTTTGGTTTAAAGCTTAAAGTTTACCTCCTGGGTGTATCATGCCTAGCATGTATACCTTCTAAGAGTTTCCTTGAATTTTCAGTGTTTTAAACAAATTTTTGTATTCATTATTGTTTATATATATATGGTTTTTTGCTACTTGGATGAGCTTAGCATCTGTCCCAATACTCTAGATGGATGATAATGTCGAAGAGGTAACCTAGATAGTATTTCCATGGGTAGTTCTAATCTAAACTCCTGGAGGAAAAGGAGGCGGTGGTTTCGTGGGTTAGTGGTGGGTTGGTTGTTGGAGCTTTACATCCTGGCAGCATCTAAGGTCATATCAGGATGGGTACCAACTTATGACAGTGCACACTCATGGCAACTTAATAGTGCTGCCTCACTGGGAAATCTGGCTGCTGGCACCATGACTCAATATCCCACAGTTATATTATCCTGACACTGGGCTAACCAGTCCTTGCCCTATCCTATTAAGGAATCCTAGATAGGAAGCGACAAGTATCAGTTTTATAAGTCATTGGTTTGACTCGACTAGGAACAGAACTGCCGATCTCTCGCACGGGAAGTCTGCACTCTACCGATTTGGCCACTGTGTCCGATAAGGCGTAATGAGAGAATTTGGGTAACCATTAGTTAGGTACAAAATTAGTAGCGTGGGTGGGCGGTAAATTTATGCATTGCCAGCTAGCTGGAGAGTGATGGTGCATCAGTGGGCTGCGGGCAGAGGTGTGAAAAGGCATTGGCCAATCAGGTGGACGGAGAGATGAACTCATCTGTCCACCTGAAGACGAGTCCAAGATGCAGTGGGAATGAGGGGGGGGGCGGAGGGTGAACCTGTCATTCCTGCTGAATCACCCGCAATTATACATTGCGAACAATGTGTGTGGTGTAGTGTATTCCCAACATGTCCCACAATCAGATAGAACAGCTTGGTAACCCCGCTGGTTCCCGTCAAAGTCCCATGCAACAGGTCATCATCATCATCATGATGTCGGTCGCGATGCGACAAAGACTGCTTTCATTACTTGATTGCCGCTCTCCTACGGTTGTACATTTCATGAAAGCTGCCTGAAAGTCCTTAGTAGGTAGAGTGTTATTATCAAGAAATATGCCACTTACTGATTGCGTCTTACCTTATAAACAGCTTGCCCATGTGATTGGTGAACATGTACGAACAACCTGATGACTTATAAAATGTATACTTGTTGCTTCCTAGCCAGGTGCTAGGCATTATTAGGATAGGGGACGGACTGGTTAATGGATAATGTGACTGAGTCGGATATTAGGTCATGGTGCCAGTGGCCTGATTTCCCAGTGGGGCAGCACTATTAATTTGCCATTAGTGTGCACTGTCAAAAGTCAGTAGCCATCCTGATATGACCTTAGATGTTGCCACGATGCAAAACTCCAACAACCAACAACCAACCTTTCAATGTGTAGTTGTCATACTTTACTGCGTCTTTCTAGTGATAAGACACCTGCTATATCAAGATAACATTGGATCTGAATGTAGAGTTGCCCTTGACAGACATACTACTTACTGTATTGCATATCAATTATCAAGGATCATATCAATAGAATATCGAATATCTAGATTTCATTCTACATATTTAACTTAGATACTGGTGCACTTATTAAACATTTGTCACCACATAAAAGGGCCTAGCGAGGCAATTTATAATAATGGAATCTGTTACTGCAGAAGCCTATGGTGTCAGAGCTTTGGCATGCTTGGCAAAATTAATTGAGTAAAGTTGTGCTTCAAATATCTCAAAAGTTAGCCATTTAAAATCAAAGTTACTTCAATCTAATGTTGTCATGCTGTCAGTCACAATGTGACAAAGACTGCTTTCATTACTTAACCACCGCTTTGTGTGGTTGTACATTTCATAAAAAGTGCTTGCAAAGTGTTGAAGTGCTGCTGGCTTTTGCAAGTTACTAGCAGCACTCTCTCAGGGAGCAAATAGAGGTCTCACACCGGCAAGAAGATGTCAAGACAGGCGCAAACTATTTGTCCCTGCAGTGGCTGGTCGGGAGATGTTGGGAGTTCCATTCATCACCGCCCTTAATGCTGCCATGATAACATGGTTTTCTGTTATGGTTTACTCCCTTAGCCTTTGATTCTATCAAGAACCAGAACTTGTACCACAAGGCAGTGGTTTACAACTTTGCAAGGCAGGGGCGTCAAACTCCCTGAGGTATTTTAGCACCTAAGGTATCCGAGGTACTGCATTACCCGCATACCACTAATGTAAGGTAGATTATAATGATCAACCTAATATCTTTATCTCAGCAAATAACAGAAAGTCAAAATTATCGGACTATGCAACTTTAATTAAAAGGAAGGAGACTGTTGAACTTGAAAGGATAGCTCAATATGAGATGTCCCGCATTTCTTGCCAATTGTCGTCTGGCATTCAAAGACACTGAGGTCACTTAGTGTGTTATCCTATCTTTTTGTTTTAAAGGTGAAGATTGCAAACACTTGACGCGATACACTGAGCATTTTTCTCATGCATATCAAATCAGTGTATTGTGTTTTTAAATATGGATAATCCGATGGTTTGCAGCTGCTATCATTTTTCTGAGATACATATATTAAATTGATTATTGTATTCTAACTAGCGTTAGCTTGAAGTAAATTTTATTTTGAATGGCTAACTTTTGAAATATTTATAGTGCAACCATGCAAAATTATTGTCAGCAAGCATGCCAAAACGCCATAGGCTTATTTGCCTGTCACATTATGCCGGATTGAGCAACGGACAGAATTATCTAGTCCAGTGGTGATAAGTATCAAAATGTATTAAAATGTGTCAGTGTTGCGACATCAGGTCTAAGGCTGCCGGACGACTGGACATGAAACGGACATGAAACAGACATGAAACGGATATGAACGGATAGCCAATGGATGAAATGAAATCAAACCAGACAAGAACCATAGACGTCAATCCGGCGGCATCCATTCCTAGTTTTGTGCATGTTCAAAATTTATACGGACACAAACTGGACATTGTTAATTTTGTGTCCGTTTCCCCCTATCCGATGAGGTACGACAGGGCCTTTAAGCAGTAAGAGGTTTTGATTAAATTGATTCAGTATGCCCGTCTATGTGGCAACACATGTTTAATAAGTTTATCAGTATCTAAGTTGAATATGTAGGCTCAACTCGAGCTGAATGTTTTGGTTTTGAAAGGTTGATGCTTCATCGGACTATGCAGCTTCATGGAATTGAGTCCATATAGTAATTGGGGCGAGCGAGTCTTAAACTCTGGCTGTCCCTAAACACCGTTCATTACATTTTATTAAAAGCAAAATTGCTGGTGAAATAGGACGAGTGTGGGGGAAGCTGGGTGGCACCTGGAACACGGGTAGTGAGATCGCCTGCTTAGCCACAGACTGACCCGGGTACCAGGCCACTCGCTCACCTCCACCCGACCCAAATAGCAATTACATGTAATAGTAATTACATATGATAACCCTAACTCTAGTCTAATCCTAAATAAGATATCAGAGTGAGGTTTCATACCTCAGACCTCTAGATTATGGGGTCAGCATGATTCCACTGCACCGCTCTGGTTTTAACGTAGATTTGCATGAAAAGTAGATAAAAGATTCACCCCATACTCACAGTACAGGGGTGAATACCAACCCTATATACAAGCTGGCGAAAACTGCTTTAGTATGGAACAGGAAGTACAAACTCTGGCTCCAGTATCAAATGGCTACCCATATAGGCACAGAGTTGGGGAAATGGGAGAGAATGCAAAAAGACATGATGGCGGCGCTAGAACGCCGTCGATTTCACTTTTAAAGTTTATTAAACTATATGTTTTATTATATTTTTCAACTCAAAAGTAGCGGGTAAATATGAAGATAGATATAAAGAATATAATTTGCTTCTTAAATTACAAATTTATTTGCTCATTTAATTTCCCCAGCATGTCAAAATTCTTTGTCAGTTTTTCTAATGGGTTGATTTTCATCCCTGTACTGTAAGTACGGGGTGAATCTTTTATCTACCTGAAAATATACTCTTAACACTGCTGGCAATGAGATGATGCGATATCCGAAGTGTGCATGTGCACACAACTCATGGAAGAATATCCACACAATTTATGTTTACGACCTCTGGAAGAATATCTGCTTCGCATAACATAAATATATATAACACTTCTTTTTTTTAAATGTTGTGTAAATAATCCCGAATTTATAAATAGCTTGAAGACCAGTGATTCAGCCCTGAAAAAAAGAACGTATTAGGCAGAATAAAACATATTCACACAAAAGAAACCCAATAAAGAATCAACAGCGAAGAAGCAAGTACAGTAAAATCTCTCTAAATCGACCGACCATGGGACCATCTACGGAGGTGGTCAGTTTAGGGAGTTGTTTAAAAAAAAATCATTACAATGATATTCCATGGGCGACCAATCCTTTAGGACTCAAATAAAGCGACCGATATAAGGGAGTGGTCGATCTGTGGAGGTGCTCAGTTAGAGAGGTTTCACTGTAGTAAGAACTGTGCCCACTCACCCCTTTTCGTGCAGCAACTGACCGAGCAGCGTCATGGCGATGGCCTTTGTGGCCGAGGCGAGGGAGAACAGGGTGTCTGCCGTCACTGGACGACACGTCGAAAGCTCCGTGCAGCCGTAGCCCGCCGTATACACGACCTTCTGATGTGTCACAACGGCAACGTTCAGTCCCACAATGCCCCTGCAGTACATGGTGGCGTTGATGAAGGTGTCCAGCTTCTCTCGCACCGTCCCGTTCCAGTGCAGTTTGGCGGGAGCCGGTCGAGGCACGGCCGGGTCGCCGTGCTTCCCCCGCCGGGAGCCCTTCGCCTTGCCCCGGGTCCGCGCCGCGTCAGACGGGAGGCCGGGGACCAGGAGGACAGCGGCGGCGAACAGAACTAACAGCGTCAACATCGACATGGCCGGATGTCGACGGAGGCGGCGTTGGCTGCGGTAGGGGCCGGGTGTAGTCCTTCCAGCCTTGGTAGTACTAGTAGTGGAGGTAGTAGTAGGAGTAGTAGTAGTGGTGATGGTGTTGTTGGCGTTGTTGGTGGTGTTGTTGATGGTGGTTGTGGTTGGGTGTAAGGTTTGGCTGTGCTGGTTTGACATCTTGATTCGAATTCAACGTTGGAAGATTACCCGATGCTCAGTTCATATGTATAGGTGTTGTATCTCCTTGTATAAACCGATTTTAGCGGTACATTGAGTGAGTAGGTGGCGCCACATGGGGAGGTGAGGTCGTATCAGTAGATGACCTAACGAATAGTGGTAACCAGCCGATGACTTAGTGGATGGGGAGTAGTGAGATATTCAGCTTATTAATACTCGTATGGCTTATACAACATATATATATATATATAACACCTCTGTTATATATAATAGTTGACGTCCAACTATTGGACTACTAGCCGGTGATAAAAACCAACGTGCTCTATAGGCGTTGTTAAATAAAACAAGCCTTATATATATATAACACCTATGTTATATCTCACGGTATATATATAACACCACCTGCATGACCAGTTTTGCTGCTCTCTTCACTTTTCTCCCGTTATCTCCTGGCCTTATCTGTGCCCTTATCCACGGGCATATCAGGGCGGGCGGAGTCCGTTTATCACCGAGCAGGCTCTGGTCGATAATTTCCAACAACTAGCCTATATATCTGAAGCTGTGAGTGGCAGTGTTGCTTGGGTTCTGGTGTACTCGCAGTCAGACGTATATTCCCACAGTGTGCACTCACACCACAGACTGGGTTTATTTATAAACACATCCACCCCAACTTCCCCCTACTCCTCTCCCCCTACACACACACGCACACACTTCATACAGCGCCCTCACTTGTCAGTACATTCAACCGTCTACATCTCAGCTCCTCGTACTGATATGACCTTAGATGTTGCCAGGATGTAAAACTCCAAAATCCTCGTAATCAGTCAGTCAAGTCAAGACAGGTGAAATCAAATCAAATCAAATTTCAGCCAGCCTTGTTGTGGATATGTACAACAGTCAGTCACGTGACGCTGCTTGCAACAATGCAAGGGCGAGAGTACGCGTGGTATATAAATAGCCCACCCCCACCCCCCACACACCGTGTACTGGCAGACGACTTTTCTGATATCAACTACCCGAGCGGCGGATGGGGCTCACCAATGGCAGTGGCAGGGATATATGGCTGCAACAGACACACTGCTCCTCCTCGACCATCCACAACTAGTCAATAGCGGTGTCGGCATTCCCCCTCCCTGTGCATCGTGGTGATTGACACCTGTGCCGGGTAGGGGGCCGTTAATGTCGGCTTATTGGGCGGCTGGTTCCCCGCCTCACGTGTGTACTACTATCAACAAACCTTTACATCACCTGCCGTGACCAGCGGAACTTATATCATTATTACTATTACTACTACTATCACAACTTCCGGTCGGCACTTGGCTTCGGTGGTTGCTTAATCTGAGATGCTAAGAATGCATAACCTCCTCCCGAGCACCCACACGGAACCAGTGGTTAATTGATTGATTGATTGATTGGTTGGTTGGTTGATTGATTGATCCGCCACTTTGTATACACCTGATGGGATATGTGTAATTAATCCCCCCCCTCTTCTCTCTCTTATCTACCTCAGTCCTGATATGACCTTAGATGTTGCCAGGACGTAAAACTCCCAACAACCAACCAACCTTATGTACCTTTCACTTGTGACTTGATGATGGTCTCGGTTTGGGTTTTCAACTTGCAAAACCTCGCTCTAAAAAATGTTGTATAGTTCCTATTAGTACAAGATCACACAGCCAGGCATGTGTGTATCTGTGTGGGTGTCTGAAAGGGAGAGCCGGCTCGCTGACCCCGGGAGAGCAGCTTGGCTGGACATAGTCGCCGGGAGAGTGTCGCAGTGAATCCCGGGGCCAACTCAGGCATGAAGTCTACTAATGGCGCCATCACTGTCGTGTTAGTAGCACCATGTGCGTGTTCTCGCTATTATTGTCTTCTACTACTAACGGAGAACGGTCGGCAGTTGGAATCCCGGTCGAGTCAAAGCAATGACTTACAAAATTGATGCTTGCCGCTAGCTAGCCTGGCACTCGGCATTATTAGGATAAGATAAAAGGACTGGTCAGCTCAGTATCAGGATAATGTGACTGAGTGGGAAATGCGGGTCATGGCACCAGTTGGCTGGTCTCCCAGTCGGGGCAGCACTATAAAGTCACCACAAGTGCACATTGTCACAAATCGGTACCCATCCTGATGTGATCGACAAATGTTTACCAGGACATGAAACTTCAACAAACAAAAGAACTACATGAACTGCAAGTTCTCCTTCACGTCTTTCTTGACACTATATCCACAGAGTGTATAGGTAATATGTTATATATAACTCATTAGGTAAGCCGTCCTTATATGACGTTATATATAGCTCATTGCATAAGCTGTCCTCATATGATGTTAGTGCGTAAAGCTCCAACAAACAGACATTGGATAAGAGGGCAATATGGTAATCAAAGTATATTCACAGAAATGCGTATAGACAGATTGCTAGGTGCCAGAAATGGTGCCATTGATTGCAGTCCTGCCTCCCCAGCTCCTCCTGAGTGTAATCCAGATTGCCGTCTCTCTCACCACACTGATTTGTCTCTCAACACCATCCTGCTGTCTCTCAACACCTGATCTGTCCTCAGCACCACACTGCTCTCTCTCTCAACACCTGTTCTGTATCTCAACACCACACTGCAGCTGTCTCTCAAAACCGTATATGTCTCTTAACACCACACTGCAGCTGTCTCTCAAACCACACCCTTGTGTCTCTTACCACCTCACTGCTCTGTCTCTCAACACAACACTGCTCTATCTCTCAACACCACAATGCTCTGTATCTCAACACAAGCCTACTCTGTCTCTCAACACCACACTCCTCTGTCTCTCAACACCACATCTGTCTCTCAACACCACACTGCTCTAACTCTCAACACCACAATGCTGTCTCTCAGCACCACACTGCTCTAACTCTCAACACCGCCCTGTGGTCTCTCAACACCACACGGCTGTCTCTCAACACCAGTCCTCTCCCTCCTTCACCCTACTGCAGCCGGGCGTCTGGGATGCAAAGAGGGCCCGTTCTGCAGAGCAGGTCTCCCTCTGCCACCAGCGTCTAGCCGGCCTGAAAGCCGCTCACCCCGAGCTGCTCACCACATCCGGTGCATTCTCACTGCTTCTCTTCTCTTCTTTTCTCTCTCAATCTTGATCCTCCTTTATCCTGCTTGTCTACCTGTCTGTCTCTCAGTATGTCTGCCTTCTCTAGGGTGGCACTGCTCCTGTATCGGTATACTGATGCTCCTCCCCCTCCCCTCTTCTCTCTGCCTCTCTCTATCTCTCTCTCTCTCCTCCAGAGCTGCTCACTGTACACTATGTTGTGTACTGCTCGGCACAGAAGGCTAGTTGCAGGAGGAGCGTGGCGGCTGTGGTGGTGGTGGTGATGGTGGTGGTGGCCGAGGTGGTGGTGGTGCTGGCGGTGGTGGCGGTGGTGGTGGTTTGGTGAGTGGGACGGTGGAGAAGGTTGGTAGAGTAAGTATGCTGACTCAGTTTCTCATTCCTTATATCTCACACCCACACCCACCTCACACTCACACTCACACCCAAACTCAGTTCACACCAGGGCTATATAGTTCATCACCACAATCCCTAACAACAACAAGACCAAAGACAGCTCACGGTGGCAGTGGCACTCGGGTGGGTCCGAGTAGCGGTGACAGCGGCTAACACCACACCTCAATGCCGACGTACTCCTCCCTCCACGTTCTGCCTCTAACAGCTGTTGGCGTTCCAACTCACGCGGCTCCAATGCCGTGGAGGAGAATGCAGCATGGCTCCCTCTCTCTCCTCATCCTCCTCCTCTTCCTCCAGCTCCAACTAGCGTGGCAGTGCTGATGTATCAGCCCCTACCCCCCGTCCAATCAGTGACAAACGGACCCGGACTCCTCCTCCTCCGCCGCCGCCTCCACCTCCTGCACCTCCTCCTGTGACTGCCTGCCTGCTTGGTCTCCCATCACTGGTCGCCAGTCTACGGTCGGTCCTCCACCCGCACTACCCTCTGCCCTGGAGGCGGCCTCAGCTCTCGCTGGTTCCCGCTGCTGTGCGGTTCAGGCGCCACTCTCTGCCTCCCTCTAGCGTTCACTAGCTCCGAGCAGCTCACAGTTGGCTGTCTGGTGAGCAGCTCAGTTGAGCAGCTCAGTGCACTTCCTGTTTAGCAGTATATATACAGTAAAACCGCTCTAACCGACCACCTCCACAGATCGGCCACTCCCCTATATCGATCGCTTTATTTGGGTCCCAAACGATCGCCCATACAATACCATTGTAACGATTTTTAAAAAACCTCTCTAAACTGACTAAATGGACCATTTAAAGGTATACGATGACAGAGACAGTCCAAATAAAAATGTAAAATTTAAGACCTAAATGCACTGGGATTGGTCCCACTGCTTCACTGGTCACAGCTAGTCCAGTGTATTATTAACAACCCCACCCCAACAACATAATTCATAAACTCACATAACTAACCACACTAGAGTTACATTAGAATATTTCTAACAAACTGACATTTATATACTGCTTGCCTAACTCCAACTGAACATTAAAACTTACTACAACTTTACCAACTTAATACAGAACATAACTTCTGCTTACATTCTAAATACTATGTGAATACTCACATTGATCTGACTAATATTGATCTAGTTATATGACACTACTGTTACCATATTGCTATGGAACTTTTGGGTTACAGAATTTCATTGCGTTAAATGCTACAAATTGTGTATTCAACAGTTATTGTATACCTTATTCTATATACCTTGTGTGTAAATAACCCTGAATTGAAAAATGGCTGGAAGACCAATGCTTCGGCACTGACAAAAGACTATGTGTGGGTATGCACTGACCCTGGTGACGTGGAATTAAGTGTAGAGGTGTTTATAAGGTGTGTCTATGGTGTGTATGGGGCTATGTTTTTGTATGCGAGGTGTCGGGATGTGAGGGGAGGGTGTCTGTGGGAGGAGGGTGTGTGGGGAAGGTGTGTGGGGGGAGATCCGCCTGGGGAAGGTGTGGGAGGGGGAGATGTGCGTGTGGGGAGGTGTGGTGGAGATGTGTTTTGAGGGGAGGTGTGTGGGGAGGGTGTGTGTTGGGGAGGTGCGTGGGGTGTGTGTGGGGGTGTGTATTCGAAGTGTGTGGCTGATGTGTGTGGGGGAGAGATGTGTGGAGAGGTGTGTAGCGGGCGGTGTGTGTGGGGAGACGGTTGTGTGTGAAAGATATGTTTGGGGGAGGTGTGTGTGGGGAGGTGTGTGTGAGAATGACGCATGTGGGGGCAGGTCTGTGTGAGAAGGAGGCGTGTGGGGGGAGGTATGTTGGGATGAGGCATGTGGGGGAGAATGAGGGGTGTGGTGGAGGTATGTTGGTATGAGGCAGGTGGGGGAGGTGCGTGTGAGAATGAGGGGTGTTGGGGAGGTATGTTGGTATGAGGTGCATGTGGGAATTAGGGGTGTGGGGGGGAGGTATGTTGGCATGAGGCATGTGGGGGAGAATGACGGGTGTGGTGGAGGTAAGTTGGTATGAGGCATGTGGGGGAGGTGCATGTGAGAATGAGGGGTGTTGGGGAGGTATGTTGGTATGAGGTGCATATGGGAATGAGGGGTGTGGGGGGAGGCATGTTGGTATGAGGTGTGTGGGGAGGTGTGTGTGAGAATGAGGGGTGTGGGGGAGGTATGTTGGTATGAGGTGCATGTGGGGGAGGTGCATGTGGGAATGAGGGGTGTGGGGAAGGGATGTTCGGTATGAGGCATGTGGGGGAGGTGTGGGTGGGAATGAGGCATGTGGGGGGAGGTATGTTTGTATGAGGTGTGTGTGGGAATGAGGGGTGTCGGGCAGCTATGTTGGATGAGGCATGTGGGGGAGGGGTGTGTGGGAATGAGGTGTGAGGGACTGAGGTGTGTGGGAATGAGGTGTCTGGGGAGGTGTGTCTGAAAATGAGGCATGTGGGGGGCAGGTATGCTGGGATGATGTATGTGGGGAAGGTGTGTGTGGGAGGTCTGTGGGAGAATGAGGGGTGTGGGGGTGAGGTACGTTGGTATGAAGCATGTGGGGGGAGGCATGTTGGGATGAGGTGTGTGGGGAAGGTGTGTGTGAGAATGAGGTGTGTGGGTGGAGGTATGTTGGGATGAGGTGTGTGGGGAAGTGTGTGTGGGAATGAGATGTGTGGGGGAGGTGTGTGTGAGAATGAGGTGTGTGGGTGGAGGTATGTTGGTAAGAGGTGTGTGGGGCAGGTGTATCTGGGAATGAGATGTGTGGGGGAGGTGTGTGTGAGAATGAGGTGTGTAGCGAGAGGTACGGAGTCATGTCAGGGAGGTGTGTGTGAGAATGAGGGGTGTGGGGGAAGGTGTGTGTGAGAATGAAGTGTGTGGGGGGAGGTATGTTGGTATGAGGCATGTGGGGAAGTGTTTGGGGGAATGAGATGTGTGGGGGAGGTGTGTGCGGAATGAGGCATGTGGGGAAGGTGTGTGTGAGAATGAAGTGTGTGGGGGAGGTATGTTGGTATGAGGCATGTGGGGAAGTGTTTGGGGGAATGAGATGTGTGGGCGAGGTGTGTGCGGAATGAGGCATGTGGGGAAGTGTGTGTGGGAATGAGGCGTATGGGAGGAGATATGTTGGTATGAGGCATGTGTGTGGAGGTGTGTGTGTGGAGGTGTATGGATGGAGGGTGGCAGGCCCACTATACAGGCAGTGACCACCACCAATACCCACCACTACGCAAACAGTGGCGCCCACTGGCGGGATGATGAGATCTAGCCGACTCTCGATATTCTCACTATAGCTCACTGCACATGCTGCTGCACCAGGCACGGCCACCACCCGCTAGTGTAGGGGCTAGGAGGTGGGCTGGTGTCCAGTAAGGGCGGATCTCAGAAGCACACGGCCAACACGTAAAATCACTTTTTATGTCGAGAAGCATTAAACTTGTTGGCGCAGGGGGCAAAGTTGGACATATGCATACCATATACATAGCATATGGCCAACGTATGACCAACCTATGGCTAATGTGCTTCCGGGCGAAAAATGCTTGAATTATGCTTAGGGTACATTCGCGGAACACCAGTGAACATCATATACGTTATTCGATCGCCAGAACTACGCCTCATATGTTACATACGCTAAGACCCGCTGGATAAACGCTAAACGTAGGTTAGATGTAGGTTAGACGTAGGTTAGACGTACGTTAGATGTACATTAGACTATGTTATCCATATGTTGTCAGTACATGGACTGTACGTTTCCACTGCCTTTAATGTAGGTCAATGTAGTGCAAAGTAGTGAACAATGTTTGTCTAACGTACATCTAACATACATCAACGTACGCCTAACTTATACACAACATATGGCTGACATAAAATCCACACATTGTCCAACATTGTCATAGGTTGAAACTTTTCCGACGCGCGACGCCGTATCTCGATGAACGTCGATGTACATTGACGTATACCAATGAGCGCCTAATGCACATGTCATGTAACGCATAACGACGTATCCCGATGTAGCTGGCAAAAATCACATACATCGGACTACGTTGGCACGATGCATCGTAATGTGACAGACCCTTAAGTCCCATTCACTGGGTGATCAGCGACTGTTAGGTTTATTGTGTGTGGTGATTGGGGAAAGGGGGAGCGGGAAGAAAGGGATGGGAGAGGGTAGGGAGAGGGTAGGGAGGGGGGAGGGATAGCGACCTAGATTTGTATTTGTAATGAAAGTATAGTGGATGATCCGGGACTGTTGTGTTTATTGTGTGTGGTGATTGGGGAAGGGGGAGGGGGAAGACAGGGTATGGAGAGGGTAGAGAGAGGGTAGGGAGAGGGTAGGGAGAGGGTAGAGATAGTGACCTGGATCTGTATCAGTAATGAATGTATATCAGGGCCTGTTGGGTTTATTGTGTGTGGTGAGTGGGGAAGGGGGAGGGAGAAGGGGGGCGGGGAGGGATAGTGACCTGGATTTGTATCAGTAATGAAGGTATATTGGATGATCAGGGACTGTTTGGTATATTGTGTGTGGTGAGTGGGGAAGGGGAGAGGGAGAAGAGGGGAGGGATAGTGACCTGCATTGGTTTCTGAAATAAAAGTATATTTAGTGAGCAGAGACTTTGGGTTTATTATGTGAGGAGAGTGGGGAAGGGGGGGGGGAGAGAAAGGGGAAGGGGGTGGGGAGGTTTTTGTTTGTTTGTTGTTGTACGTCCTACCGACATCTAAGGTCATATCAGGACGGGGGTGGGGAGGTTGTGACTTGTATTTATATCTGAAATGAAGATATTCAAAGTCCCAATCACTGGCTGATCAGAGACTGCTTGGTTCTTGTGTCTGGTGAGTGGGGGAGTAGGGGGAGCGGGAGGAAGAGAGGGTAGTGATATTGACCTATATATTTGTCTGAAATGAAAGCAAATTCATGAAATGAAAGCGTATTCATGAAATGAAAGCATGTTCATGAAATGAAAGCGTATTCATGAAATGAAAACATATTCATGAAATGAGAGTGTATTCATGAAATGAAAGTGTATTCATGAAATGAAAGCGTATTCATGAAATGAAAGGGTATTCCTGAAATGAAAGCATATTCATGCAATGAAAAGGTATTCATGAAATGAAAGCATATTCATGAAATGAAAGCATATTCATGAAATGAAAGCATATTCATCTGCTCTTTTCTTTGTTTGGGGAATGGGGGAGTGGGTTAATGGCGGTGGGGGACGGGGTGGGTGCAGGGGTCGCGTCGCGGGTGTGTGTGAGTAGGGGGGGGGGGGTTATACACGCATACTGTGTGTACACATGAGCTGTGTATACGATGCATTATGAGCAGTTGCCAGAGAGCTCGGCTCAGTGCCAGTCATGGGCGTGGTGCTGGTTACTGGTGGCTGGTTACTGGTAGCTGGTTGTGGTTACTGGTTGAGGTTGTGATCGTTGATTGCTGCTGGTGGCTTGTGGCTGGTAGCTGGTTGTGGTCAGTGCTAGTGGTCGCTGGTTGCTGGTGGCTGGTAGCCGGTAGCTGGTTGATGGTTAATGGGTGGTTCCTGATCACTGGTTTTACTCGTGGGTTCATGGTGGCTGGTTGGTTGTTGGTTGCTAGTTGGGGTCTCTGGTTGCTGGTGGTTATCTGGTTGCTGGTATGGTAGCTGGTTGTTGGCTGGTTTCTGGTCGCTAGTTGTGGTCTTTGGTTGCTGGTGGTTATCCGGTTGCTGGTATGGTAGCTGGTTGATGGCTGGTTGCTGGGCACTGGTTGTGGTCTCTGGTTGCTGGTGGTTATCTGGTTGCTGGTATGGTAGCTGGTTGTTGGCTGGTTGCTGATCGTTAGTTGTGGTCTTTGGTTGCTGGTGGTTATCTGGTTGCTGGTATGGTAGCTGGTTGATGGTTGGTTGCTGGTCATTAGTTGTGGTATCTGGTTGCTCGTGGTTATCTGGTTGTTGGTATGGTAGCTGGTTGCTGGCTGGTTGCTGGTCACTAGTTGTGGGATCTGGTTGCTGGTGGTTATCTGGCTGCTGGTATGGTAGCTGGTTGATGGCTGGTTGCTGGGCACTGGTTGTGGTATCTGGTTGCTGGTGGTTATCTGGTTGCCGGTATGGTAGCTGGTTGCTGGCTGGTTTCTGGTCACTAGTTGTGGTATCTGGTTGCTGGTGGTTATCTGGTTGCTGGTATGGTAGCTGGTTGTTGGCTGGTTTCTGGTCGCTAGTTGTGGTCTTTGGTTGCTGGTGTTTATCTGGTTGCTGGTATGGTAGCTGGTGGCTGGCTGGTTACTGGTCGCTGGTTGTGGTCTCTGGTTGCTGGTGATTATCTGGTTGGTGGTATGGTAGCTGGTTGCTGACTGGTTGTGGTCGCTGGTTGCTAGTGGCTAGCTGGTTGCCGGTAGCTGGTTTCTGGCTGGTTGCTAGTAGCTGGTTGCGGGTGGTTGGTAGCTGGTTGCGGGTGGCTGGTAGCCGGCTGCTCGTTGCTGGGGTTGTGGTCGCTGGTCGACGGTTGCTGGCTGGTTGTTGTCGCTGGTCACTAGTCGCTGGTTTTGGTCATTGGTTGCTGGTGGCTAGCTGGTTGCTGGTATGGTAGTTGGTAGCTGGTTGCTGGTTGTGATCGCTGGTTGCTGGTTGCTGGTAGCTGGTTGGTAGCTGGTTGCTGGTCGCCCGTCCCTTTACCCCTCCCGTTTGTGAGCTGCAGGACGGTCCGCTTGCCCCCCCCCCCCCCTCCCCCTCCCACCCCCCACCCTCCCATCATCCACCCCACTCCGCCGACCAGCACGCGGCTCGGTTCTATAGATCCCCGCGCGCCGATTCACGTACTGCGATCGACCAAGACAACACGGCCGTAAATCAACGGGGGGACGCGTGGGGAGAAGGCGCCCCGGCGGGCGGGTTCTGCGGCTGGGCCGGAAGTAGATTTAAGATCCCAAGCTCCTCGTCTCGCCTTATGGGACTACGGCTCAGTAGCTATGGAGCTTGTTGTTAGGTAGGTAATGACGTCACTAGATGTCATGCAATGATTGTGGGGGGCGGGGGGTTATGTGATGGTTTATTTACCCTGTCCATAATGAGTAACTCACATTGCGGCTTGTTTTCAGCGATGAACAGCAATAGTCTAAATTTGGTAGTTGCCGTGTCATCTTAGCTGTTTGTTGCTACTAGATTAGTAGCAAATTGGAAACATTCTGTTTAAAACAGGATTTGAAGTCCCACTTCTTGCCATTTCAGAGCGAGTATCCTAACCATTAGTGTACCTAGGCTCCTTGATGTAATCACCCTATCTACAATTAACTGTGTATGTGGCGCCCTGTGTGCCAGGTCAATACAGACAGGAGCACCACACCTCGAGCGTTCCCACCTGTAGCTCGAGGTGTGGTGCTCCTGTGCTACTCTCCCATGATTTGTACATATTGTCGCACCAATTACACCACCCTACTGACATATTAGCCCAGCCTGCTGACATATTGTCCCAGCGTGTGGACATATTACCCAGCCTGCTGACATATTTCCCGAGCCTGCTGATATATTACCCAGCCTTCTGACACATTACCCCAGCTTTGTGAAATATGACTTCAGCCTGCTGACATATTTCCCCAGCCTGCTGACATATAACCTCAGGCTGCTGACATATTACCCAGCCTTCTGACACATTACCCTAGCCTGCTGACATATTTCCCCAGCCTGCTGAAATATTACCTCAGCCTGCTGACCTATTGTCCAGCCTTCTGACACATTACCCGATCCTGCTGAAATATTACTTCAGCCTGCTGACATATTTCCCCAGCCTGCTGAAATATGATTTCAGCTTGTTGACATATTTCCCCAGCCTGCTGACATATTGTCCCACCCTGCTGACAAATTACCCAGCCTACTGACATATTACACCACCCTACTGACATATTACCCAGCCTACTGACATATTACACCACCATACTGACATATTACCCAGCCTACTGATATATTTCACCACCCTACTGACATATTACCCAGGCTGCTGAAATAGTTCTTCAGCCAGCTGACATATTACCTATCCTGCTGACATATTACACCAGCCTACTGACATATTTCCCCAGCCTGCTGAAATATTACTTCAGCTTGCTGACATATTTCCCCAGCCTGCTGACATACTGTCCCACCCTGCTGACATATTTCCCAAGCCTGCTGACATATTGTCCCACACTACTGACATATTACCCCATCCAGCTGACATATTGTCCCAGCCTGCTGACATATAACCTCACCCTGCTGACATATTATACCAGACTTCTGACACATTACCCAGCCTACTGACATATTACCCATGCTACTGCCATATTACATCATCCTACTGACATATTTCCCCAGCCTGCTGACATATTGTCCACCCTACCAAAATATTACCCCAGCCTGCTGACATTTTACCCCAGCCTGCTGACATATGATCCCCACCCTACTGACATATTACCAAGCCTTCGGACACATTAGCCCAGCCTGCTGACATATTACACCAACCTACTGACACATTACCCCAGCCTGCTGACATATTTCCCCAGCCTGCTGACGTATTACTTCAGCCTGCTGACATATTTCCCCAGCCTGCTGACATATTACCCATCCTGCTGACATATTATCCCAGCCTGCTGACATAGTACCCAGCCTACTGACATATTTCCCAAGCCTGCTGACATATTACCCAGCCTGCTGACATATTAACCCAGCCTGCTGAAATATTACACCAGCCTACTGACATATTACACCAGCTTACTAACATATTATCCCAGCAGGCTTTTTTTGTGTTGAGGCTGTATTTATAGTGACATTTAGGCTGACATATTACACCAGCCTACTGACATATTACACCAGCCTACTGACATATCACCCCACCCTACTGAAATATTACACTAGCCTACTGACACATCACCCCTCCCACTGACATATTACACCAGCCTACTGACATATTACACCAGCCTACTGACAAATCACCCCAGCCTACTGATACATCACCCGAGCCTACTGACATATTACACCAGCCTGCTCACTTGCCCCAAAGGCTTGGAGCCTAAGATGACCCTCACAGAAACAAGACGTATTCAGAGAAATAAGAACAGGAAAGTAAAGACATCTTTAAAACGTATAACACACGTTTCAACTGGCAGGCAACATGTAATCAATGTAGGCAATGCTACACGTCAACATTGGAGACCAAAGATAATTAATTAACAAGATACTGAGATTGTATCGCTGTGTTTCCCCCAGCTCCACCTCTCCCACCAACCACACCCCAACTACATTGGCATTCCCCTCTCTTGCTCTCAGTCTCGCCTAGTATTAATCTTCCATTACTTAAAGTTGCATAGTCCGATGGTCTTGAGTTTCTGACATTTTTCTGAGATAAGTATTTCAAATTGATCATTATTATCTACCTTACTTTAGTTTGAAGTAACTTTTAATTGAAATCGATACCTTTTGAGATATTTGAAATTCAAACATGTGAAAATAATTTTGGCAAGCACGCCAAAACTCTGATATTATAGGCTTCTGCAGTAACAGGTTCTATTAAATCGACTCAGTATTCCCTTCTATGTCGCAACAAATACTTAATAAGTGCATCGGTATCTAAGTTACATATGTAGAATCAAATGTAGATAATTGTTTTGGTTTTGAAAACTTGATGCTTCATCAGACTGTACAGCTTTAAGTCTATTCTGAAATGCGAAAAGTTCTGAATTTTGCAAATTGGAAACATTCTGGTTAAAATAGGATTTGAAGTCACACTTCTTGCCATTTCAGAGCGAGTATCCTAACCATTAGTCTACCTAGGTTCCTTGATGCAATCACCCTATCTACAATTAACTGTGTATGTGGCGCCTTGTGTGCGAGGTCAATGCAAACTCCTACACTTGTCCCCCTGGAATCGTAAGTCTGTTATACGGCTTATGTCCATAATTTGTTAATTGCTAGCAAGTACACACATAAGGCTGTATTTCTTTGCTGTGTTATGTCCTAGTAATACCTAAGGATGGGACACATACAGGCAGTGCACTTATACACACAACAGGTCGGTTCAACAACCATTCAATGTCTAGCTTGTACAGGATCCTGGTCATGGAACCAGTGTCATGGGGGGCGGGAGGGTTTGCAAATGGGAAGCATTGCGCCTAAAGCAGTATTCGAACCCACACCTCGTCAGTCTAGGGTTAGCGTCCTAACCATTAGTCTATCTAGGATACTTGATGCAATCACCCCATCTACGCCTAACTGTCTGATTTGTTCGTTGCCTAAGAGGTCAGTGCAGATTACTGCACTATGCATATTACATGGCAGTCCAGTGAATGTGCAGTAATGACAGTGATTGATGCGCAGACTAATGTAGCATTAGTGTATGCTACACACATAGTATCCTCACCAGATGGGATGGCCGAAGGAGTTCAGTGTCCATCTCCCCTTTTGGTAGGTCATGAGATTCGAACCGTGGTCGAATCGAACCAATGACTTACAAAAATTCATACGTGTCGCTTCCATCCAGACACTCGGCATTATTAGGATGAGGCAAGGACTGGTTGGCTCAGTGTCAGGATATTGGGACTGAGTGGGATATTAGGCCATGGTGCTGGTCTGGACTTCCAGTTGGGCAGTACTATAAAGTCACCATGAGTGAGCACTGCTACAATTGATATGACCTTAGATGTTGCTAGAACATAAAACAAGAACAAACCAAACCACACAGCATCCAAATCAAGAACTGGCATCAACAGTGCACAGTCCAATCAAAGCATAACATTCTCAAAATCAAAACACTTACCTAGACTTGATGCCAGGGCCGGTATTTATAAAGATTCTTAGAATTTTCTAAGAAAAGTCTTAAGAAATTCTTAACATGCTAAAAATACTCTGAGTGAAAAAATATTCTTACGATTATTCTTAGAATTCATCTGAGACAAATTTTTAGTTTACTCTTAAGAATAAACATGAGAAAATTCTCAGATGGAATTCCCTTCGTTGCTAACAACAAACTCAATGGCTTTGAGCAATCTTCATACAACGTGAAATATCTCGAAAACCGCACAACTTAGAAACAAACTGCTTGGCACACAAACAGATCACATGTTTAACAAACAGATTATATTAAATTTATATGCTTAATGTTCTGTATTGCTATTAAATTTGAATAAAATTGATGTTTTGCACTGCACGTATCGGCAAATGTCAATGGCCATACACCATCTTCATACAGGAAAAGTGAAATGTCTCTAAAACTGCACTACAGAGAAACAAACCGATTTGCACACAAAAAGATAACATATTCAATGAACAGATTATATTAAATTAAGGTCTTTATTGTTCTTTATTTCTTTTAATTTTTAATCAAATTGATGTTTTGCACTGAGCGCATAGGCAAAGTCAATGGCCGTGTGCCTTTGTTCTGCAGCCAACGTGCGTGTGCATAAACAATGTTATAAACATTGAAAGGGCTCTATTATGCATGGATGCAGTCAAGGCATTAAACCCATAGGCCAAATTCATGATTATATTGTGCAATAACCAATAACCATTTACCTGCATCTCACTTTGAGAGTTTTGTTTGAATTATATATATTTAGGGAATGTAAATATCGATCCCAAAATAGATGCTGGCATTGGTATATGTTATAGGCTTAATAAATTGATGGGCTATGGGCTTAACACATTATTTCGCAAAGTATTTGGTGATATTATGTCCCTAATTAAGTCAGTAACAAAAATAATACCAGCCAGATCTAAACGGAATCCTTTCAACAATTCCTCATCATAATAAATAACTAAAAACTCCTTCCTTTCCCTAAATCCATCTGTGTCACCTTCCGATCCCTCTTATGGCAGCCATTTTGTCCAGGATAAGAATTCTTAACCCAACTTAGGAGTCCTTCATGTGACTTCTAACTTTTCCTCAATTGTAAGAGCAATCTGAGAGCAACTCTTACATTTAAGAGGAATTCTTAGGAATTCTAAAGAATTATTCTAAAATTCTTATATTTAAGAGAAACTCTGAGAATTTTCTTGTATTTAAGAATTCTTAAGCATTTAAGAATCTTTATAAATACCAGCCACATAGAAGGGAATATGGATATACATTAATAGAACCCGTTACAGATGTTTACAGTGTGCACTCCTGGTGACTTTATAGTGTTGCCCTACTGGGAGACCAGGCTGCCAGCACCATGGCCTGATATCCCACTCAGTCCCATTGTCCTGACACTGAGCCAACCAGTCCTTGCCCTATCTTAATAATGCCGAGTACCTGGCTAGGAAGCAACAAGTATAAATCGTTAAGTCATTAGTGTGATTCGACCAAGGTTCGAACCCGTGGATTCAATTCCTATGATCTACCAAAACGGGAGACGGACGCTCAACTCATTAGGCCATCCCATCTAGTCAGTGGTCTGGATGCACCACAATAGTGAATAAATATTAATAATATTAACAATAATATAATTCCCTTCCGCCCCTTTATACTGTTATAAAACATATACTGTCATAACACTTATACATCACATATAACCACAGAAAATCTAAAGTGTTTGGATTATGCAGCTTTTAACCTTTCAGGGGACGATTCAGAGCCGTGAAATGTGTCGGTGTGTTTTGATGGGGGGTTTACCCCCAGGGGTGTGTGTGTGGGGGAAAGATTAATCAAATTGAATGGGGGTGGGGGCTCTGAGAGGTGTGCGCAGGGGCCACGAGGGGCCTGGAACAGGGCACTCACTACCAGGGGCCTCCACTGCTTCTACATGAGTGACATGCTAATCACATTACTTATCCGCTAATCGTGTTAGCCCTTAGTACCTTCGGGCAGTGCATCAATCTCATGTCCGGGTTGGCGGAGGGGTGTGTCGGGTGGACGGGAGTGTGGGGTGGTAGGGGGCTTATCACATGCTACACTGCCTATCCATCGCCAGGACTGATTAAATGGCCTCGGCTGTCAATGAGATGAACGGGAAATGCTGATTTCTTTTTTTTCTATTCTTTTTTCACTTGGAATTAATTTGAGTGGGTAGTCTACGCCGATGCTGTCTAGTGGACTAGTGGCAGGTCGAAGGGTTCGAATGCCGGGGTGTATATGCATACACTATAAGCAATGAGGTAAAATAGTTATGCTTGTCGCTGAGGGTCAGGATAGGTAGCGACAAGTATAAATTATGTAATACCCCCATCACATCAAACTAGTTCTCACTATGTTCTTGAAAATGTTGCCGGACTAGCTCAAACTGTGTTCGAATGGAACGGACATAGTAGCAACTTTTTTTACAGTCTTTTTCTGAACGGCATGGACAGGTTAGGACGGAATGGTGCTCCAGAACTTTGAGCATGCTCAACATTTTCTTGCGACCATCCCGTTCATCAATTAGATGGTGTAACAACATACTTAAAATGAGATGGACCTACTACAAACATACTACAAATGGACTTGCCATACTTTGATCGTACTAGGAACATGTTATGACGTGGTGCAATCGGAAATCAATTGCATGAAAGAAGTAGCATCAAGGCCAAAGTTACACATTCTACCCCGATCACAGCCCGTTTTAGAATGCGGTCGGACGTTTTGAGAACTACTTTGGTGTGATGGAGGTATAAGTCATTGGTTTGATGTGGTCAGAGTTCAAACTCGGTGTGCAAATCCGACAGCCCGCCACGTGGCCATGGTCGATGTGATTTAAATGTAGCTTAGCGAAGCAGTAAATATTTTTGCATTTCATATAGATATTGGACATATATATTATATATATATTTATATAGACTTATATAGATTGATATAGATTGATGTATAGTGTATGGTGTGACTGACACTGGTCTATATCCGGTGGAGGCGAGGAGGCTGCAGGTGGTGCCACCGGTACAGTGTTGGGTCTTACGCAGCATAACAATAATGATAATAATTCCCTTATGTATGTTTATACTCGCATAATTTGTTATGCATCACATATATTAGATATATTATATATATATTATAGATATTATATATATATTATAGATATTTTATATATTATACATATACATATTATATATATTATATATATTAGATATATCATGTGTAGTATATATATTATAAATATTATATATATTATATATACTATACCTCCGTATATAAAACGTATATACAGATGTAAGCAAATACGCACGGTGCCTCCCCCGGCGGCGTGGGTCGGAACTAGCTTAGTTCACCGCCCCGCCGCCGGGTGCTTTACATATATGCCTTGGGCTATAGCCTCCCTTCAGCCAGTCGCTATAGGCCTCCCTACGGTCAACAAAAACACAGTCTACCTGTTACCTGTGTCATACCTGCCAACGGACGACGTTATGCGAAGTATCGTGAGCTAAAACAACTTTTGTATATTGTTTCTATAATGTTTTCCCGATCGACACTCTCTACTGTACCTGTGTGTCGATTTGCTGCTGCATAAGGAGGAAGATCTGATTAAGGGAGGACGATCGGTTTGACTCGAGTGTCGTGAGCCAAACAAGATGGCAGATGGCGGGAAAGCCAACATGAGTGTCGATCTTATTTAAGCAAGGACAAGTCGAGTGACTTCGTGTGTTTCGATTAACTGCATCGATTCGAAGTTACTGATTAACGCCAGTGTGTCGATTGGCTCGACACGACGGGAGATCGACACTGATATTTATTATTATTTATTGATTTTTAATTTTTGTTTTATTTATTTATTATTTTATTCTATAATAATCGTTTAGATCCTGATCTCATCTGTGTGTGTCGAGTTGGTCGTAATGCTCGCATTGCGTTTGATGCGAGGTGAGGGAGGACGCACCCCCCCCCTCTCCCCCCCCCCCTCCTCTCTCCTCCAGCTCTCTCCCTCTTACATAACCCCCCCCCCCTCTCTCCTTCCCTTATAACCCCCTCCGGCCTCTCCACCGGCCACTCGCCCTCCTGCCTCCACAGACTCCGCTCCTCCTACCTCTTTTTCCCCACCCACCATCCCTATACACCAACTCTCCATTATAGGGTTGAGGGCTCCTCGGGCCCACCTCCCAACTACTGACATTGCCTGACATTACGCTCACATTGACGCTCTCAGCATGAGCATGCATCAAAACAATTATATTTTACCTTTACCTGTACTTGACTTATTACACTGTATGTTCATGAAACGCCTCGGGCATTCACCCAATAAAATGCCCTCTTTTCCACTTCCGCCTCCTCGTCCTTCCTTGCCGCGCATCAACGAACCATTTCAAACTGGAGATCTACAATTGATATTTATTATTATTTTATTCTATAATAATCTTTTAGATTACTATAGCAATTTATTTATTATATTATTTATTATTTTATTTCGACCTTCCGACTTTTCTACTCTATTATTTATATGCAAGATATCTCATTGACTCCCTGTGTGTCGATTTACTGCTTCAACCCAGCTGAAGATTGAATTATTATATTATTTACATAGCCTAGGTGAGCTCATGAACTTTATGCTAGGCATTTCTTGTTTCTTTCTTTTACTTATTTTACTTTTTAATTATTATATATTTATCTAAGACCTTGACTGACTCTGAATATCAGCTAAACTGGTTCTTTTAATTCAGCCGGAACTGATCCCTATAAATTATTTGCGACTTTCTACACCGCAGCTCAAACCGATTTATTGATAATACACATAGGACAAATTAATATGCCACGTGCCTACTGCGCATTCTGCAGCGATATACACAACAAGCCGGTTAACGAGGCCTGCTGGACATGCTCGTCAGGACAACGCGCGACACGGTCAAGCACCCGTTCCGTAACTGACAAGATGGCTGAAGGCGGGAAACCAGATTCCGTCAAGACAGATAAACCTGCAGCGGATCAGATAGAAGTCGAGGAGCAGGAAATATCCGACCGGATCGAGGCGCTGAAACGGCGCAAACACCTAGCGGAGTTGAAGAAGATCGAGCGTGAACTTGAGGAGGATGTGCTGGAGCTAACCGCCCGACACAGTTCGCAAAAACGGAAGGATGGATTGGCGGACCGGTCTTCGCGACGCAGCACAAGCAGCAATGATTCCAAGAGAAGGAGCACCAGACGATGCTCGTCTTCGCCGAGACGGAGGAGACGCCGCTATCGCCACCGAGGATCAAGTTTGTCATCATCTGATGACCGGTCTGTCAGCCGCGAAAGGAAAGCAAGGAGTAAGTGGTCTTTACCTCGTCATGTTGAGGACGGAAAGGACGTGAAAAAGCTGACCCCTTTCGAACTTATTGAGGCTACCGTTAACTAGGTGGTCGCCTCAAAAGAAACGGACGGTGAGAAGCTTCTCCGCATCCTAAAACATCTGGGATATATTGCGGGGAAGGCGAAGTCAGGTACGTTCATCGAAAGGGCACACGTTAACTACGACAGAGCAATCAGGAAGCTTGCTGTCCTCGATGGCTATGAGGCCTTCTCCGCAGGTAACCCCGAGGTTGCACTCAAATATTATGCATTTGAGCACATGCGGAAGCAGGGGGCGGGGGGAGGAGGCACACCTGCAGCTAAGGGGAGCTCCAGTCGTACCGGGTGACTTTATGCCAAGGACGGGAAGAAACCCTGTTTTTCTTTCAATAAGGACCATGGGTGTAGTAGGGACGACCGCACATGTAATTACGGACACTGGTGCTCCCTCTGTGGCAGCAAAGCGCACATTAGGACCAGGTGCCCTAAAGAATAGAGGTCTGTCGGCGAGTCGGCGAGTCGGCGAGTCGGCGAGACGTGTCCCGGTACTGTGTCCGGGGGATCACTACACTATTGTGAAGCCAGATCCTTGCGTCAAGGTAAATTGTGTTGCCTGGCCACCAGCACCATGACCGTTACACCCTTCCGACACCAAGCTATATGCTGGGACTTAGGAGGGGGCAAAGGTCCCGAGGTTTTCTTTGATAATCGCCTATGCATGGGCCTCTCCTCGAGCCCCTTTATCTTTAATTGTATCTCGGATTTTGTTATACGTTGTGCCAAGAGAGAGGGTGTCAATAGAGCAGTCAACTACTTAGATGACTTTGCTGTAATTGGTTGTTCCTTTAATGACTGCCTAGCGAGCCAATTAACAATCACCGCTATTTTGCGCAGAATCGGTTTCTATTTAAGTTACCCTAAATTTCTAGCGCCAGCACAGTGCGCCCGTTTCTTGAGCATCGAAATTGATAGTGTCCGCCTTCAGCTTAGACTCCCACCTGACAAGATTCATAAATTGAAGACGCAACTCTCCCTCTTTCTTGGCAAACGCAAGGCGTCTCGGAAGGACCTCGAAAGGTTGGGCGGTCGTCTTGCCCACTGTGCAACAGTCGTCCGTGGGGGTCGCTCCTTCTCCACGAGGATCTATGACGCTATTCGGCAGCTGAAGAAGCCGTACCATAAGTTCAGGCTGAATGATGAGTTCAAGTCCGAGCTCTGCTGGTGGCTCGACTATGTCGAAACCTTCAATGGCTACGCTAAGCTCCTCGGCTCTCACGCTGTTGCCGTCTCTGTGTACATTGATGCCTCTGATTGGGGTTTTGGGGCAACCCACTCGGACGACTGGCTCGTCGGCTCCTTCAGCGCCAGTGAGGGTGCCCTTGAGTCCGAGGTCGGACACCATTATGCCGACTCCGGAGGAGTCCACTCTGACATGCATATCAACCTTAAAGAGATGTGGGCAGTGGTCGCCACGG
The DNA here is from genome assembly GCA_030323885.1 of Branchipolynoe longqiensis. Lineage (NCBI taxonomy): Eukaryota > Metazoa > Annelida > Polychaeta > Phyllodocida > Polynoidae > Branchipolynoe > Branchipolynoe longqiensis. The sequence goes on along the minus strand of CM059190.1, from coordinate 42,251,645 downwards.
CCCGCAGGTGGGGCCATCGTTGGCAGGATACGCGCGTCGGTTTTGTCACTGACAGTGTGGGAAGCGCTGGCCACCGGCCGCTGTGTTAATGAACAGATTATGAAATGGGTTAAGGAGATTTTCTGGGTATCTGTTCGTTATAACTTCGACGTTAAATCTGTCTATATAAACACTAATGATAATACAACTTGTGATGCCCTTAGCAGATGGCGCGACCGGGCCAGTAGGGACCGCATTAGTCAGGCTGACAGCTCCCGGCGGTTGTGCTGCGCACATATCTTTGATGCTATCTAGTAACTTCCCTCTCTGTCAGGGTGTGTCTGCGCCTATGGCATTTTCTGTCTGGGTGTGTCTGCGACTATGGCATTTGAGCCCAGCCAGGTGCATTTGATGTTATTCCTAATAGATATTGTACCCACCACTCTGGCTCTAGTGCTATTCTTACACCTACGTATATACAATGTATATGGGTCACTCTCCTGAAAACTGGTCAGCATGGGATGGGATTTTAAAACATCAATAAAAAAACTTCCTACTTATTTTTTTGCTTATACTTTTCATATTCATGTTCAGATTTGATGAAAGAAATAAGGGAAATAAAATAAACTGTGTGCAACTTTGGTCCTTTTAGTCATGAAGTGTTTTTGTACCAAAAAAGCCCATTTTACAGTCAGTCATTTGTAACATGACATATGGGACATGGTTGAATCGTTATTAACATCTTGTATTGCATTGATATATTAAACAAAACAGTTCCCAAATCAAAAAGGAAATATTTATTAACATGTATGCATGCCTAAATTTAAAAAAAAAAAAATTGTTGTTGTAAAAAATAACATTACAAATTTCCGTCACACATGTAACCAGTGGTGTCCTGGTGCCACACAAATATTGTACACTAATTATTCAGTGAATAAAGCATGGCTGGGAAATACTTTTTTTATCAACATAAGCACTACATATTTCTGTATATTATGCCATGATTAATATGCTTCTAAATATGATATTATTTAATTGTGATTAGATTTTGATTAAGCAGACTGTGTGGTGTCCTAAGCATGTGTTACACGTGTGACACACATGTTATACTGCCATAAGACATCGCTTAATCATGGACTACACCTTTATTTTTTATCTCATCAATTTATATTTTACATAGATGTAAAGGGGCGATTTCCAGCTTTCATTTGCAACCAAGAAATGTGAAAAATTCAAATATTAGATTTTAACTCTTCATGTGACACTTCTGGCCAGTTTTCAGGAGAGTGACCCATATACAGATGTAAGCAAATACGCACGGTGCCTCCCCCGGCGGCGTGGGTCGGAACTAGCTTAGTTCACCGCCCCGCCGCCGGGTGCTTTACATATATGCCTTGGGCTATAGCCTCCCTTCAGCCAGTCGCTATAGGCCTCCCTATGGTCAACAACAATTTGTTATTCTTTTTTCTACTTATTTATTTTTATTCTACTTTTCTCTTTTACATTACCTTTATTCCTTTTACCTACTTATTCACTTTGTTCTTCTAGCGGTAGGGCATTTGAGCCCAGCCAGGTGCATTTGATGTTATTCCTAATAAATATTGTACCCACCACTCTGGCTCTAGTGCTATTCTTTCATATATATTATATATATTATAAATAAAAAATCAGGAGGCGAGTGAGGCCAAGAGGGCGCCCCCGAGTCCATTCATAGTGCAGGAAGCAGTCACGAGACCCGGATCTCACCTCCGCACTAAATGGTTCGAAGCAGATCGATCCCAAATAATAGATAATTAAGTGGAATTTCCACCCATTTATACTTGCATAATAATAATTATACATTCTATATATATATTATATATATTATATATAATATATTCTATATATAATATATTATATATTTTATATATAGTATATATATTATACATATTATACATATTATACATATTAAATATATTATATATAGTATATATATTATATATATTATATATCCTACATGATACATATTGTTTATATTATTCATACTATATCATAGTATTTATATTCCATATTAGACAGATTATATATTATAAATATTATATATAATCATTTGGTATTGTATAGCAGGGGGTGGCTTAATTATTTACTGTTACTATAATGGGTGATGTATGACACGTGTGTACAGAAAACCCTGGTAATAAACACTTTTATTGTGTTATGTACTACGCTATGGACTATACTGATACAAGATTAATGTTCAGCTGAATTGTACCTGCTACCTTCCGGTCAGATCGCAGTCAATTCACAGCCAGATCCCAGCCAGATTTTGATCAGATTCCACTCAGATCCCAGTTAGATCCCACTCAGATTCCAGTCAGATCTCAGTTAGATTTCAGTCAGATCCTACTCAGGTTCCAATCAGATTCCAGTCACATCACATTCACATCACAGTCACATCACAGTCACATCAAAGTTAGATCCCAGTCAGATCCCATTTAGATCGCACTCAGATTTCAGTCAGATCCCACTAAGATTCCAATCAGATTCCAATCACATCCCAGTCAGTCACATCCCAGTCAGATCCCAGTTTGATCCAACTCAGATTCCAATCAGATCCCAGTTAGATTTCAGTGAGATCGCACTCAGATTCCAATCAGATTGCAGGTAGACCCTAGTCAGATCCCAGTTAGATTTCAGATAGATCCCACTCAGATCACAATCAGATCCCAGTTAGATCACAGTCGCATCACAGTCAGATCACAGTTACATCCCAGTCAGATCCCAGTTAGATCACCGTCAGATCACAGTCAGATCACAGTCAGATGGCAGTCAGATCAGTCATATCACCGTGAGATCACCATCAAATCACAGTCAGATCAGTTAGATTTCCGTCAGTGGGTCAAAGGGTTAATGAAATACGGGCCAGCGAGCACATGGTGGCATCGGTTGCTGCGTGGGTATGAGTGGGTGTGGGTGTGGGTGAGGGGATGAGGATGGGGGTGGTTTTCCAGCGACCTAGTCTGTGTACATACATGTACATACATACATCACATGGGACTGTATTAGGGAAAGGGATGAGGGTTGAGAGGGGTGCATTGTGGGACATCATGAGGGGGATGGGTAAATACAGGAGTACAGTTCGTTAGTTTGTTTGTTGTTTTACATCCTGGAAACATCTAAGTTCATATCAGAATGGGTACCGACTTGTGACAGTGTGCATTCATGGTGACTTGGGAGTCCAGGCCACCATCACATGACCTGATATCCCACTCAGTTACATGATGCTGAAACTGAGCCAACCAGTCCTTGCCTTATCCTAATAATGCCGAGCGCCATGCTAGGAGTAGGAAGCGACAAGTATCAATTTTGTAAGTCATCGGTTCGACTCGACCTGGAATTGAACTCTAGACCTTCCTCATCGGAAGCCTGCGCTCTACCGATTCGGCCACCGCGCCCGGTAGGTAGTCGGTAATTTAAAATTCTAGAGTAGGAGCATACTTAGGAGCACTAATACGTATAGCACAGAGGTGTACGCTGGGCTTTGAGGTTAAGCAGGACTATTCAACTGGATGTGTCAGTAGTGCATGGACATGGCGCATTGTGTGTGGCTGGTAACGGACTAGCACAGCAGTGGAGGAGTGGGCGGCCCGGTGTAACGATTTCAACTTCCCCCCTTCCCAAGTTCCCCCCCGGGAATCTGAAAACGTTTTTAACTTCCCTCCGGGGAAATTAAAAACGTTATCAGATTCCTGGGGGGGAACTTAAAAACAGTTTTCAGATTCCTCCCCCTATTTTCAAATTCCCCCCTCTGGGAATTTAAAATTGTTTAAAAAACTTTTAAAAATGTTTTAAATTTCAGACCTATAATATTTTTTTCTTAACCATCTTGGAGACTTTTTGTGTCATTTGTGGTTAAATATGTTTGATTGTACTACTAATAATTTGCATTATGCTATTCTCTGTATATTATAATATTTGTCATGAAAAATAACAAAAAATAACAAAAAATATCAAAAATAAAGAGAATTCCCCAAAAATGGGGGGGGGGGGGCGAGGGAAAGTTAAAACGAGGGAGGGAATTTGAAAACGTTTTCAAATTCCCCTGGGAGGAATTTGAGAACGTTTTCAAGTTCGCGGGGGGGAACTTGAATATGGGGGGAATTTGAAATCTTTACACCGGCACCCCGGCTCTCCCTCCCGGGAGCCCGGCCCGGCGGCCCCGGCAGCCCCGCTAGGCGGCCCCGGCCTGGCAGCGCTTGGCCCGGTCTTACACAGTGCACATATGGATTTTTGTAGAGTTGTATGGCGCTTTGTGTCGGCCCTGTTGGCGACGTGATATTAGCACATCTGGAACCTGGGGGAGGTAGCAGTCATGGCAGCAGTTAACTGGGTCACCGGGACGCGTGGTTATAGTAATACTATACTAATACTGCGGTAGAGAGGTACCAGACGGGATGGCCGAATGAGTTGAGCGTCCATCTCCCGCTTTGGTAGATCGTGGGATTCAAACGCATGGGTTCGAAACCCTGCTCGAGTCAAACCAATGACTTAACAATTTTTAATTGTCGCTTCCCAGCCAGGCACTTGGCATTATTAGGATAGGGCAAGAACTGGTTGGCTCAGTGTCAGGATAATGCGACTGAGTGGGGGATATCCGGTCATGGTGCTGGCGGCCTGGTCTCCTAGCTGCCCAGTGGGGCAGCAACTATAAAGTCGCCATGAGTGTGCGCCATCACAAGTCGGTACCCCGTCATGATATGACCCTGGATGTTGCCAGGAATTAAAATTCCAACAACCAACCAAGCAGCAGAGAGATGCATTGTGGGAGATGCATCTGGTGATGGTAGTGGAGTGGAGTGGAGTGGGAGGCGGCGCGGCCTGTGGCACCCGTAGGTGTACGAGTAGGGTGCGCGGGGCACCATGGGATCGACTGGGAGTAGAGCAGCGGTGTATCGTGGTTGGCGTTCGGGGACGTGGGAATGTGTTACTAAGAACAGCGCGTCTCTTCTGGGTTGGCGTACTAACTGGTTGTAAAGAGGTCAGAGGTCAGAGACCACGACGTGGAGTGTGAGTACTCATGCATGTATGTACTCTCCCTCTGACCTCTGACCTCTGATGCTTAATTATTAACTGGCTAAACCAACCATTATGAGCAGGTAAATATATTCATCACAAGAAAAGGCGTACTGGTCACTGAGGTGTGGGCAAGTAGGTGACGCCATGCGAGGAGGTCAGATTGTATCAGTAAAAGACCTACTGAATAGAGAGGTAACCAGCCGATGATTCAGTGGCTGGCATGTAGATGGGTTCTTCCGGCTTATTATACTCGTATAATGGGTTATACAGCATATATATATACATGTGCATTAAAATAGTACCCCTAATAAGTAATAGCCAATGTTTATTTTTCTGCCGGGGGGGGGGGTGGTTCGTTAAACAAACAAATCAAATGTATATACACATATGTTTATATATGCATATTTATATATGAGTATATGTGTATTTATATACAAACAGATAAATCTGTGTTTGTCCGAAGCAGACCCCGGGACACACCTTGGCATCAGCATCCAGGCACCAGTGAACCCTCGGGGACCAGTCGGGGCGGCACTGAGAGGGGCCTTAAGGGATCTGGACTGCAGCTAACTGCGGCTTGATGTACTAACTGGTTGTTTCAGTTTTACGTCCTGGCAACATCTAAGGTCATATCATGATGGGTACCGACTTGTGACAGTGTGCACTCATGGTGACTTTATACTGCTGCCCCACTGGGAGACCAGGCTGCTGGCACCATGACCCGATATCCCACTCAGTCACATTATCCTGACACTGAGCTAACCAGTCTTTGCTCTATCCTATTAATGCCTAGCGCCAGGCTAGGAAGTGACACATATCAATTTTATAAGTCATTGGTTTGACTCGACTGGGAGACAAACTCCTGATCTCCCGCATGGGAGAACTGTGCTCTACCGATTCGGTCACTGCGCTCGGTGTAGTAGGTAGGTAGGGCACAGCTGTGTAACTGCTGTAAGGCCGTGTATCCATAGACTGTTCCCTTGTGGTGCATTGTGACCTAGTGATGCGCGACACAGACAAAGAACATGTTCATTCTCTATGTTCCCTGTCAGTACATCACATGTGCTGTGCACAAGGCCATACGGTCCCTGGGTCCAACCTATGGGAACGGCGACTAAGCAAAACACAGGTTCATTGTCTGTGTGGCTCGTCAAAAGGTCACAAGTTAAACAAGGGAACACGCCACAAGGGAACAGTCTATGGATAGACGGCTTAAAACTCTACCAAATTCCACCGAGATGAGGAGGTGGTAGCAAACGCCGGCGTGCCCCCCCCCCCCCTCTATTTTGTGTGGACAGTACCAAAACAAAAATGAGCACGTTAGCTTTTGATATTTACTTCCACTGGTTTTTTTTCTTATTGATTATGTTCGTTGATTATATTTATTGATTACATTGGTTGATTACATTTGTTGATTTCGCGGAGGAAATTTCAATCACGGAAAATTAGGCTTTACCATTTCACTGTTTTTTGTCATATCCTAGTAATGCCGAGTGACAGGCTAAGTAGCGACTAGTATCAATTTTTAATAAGTCTGTAATTTGACTCGACCAGGGTTCGAACGCATGGGTTCGAATCCCACGATCTACCAAAAACACCAGCAAGTGGAACACGCAATGTTACAAAGCAAAATCTGATATCAGATATGTTACCAGGTTACTAAGCATATATCTGATATCAGATATGTTACTAAGCATATATCAGATATAAGATATGTTACTACAGTACAACCCCATTAAACCAAGCTCAGTTAAACCAAACGATTGGTCGGCGCCCCGGCAAAATACTACCATTTATCATTTTTGTTAAAGTTGGTTAAACCAAAGTCGGTTAATCCAAAGAATCATCGGGCCCCAGGCCACTTCCAGCAATAAAACCGGAAACCTGTGTATTGGTGGCAAATCCCATCAAACTATTAATGCTCAGGCCCCGCTGATGTGGCCAGCAGGGAATGGCTGCTGCATTAGCAAATACAAAAGATCTGAAAGTCAAAAACTTTCAAATGCACATATCTCACTCGATATGGTTCACTCCTTTTTACATTCAACAACAAAAAAACGTTTTCCTTTTATATACAGTGTAACTGACAAATTTCAAACGGATGCACGCAAAACAAATTTCTGCCATTGGGACGATGTCAATCATATACCGATGTATATGTGATGTTGGATATTCGATGCTACTTGGTCAATTTTATAGATATAAATCAAATTAACCTTTCTACAAAATAATATTTTGTTAAAAACCCTACTGCCACTTGCCTATGGGACGATCCGTTCCCAGAATATTACCACCCCAAAAGAAATACCCACCTACAGCCCTGTCAGGTTCCAGGATTAGTAGGTCATCTCAGATCACGTGGTCATCACGAGATGACCATCTGGGTCATAGCCACAGGGCTTTTGGCAAGCTTGTCGAAATTATTTAGGGTTTTTTTCCAGCTCAAATTGCTTCAAAACTAGTCTTTTTTTCCCATCAAAATGACTCCGGACTAATGATTAGTAGCTCAAAACGATCAATTTGATATATTTATCTAGAAATTAAGACAAAAATTCAAACGCCATCGGACCATGCAACTTTAAGTCAGGAGATGGTTACATTTACAAACAAGCCTACCCCAACTATATAGATACAGTCAAACCTCTGTAAATCGACCGACTATGGGACCGACTTTAAATGGTTCATTTACGGAGGTGGTCGGTCTAGGGAGGTTTTTTTGTATCATTATAACACCATTGGCGATCGTTTCAGACGCAAATAAAGCGATCGATATAGGGGAGTGGTCGATCTGTGGAGGTGGTCGGTTAGAGAGGTTTTACTCTATGTAATATATGAAACTTGTATTTACTCAAATTTAACATTGTCAAACTGAGTGAGTAGATAGGGCTAACTCGTGGGTTCCTTTGTTACCGAGGTTTACACAAATGGATCTACCACCAATGCGTGAATAAAAAGAAATTAAATAAGAAATATTCTGACGAATGAATATCTACAGCAAAATGGTATATATATATTTCTAATTTGATAGTCCAAACGGGTGTGTAGGAGAGCATACAGTGCTTAGAGCCCCCTCACAGGTGGCGCCAGTGTGGCCAATACTGTACTACACAGCTAGATAGGATATAGTAAGTATACATGTACTATAATATAGGGAACTGAAGATAGATAGTGTCCTTCTTTATATTCCCATAATGGATTATAGAGCACATATATACCATTTTGTTAAATATATATATATATAGAGAGAGAGAGAGACAGCTAGATAAATATATGAATATAAAGGCATAAGGGTTATGCAAATATTATGTTCAGAGGCGGACCAGTTTGTTGTAAATGTTCATTCGTCACAATATCTATTATTCAATTTCTTTGTATTATATTCATGCATTGTTGGTTGGTTTGTTGTTGAAGTTTTACGTCCTGGCAACATCTGAGGTCATATCAGTATGGCTACCGACTTGCAACGGTGTGCACTCATGGCGTCTTTATAGTGCTGACCCACTGGGAAATCAAGCCGCCAGCACCATGACCTGATATCCGATTCAGTCACATTATCCTGACACTGAGCCAACCAGTCCTTGCCCTATCCTAGTAATTTCTGAGCACCTGACTAGGACGCAGGCTTCCCATGCGGAAAGTCGGGGGTTCGAATCATGGTCGAGTAAAATCAATTACATAAAATTGATACTTGTCGCTTTCTAACCTGGCGCTCGGCATTATTACCGCTATGTATATTGTATTACCACAATATATATATATAAATTATATCATTATTATTATACCTGTATATATATTATAATAAACCTGTATATATTTAGATATTATATCTGTTCAGTTAGCGCATGTTTGTTTGTTGGGGATTTATGTCCGAACAACTTCTAAGGTCATATCAGGACGGGTACCAGCTTGTATTGGGACAATGCGAATGCAGGGCAACATCTTAGTGCTGCCCTACTGGAAGACCGGGCCACTGGCATCATACCCCGATATCCCGCTCAGTCACATTATCCCGATACTGACCAAACCAGTCCTATTAATGCTGAGCGCCAGGCTAGGTAACGAGCGACATGTATCAATTTTGTAAGTCACTGATTTGAATCGGCCGGGTTTAAACCCACGACTTGCCACAGGGGAATCCAGTCAGCGCTTTGATCAATTCAGCCATCCTATCCGGTAAGGGCGCGTAAGGGACTGTGAGTGTTGTAGGTATATGCCACGTACTATATAACCCGCCAAACTCCACTGGAACCCCGGGAACATTGTACATTTAACGGTTCCGTGCCTAATAATTTATTGAGCGCGTGTCAATAAGTGGTATCGAGGCGCGTGTTTTACGTGCCAACTTCTCCCCATCCCCATGGCACCAGTCACTAACAATTCACAGCTAGATATACACAAAAAGCGACTGGGATGGGATGGCTTAATCGCTGAGAGCACTGGCTGGGTTCCAATGTCGGAGCATGTTGCCGAGTCAAACCTATAGCTTATCAAATTGATACTTGTCACTACCTAGCCTGGTGTACTGCATTAATAGGATAGGCCAAGGACAGGTTTGCTTAGTATCAGGATAATTTTATCTGAATGGGATATCAGGTTATGGTGCCAGTAACCTGGTCTTCCGGTGGGGCAGTACTATAAAGTCGCCCAAGAGGGCGCACTGTCAAAAGTGGATACCCATCCTGATATGATCTTAGATGTTGTCAGGGTGTAAAACCGCATCAAACAATATAAAACGATAAGCAATCAATCAGGTCATGTCATTAATTTTTGTTCTTAAAATATACCTGGCCAAATCGTGTCGCTTACAATCAGCCAAAACACTGCTAAACGTTTTTTGTTTGCAGTTTCTGTTTTTATTTTCTTTCCGAATTAGTGCACAATTTGATGTTGCACTGAAAACTCATAATGCTACCTCAATAAAAGCATGGTTATGTCGTGGGTGCGGGGGGGGTTGCATTTGGTCAAATGTGTGGTCCCAGCAGAATTTTAACCCACACTTCTGGTTATTCTCAGACTAGCGTCTTAATGATTAGATTAATAAAGGCTCCCAAATGCAATCGCTTTATCTACGCCTACATGTTTATGTGGCTTCTTGCCTGAGAGGTCAGTCTAGATTGCTACTCTTGTCCTCCTGGAATAAATCTTCTTCTTTTTTGGAGGTATATTAGTTGATTAAGCAGGGGAAATTTCAATCGCAGGCAATTGGTCTCCACTGCTCCTTGCCATATCCTAATAATACTGTGCACCTGGCTAGGAAGCGACAAGTCTCAATTTTTAAGACGTTGGTTTGACTCAAACAGGGTTCGAAGCTGTAGGTTCGAATACCACGATCTACCAAAACGGGAAACGGACGTTCAACTCATTCTGACATCCCGTCTGGTCTACAACTAAGGTAAAATATGGTATGAATATTAAAACAGTTGCTTTCATAGTTGTCCCCGACAACAGGGTGCTGAGTTTGGCGATGTTATTAATGCTGACTTAGCAGCTACTGTCCAGTTGTTTATATACAGTATAACCCTGTTAAACCAAGCTTGGTTAAACCAAACGATCGGTTGATACAAACTTTTTTCGGCGGCCTGGCAAAATACTACCATTTATCATACACGGAAAATTACCTGTATGTATGTAATTGTAAGCATTAAAAGACTTACAATTCCAGGGGGATAAGTGTAGTGGTCTGCACTGACCTCTCAGGCAAATAGCCACATAGACAGTAGGCGCGGGTAGTGGGTTGATATCAGGGAGCCTAGGTGGTGTAATGGTTAGCACACTGGCCCGGAATGCAAAGAGATGTGAGTTCGAGTCCCGCTCTAGGCGCAATAATTCCCATTTTCATCACCCCACGACAATATGTTTGCACTTCAAATATCTCAAAACTTAGTCATTTAAAATAAAAGTTACTTCAAACGAAAGGAAGGTAGATAATAATGATCAATCTGATATATTTGTCTCAGAAAACTTACAGAAACTCAAAACCTTTAAATAATTACGCTATTTTCATCACGCTGCCTTGATTAAATACCAGAAAATATTACACAACCTCGACTGAAAATAAATTAGTAGTCCAACCTTTCTATAACACACCAAGTGCAGTGCTGCATTAACCTAGTATGTGTAATATATGCGTAAAAGACATCCAGGCACAAGAGGGAGAACAAAGGAATATGTAAATGAGATGACGTCAGAGGTAAAGGGTGCCGGCGGTTCAGGACCCTGGACGGTGAATAAAGCATTCATTATCCAGAAGTCAAAGTGTTCAGAAGTCGTACTTACACAGCTACGTAGCAACAGTTACATATGCCATGAGCCTCGCATTTTGAAGGGCCCTGCGCTAGATGCGTGCAAGCTATCAATGTGATAACTACATGAAAGTAATATTACTAAAATGTCAGACATATTTGTCATAATATTTGGCATTGCTTGGACGTAAAACCTCAATAAACAAACAAGGCTGATAATTCATGTGTCCGGAGTTTCGCTGGTCCCTCAGGAAGGGCTGAAGCTGGGACCCAGCACGCCGGGTCACAGCTTCAGGTTATACAGTTGGGGCGTATTCGATTAACCAACTCGGATCACCCGAGTCACTTTTTGGCACATGAGCACAGCCTACAGACTTAGGTTGAATAGACGAATATGCTTCTCCACACTCGGGGTGGAAAAAATGGTGGCTCAATCCAAACATTTTTTTTTTTAATAACTGATATAACTACAGCAAAATAGGATTTAAAGTATTTTATGATTGCATAGTTTAGGTATATTTCCATTTCATTAATCTGGGTTATTAAAAAAAAAACGAAGCATTAAAACAACACATAGGACTTGTAGTGGTAGCTGTTATCCTACAATTTGTTCATTCTTTCTTCCAGTGTTATCTAAGTAAAAATGAAACGTGTTTTTATTTAACGACACCTCTAGAGCACATTGATTTTCATAACATCGGCTATTGAATGTCAAATATATGGTCATTCTGACATATTTCTTTAGAAGAAACCCGCTGCCGCCACATCGGCTACTCTTTCCGATAAGCAGCAAGGGGTCTTTGATATACACTTTCCCACAGACAGGACAGCACATACCACAGCCTTTGATGAACCAGTTGTAGACCACTGCTTGGAACGGAAAATAGTCCAGACTGCAAATGTGTCCACTGAAGAGGATCGATCGGATGACCCACACTTTCACAGGTGGACACACTAACGCCTGAGATACGTCCCGAGCCGTGCTATCTAAGTAGTGCCAGTACCTACTGTTAGGGTTGTTGATCACGAGTAGAGGCCTGGAACTGGTAGGTAATTAGATTACGACAGTGATGGGCCGTGTTCGGTGGATGTTGACCTGATACTGACTGATTAGAAAGTAGATTGGATGGAACGAGCTGTAATAAAATCAGCGGTGAACTTTTTTGTGCCATCAATACAGTTATGATTGAGTGATTATTCATTGACACCAGACCTGACACGACAGCCGAATCGGTAAGACTAAGAGCGCTCGCTGGCTGGCTTAGCATGGGTTCAAACCCCGGTCTAGTTAAATGAAGCTGGGCAAAAGGGTGTAAGCGTCCTGGGCCCCGATCAACCACTTTAACATTCTGCTTTCAAAAGAAAATACACGATATATATCTACAAGATTACTTTTTAGTCAAATCAATCTATTTCCAAGTGTTTTCTTCTGGCCCGTCCTGATATGATCTTAGATGTTGCTAGGACGTAAAACAACAAACAAACAACATCTTAAATCTACAAACACCATATGGGATGGCCGAATGAGTTGAGCGTCCGTCTCCCGTTTTGGTAGATAGTGGGATTCGAACTCATGGGTTCCGAAATCTGGTCGAGCCATAACCAATGACTTAATAATGTATACATGTTGCTTCATAGCCAGGCGCTCGGCATTATTAGGATAGAGCAAGGACTGGTTGGCTCAGTGTCAGGACAATGTGACTGAGTGCTGCCCCAATGCGAGACCAGGCCCCCAGAACCATGACCTGGTATCGCAGAGGGGCAGCACTACAAAGTTGCTATGAGTGTGCACTGTCAAAAGTCGGTACCCGTTCTGATATGATCTTAGATGTTGCCAGGACGTAAACTCCAACAACCAACCAATTTTTAATCTATGCACTTCCTTTATAAAGACGCCCCTCGAACAGGCAAGAGGCCAAGCTCCACTCAAGTAGCGTGCTCACATAAAAAAAAAAGCAGAGATAAAAGAATTGTGTGCAAACATTTTATTAACTACACTGCACTCAGTTTACAAAGAGGGTGCAGACGTGTAGGAGTACAAACACAAAGGCTAGATTGTTTAAAGGGGCAAGAACCGCTGTCAGAATTGATGGAATCAGAGATGACAGGTAACATTCAATAGGATCATTCCTGATTCAAGAATAGAATCACATATAAATAGCCCAAATAGGTGTATAAATATATATAGTGAGTGACTTGGATGTTGTAAGCCATGTCGGCAGCTATGGCCATATTCATGGCGAGTAATAACTAATATACTTCCAGGAGGAGCAAGGCCAGCGGAGAGGAGATAGAGAGAGGTGTGGACGAAGTGCGGTCCGGATAGCAAGTGTGTGTGACAGTGCTCACTCAAGGCCACTTTATAGTGCTGCCCCACTGGGAAATCAAACCACTGGTACCATGACCCAATATCTCAGTCACATTATCCTGATTCTGTGCTAACCAGCCCTTGTCCTATCCTAGTAATGCCGAGCACCAGGCTAAGTAACAAGTATCAACTTTATAAGTCAGTGGGTTGACTCGGCTGGGATTCGAACTCCCGACCTTCCGTAAGGGAAGCCAGCACTCTTATGATTGGGCCACCGCGTCTCGTCAAAGCAACACTTGCCACTCTTATTGCAATATAATATAATGGAGTGATTATTCTACAATCACGGTTCGGCTCAGAGTTAGGGTTAGGGACAAAAAACGAACAATGTCCAGTTTGTGTCCGTACAAGTTTTGAACATGCACAAAACTAGGAATGGATGCCGCTGGATTGACGTCTATGGTTCTTGTCCGGTTTGAGTTTGTTTTGTCCCTTGGCTATCCGTTCATGTCCGTTTAATGTCCGTTTCATGTCCATTTCATGTCCGTTTCATGTCCATTTCATGTCCGTTCATCCAGCGGCCATTGAGTCGAGAAGCGCAACATTTTGACACATTTTAATACATTTTGATTCTTATCACCACCAGACTAGACAATTCTGTCCATTGCTCAATCCGGCGAGGTGTGACATCCGCTTTATAATCCGCCATTTGCAAGTGGCTGGTAGATCCATGTGTAGTCGTCCTGGTATTGGACCAGACGGAATGGCCGAATGAGTTGAGAGCCGCTCCCGTTTTGGCAGATTGTGGGATTCGAACCCATGGGTTTGAACCCTGGTCAAGTCAAACCAATGACTTAACAATTGATACCTGTCACTTCCTAACCAGGTGCTCGGCATTATTAGGATAGGGCAAGTACTGGTTCGCTAGGTGTTGGGATAATGTGACTATGTGGGATATCAAGTCATGGTGCTGGCAGCCTGGTCGCCCAGTGGGGCAGAACTATAAAGTTGCAATGAGTGTGCAGTGTCACGAGTCGGACCGGTCCTAATATGACCTCAGATGTTGCCAGGATGTAAAACTCCAACAACAAAAACAAATCTATGGCCATATTAGGACGGGTACCAAATTGTGACAGTGCACATTCATGGCGATTTTACATTGCTACGTCACAGGGATACCAGGCCCTGATATCCCACTCAGTCACATTATCCTGACACTGAGCTAACCAGTCTTTGCCCTATCCTAATAATGCTGAGCGCCAAGCTAGGAAGAGACAAGTATAAATTTTGTAAGTCATTGGTTTGACTCAACCGTCGAACTCATGACCTTCCGCATAGGAAGGCTGCGCTCTACCAATTCGGTCGCCGCCCCGGTCTTGGTAGCAGCTGACGTCAGATCTATTTCATCTGAGTCCCATTCTGAGGTGTGACATCGGAATGATGTGGCAGGTGTCACTTGTACTGAGTCACATACGTGACACCAGAATGATGCGGCAGATGTCACTTGTACTGAGACATGTATGTGACACCCGAAAGGTAAAGAAAGATGGTAGATGAAATTGAATGCAGGCTGGGAAGGGGCACGCACTTTGCCCACCTAAACTGCCAGAGTGCATCCAATAAAATAGACACAATAAAAATGCACCTAAAAAATGAAAATCTTGATGTTTTAACACTGTCAGAAACATGGTTCACTGAGAGACATCAAGACAACACCCTCAACATAGAAGGATATAGGCTTGTACGTAATGACAGACAGCAAATTAACATAGGCAAACCTAACAAAAAAAAGGTGGAGGGGTTGCAATCTACTGCAAAACCTAAAAAAATCTAGACACTGAGGCCCTAAAAATAGCAAACAACTCAAATGAACACCTGGAGCTACTATGGTGCCTAATAAAAAATGAGAAGCAGGCTAACATAGCCATAGCAAGCCTCTACAGACCACCATCCGGGGACATTGAAACATTCCTTCAAACTCTAGAGAAAAGTATAAATACAGTGAGAAAACTAACAAATGCAGAAATCTTTGTGCTAGGGGACTTCAACATAAACTACAGTAGCAACGACAAAAATAAACTAATGCTACAAACCACTATCAAAATCCTAGGGCTACAGCAACTTATTACAGACAGCACAAGACTAGGAAACAATAGCTCAACAATTGACCTAATACTAACCAACTCAAACCATGCCACAAAATGGGGCACTAGAAGCTGGGATATAAGTGACCATGAGCTAATATATGTAACGAGGAAAAAACTCAAAAGCACAAGCCAATATATATATAAGATGGGCAGATCCCTAAAAAAACTACTCAAAAGAAACACTACAAAACCACCTATATGAAAATATAGACCTCACAACAGACAGAGATGACCCTGATATCTACTGGAATAACATTGTCACAGAAATAAAACAATCATTAGATGAGATGTGTCCCATAAAGAAACTAAAAATACAGAGAAACCAAGACCCGTGGGTAGACAGGGAACTGTTAACGCATATTGCAACAAAACGAAGGCTAGGTGACAAAGTGAAACGTACTAAAGACCCAGAGGATAAAAGGGCCTATAATACTGCCAGAAACAACTCCCTCAAAGCAGTAAGGGCAGCAAAAAAGAAATATATAATAAAACAAGACAAGGACTGGGGAAGCAACGCAAATAAGTTCTGGAAAAATGTAAGCTTACTATTCCCTAAAAATAAGATAGAAGAACGGATAAGCTTCCAGGATAAGGATGGAAATACGCACACAGATAGTGATGCAGCAAACAAACTAAATACACACTTTGCCACGGTAGGACAAAGGTTATCAAAGAAATTCACAAGAATCTGGGAAAACAAGTCAGAAAATATCCAGGATGAAATCCCCACCTGCAAAACTGACCTAAAAGAACTAACACAGCTAATAAATGACATAGATGAAAACAAACCAAGTGGAATAGATGGAATCCCCACAAAAATACTAAAAGAGGCACTCCAAGCCATCCCAGATACCATGGTCGACCTGTTCAACATATCATTTGAGCAGGGACACTTCATCACAGCATGGAAGATGGCAACCATCACCCCCATATACAAAAGTGGTGACAAACAAAACATGGGGAACTACAGACCAATATCAATCTTGCAAACACCAGGCAAGCTAATTGAAAAAATATTCCACAGGCACATAAATGCGCACCTGGAAAAAACCAATATACTAAACAAGAGGCAAGGAGGTTTCAGAAAACTCCACTCCACATCAAAAACAATAGCAAACCTAACAAGTGATGTGCTGGCATCATTGAACCAAAAGAAATTAGTTGGAGCAGTGTTCATCGACTTCAGTAAAGCCTTTGACACTGTAGACCACAGCATATTAATAAGAAAATTAAACAACATGGGCATTAAATCCAAATCAATAAACTGGATAAAATGCTACCTAAACAACAGGCAGCAAAAAACTAAAGTAAATGGTACACTCTCAGACCAACAAACTATCACCTGTGGTGTACCCCAAGGATCAGTCCTGGGACCACTACTATTTATACTATACATAAATGACGTAGAAAAATGGCTGGAGACAAAATGTCTCCAGCTATATGCGGATGACACTGTCATATATGCAGAAGGAAGCACAGTAGAGGAGGTAGCAACCAAACTGAACAACCTCCTGCTAAAACTGGACAGCTGGTGTGAATCCAATAAAATAACCATCAATGCAAATAAATCTAAAACAGTACTCTTCTCACATACAGCAATCACAGGAAGAAACCTACAATGCACACTAGGAAACCAAACACTGGAAAGTGTAAATCACTACAAATACCTAGGCCTAGAACTGGATAGCCAGCTAAACTACAATCTGTGTTTAACAAAAATCATACAAAAAGTAAATCACAAACTATGGCTATTTGCTAAACTAAGAAACTATATGACACAAGATATGTCAATAAAAATCTTCAAAGGCATGGTACTCCCCTACTTTGACTATGGGGATGTAATCTACATGGGTGCTAAAAAAGAGCTACTTAAAAAATTGCAGATACTACAAAATAGGGCCCTGAAAATATGCCTGAAAGTAGACAAACTACACCCCACTTATGACCTACACAAAAGAACTAAAGTAAAGCTACTAGAAAACAGAAGGATAATCCACCTAAAAACATTAGCATATGGATATAGCCAAGACATTAAGCGTCTAACCCAACCACTAAGGGACACCAGAGCAAGCAAGGCACCACTACTAAGACAGACCAGAAGCCAGATCAAAGCCCATGAAAGGAGCACACTGGAAATGGCCGCCAAGGCATGGAATGCGCAAACGGTGAAAGAAAGACAAATCCCTGACCTAAAAACGTACAAAAAATATCTGTGCAAAATAAAAACTGGGAACCCCAACTGAACTGCACCACAAGGGGGCAGGTGATATGTCACGGCCCACCAACTGGACAGCCCAGGGCGGGATAACCGGAAATATAAAAGCCAGATAACATATCCAACAACAATATAAATCAAATCAATTTCAAACAAACATAACTCAACCACCTATTACGTACAAGCCTATGGACATGTAAATAAAATAGGCTAGTATAGAATTAAGTAGAAAAAAGTGGAGAAACTCTTCCCAAGAAAACCCCAAAACACTAACATAGAACCTTAAGAAAACAACTAACATAGTAATAAGAATAGAACAAAAATACAATGCCAAGAGGGCCCAAAAAAACTAACATAGGCTACTAAACGTACCAACATACTATCTATCTGCTACTGAAATGCAGACAATCAAATAACTTATCAGCAGCTACTGTTTGGTAAGACAACACAAACACTACAGCTGGCCAGCATTGAAAACAAGCCTGGGTACCCAGGCTTACATGCTATGGACAGAATAAATACAGCCTCAATAAAAGAAAATATTTTAAAAAAATAAAAAAATGTGACAGGTGTCACTTGTACTGAGCCAGATACGTGACACCTGAATGACACGACGGGTATCACTCGTACTGAGCCAGATACGTGACACCATAATGATGTGGCAGGGGTCAATTGTATTGAGCCATGTGACACCAAAATGATGTGGCAGGTGTCACTTGTACTGAGCCATATACGTGACACCTGAATGACATGACGGGTGTCACTTGTACTGAGCCATATTCGTAACACCTGAATGATGTGACAGGTGTCACTTGTACTGAGCCATATTCATGACACCTGAATGACAGGGCTTGCGTGTGTATATATGCAGCTGCACGGTTGATTCTTTCCAATGTAGCCTCTCCTGGTACTACTGGATTCGGGAGACAACCTGGGGCGGATTCCATTAACAATACCCGGGCGATTCGGGTTACCCGAGTTGCTAGAATTTCAAATCGAACACTGCGAGTGGAGTTGACAAAAACAAGTACTGTGTGCAAAACGACCCAACCTCAGTAAACCACCTCTTAGCTAGGGTTTGCTAGGAATGATGACGTCACAATTGTGCTGGTACCGTCCTGCAGGATAATAGCTACAAATTAATGAAATGGAAATATAAACTAAACTATGCAATCATAAAATGTTAAATCCTATATCGGTTATTAAAAAAAAAAAAGTTTTGGATTAAGCCATTTTTTCCAACCCGAGCATGGAGAAGCATATTCAATTATTCGACCCGAGTCTGTAGGATGTGCGCATGTGCCAAAAGGTGGCTCGGGTGACCCGAGTTGATTAATCGATTACGCCCTTATGTCCACCAGAGGAAGGAACTAAGGAATGCAGATTTGGTCCCAGTAATACTAATATTCAATTCTGGGGTTGTTTGTAACCTTACGACGGTTACCGGTTGCAGAACTGCAACATTCATAGAGAGGCTCCGATAAATCGGCCCAATCTTTGGTTGAAGACTTAACTTCAGTAGGGAGTGTTGTAGAAGCTGGGGACATCTTTACAACATTGTAACGGCTAGGCATTGGGGCGGCAGCGAATCTCTTCAGTCCGGCGCTAGTTGAGCGGTAGATGTAGTTGAGCACTTGTATCCAGTCAGCAGCAAGGGATTCGAGGAAGGCGGGTAAAGATGGGTGCAGCGGTGCTTCCAGCAACGAGAACAGGACAGAGAAATCGTAAAGGTGAAGGGCCCCACCTACCCTGGTCAGGGGAAGAAGTATGCCTGGGAGAAATCGAAAGGGCAGAGTCTAGGAAAGAGAAATGAGGAGAGTTGGCTCAAAGGACCATGTCTATTTGCTCTGTGGTGACCGTCCAGCGAGCCATAGACACGGACAGAGTAAGAGTAGAAAGTGAAATGCCAGCGGGCTCCCCCTCCTGGAACTCTTTTCAGACATATCAAGGAGGAGCAAGGCCGGTGGAGAGGTGATAGAGAGAGGTGTGGACAGAGTGCGGTCCGGATAGCAAGTGGTAATACTAATACTAATAGCGCTACCCTCATGACCACCGTAATAGGTTGGTGTGGCAGAGTGACCCCACCCCCACCCGGTAATCACTGAGGGCGTAATCGATTAATGGCTAATTCACTGGCTGTACACATTTGCTTTGCTGCCAACGCCGATGTTGGCGCATGCGCAGTCGGAACGGTGATCTCGTCTATACAGCACTGATGCCGAGACTGAACCTCCCACCCACCTCCGCGACACACACTTATCTACTTCTCTAGTCAGGAATGACCCAACTCAGACCAACAAGACTTGAATAGGAATCCACCCCCAACATTCATCGATCAGAACATTATTGACTCGATACATACATGTTAGATTAAAGTTCCATAGTCCGATGATTTTGAGATTTTTGTCATTTTCTTAAATAAATATATTTGGTTGGTTATTATAATCTACCTTACTTTTAGTTTGAAGTAACATTGACTCAAAATTACTAACTTATGAGCTATTTGAAGTGTAGGCATCACAACATAATTTGGTCATGCTTAAGAGGCTAAGGCAAAGACTGGTTAGCACATTATCAGGATAATGCGACTGAGTGGGATATAGGGTCATGGTGCCAGCAGCCTGATTTCCCAGTCAGGGGGAAGCACTATAAAGTCACCACGAGTGCGCACTGCCACAAATCGGTACCCGTCCTGATATGACCTTAGATGTTGCTAGGACGCAAAACAACAACAAACAAAACAAACTTGTCTATGCCGTGTACTACTTTATGGGTGACACAATCACGCGACCGGTGGCCTAACCGTGTTGCTAGGATGTAAAACTACAATAACCAACCAACCAACCGAGTCGGATATCGGGGCATAGTGCCAGCAGCCTGATCTCCTAGTAAGGGCGCAGAATTATAAAGTCACCAAAAGTGTACACTGCGATAAGTCGGCACCCGTCCTGATGTGACCTTAGGTGTTGCTAGGATGTAAAACAAAACCAACCAACCAGACAGCTCACGCCAGGTGTGCGCTGTTCTGTGTAGGCCCTATTCTTTGCAGGTGGTCTATTTCAGTCGACGCTCCGAGAGCACCGCACAACCCCCCGCCCCCCACACACTGTGTGCTATAAATAGATACAAGCGCTTATACAATCCACCACCGCTGCGCATGCGCAAGCAGGCAGCAACATACCTTATTCACGTGTGATCGAAAGGGAGGCTTTGCGCATCGCTGCTAATTTATTTACAACTCATTTGTTGTATTAATTATTCAAATGGAGAAACAAATGTTAACTACATAAGGGGCTGGCGAGATGGCGGATTGAGTTGGGCGTCCGTCTCCCGTTTTGGTAGATCGTGGGATTCGAACCCACGGGTTCTAACTCTGGTCGAGTCAAACTAATGACTTAAAAAGTCATATTTGTAGCTTCCTAGCCAGACGCTCGGAATTAATAGGATAGGACAATGACTGGTTGGCTCAGTGTCAGGATAATGTGACTCAGTGGGATATTAGGTCATGGTGCTGGTGGCCTGGTATCCCAGTGGGACAGCACTATAAAGTTGCCAGTGCACACTGCTACAAGTCGGTTCCCATCCTGATATGATCTTAGATTTGCTAAGACATAAAACAACAAACAGTTGGGTGACTCTAATATTGGTTGGTTGGTTGTTGGGGTTTTATGTCCTCGCAACATCTAAGGTCATATTAGGACAGGTACCGACTTATGACAGTGTGCACTCATGGTGACTTTATAGTGCTGCCCAACTGAGAAACCAGACCACCAGCACCATGATCTGATATCCCACTCAGTCACATTATCCTGACACTGAGCCGACCAGTCTTTCCCCTATCCTAATAATGCTGAGCGCTTGGCTAGGAAGTGACAAGTATACATTTTTAAGTCATTGGTTTGACTCGATCCATGGTTTCGAATCCCATGGTCTCCCAAGATGGGCGCTCAACTCATTGGACCTAATCCGCTAATATTGAAGTCTATGTTATAATGGTTCACATTTAGAGGGGGTCCATTCTCTCACCTACCCCCATGACATACACCATACCCATAATAGCAGCAGTTTTTGGCGTGAGCCCCCATATTAGCCCATAATACTGAACTTATTATGGCTAACTCACTAGCACACTAATATAATCTCCTTCATAATATACTATGCACTACCTAAGTACCCGCTGAACTCCCTATTTACAATGTAATGTAAACAGCCAGGTGACCAGTGCCCCACCACTGAAAAAATTGTATGTTCTGATGAATAAACTGTTTTACAAACAACAAAAATACTGCCAGTACCTCCGACACTGGGTGACAATGGCACTCACCTGTTCCTGCATCACCTGTATTCCTGCTCATCTCCTCCTTCCCCCCCCCCCCAAGCACAAATATACCCCCCACCCACACTCACACACACACTAGTCGTATTCGATTAACATGTCACGGGCCGAGTTGCTATAATTTCAAATCGAACACCGCGAGTAGAGTCAACAAATACAAGTGCTGTGCAAAAATTCCCGACCCCAGTAACCCACGTTTTGGCTGGGGGTGGCTAGGAGCTATGTCATATTTGTGCTGGTACCTGTAGGATAACAGCTACCACTGTACCAGTACAAGTCCTACGTGTTGTTTTAATGCTTTTTTTTCTTCTAATAACCCAGATTAATGAAATGGAAATATAACTAAACTATGCAATCATAAAATACTTTAAATCCTATTTTGCTGTGGTTATATCGGTTATTACACAAATAAATTTGGATTAAGCTACCATTTGTTCAACAAGTGACTCGGGTGACCCAAGTTGGTTAATTGAATATGCCCTATAGGAACTGATGTTCGAAGAAGGGGCCATGTAGGGAGAAGTGGAAGCATCTATGGGAAAGAAACAGAAGGCATTGGACAGGTGTATCTCTCAAAACCCAGAGTGGGTGGCCAAGTCGCTAAGAGTGCTGGCTGAGTTCCAGTGTGCAAAGTCGTTGGTTTAAACAATGACCGAATCAAACCACTGTGTATAACTTACAGCGTCATCAAAGGCCAGTTGCTCTCATACCATGACTATGTGGGGTGGGAGGTTAAAAATCCCTTGGGTCGGTAAAAGTGTAGGCTCTGGCTTTCTATCGACAAACTGTCTAATAGTGAAAACAAGTCTATTCAGATTTATCCATGATAGGCAGTATAAAGCTTCAAGAAAAAAAAAGACTGATGAAATTGATACTTGTCACTACCTAGCCTGGCACTCAGCATTAAAGTTGTAGCCTGATGAAAACATCACATTTTCAAAACCAAAACACTCACCTATATTTGATTCTAAATATCTAACTTAGATACTGGTGGACTTATTAAACACCTGGTGCCACCTAGAATGGAATGCTGAGTCAATTTAATAGAAATGGTGTCAAAGTTTTGGCATGCTTGCCAAAATTATTCTTGCATGCTTGCATCTCAAATATTTAAAATAAAAGTTACTGCAAACTAAAGTAAGATAGACTATAACAATCAATTTAATATATTTATCTTAGTAAAATGGCCGAAGCTCAAAAGCATCGGACTATGCAACTTTAATAGGATAGCGCACAGACTGGTTTGATTCAGTATCAGGATAATCTGACTGCATGGGATGTCGGGTCATGTGGGTGCCAGCCCCCCAGTATCCCATTGGGGAAGCACTATAAAGTCGCCATGAGTGCACTGTCACAAGTCGGTAACTATCCTGATAAAACCTTAAATGTTGCTAGGATATACAATACCAACAAACGACACATCTCTCCAAAGGAAGGTAGTTTTTTGGGGGTGGGCTTTCATTGAATTATGCTTCTTTTTTTTTTTTTTGACGCTGTATTTACACTGTCCATAGCATATAAGCCTGGGTATTCAGGCTTGTTTTCAATGCTGGCCAGCTGTAGTGTTGCAACGTGTTATCTTATCACACAGTAGCTGCTGATAAGGTATTTGATTGCCTGCATTTCAGTAGCAGATAGATAGTTGGTCTGGTTAGTAGCCTATGTTAGTTTTTTTTATTTTCTTGGCATATATGTGTTTTATTTGTTCTACTCTTACTACTAGGCTAGCCTACTCCTATTTACATATCATAGGCTTTTACGTAGCTGTGTGGTGTGCTATCTGGCTACTTTTGTCATGGTTACCTTCCATTGGGCATCCCACTGCTACAATAATTTGTCAACTAGGAGGGTGGTAGTTACTCCCGCAGCACTATGTCTGTGAGAGGGCTGCTAAACATCCCATTAGGAAAAAAGTGTCGGAACGCTGGGTTATGGAAATAACCACATGATTTTGCAATCTAATATGCTAAATAATGCTGTCCAAATACTTGCCCGCTACTTTTGAGGTGAATATCTTCTAAAATCATGTAAGTTAATAGATGTTAAAGGCCCTGTCACACCTCATCGGATTGGGGGAAACAGACAGAAACTGAACAAAGCCTGGTTTGTGTCCATACAAGTTTTGAACATGCACAAAACTAGGAACGGATGCTACCGGATTGACGTCTACAGTTCTTGTCTGGTTTGAGTTTGTTTCGTCCGTTGGCTATCCATTCATGTCCGTTCATCCATCAGCCATTGACCCGATAGCGCAACATTTTGACACATTTTAATACTTATCACCACCGGACTAGACAATTCTGTCCGTTGCTCAATCCGGCGAGGTGTGACATCCACTTAAAAGTTGAATCAAGAACTGCATGTGGCCGCTAGGACGTGAAAAAATGACCAACCAACGCTGCGGTTCGGTCTACTACTTGTGGGGACGCCGTTTCCGCAGTTTCCGCTAGGGGTGTCACATCTATTCACCTTGTGATTTCATTCAGCACTTCCGGTAGATGGCGCCCTCTCGTGTGCTGCCCTGGCGTGAGTGCGAGACCCCACAAAAGGCAGACGATTGGCATTGCTGCATCGCGTGTGGTGCCAGGGTCCTTGTTTTACTAAGAGGACACTTATGAACCCTCGATTTTGTCAGCCGGCGCCCTGTGTGTCTTAACTTAAAGAAACAATAGAAGAAAACACCGCATTATGTCTTCAGGTTGAGGTTGCTGGTGGTGGTCGGGTAGATAAAAGATTCACCCCGTACTGCAGTAGCCCGACTAGGTGTGAAGAACAAACCCTCTATAAAAGCTAGCGAAAATTATCTGCATGCTGGCGAAAATTGTCTGTATGATCATTTCTTAATTTAAGAAGCAAAATATTTTGTTTGCGTATATCTTAATATTTACCCGCTACTTTTGATTTGACAAATATAATAAAACATGTATTTTAATCGACTTTAAAAGTGACATTGACAGCATTCTATGGTCGCCATCTTGGTCTTTTTGCATTCTCTCCCATTTCACCAACTGTATGTTGATATAAGTAGCCATTTGATATTGGAACCAGGGATTCCACTTCCTGTTCCATACTAAAGCCATTTTCGCCCATATTTAGACTATGTTGACATTCACCCGTCCTGTAGGTACAGGGTGAATCTTTTATCTAGTGGTCGGGTAAATAAATTGTAACCTGTTCAAAGCACTTCCTGGCCGTAATCGATTAACACGTCCCGGGCGACTCGGGTCACCCGAGTTGTCAGAATTTCAAATCGAACACCGCGAGTGGTCGAGAAATACACATGCCATGTGCAAAACGACCCGACCCCAGTAACCCACCTCTTGGCTGGGGTTTGCTAGGAGCGATGATGTCACATCTGTGCTGGTACCTGTAGGATAACAGCTACCAGTACAACTCTGACGTCTTGTTTTAATGCTCTTTTTTGTAATAACCCAGATTATCAGCTTCTACAATCATAAAATACTTTAAATCCTATTTTACTGTACATATATCGGTTATTGAAAAAAAAAATTAAGTTTTAGATTAAGCCACCATTTTGTCCACCCCGAGCGTATTCGTTTATTCAACCCGAGTCTGTAGGATGTGCACATGTGCCAAAAAGTGGCTCGGGTGACCCGAGTTGGTTAATCGATTACGGCCCCTGTGATTTCCACTTGCGTTAGGGCTTGATTTGTGACTTGTGTTAAAGATACCCGGTATACTTCACGGAGACGGTAACTGTACCCGATAAATGCTCTCCAAGCACACCCTTGCTTATCTGTTCTGTTTACTTAACCAAATATGTGTGGGGAGAGTGCTGTGGTCAGTGCTCCTGCTGTTTTGTAAATGGTTGGGTGAGAGTGTAGAACAGAGATAATAAAGCTTATGGATTTTTTTTTAATAGTACATGCAGGAAATATATTTGATATAATGTAAAATATTTGTTAGTACAAATTCATTGTATAATTTACATGCAGTGATGATTCAGAAACATATGAGGGGAAAAGGTTGTTTTATTGTATATTGTAGTTAGTAGAGTGTGGGACTTGAATCTGAAGGTCAGTAGTTCAATTCCCCTTTGGCGTTTTGCTTTTTACATTTAGAAAATTGTCCCCCCCCCACGTTTCTGAATAATCACTGCAAGTAAATAATGCAATGAAATTGTACTAATAAATATTTTACATTACATCAAATACATTTTGTGTATGTATTACACTAAAATATTGAAACACCTAAGTTTTATTCTCCCTTCCCTCCACTCTCAACCAGCCATTTATAACACAGCAGGAATAACCTGACTATAATATATGAATGTGAGTGTTCGGCAGTACAAGTCTAAAGGCCCAGTCACACCGTACCGGACTGGGGAACCGGACGAGAACCGGACACTGTCCGGTACTGTACGCCGATGTCGGGTACATATCCAGTGGTATCCAGCGCACAAATGTTCTACCGGACACTGCCGGACTGAGGTGTCCGGTTTGTCCTGTACATGCCTGGTACCCATCCGGTATCCATCCGTACATGTCCGGTACCCATCTGTTGGTGTCCGGTTTGTCCGGTACATGTCTGGTACCCATCCATTACGTGTCTGGTTCTCGTCCGGTACTTATCCAGTTGTCCGGTGGCAATTGACCCAATTACACTCCATTTCGATACATTTTGTGTATCGGAGAGCACCGGACTAGACAATTCTTTGTCCGGTGGTGTCCGGTACTCAGTCCCGTAAGGTGTGACAGGTGCATAAACTAGTTCACTAGTCCTCGATAAAACCTAAACTGGGTCACTGAGGTCAGCATAAGTTGATACCATGCACCACCTGTGGGAGAACTGGAAACTACTGAAACATCCCATGCACCACTTGCTGCAGAAATGTGCAGGTCTTGTTCCCTTTAAGGAAACAACAGAAGAAAACACTGCATTATATATGTGTTCGCGTGGTGGTGATGGGGGGGGCCCTAAATAAATTGTAACCTGTTCAAACTAATCAAAGCGCTTCCGGTGTTCAGCACTCGCGTTAGGGGTTAATTTGTGAGTTGTTTTATGAGGGATAGGAGTAGAAATAGGAAGTGGAGGAAATGGGGCGGAGGGGGGGGGGGGGGGGGGAGAAGGGGGAGGAGGAGGAGGAGGAGAAAGAGGAGGAAGAGAAGGGTGGAGGAGGAGGGAGGAGGAGAAGAGGAGGAGAAGAAGAAGGAGTAAGAGGTAGAGGAGAGGAGGAGAACGGGGGCAGGAGGAGGAGGAAGAGGTAGAGGTGGAGGAGAAGGAGGAAGAGGAGGAGGAGAAGGAGAGGAGAAGGAGGAGGAGCAGGAGGAGATGAGGAGGAGAAAGAAGAGGTGGTGGAGGAGGAGAGGAGGAAGAGGTAGAGGAAGAGGAGGAAGAGGGGGCGGAGAAGGAAGAGCTGAAGGAAGAGGAGGAAGAGGTGTAGGAGTAGAGGAGAAGGGGGGGGGACGAGAAGGAAGAGGTGGAGGAGAAGGAGAAGGAGGAGGAAGAGAAGGGATGATGGAGGCCAGGGTTTGAATCAGGGTTTGAATCCCACAGACTGCCAAACGGGAAGTGGGCACAACTCATTCTGCAATCCCGTCTGGTTTATCCACGTTTTCTGGTTTGTTGTTCAAATTTTTTTCTTGAAGGCCACTCTCAACGGCAGGACGAACCGGTCGGTTGCATATTAAGACCCTGGCCCTCCCAAACCCTTATTTGGAGTAGGTGTCCTATTTCAGTAGTTCACACGATGCACACAGATATCTACAAAAAAGTTTGTTTGTTGTTGTTTTACGTCCTAGCAACATCAAATGTCATATAAGGATCGGTACTGACTTGTGACGGTGCACTCATGGTCACTTTATAGTGCTGCCCCACTGGGAGACCAGGCTACCAGCGCCATGACCTGATATCCCACTCAGTCACATTATCCTGACACTGAGCCAACCAGTCCTTGCCCTATTCTAATAATGGCAAGTGCCTGGCTAGGAAGTGACAAGTATCAATTTTTAAGTCATTGGTTTGACTCGACCAGGGTTCGAACCCACGAACCCATGGGTTTGGATTCCCCGATCTCCCAAAACAGGAGACGGACGCTCAACTGATTCGGCCATCCCGTCTTGTCCCCTACAAAAAAGTGGCATCGGACAAAACAGTTCCGATATAATATGAAATCAAAAGGGTAATGTTAAGAAAACAAAGACTGATGACTTCATAAAGAATGTTATCGATATAATTTCAGCGACATATACAAGAATTGTATTGGCCTGTATTGGCACAGATATCCAACAAAATGTGGCCTCAGATAATAAATGTTTCGACATTGTACGGTATGCTACGTATAGCCAGTGGCCGGCGGGTGGTCACGTGATAACGACAGGTGCATGCCACGCGTACCTGAATAAAGCAGTCGTCTACTAGCTCTTGTGCTGTTAACATCAATACAACTATTACACACATCATATGAAATCAAAATGGGAGTTTTACGAAAACAAAGACAATAATAACTTCATAGGGAATGTTATCGATGTAAATTCAGCAACAGATTGTAAAATATTTGGGAATTTTCGGGGGGTTAATATTTCATGCTCTGCAGACAGGGACCTGCCGGGTACAGGCCAGGTGCCTGACTTGTATTACTGTTATACAGTATTTGTGTACAAAGTGGGTAGATTTGGTTGCAGTAACAAAGCAAACAAATTATGAACAACACATGGTTCATATCTTGACGGCACCAAATCTACCCAAAAACAATACACTTTGTATGTTGGTTTTAATATATGTTGCAAATGTGGTTTTCTGATGCATAAAAACTGGAGGTCTTGCCAGTCATACATAATGCTGAAATAACAACATACATGCCTGGTTTAATTAATTGTGCATGGTTTGATTAATGTAAACATATTGTATACAAGTATGGTGATCTGATATATAGTAATGAATATCACTACCAGTCATACATAATATAAATATGGTAAACATACATTAACCGATTGTTGAAGGAGGAATAGTATCAGTAATGGGATGCATAAATATATAACCATATTAAACATATGTAAATATTAGTTAATATGAATAGATTGTCATTTAACAATGTGCTTAACTTAAATATTTGAAAGTTGAAAAGAAAAAAAAAAAAAAAAGAACTCATGGTTTTCAAACTCATGGTTTTTTTTTCCTTTGTTATTTTCAAGGGGCGTATTATTTAATGAGTATATTCCACAGGATGAAGGGAACTTGCTATGTGTCATGATAATTAAAAGAATATGTATTTTAATTAATACACAGGTTCACAGACAATGAGCTGATCAGATGTTTACCGCCATAAACATGGAATCTCACCAGAGATGTCCAGATCAGCAGAGTGATGCATGCCAAACTGACAAGGTCTTCATTGGAACCAACAGCTAAACAGGTTTCCGATGACATCACACCACAGCATTGTTGTTTAAGTGAACCAGTCAAGAAATTATGCTATGTATTAAGACAATACAAAGAGTGATTACGGTTTTATGAGGTACTAAACTAATTATTCAGGTGCAAAGTAATTGGTGGGTGGGAAACTTGGTGACCAGGCATATATATATTGAAGAGGAATGGTCTCAGTATGAACAATTGAAGTGGAGCGAGAGAACCGAAGACGTGGGATGATGGTCAAGGACTGGTCATAGGGCATCGAATGTGGTATCAGCAGCAACACAAGTCTGCCTGTAAGCATCTATTGAGGATAGCACAGGTATGCCTTGCACAAGAAGCAGCCACATGACTGAGGGGGTGGTAAGGCCCAGAGACATTCACCTATGGGAAGTGGCCAATAAAACCCCCTTGGGTAACAGGGCTGGGGCGAAGCTGGTGAAGACAAGTTCCAAGATTCCACAACCGAACCGGCCCAGGTCTACAAGTGGTGTCATGACTAGGTTCTCCAAGGATTACCACTCGTACCATAAAAACATTCGAGAAGGGAACCAGGTACGTCAAGGTGGACCAGCCGACCAGATATCAATATAAAGTGATCGTTAAAGATGATTGAGAAGACCATACAGTTGATGAGGAATATATGATGGAAACCAAGAATTCTTCCAAATTTAGCAGGAGTAAGGGTAGCTAACACAATCCTAATATATTGTGGGGAGCCTCATATCACCGTATGATAACTCTGTAGTTCTAGTTCAATTTTTTTATAGCTGTGCACAGGGCACTCTATTATTGTAAACAAAGAATAAGATGACGAGCCAAGTTATTATGTAAACATTTTTATATGATATTTTCCGACTCTATTTGTTAGAATCATGGCTGCGCTGGATGGTACAGGAATGAGAAAAAAAAAAAAACGTCTACGGTAGACATCCATGATTCTAGGGGCGATTTATCGCTGTAAAATATTTGGGAATTTTCGGGGGGTTAATATTTCATGCTCTGCAGACAGGGACCTGCCGGGTACAGGCCAGGTACCTGACTGGTACCTGGTTGTATTGGTACTCTGTAGGCAGGGGCCTGCCAGGCACAGGCTGGGTCACCTGGCTGGTACCTTGTTGTATTGATACTCTGCAGCCAAGGGCCTGCTGGGTACAGGCTGGGTCACCTGACTGGTACCTGGATTGTAATCTATAAATAAGGGTGCATGGCATGTGCACGCCCTCTCACCACTGCCACCAGCCAGCCCAGACTGTGTACATGTGTCGGTAGCCATTTTAGTTTTGGGATTAAACCATGTGAGTACAATATTGTGTTTTTCTTGTGTGATACTTTTAGGTACTGAGCCCAACAAGTGATTTGGAAGTAGACTTCAATAACATCAAATTTCTGAGATACACAAACTTTTCAAGATGCAAGACTTGTATTGGCACGTATTGGCACAGATATCCCACAAAAAGTGGCATTTGACAATAAAAGTTCTGATATATGAAATCACAAGGGGAATGTTAAGAAAACAAAGACAATGATAAGTTAATAAGGAACGTTATCGATGTAATTTCAGCGACAGAATCAAGACTTGTATTGTCACGTATTGGCACAGATATCAAACAAAAAGTGGCATCAGACAATAAAAGTTCCGATATATGAAATCACAAGGGGAATGTTACAAAAACAAAGATAATGATAACTTCACAAGGAACGTTATCAATGTAATTTCAGCGACAGATGCAAGACTTGTATTGGCACAAATATCCAACAAAAAGTGGCATCGGAAAATAAAAGTTCCGATATCATATGAACTCACAAGGGGAATGTTATGAAAATAAAGACAATGATAACTTCATAAAGAATGTTATCGATATGAATTATAATTTCAGCGACAGATGCCAACACTTGTGTCAGCATGTAAATAACAGTAAGAGGCAATCAGGAGATGAAACCAATCGCTTTGTTATATTGAGTTTAGTTCTATCTTATTCATACATACATAAACCTATATCATATGTACAATAAACTCCTACTCAGGATTCTCACAGGCTGAGTGACCTTGTATCAGGGTCTGTGTTACCCCTTTTCAAGGATATTTCTGCTGTAGTATTCTTCATTCTCTTCCCTAAAGTTATGATTCTGGTCTCGGGATTCTTACATGTATTATTTGCGTGAATATTCCCTATAGTTTAAAGTTGCTTTTTCTTGAAGATTTATACTGCCTATCATGGATAAGTCTGAATAGACTTATTTTCACCATTAGACAGTTTGAGTCTACACTTTTACCGACCCAAGGGATTTTTGAAAGAGCAACTGGCCTTTGATGTCGCTGTAAGTTATACACAGTGGTGGAAATGCAAATTGGCAGAGCTGGGGGCACGGGGAATCGAACCACCAACCTTCAGATTAGGAGTCCGACCTAGAAAAAAGCCAGACACTAACCACTCCGCCACAGAGAATACCACCGCATAGTCGAATGGTCTTGAGTTTCTGTCATTTGTTTAGATAAATATATTAGGTTGCTCGTTATAATCTACCTTACTATACTTTGAAGTCACTTTTATTTTAAATGGCTACCAGTTGAGATAATTAAAGCGCAAACATGCTAAATTAATTTTGGCAGGCATGCCACAATTTTGACACCATGGGCTTCAGCAGTTAACAGATTATATTAAATTGACTCAGTATTCCCTTCTACCTTATATCTGTATCGGCATCAACGTTAGATATGTAGAATCAAATCTAGCTAATTCTGTTGGTTTTGACAATTTTATGATTCTATCGGACTACGCAACTTTAAACAAAATATTAATATTTTAGAAATACTAATGGCATTCCACTTAGAACCACTCGAAATACACCCTGAACAGATTAATCGGTACCTACTAGGTTAGCGCTGAAATAGCCCAGTTTGTGAGGTCATGCAGGGAAGGACAATGTAGAATTAACCACACAGGTTTTCAGGCACAGTCAAAGGGCTTCGAAGTCACTATTAATCAAAGTAGGTTTTGCGACACTTTCCTTGGGGGACGCGATTGCAGTAAACTGCTTCCGTAAAAAATAGTTCTCTATATGAGGTGATTCCTAAGTCTATACCCGTTTCTTTTCTATTTGACAGAGAAAGCGTATTCAATCATCTAAACATTCGCTGGCTGAGAAGGTTCATTAAGGCTAAATGATTACTATTCACAGCTTGATCACAGATACTGTTAGCCTTAATTAGGCTCTAAATAAGTACGCAAAATTAGGTACTTTCAACATATATAAACTATAAAACGGTCATATCTAAACATGATAACTGTAAATAAGTAAAAATTTGTGTCGGTGATGTAACTGCAACTTCAGTGGCATTCATGTCTGACATTTGTTTCTGAATTGGGTTGCAGTGAAATTGTGCTAACAACTATTCTCTATTAAATAAAATACACTTCCGGTGTGCACAACTACTGGTGTTTTCTGCGGCAGTGTGCTTCACCGCCACCCAAGCGTGTACCAGGGACCGGACTAGTGGCTGAGTGGCCACCAAATTTGGTATCTCAGAAGTGACGTATTGATGCGCCAGTTTCTGGTTATTTCACTCTCCAATCAATGTAACTGTAGAAACAAATTAGGCTTGCACTTTAAGGTGGCAATACACGATTTCCACGATGCATGCGAGGGCATAATCCAGACTGGACTTGCGGGTCACAGAGTCTGTGGAGAGGCAATTGAGGTCCTGTTAACACTGGCTTCATATTGAGCAACTGACACATTCTTTTCGGCACAAATGTGGATTTATAGAGAAAACATACTTACCATTTTTTAATCATTTTTGATAATTATAGCTGTATCCTATTGATTGATTGATTGATTGAAAAGCTCGATCGTCAGTGTAAAACAACACAGTGACACACTGTCGACCCAGAATACGAGTGTCGTTGCCTATCACCAGGTGTCGTACTAGACGCGGAAAACATATGTTACCAGGAAGAAGAATTTGTCAAAGTAAAACCATGCTGCTGAGAAAGAAAAAAAAGAAAGGAAAAAAAAGAAGGAAAAGAAAGAACGGAAGTGAAAGCGAGAGCAAGAGAGATAGAACGAAAGATAGAATGAAAATGAAAGCGAGAAATCTCCAAGAGATATAAAGAACCAAAGAAGAAAGAAAGAAAGAAAGAAAGAAAGAAAGAAAGAAAGAAAGAAAGAAAGAAAGAAAGAAAGAAAGAAAGAAAGAAAGAAAGAAAGAAAGAAAGAAGAGACTTTTCAGCGCCTGTGCTAACCCTATTCATTACTAATTATGTGTATGTACACTTTTTGTTACCTCCAATAAAGAATCTTTTTGTTAAAACAGAAATTGCCTCGCTTTCTCCATGACAAAGAACTGTGTTGCATTGGCGGGTATTGATCGCATCAGGCAGGGCGTAAAGCCGCGGTAGAACTTCCGCCAGCCTCCCTCCTCCATGTACAACTTCCGAGCGCAGTCCACCATGTTCTTGTACCTGGAACAGATGGATGGAACATGTCAAATACAAGAAGCGGTGAAATGGTAAAATCTCTGATTCTAGGGAAATACAAAGACCCTATAATACTAAGAGGGCTCACTCCATATCTCTCCCATGGTAATGTAAATTTTGCAGTGCCACCTTGTGGTGGGTTTGATCAGCCCAGCTGCTGGTTGGTGTTTCACATGT
Organism: Branchipolynoe longqiensis; assembly: GCA_030323885.1. Classification (NCBI taxonomy): domain Eukaryota; kingdom Metazoa; phylum Annelida; class Polychaeta; order Phyllodocida; family Polynoidae; genus Branchipolynoe; species Branchipolynoe longqiensis. The sequence continues at coordinate 42,217,331 of CM059190.1, read as the reverse complement.
AAACACATACAATTATATTATATATGAGATGGGTCAGTATGAATACACATCAATATGAAAGTGCTATAAACAAATACACATCATCATCAGCATTGCCATCATCACACATCTTTCACATTCATATATACATTTATACATATAATATAGCACCTGTTTAACCAAGCGAACAGCCAGCACACCAAGTGGTGGGTTTGATCATTTTGATTACACAGTACAGGCTGAGTGAGCCGTCTTCGTATTATAGGGTCTTTGGTAAATATTTCAATTGTCGATTTAATTAACTATTTTCCATCAGCAAGGGGAAGTGTGGTTAAAGCTGCATAGCCGGAAGAAATATCTATTTTTCAAAACCAAACCAATTATCTAAATCTGATTTTACATATCTAACTTCGATACTGATGCACTTATTAACCATTTGTTTCTGCGTAGAAGGCAATACTGAGTCAATTTAACAGAACCTGTTACTGCAGAAGTCTATGGTGTTAGAGTTTTGGCGGGCTTGCCAAACCTAATTTTCCATGTTTGTACTCAAAATATCTCAAAAGTTTACCACTTGAAATAAAAGTAACTTTGAACTAATGTAAAGTAGATACTAGTAATCGATCTAATATATTTATCTCAGAAAAAATACAGAAATTCAAAACCATCGGACTATGCAACTTTAAATAAAACTCAACTCAACTCATACTCGTAAAAACACAGAAATTAACTTTAGGTAAATTTTGTGAAAATCCTCCGACAGATCTGAAAATGCGCACAGGAGGGAACATTATCAATATATCTCAACAAGAGGGGGAGGGTAAGAAATCTAAATCCGCTGAAAAGCGCGGTAACACTAACACTAACGAGCTCTAGTGGCGCCACCTGGAGTTACCAGAAGTCTCAGTCACTTCTCAGTATGATTCAGGTGGATGCCGGTAGATGGCAAGCTATCTCTGCATGAGCCATCCGACGATAGGAAAGCTCGCTATGGTGGCGCCATCTACTGAGAAGAGGGGCGTACTCGGTTGCCCTATAGACCTATTTCAATGTTGATAAACATTGTGTATGCATGCGCAGCTTGGCTGCAGAACGAAGGCACACTGCCATTGAGTTTGGCGGTAAGCACAGTGCAAAATGTTTATTTTATTCAAAATTAATAGAAATGCATAACCCTAACCATATAAAGTCAATATAATCTATTCATTGAATATGCTTTCTATATGTGTACCGTGCAGTTTGTTTCTAGATGGTGTGGTTTTAGAGATATTTCACTTTTTCTGTATGAAGATTGCTCTCGACCATTGACAATGCATTGAGTTTGCCGGTACGCGCAGTGCAAAACGTTAGTTTTATTCAAAATGAATAGAAATGCAGAAGCGTAACCTTATAAATTGAATATAATATATTCATTGAATATGTTTTCTATATGTCTACCACGCGGTTTGTTTCTAGATGGTGTGGTTTTAGAGTATTTATTTTAGTAAAATAAATGTAAAAGCTTTCATTGAGTCGATTAAAAATATCTTAATGCGCGATTGAAGAGGAAGATCTGAAGTATTTAATTTAACTTAAGGGCAATTTTCTCTGAAAGTATTAAAAACAGAGATAATAGTGGAAGTTGGGATATTCTGAGCTCATAGCCATTGAGTTTGCAGTGTGACCGGATGTTGTCCTGCAGCCAAGCAGCGTGCGCACTGACCTAAATACACGTGCTGACATCATATGAAATTGGTCAATAGACCTATTTCAATGTTTGTAAACATTGTGTATGCGTGCGCAGCTCGGCTGCAGAACGAATGCACACTGCCACTGAGTTTGCCAGTATGCGCAGTGCAAAACGTTTATTTTATTCAAAATTAATAGAAATCTAGAACCCAAACCATATAAATTTAATATAATCTATTCGTTGAATATGTTTTCTATATGTTTTCCAAGCAGTTTCTTTCTAGGTGGTGTGGTTTTAGAGATATTTCACTTTTTCTGTATGAAGATTGCTCACCGCCATAGACAATGCATTGAGTTTGCCGTACGCGCAGTGCAAAACGTCAGTTTGATTCAAAATTAATAGAAATCCAGAACCCTAACCGTATAAATTGAAAATAATCTTTTTGGTAAACATGTTTTCTATGTGTATTCCAATCAGTTTGTTTCTAGGTGGTGTGGTTTTAGAGTTATTTAACTTTTTCTGTATGAAGATTGCTCACTGCCATTGACAATGCATTGAGTTTGCCGGTACGCGCAGTGAAAAACATCTAGTTTATTCAAAATTAATAGAAATGCACAACCCTAACCGTATAAATTTAATATAATCTATTCATTGAATGTGTTTTCTATATGTGTACCAGGCGGTTTGTTTCTAGATGGTGTGGTTTTAGAGATATTTCACTTTTTCTGTAAGAAGATTGCTTACGGCCATTGACAATGCACTGAGTTTGCTGATATGGAAACTAGCCCACGAAGGGTAAACGCTGCATTGATTTGTGCTGCAGCAATGCTATGTCTATGCAGAGCATTTATTTTTGCAAAATAAATTTAAAAGCTTTCATTGAGTCGATTACAAATATCTTAATGCGCGATTGAAGAAGATCTGAAGTATTTAATTTAACTTAAGGGCTATTTTCTCTGAAAGTATTAAAAACAGAGATAATAGTGAAAGTTGGGATATTCTGAGTGTCAGTGCCAGTGGTAGCCTTACCACAATTAATAGAAATCCAGAACCCTAACCGTATCAATTTAATATAATCCTTTTTGGTAAACATGTTTTCTATGTGTATTCCAATCAGTTTGTTTCTAGATGGTGGGGTTTTAGAGATATTTAACTTTTTCTCTATGAAGATTGCTCATAGCCATTGAGTTTATAGTGTGACCGGATGTTGTCCTGCAGCCAAGAGACGCACGCACTGACCTAAATACACGTGCTGACGTCATATGAAATTGGTCAAGGCCACATACTATTGGAGTTGACTAGTTTTAGAATGTACATGGGCTTTTTTGTTGTTGTTGTTGTTGTTTTATTGTTGTTTTTGTTGTTGAAAATATGTTTATCCGCTGAATGAGTTCTTTTGTCAGTGCACAAGTACTGGTCTTCCAGCCATTTTTCAATATGGGATTATTTACACAAAAATGGTATATATAGTGAAGTATATAAAGTGACCTTGCAATAACGGTTGAATACACAATTTTCAGCATATAGCTCTAATGGATTTCTGATAGTTACCTACAAGTTCCAGAGAAATATGGTAACAGTAGTGTCATATGATTACATTGATATTAGATGGATCGATGTATTTTCATTGTATTTAGAATGTAAGCAGTCATTATATATGCTATATATATATTATATATATTATACCAGACGTATCCCTTCCAATACCCGATGTCTATTTTTTGTGCTGGGGGTGGGGGTTATTAAACAAAGAAACCAGATGTGATGGCTGAATGAGTTGAGCGTCAATCTACCGTTTGAGTAGATAGTGGGATTCGAACCATAGTCGAGTCAAACGAATGACTTAAAAATTGATACTTGTTGCTTCCTCGCCAAGCACTCTGCATTATTAGGATAGGGCAAGGACTGGTTGGCTCAGTGTCAGGATAATGTGACTGAGTGGGATATTGGGTCATGGTGCCAGCAGCCTGATTTCCCAGTTGGGCATCACTATAAAGTCACCATGGGTGCGCACCACTACAAGTCGGTACCCGTCCTGATATGACATTAGATGTTGCCAGGATGCAAAACTCCAACAACCAACCAATATATTATGTATGTATATATATATATATATATATATATATATATATATATACAAACATACATACATACATACATATATATATATATATATATATATAAAGCCAGTAAACCGACACAGTAACCCTCATAGCCAACCAATTTAGGCCACACGTCACCAAATTTGGGGCAGCACCCCCACCCCCACCCCCATTCCCAGCGTAGAACAGATGTGTGCTGACTGGCTAGATTTAGAGTTACTATTATGATGGTAATCAGGCCATGAGGGCCAGCCGCTACAGGATGTCCCTTCAGTCGAGCTCGCGTCACTTTTGGATTAGCTTTCACGAGAGCAGGGGCTGTATGCAGGAGTCAGTGTTAGCGAAGCAAAACGGTGTTTGGCGGGAATTCCAGTTAGCGGTGAAAAAATGGTATGCACGAGTCAGTGTTAGGCCTAACAGTGTTAGTCCTAACACCAGAGGCTTAACCGGTGTTACCTTACCCTGAGTTTATTAGGCCCAAATCTATTCAATGCGATCATATTTAACAGAATTAAATACGTAATAAGTGAAATTTGAGGAAATTAACCCTAAATTCGAAGCATTATTAAGGCTACCGCCGTATTGGCGGCGATATTAATATTTATATGTTCGAATCGACGAACGTACAGTAAACAAACGGCTGCCGCCGCCAGTATGGAACGCGACGTCGATGCGGTGACGGCGGCGATTTGTTTACATTATGTTCGTCGATTCGAAAATATAAGTATTAATATCGCCGCCAATGCGGCAGAAGCCTTAATAACGCTTCGAATTTAGGGTTAAATTGATCAAATTTCACTTATTGCGTATGTAATTCTGTTAAATATGATCGCATTCTGTAGATTTTAGCCTAATATCTGGCTCCAAACGCAGAGGGATTTCCCAAATCTATAAATAAATTCACGTTTAGCTCTAATGAAAGTGTTATGCGCTCCTGCATACGACTTGACAAAGTTCCCGACGTCGGTAATAGCTAAACGGTAACAGGCTCTAACACCAAACCCCGCTAACACTGACTCCTGCATACGGCCCCTGGACATCAAACGCACCGCCGGGACCACCGGGAGGGCGTGGCACGTGCGCACCGGCGGACCAGGAGGAGCCAGCGGCGCACCCTTGCAGTTTATAACGAAACATAAACCAAAATTGAAAAAACCTCCCATAACAACTGCACCCCAATATTGGAGTATAACAACAAAAAATGACGAGAGCTCGACTGAAGGGACATCCTGTAGCCGCTGGCCCCTCGTGACCCCTTTCTTACCATAATAATCCATATTTTGCTGCATGTTAATAGCAAAATTTTATATGGTTACTAAAGAGGTCAGGATCAGCTGCTGGAGCGAGATGGTGACTCATAGCAAAGACCCTGTAATACTAAGACGGCTCACTCAGCCTGTACTGTGTAATCAAAATGATCAAACCCATCACTTGGTGCGCTAGCTGTTCTCTTGGTAAACAGTTGCTATATTATATGTATAAATGTATATATGAATGTGAAAGATGTGTGATGATGGCGATGATGATGATGCTGATGATGATGTGTATTTGTTCATAACAATTTCATATTGATGTGTATTCATACTTACCTATCTCATGTATAATATAATTGCATGTGCTTACATGTGAAACACCAACCAGCAGCTGGGCTGATCAAACCCACCACAAGGTGGCACTGCGAAATTTACATGACCATGGGAGAGATAGGGAGGGAGCTGTCTAAGTATTATAGGGTCTTTGCTCATACTCATATGAGAGGGTGAGGAACTGGAGCACGTCCACGGATACAAAAATATATATATACAGTAAAACCTCTCTAAATCGACCGACGATGGTTTGTTTGTTTGTTGTTGTTTTACGTCCTAGCAACATCTAAGGTCATATCAGGACGGGTACCGACTTGTGACAGTGCGCACTCATGGCAACTTTATAGTGCTGTCCCACTGGGAAACCAAGCCTTCGGCACCATGACCTGGTATCCCACTCAGTCACATTATCCTGACACTGAGCACACCAGTCCTTGCCCTGTCCTCTAACTCATTCGGCCATCCTGTCTGGTTGACCGACGACGACAGGACCGACTTTAAATGGTCCATTTAGGGAGGTGGTTGTTATTTATAGTGTTACAATAGTATTGTACGGGCGATCGTTTTGGGGCCCAAATAAAGCGATCGATATAGGGGAGTGGTTGATGTGTGGAGGTGGTCGGTTAGAGAGCTTTTACTGTATATATAATCCCAATTGTGAAAAAAAAATTATGAATGATTGCGTGCCACTTGGATTCTTATGAGTGTGTATATTTGTTTGGGTTTTACGTCCTAGCAACACCTAAGGTCATATCAGGGCGCGTGTATGTCTGCATGTGTGTATATATAAATTATGTGCCTAAGTTAGGAAGTACATCTATGTCTGCGTTACGTATGTATGTATATCTGTTACACATGTGTTGATATGGTTGGTTATTGGAGTTTTACATCCTGGCAACATCTAAGGTCATATCAGGATAGATACTGACTTGTGACAGTGCACCCTCATGGCAACTTTTCATAGAGCTGCCCCACTGGGAGACCAGCCACCAGAACCATGACTTTATATCCCACTCAGTCACATTATCCTGACACTAAGCCAACCAGTTCTTGACCTATCCTAATAATGCCGAGCGCCTGGCCAGAAAGCGACAAGTATCAATTATTAAGTCATCAGTTTGACTCGACCGGAGTTCGAATCCCATGATCTACCAAAATGGGAGACGGACGCTCAACTCATTCGGCTATCCCGTCTGGTCACACACAAAGGAGACCATGTAGTTTCAGAGTAAAACGCCATACTTCCGCTTGTCCAGCTGCATTTCGTCTGACTGCATCGTTGACTTGATGACGTCGATGGGGTAGATACTGACCCAGTACAGAAGTCCTCCGAAGCCGCCTGCAAACAGCATGGGCCCCACACCCAGGTCGTTCACAGTGCCACCTGCCGGCGTCATCAGAGTCCGCGACAACTCATACATACCTGCAGGAATAACGCTGAAGCTATGGTTCCACACGTGTCATTGATAACCACGGGTTCACACCTATTTTGACATATCAAATTTCAGGACTTTCAATGACCTTTCAGTGCAAAAATTCCACGACGTTCTTAAGACGTTTATAAAAGTTGCATAGTCCAATGGTTTTGAATTTTTGTATTTTTCCTGAGATAAATATATTAGATCGATCACTAGTATCTCCTTTACATTAGTTCAAAGTTACTTTTATTTTAAATGGTAAACTTTTGAGATTTTTTTAGTGCAAACATGGAAAATTAGTTTTGGCAAGCTTGCCAAAACTCTGACATCATAGTCTTCTGCAGTAACAGGTCCTATTAAATTGACTCAGTATTGCCTTCTATGCAGAAACAAATGCTTAATAAGGGCATCAGTATCTAAGTTAGATATGTAAAATCAAATCTAGGTAATTGGTTTGGTTTTGAAAATTTGATATTTCATCGGACTATGCAGCCTTAAATTAAAGTACCCCGAAACACAGCAGTATTCATAGTCAATTCACTGTGTAAGATATGAAGTGTAAATAAGCGTAAACATTTCAGATGAATATACATATAGTTTGCATATAAAAATCAAGAGGCCAGATAATAAACCCACAAAACATTAAATACAAAATAGCAGTAATTAAAGTTAAATGACATCAGTGAATATACACTTTAAAAATAAATACTCATGATTTTCTATTTTCAAGGATTTTCAAGGATCCGTAGACAAATTCCAGGACTTTCCGAGCCTGGAATCCTGAATTATCAAATTCTAGGACATTCCATGTTTTCCCTGTAACCTTGTAAAGTTGCATAGTCCGATGGCTTATGAACCTTTACCTTTTTTCTTTTTAGATAAATATATCAGTGTGACCATCACAACCTATAGTATAACAGTTATGGGCCACATAATCATAACAATCGCCCAAAATTTGACAAGAGCATGAAAATTGGCATACAGATAGCTTAACATGTACATATTCATATGAGCCTATGTAACCATCGCCATCACCATGGTAACTTACAGCCATCTTGAATTATTTCAAAATGGCCACCTTCAAATTACCATATTCCTCATATCACGGCTCCTAAGAAATGTAGAAACATTGTGTTGATGTCTAACATAACATTTTCAGGGTCAAGGAATCCATTTCTGCGATAATCAATATGCTCAGATTATTACATTGATTTTCAAGATGGCCGAGATGCTTATATGAATATTTTTTTAATTGTGTAATGACAACAATAAGAACATGGTAGTATATATTTTTTTAGAGTGAAATTAATTGTTAAAGACAGATAAATATTTAAATACATTTATCTACACATTAAGGTTCGATAAGCCTCTGGAAATATGATCGTGCTAGATAATTACAATACCACTTTATACTATATGATAATTTAAAATATATTGTAACATACAAAAGTTATACAGTGAAACCTCTCTAAATCGACCGACCATCGGACCGACATTAAATGGTCCATTTAGGGAGGTGGTCGGTTTAGAGAGGTTTTTTTAATCAGTACAATGGTATTGTATGGGCAATCGTTTGGGACTTAGATAAAGCGATCGATATAGGGGAATGGTCGATCTGTGGAGGTAGTCGGTTAGAGAGGTTTTATTATAAGTAATATGGGTATGTTTTCATTTATCTTCAGAGGATCCAATGTGATATATGATTGACCCTAATCAAGTCTGCTGCTTAAATTCGAAGTTCAATCACAAAGGCCCACCCTACATCCCCCATCACCCTTTAAACGAGTATGTTACTACTAGAAAAATACTCAGTTATGCCCCACCCCCTATGATATTTTGCATATTTTCCTGTAATTGTCTATCTGTATATTGTTGTAGATTTGTTTACTGTGTAGAGGCAATTGTGATGAGGGATGGAAGACCAGTGCATTTGCACTGACAACATGTTATTCAGAGGAATAAAAACACTTGAACAAAAAAACAAACAAAAATATCAATACGGGTAAAAAGTATTAGTTAGTAGATGTAAATAAAACGACAACAGTGGTACACGATAAGGCGATTGGGAAATATTCATACTTTGCCAGGAACAGACCGATGAGGGACTGATATACACAGATGGAAGACGGAATAAGGGCTCAGGATGACAGTCTATTTGAGAATATGATACAATTTCGCAATATAGGCTCAGTCCATTTGAACATTAATATAGCCAGGCTCAATGATGCATCTGGTATTAGCGAAACAATGAAGAAAAACCATGCTGATTGTCACAAGACCGCTCGTTTCTTTTTATCTTGAAGATTTTATACTGCCTATAGCCTCAATAGACCTGTTTTCACCATTAGACAGTTGGTCGATAGAAAGCCCAAACCTACACTTTTATCGACCCAATGGCTTTTTAACCTACCACACCACATAGACATGGTATGAGAGCAACTGACCTTTGATGATGCTGTAAGTTATATGCATCAGATATGCACCACTACTGTCACTTCCAAGGCCCCAGGCTAGGAAGTGACAAGGGAAATCCAAATTGACAGAGGTTATGGCATGGGAATCGAACCACCAACCTTCAGATTAGGAATCTGACCTAGAAAAAAGTCAAGACACTCCAACCACTCCGCCATAGAGAACACATATTGTTATTTTGTCAAATGAAACTACAGCATGCAGAAAAGCAAGCCGAAAAGCGGAAACAAGAAGCTGAAGACAATCCAAGTTAAGACCAGAGGCAGACGTGAAAGCACAGAATGCAGTCGCGCTCTGTTTCTTCTGTAATAAAAGAGATGGGCCCTTTCACAGTGCTGCCACTTAAAATCTAGATACCACAGTTTGATGCCGTGGTGTTCTCTGTGGTGGAGTGGTTAGAGTGTCTGACTTTTTTCTAGGTCGGACTCCCTAATCTGAAGGTCAGTGGTTCGATTCCCTGTGCACCCACCTCTACCAATTTGGATTTCCACTGCTGTGTATAACGTACAGCGTCATCAAAGGCCAGTTGCTCTCATACCATGACTATGTGGTGTGGGAGGTTAAAAATCCCTTGGGTCGGTAAAAGTGTAGGCTCGGGCTTTCTATCGACAAACTGTCTAATGGTGAAAACAAGCCTGTTCAGATTTATCCATGATAGGCAGTATAAATCTTCAAGAAAAAAAAAAAGGGAGTATGCAACAGAATTGGGAGACTGGCGAAATTGGCAGCTGGCAGTGCTTGATGCTGTGTATCATTTGACATTCCTCAAAAAATTAAGAAATCATATGAGACAGTAAAATTCAGCAGAAGCAGTGTTTGTACCAAGGCAGAAATAAAAAAATCCTACTTTTGTGCAACCAAAATCGGTTTTTCCTCCAGTACTTAAAATATGAAAATCCAAAGCTGTCAGTCAATTAACCATATATATTCTGAATAAAGTAACTTATTTCATTAGCTTCCCAAAGAATTTATGACATTCAAGTTATATGTTGAACAAGAAATGTAAGCAAATTCCCACGGATTTGTGCAAAAATAATGCAAAATTATAGAAAATCTGACTTTATCTATCCAAGAAATAAGTGAATGTCAGACGAAAGTTGGATAATCCGACTTTGTACAAACACTGTGCAGAAACCCACTTCCTCAGTAGATGTATTAGTATTTGGAGGGCGTGTGGGCTACATCGAGGAGACCCGTCAAGATAAAACGATCATTCCAATATTTAAAGCTGCATAGTCGGATGAAAACATCAAATTTTCAAAACCAAAACAATTATCTAGATTTGATTCTACATATCTAACCTAGATACTGGTGCACTTATTAAACATTTTCTGTCCGTTTCCTGTCTATTCATCCAGCAGCCATTTACCCGATAGTGCAACATTTTGACACATTTTAATACATTTTGATACTTATCACCACCGGAGTAGACAATTCTCTCCGTTGCTCAAGCCGGCGAGGTGTGACAGCCGCTTTAGTTTAGTCAGGGCTGAACAGATTGTTCGAAAACACATATTTAGTCACAACTATGGGTTTCACGGTTCTTTTGAAAATGACTTTACACACTTGTTCGAACGATAATGGCAGGACCAATTATTGAAAACAAGATTCACGCAAAAAAACAAAAGCGCACACCGTGCCTGTCATATCACAGGTCCTGCTTTTCAATACGATGAAGAAATAAAAAAATCCATCAGTAGGCTCAAGGCACAACAGAGACCGGGAAGTACCACTGCCCATATATCTCAGTTTGCTCATTCATGCTAATACTAGACTCACTAGGCACCCTCTTTGAACTGGGGATGTGTTTCATATGACCAGGTTATGGTTGGTTGCTGGAGTTTTATGTCCTTGCAACATCTAATATCATATCAGGATGGGTACCAATTTGTGACAGGGTGCACTCATGGCAAATTTATAGTGTTGCCCCACTGGGAAATCAGATGTCGGCACCATGATCTGATATCCCACTCAGTCACATTATCCTGCCACTGAGCTAACAAGTCCTTGCCCTATCCTATTAATGCCAAGCCCCAGGCTAGGAAGTGACAAGTATCAATCTTATAAGTCATTGGTTTGACTCGACCGAGAACCGAACTGCCGATCTCCTGCACGCGAGGCTCGCACTCTACCGATTCGGCCACCGCGCCAGGTCATGGAGCATGAAGAGGTGATGATAGATCCTGACGTTATGAACAAGAAAGCTACCAGTCGTTTATACAATGGTTCCTCGAGCTAAAGTTCAAGACCCAATTGTACCTACTAGGTCTGGAGTTATTGATGTTGATTCTACAAAAAACAGTCAGGTCTTCAGTGTACAGAGGTATGTAGCTGCATAGGGCCATATGAGTGATGTATGTACAATGTATGTCATTACAATTAAGCAATTATCAACTGTACATGTGGAGTTGTTGTTACTGTTGTATGTTAAATTTGTTCTAAACAGTAAGTTTAATTAGTGTTATTAGATATCAAATACATGATAATAAAAAGACCATACAATATTTCTCATAGCAATCAAAGTTGCATATAATGTATTTCACTATGGTTGGTTGAAACCAACAAATATATATATATAAATATAAATTATTGCTTCGAATTGTTGGCCATCTTGAAAATCAATATTATAATAATTTGAGCATTGGCTGCATTTAGGAAATGCTCATAGAATGCCATGCTTCAACTGATGCGACTCCTCAACTGCACTGTTGCAGGGGGTATGGGGTTAGAAGGGGGGGGGGGGGGGTGGGGGGGGCAGGAGGAAGGGGAGGGGAAGGGGATGGGAGGGGAGGGGGAGGGGATAGGGAAGGGAGGGGCAGGTGGGAGGGGAGGGTGAGGGGAGAGGGACGGGAGGTGGGAAGGGGCGAGGGAGGGGAGATGGGAGGGGGAAGGGGAGAGGGAAGGGATGGGGGGAGGGGAGGGAAGGGGAGGGGAGGTGAGGGAAGAGCAGGGCAGGGGATGGGAGGGGAGAAGGAGGAAGGGAGGGAAGGGAAGGAAGGGGAGAAGAGAGGGGATGGGAGAGGGTAGGGGAGGGGATGGGAGGGGGAGGGGAGGGAACGGGGGGGGGGAGAGAGGGGAGAGAGGGGAGAAGAGAGGGGATGGGAGATGAGAAGATGGGGATAGGGGAGGATAGGGGAGGAAGGGGTGAGGGGAGGGGAGGGGAGGGGGGAAGGGGAGAGGGAGGGAGGGGAGGGGATAGCGACGGGAAGGGGAGGGGAGGGGATAGCGACGGGAAGGGGAGGGGAGAGGAGTGGAGGGGAGGAGGGGAATGGAATAGAAGGAAAGAGAAGGAAAGAGAGGGGAGAAGAGGGGAGGGGAGTGGAGGGGAGAAGAGGGGAGGGGAATGGAGGGGGAGAGGAGGGGAGGGGAGGGGAGAAGAGAGGGGAGGGGAGAAGAGAGGGGGTGGAGGGGAGGGGAGAAGAGGGGAGGGGAGTGGAGGGCAGGGCAGGGCAGGGTAGGGGAGGGGAGGGGAGGGGGGGGGGAGGGGACTGTTACAAATAAACAATACTCAGTGACCAAATTAAAGACTGGAGTTTCCTTTTGTTAGGCATACCGAAGAAGACACCAAACGCTGGTGTGTCCCTGGCCAAGGTTGCTCCCAACCCCTGGTACACCCCCCTCAGGCCGTGGTGCTTCCCTATTTCGTAACCTGCGTGGAACACGTTGCGATACTGCACCTCCGCCCCAGATTGGGCCCGGATAATCTGTATTTGCATTTTAGTTTTGAACTGAAAATAAAACACACAAAAATGTCCAAACATGGCTAAAATTCTGAATGCAACGCAGAATGCAGTCAGGGTTCATACAATCATTTGAAAATGAAATTCAGGGGTTTTAAAGTTTTTCAACATGTTCAAAATGTACAGGATCGAAGTTTTTCAATGTTTTCTCAGCAACACATATTTTAGTTCACCCTATAATTAAGTAACTAAATCAAAAGTGACAACATAACATTATCGAACATTTATTTACATTGTATGGTTTACCATTCACCAAGTTAAACAGCCGCATTTAAAAACACTCATCACAACAACACTTGACATGGCATTAACAAATCAAGTTTTACTCTAGCGGCGTAAAAAGGCACGGCTCGCTAGAAATTGGCATTTTCAAGGGTTTTATGTGAAAACAGGCGATATTCAAAGGTTTTCGTGTGCTCTTGAATGTTATTTCAAAATTCAACGGTTTTCCGAGGGTCTTTGGGGATCTATGCGAACCCTGATGCAATTAATTAAAGGCCATCTTTCACGCATCTGATTGGTTCGCTGAAAGTTGCATTACAAAACAACTTCCTCATGTCATATTCTTGTTTTCTTCTTTTTTTTAAATGTGAATTTTTAACAGTGTACGGGTAGTAAAAGTGTCATTTGCCGCAAATTTATTAAATAATGTCATGGGGGTGATGAAAATGGAAAATATTGCGCCTAGAACGGGACTCGAACCCACATCTCTTTGCATTCCGGGTCAGTGTGCTAACCATTACACCACCTAGGCTCCCTGAAAATAGGAGGGCATGGCTGACATTACAGTAAGAAGTTGTTTGTTTGCTGACAACATCTACCTAAGGTCATATTAGGAGGGGCTCAGGAAGAAAACCTGTTTGTAACTAATGGGGCTGTCACATTACGACTTTTCTCTCCAACGCGCACCGACGTGTGTCACTTTTTGGCGAAATGTCGGGAGACGTCTGGAAGCGTTACGCATGCGTTACGCGCATGTTGCTATACGTTGCTAAACAGCGACGGTCGTCGAGGAACGCCGGCGTGCATCGAATGTTTTATGCTTGCACAAAACTTTTGACACACGCCAATGTGCGCCAACGTGTGGGTGCGACAGTTAAGGGGATGTTAGGCGCGCGTCGAGATCCGCTGGACGCGCTGGAATAACGTAATGCGAATGCCAAGCACACGTCGCGCGCATGTTAGGGTCGTGCCCACACGTTGCGCCAAAATGTGGCTTTGTTTTTTTTACGTCCTAGCTAATCTAAGGTCATATCGGGACGGCGCGCCAAAACCTTTTTGTTATTTTTCCTCACGCGTCGATATATGCTACCACAAAGTCGGCCGCACGCTACTAATACACCGAAAAGTTGGACGGGTCTTGACGCGTACAACTTATTTTGCGCGTTGGCGGCACGCCGGCGAGAAGCATCATAATGTGACAGCCCCATAACTACACTAGAGTAACACTAGAATATTTCTAACCAACTGACATTTATATATCGCTTGCCTAACTGTAGCTGAACATTAAAACTTACTACAACTTTACCAACTGAATACAGAAGATAACTTCTGCTTACATTCTAAATACTATGTAAATACTCACATTGATCTAACTAATATTGATCTAGTTATATGACACTACTGTTACCGTATTGCTATGGAACTTTTGGGTTACAGAATTTCATTGCGTTACATGCTGCAAATTGTATATTCAACAGTTATTGCATACCTTATTCTATATACCTTTTGTGTAAATAACCCTGAATTGAAAAATGGCTGGAAGACCAGTGCTTCGGCACTGACAAAAGACAGACCAAACATATTTACTAAAGAAAATTAAAAAGAATAAAAATGAATCTGTATAAAGAAACTAGGGATTAACCGAACAGCAACAGAGAAAGAATGCATGTAGTAAATAATTACGCAACAACTGAAAGTGATAAAACAAGGGCAGTCACAAGACTTAGTGTCTAGCGACGAAAACATGTCATTAGGCTTAACCGTTATGGGCAGCATAAATACACCCATCACAAAAACTAATTTTTTTAAATAGGAAAAAAAAGTGCAGTGTTTGAGAATTACATGGCATACATACACACCTATGCTATATATAGTATGGCATATATTTGTTTGTAAAGATAATAAATAAATACAATGGATCTGTGGATTTACTATTGGTTAGTGAATACTCAAAACTGACGGTTAGGTTCTTTACAAGGTGAAATTACAAGCCTTATCTTGTTTGTTGGGGATTTTATGTTCTAGCAACATCTAAGGGCACATCACGATGGGTACTGACTTGTGACAGTGCACGCTCAGAGCGACTTTACAGTGCTGTCACACTGAGAGAGCAGGCCACCGACACCATAACTCAATAACCTACTCAATCACATTATCCTGATACAGAGCTAACCAGTTCTTGTCCATTCCTATTATTAGTATTAATGCAGATTGCCAGACTATGGAGTGACAATTATAAATTTTGTAAGTCATTGGTTTGACTCGGCCGGGTTCAAACACATGGGTAGCCATACCGATTCGGCCATATAAGTGGCAAAATAGTGAAATGGAGGCGTATTCACACTTTGTTCGCTTACCAAGTCAATGGGGCCTTCAGCGAAGGAGGCGAGGAATCCGGTGACCGCCCCACACAGGAAGTACTCGGCTGGTTTCAGACGCTCCCCAACCCGGTCCGGCTCGGACATTACTTGTTGGACCTATAACAAAAATGGGTTGCTTGTTGAGGTTTTACATACTGGCAACATCTAAGGCCATATCAGTATGGATACTAACGTGTGACAGAGCACATTCATGGTGGCTGTATAGTGCTTCCCCACTGGAAGACCAGGCTGCCAGCACCATGACCCAATAACCCATTCAGTCACATTATCCTGTTACTAACCAAAGCAGTCCTTGCTCTATCCTATTAATGTCGAGCGACAGGCTAGGTAGTGACAAGTATCAATCTTGTTAGTCATTGATTTGATGCGGCTGAAGTATGAATCCCTTCCCCTGACCCCGTCTGGTCACAAAAATATGTGGAGGCAATAAATCTCGATAAACAAAACTAAATTTTCCTCCCTTCACATTTGCAATATAAAACCGTATAAAAATTGATTACAGTGTTAAAGAACCAAAATGGTGAATTTCATAATAACAATTTTCTCTATTTCTGCAGCATTTTATTTTATAACAAACTGCAAGATGACTCATACACCCACATAAAGACATATTTGTTGCTGGGTACCAAAATGGCATGTGAACTCATAAACCATCATCTAATGAAAGCAATACCATTGGTACCTTAAATCTTATAAATAATACTTAATACAGTATAACACCATTAAACCAAACTTGAACGGACTCTAGAAATTAGTTTAGATTAACCAATCATTGGTTTAACCGAGCTTTGGCTTTGACTTTGACTTTGAGTAAGTGTGTATTGCACGTGTAATATACAATATATGTGGACACTTTCATTATTGTTTTTTTATGTATATACAGTATAACCCCGTTAAACCAAACTCAGTTAAACCAAACGATCGGTTAATCCAAACTTTTTTCGATGGCCCGCAAAATGCTACCAACAACACATCACACCCTCTCTAATATATTTGCATCATATTGATGTGTATGCTACCAAACATATCGTGTGAGAGTGAGAGAAACTACAATGTTATCAGGCCATCAACATGCAGTTTTTGTTTGACTTATTATGAGGTGTTTTTTGGCTTCATTGTAGTGACGTCTTTACATTGGGTGTACATGGTTGAATATTTCACTGTTGGCTTGGTATTCTTTTTTTCTTTTTTTAAATATTAAGACACGATCTCTAAAAAAAAGTGGATGTACAAATTTAATTTAAAACAGAACTGAACACAATATATATTTATGTTTGTTTTGTGATGCTTAAATTATAATACAGGGTTTACCCATTTCAATATATCTTATTCCAGGAGTTTCAAGGAACTACCAGTGCAAAATTTCAGGACATTTTAAAGACTTTTAATATATTAAACTACCACAAAACACAGCCGTATTCATAGTCAAATAACTGTGTAAGATGTGATGTGTAAATAAGTATAAAAAATAACATTGAATGTATGCATAATCTTAGTAAAAAAATCAAGAGGTAGGATAAAAACCCACAAAAATCATTTTAAATACAAAACCTCACTAGCTAAAGCTTGCGCAGGTCAGTGAATATACACTTAAAAAAATATAGTCATTATTTTCCATTTTCAAGGATTTTCAAGGATATTTAGCCAAATTCCAAGACTTTCCCGGACTGGAATCCTGAATGATCAAATTCCATGAGTTTCCAGGTTTTCAAGGACCCGTATCATCGTATGAACCCTGTAATAGCAATGCACGCTGTGCAAGGCATCACTGTAGGAACATATAGAGCAAGCCATCAAAGTCCATATCCATCCCCTTTAATTAATAAGCCAGCAGGAAGCATACCTGATAGTATGACGTCACCAGCGTTGCCCTGAAGAACATCTGGCCTACCAGAGGCGAGGCTGGAAGAAAGAGCTACATTATACATTGTCCTTGCTATTCAGACGCATACAGCGAAGCAGTACCAGAGGTCACTCCAAGTAGCTTTTCAAGCCAAGGTACAACAGCTCACTCAGAGGGTCCTTCTTTTCACAGCGAGTGATAAACATGTGAAATGAGCTACCGGAAGAAGTGGTGGAAGCAGCTACCATAAATCAATTCAAGAATGCGCTGGACAGGGCCTGGGCCAAAGAAACATTCCTGTACGATTTCGAGGCTGCATACCACTAAAGCTGAGAGCTACAAGCTTTGTATAGGCTACCACAAGCCTGCATCAAAGAAGAGGATAATAATAATAATAATAATAATAATAATAATAATAATAACAATAATATAATGCATACAGGGGGATGCAGTTTTCTGGATGAAATTGTTGTTTGGATTGTTTATGTTGGTTCGTCAACATGGGTAATTCACGTGCGAACTAGGGACTGCTGCCGTGGTGCCACCTGGGTATCCTTTTTCGACTGCCACACACGCCCCCTGCTGGACCACCGCTAAGCCCGATCTCACGGTGCGAGATGTGTGACATCACTTCTGGTCGCCGACAGACAGCCCACCAAGTCAGGTCTCACACACCACGCCACCAGACGCCTGATCGACAACAACTACCGGCTTTTCTCAGCCACCCACCCATCCCTACAGTCAAGACAACAATCGGTGTGTAGAGTTGAGAGCCTGAAAAATTGACCTGATGACCTTATTTGACCATAACCATTATATGTTAAGTGACCTTCTTGAATAAAGTCCATGTCATATAGTTCCTTGTTCACATTGAGAATTATGGTAGTGGGTGGGTACCTTATTTCTTTTCGACAGAGAGCAGTAATTCCTGTGTGAATCCTCTGATTTCCCACATATCGGTGGGCACACCATATTTATTTTTAATGTTATCACTAGTAAAGTTAGTCCTTTACATTATATCACCCATAATCAAACAAGGTACCATATGCATTCAATAAGAACCACAATACCCATCTAATAACCTCTCATTGACACCGGACTCCTTGGTGGCTTTTCCTTGATTGTCCCAAGATTATCATTCTTTTACAAAGAAATAGGGGAGTCTTATAGTTGCATGGTTGGTTTATTGGTTGTTGGAGTTTTACATCCTGGCAACATCTAAGGTCATATCAGGACAGGTACCGACTTGTGACAGTGAGCACTCATGGTGACTTTATAGTGCTGCTCCACTGGGAAATCACGCCGCCAGCACCATGACCCAATATCCCACTCAGTCACATTATTCTGACACTGAGCTAACCAGTCGTTGCCTTATCCTTTCAATTTTGAGCACAAAGCTAGGACGAGACAAGTATCAATTTTGTAAGTCATTGCTTTGACTCGACCAGCAATTGAACTCCCGATTTCCTTCACAGGAGGCCTGGGCTCTACCGATTCGGCCATCACGCCCGGTGACCTTAGATGTAGCTAGGACGTAAAGTCGCCATCCAGAGGGTATGTACACATGTGAAGATATGGAATTCAAGGCCTTTTAAAGGCTTTTCATGGCTGTTTTTGATAGGATTCACAACTATTTTCATTTGGATTTCAGGAAAAAATAACGATGGTAAATGCCGATTTCAGACTAATTTATATGAGTGGAGACAGTTTAATGGCATTCAAGGCTTTTTAAGACTAATTACCCAAAGCAGGGTAAATTCAAGGTTTTTCAAGGCGTGAAATGGGGCGAATGAAGACTTTTCAAGACTTTCCAGGCCCTGTATGGACCCCGGCATCTATAAAACCAAAAACAAGCATTGAAATTTTAAAAAAAAGCACCGACCTACGCCTCTGTACAATCCGGAGACGCCTTCCCATTTGAGCGTCTTCAGGAAGCAGTCTGTCAGGCCCGAATACACCGGCTTCACTGTGGGCTGGGTCTGCAGCCTCACTTTGAGGGTGTCAAAGGGATGCCCCACCAAGCACACGGCTATCCCTGCCGCCGTACCGGCCAGACTGTTCTTCAACGTCCTCTCCACGAAGCCCACAGCGGGCGGTGACTCCGATCCCATGGTGCAGCGCTGAGTTGGAAGGAAGATGAAGATGATGATGCTGGCATATAAATAAGTGGTCACTGGCTGAGATATCTATTTGCGATGCGCGGATATATCACGTGGCAGTGTCCTAGTGGGGTCAGCCAAAGATAAACAAGGGCTCGTCTGATGGCGGTACTGGTAGACCACATGTGACCCCGTTCCCACAAAGTGACGTGTTTTCGCTTCATGTCGGGGCATTAAGAGACAGGACAAAAGGCCCCCCGAGCCACTTTGCCCTTCAGCGGTCAGGCCAATTAGAAATTTGGCAAACTGGTCTGCAAAATTATTTGGATGTATTATTGTTGTTGTCGATATTGTTATTAAAAGTATTGTTAGTGATATGATTATTATCATGTTATTAACATTATTATTGATATTACTATTATTAGTACTATTATTATAGTATTACTATCATAATTATCATTAATTGTCATCATTATTACCATCATCATTATTATCATTATTATTATTAAACTATATACACAGAAACGAGGTCGGTAATTAAAGTTGCATAGTCCGATGGTTTTGAGTTTCCGATATTTTTTTAGATAAATATATTAGGATGATCGCTATAATCTACCTTACTTTAATTTTAAGTAACGTTTAGTTTAAATGGCTAACTTTTTAGATATTTTAAGTGTAAACATACAAAATTAATTTCGGCAAGCACACCAAAACTCTGACACCATAGGCTTCTAGAGTAAGAAGTTCTATTAAATTGACTCGATCTTCACTTCTATGTAGCGACAAATGTTTAATAAATACACCATAATCTAAGTTAGATATGTAGAATCAAATCTAGATAATTGGTTTGGTTTTGAAAATTTGATATTTCATCGGACTACGCAGCTTTAATTATACAACTTACTATTTTATTATATGATTACTGTTTAGTGCATTGAGAATAATGAGGACAAATGACCCCCGGCCACTTTTCCCACCAAGGGGCAGGCCAATTAAAAAATTGACAAACTGGTCTCCAACATTACTGTTATGTGTTTTTATTGTTGTTATTATTATCGCCATCATAATTATTATCATTAAATCACCATCATAATTATTATCAATTAATATCATTATTTGTTATATCATTATTGTTTATCTGTATTATCATCAAACTATATATCCTGAAACAACATAATTAATTAACTGCATTGGTTAGTTGTTGGAATTTTACGTCCTGGCAACATCTCAGGTCAGGACGAGTACCTACTTGTGACAGTGTACACTCATGGCGACTTTACTGTGCTGTCCCACTGGGAAATCAGGCCGCCAGCACCACATTGCGACCTGATATCCCACCCACTCACATAATCCTGACACTGAGCTAATCAGTCCTTGCCGTATCATATGATTGCTGAGTGCCAGGCTAGGAAGTGACAAGTATCAATTTTATAAGTCATTGATTTCACTCGACCGAAAATCGAACTCCCGATCTCTAACACGCTAATTAACTATATGCAGCTTACTGTTTGTTTGTTGTTGTTTTACGTCCTAGCAACATCTAAGGTCATATCGGGATGGGTACCGACTTGTGACATTGTGCACTCATGGTGGCTTTATAGTGCTGCCCCACTGGGAAATCAGGAACCAGCACCATGACCCGATATCCCACTCAGTCACATTATCCCGACACTGAGCCAACCAGTCCTTGCCCTATCCTATTAATGCTGAGCGCCAGGCTAGGAAGGGACAAGTATAAATTTTAAAGTCATTGGTTTGACTCGACCGGGAACCGAAGTCCCGACAACCTGGACGCGAGGCCCGCGCTCTACCGATTAGGCCACCGCGCCCAGTTTATGCAGCTTACTAGTTTTTCATATGATTCCTGTTCAGGACATTAAATTCGACATGTTCAAGATAATAATGTTGAATTGGTCATCCGCTAATTGAACAAATGACTTCATTACATCATGTAGTTGCTTTAATGAAATTTGCATAGTCCGATTGTTTTGAGTTTGTGCCTCATTTCTTTCTAGATAAATATACTAGGTTGAGCGTTGTAATAAATCTTGCTTTTTTTTTTAACTAACGGTTGTCATAAATGGTTAAAGTTAGATATGTAAGGTAAAATTGAGTTCAGTGTTTTGGTTGAGAAAAATATGGACGAATTTATCGGATTGTGTAGCTTTAATATTGAACTAAAATTAACGTTTAAAGCTGCGAACACACTGGACGCATGCGTCGCGCGTGCGTCAAGTACAACCGTGCGTCATGCGGTTCTCACGCGTAAATAGCGAACACACTGGACGCGTCTGCCACGCGTCTAAAGGCTGGTACACACCTCCCATATAAAACCCCCATTCCCCCCTCTTCCATTCCCCCCATTCCCCCCTCTTCCATTCCCCCATTCCCCCTCTTCAATTCCCCTTCTTCCATTCCTAGTCTTCCATTCCCCCCTCTCCCATTCCCCCTCTTCCATTCCCCTCTCTTCCATTCCCTCTCTTCCATTCCCTCCCTTTCCATTCCCTCCTCTTGTGTTCCCCTCTTGCGTTCCCCCCTCTTGCGTTCCCCTCTTCCATTCCCCCTGTTGCATTCCTCCCTGTTGCTTTCCCCCCTCTTGCGTTCCCCACTCTTGCATTCCCCCATCTTCCATTCCCCCTCTTCCATTCCCCCCTCTCCCATTCCCCCTCTTCCATTTGCCTCTCTTCCATTCTCCCTCTTCCATTCTCCCTCTTCCATTCTCCCCTCTTCCGATCCCCGTCTTCCGTCCCTCCTCTTCTGTTCCTCCTCTTCCGTCCCTCCTCTTCTGTCCCTCCTCTTCCATTCCCCATTCTCCATCTTCCGTTCCCCCTCTTCCATTCCCCTTCTTCCATTTCTCCTCTTCCATTCCCCCCTCTCCCATTCCCCCTCTTCCATTCCCCTCTCTTCCATTCCCCCTCTTTCGGTCCCCCTCTTTCGTTCCCCCTCTTTCGTTCCCCCTCTTTCGTTCCCCCTCTTTCGTTCCCCTCTTTCGTTCCCCCTATTTCGTTCCTCCTCTTTCGTTCCCACTCTTGGGGAATGAAAGAGGCGGAATGCAAGAAGGGGGAATGAAAGAGGGGAAAAGCAAGAGGGGGGAACGCAACAGGGGGGAAAGCAACAGGGAGCAATGCAAGAGGGGGAACTCAAGAGGGGAACGCAAGAGGGGGGAACGCAAGAGGGGAACACAAGAGGAGGGAATGGAAAGGGAGGGAATGGAAGAGAGGGAAATGGAAGAGGGGGGAATGGAAGAGGAGGAATGGAAGAAGGGGAATGGAAGAGTGGGAACAGAAGATGGAGAATGGGGAATGGAAGAGGAGGGACAGAAGAGGAGGGATGGAAGAGGAGGAACGGAAGAGGAGGGACGGAAGATGGGGGAATGGAAGAAGGAGAATGGAGGAGGGAGAATGGAAGAGGGAGAATGGAAGAGGGGGAATGGGAGAGGGGGGAATGGAAGAGGGGGAACGGAAGATGGGGGAACGCAAGAGGGGGGAACGCAACAGGGGGGAAAGCAACAGGGAGGAACGCAACAGGGGGAATGCAAGAGGGGAACGCAAGAGGGGCGAACGCAAGAGGGGAACACAAGAGGAGGGAATGGAAAGGGAGGGAATGGAAGAGAGGGAATGGAAGAGAGGGGAATGGAAGAGGGGGAATGGGAGAGGGGAATGGAAGAGGAGGAATGGAAGAAGGGGAATGGAAGAGGGGGAACGGAAGATGGAGAATGGGGAATGGAAGAGGAGGGACAGCAGAGGAGGGACGGAAGAGGAGGAACGGAAGAGGAGGGACGGAAGACGGGGATCGGAAGAGGGGAATGGAAGAGGGGGAATGGAAGAGGGATAATGGAAGATGGAGAATGGAAGAGGGAGAATGGAAGAGAGGCGAATGGAAGAGGGGGAATGGGAGAGGGGGGAATGGAAGAGGGGGAATGGAAGAGGGGGAAAGGAAGATGGGGGAACACAAGAGGGGGGAACGCAAGAGGGGGGAAAGCAACAGGGAGGAACACAACAGGGGAATGCAAGAGGGGAACGCAAGAGGGGGGAACACAAGAGGGGAACACAAGAGGGGGAAGGAAAGAGGGGGAAGGAAAGAGGGGGAACGAAAGAGGGGGAACGAAAGAGGGGGAATGAAAGAGGGGGAACGAAAGAGGGGGAACGAAAGAGGGGGAACGAAAGAGGGGGAACGAAAGAGGGGGAACGAAAGAGGGGGAACGAAAGAGGGGGAACGAAAGAGGGGGAACGAAAGAGGGGGAACGAAAGAGGGGGGAAAGGAAGAGAGGGAATGGAAGAGGGGGAACGAAAGAGGGGGAACGAAAGAGGGGGAACGAAAGAGGGGGAACGAAAGAGGGGGGAACGAAAGAGGCGGAACGAAAGAGGCGGAACAAAAGAGGGGGAACGAAAGAGGGGGAACGAAAGAGGGGGAACGAAAGAGGGGGAACGAAAGAGGGGGAACGAAAGAGGGGGAATGAAAGAGAGGAGATTGCAAGAGGGGGGAATGAAAGAGGAGGAATGGAAGAGGGGGAATGGAAGAGGAGGGAATGGAAGGGGAGGGAATGGAAGAGGAGGGAATGGAAGAGGAGGGAATGGAGGAGGGGCAATGGAAGAGGGGGAATGGAAGGACACACACATAACACACTGTGTGGTCGGGCAAAGTCGGGCAAAGTCGGGCAAAGTCGGGCAAAGTCAGGCAAAGTCGGGCTTATACGTTATGGGCAGAATAAAAAACTTGTCACAAAAAAAAAAATCAAAAAAAAAGTCGGGCAAAGTCGGGCAAAGTCAGGCAAATTCGGTCAAAAGCCATGCGTCACCACGCGTCAAGCGTAAAAAATCGCTCCAAAAGCGATCCGTGACGCACGCGCGACGCACGCGTGAGAAACGCACGCGCCAGTATGTTTGGGTTCTCTTTATTACATACATTTTGATTTTTGACGCACGCGCGACGCTTGACGCACGCGCGAGATATGCGTCCAGTGTGTTCGCAGCTTTAGCCATTGAACTAGACTCACTAGATATGGTTTCTAGATAATACATTTTACAGCTGCAATATCAACAATAGAATGTAACAAAATGACTAAATGTGTCTGAGATGTGAAAGCTACCTAGTCATGGAATTTGGAGCAACCGCATCGGGCATGAGCCAGTTTAAATTGAGTGGGGCGGGGGGGGGGGGGCAACTGATTGGATGACCAAATATCTGGTTGGCCAAATGTCATGGTCCAGGTGCTTGATAGACGTCAGCTGTTCAGAAATCAAGAGGACCAAAGGGTTAGTAGGACAACAATAACACGTTACCAAAAGTTAGCATTAAGGTTAGATTAAATGTTGCTCTCATTAAAACCACATTTAACCAGTTCAAAATACCATTTAAAATTATTTTTGCTATTATTTGAAATTTCAGATTTTCGTGTCATTTTTTTTTTCTATCAAGTATCATTCAGCAAATTTGACAATTTCAGCTTTTCCTGTAAATTTCAATGTAAACATAAATGTAACATCTTTGTCGTGAAATGAAAATGAAATAATAAATACCGCTAACTTTTTACCGTTGATATATCCTTTGAAGTCAACAAGGCATTAAAGTTAAACCATCACCCATTAATCAACCAATAAATCAATCAATCAATGAACCAAAAAGGTCGAACAGCAGGGATCAATTCAGGGCCCCTTTGATTAAATGAACCTATTTTTGTTAATGATTTTGTCTATTGTCGTTTGTTTTGACAAATATATTTTCAATGGGCGACCTGAACGTCTTACAAAATCAGCTAAGCACACATTCTCTGTGAAACCGCTTGACAAATTGTTGACAGAACGCACCTAACCACGTGAACTGTCCGTAAAGTGGCACAATTACTGAATTAGCGGAGAGTTTGTGTGTTGCACTGCGTTTAGTGTCTATACGTAACCATCCACATTATAAATAAGATTATCTGGTTTGTCGCTTTTACGTCCTAGCAACATCTAAGGTCATATCAGGACAGGTACCGACTTGTGACTGTGTTCCCTCATGACGACTTTATAACGCTGCCCCACTGGGAGACCAGGCCACCGGCACCATCACCTGTTATCCCACAGTCACATTATCCTGCTACTGTGCTAGCCAGTCCTTGTGCTATCCTATTAATGCCGAGCGCCCGGCTAGGTAGCGACAAGTATCAATTTTCTAAGTCATTGGTTTGACCCGGCTGGGATTGAAATTCCCGACCTTCCGCGTGGGAAGCTTGCGCTCTACCGATTCGGCCACAGCATCTGGTTTATGAATAAAGCAGGCATTCCTTACACGCGGTATGCGGCATGCGGTATGCGAATGGCATGATTCCTTACACACGGTATGCGGTATGCAGTATGCGGCACACGACTGGATATATTTAAAAAATAAAAATAAACAATTATTCTCCATACTGCTCTGTATATGACCAAATATTGCATTTATATCTATGTACCTTTTCGTACATCACATGGGGGTTCCTACCTTTATTATAACCAAATTATAGATAAGTATTCATATTTCTGTGCATATGGTAGCATTTATAGCTTTCCCCTAACCTTATGTCTCCAGGGTGCCCAGCTCACCATGTGTTTCCCCTCCTCACCCCTGTGTGAGACCATTCCGTAATGCTCAGTCGCCTCTCCTGGTGTTAAACTAATGGACACATCAGACTCAGGTTTCTATTCGCACCCAGCTTGACGGATACCGCATGCCGCACCGATCGCTACATGGACCGATCGGAAAAACGCATTCGCATTCACATTCGCATTCGCATACCGCATGTAAGGAATGTAGCTCATAGGTTTCAAGGCGTTTCAATTTTTTGTCGCATTCGCATTCGCATACCGCATAACGCGTGCAAGGAATGCACCCTTAAGATTAATAGTACAATGCATAATACAGCTACAAGGTAATTTCAGAAATAGCATAATCCAGGGATAATTAAAAAAAAATGTAATTCTGGAGAAAAGAATACATATTGCTCTCCAATTTATAGTGTTCAGAGACAACAACTGCAGAACCACCTGTGAATTTTTGGGTCATCCGATCGATCCTGCTCAGTGGAAACATTTGCAGTTTTGGCTATTTTCCATTCCAACCAATGGTCTACACCTGGTTCAACAAAGGCTGTGGTATGTGCTGTCCTGTCTGTGGGAAAGTGCATATAAAAGACCCATTGTTGCTTATCGGAAAGAGTAGCCTATGCCGCGGCTGCAGCAGGTTTCCTCCAAAGAAATATGTCAGAATGACCAAATGTGTTATGTCCAAAAAGCCAATGATGAAAATCAATGTGCTCTAGAGGCATCGTTAAATAAAACAAACTTTTCTTTAACAACCGCAGAAAATAAAGCCTGGAATTGATTTCAGCGTATCAGTTATTACTGAGCTTACAGACACTTGTATTGGTCACAAAAGGGAGATCTTCACATGTGTACCCATCGCTATCACTGTATCAGATAGATCCTTATCAGTAAGTATACATTGAAAGCCAGGCACTGACTTGTTGTGAATCCCACATACAGACAGATAACAAGCAGTCTAATATCTAGATAAATTTGTATATATAATATATACACATTTTTACCATATACACCTCCACTATTCACGTCGATACGAGCAAACAACTACTGTCTGTTCTTATCGATGTGAATAGTGGTGTGTATAGTAAAAAGGACCCAGCCCTCTTGCATTTGAACTTAAAGGACAGCTTTCGTATGATAATATAACTGAACCATCCATTTATTTTTATTTACATAATTCTTATACGTCACATATATCTACTGGTATATCTGTTTATCTGTCTGTCCATCTACCTATATAATATACACATATATATGGTATTTTACCTCGGTAAACAGCCTCAGGCTAGCCTCAGGCTAGGGAGAGGTAAGCACGTCCGGTACCAGCAATTAGCATATACAACTCACGACTGGATAACGTGTCGTTGGGTTGCTCCGGCAAAATTAGTCTACATACAAGCAAATACGCAGTAAGTATAATAAAAACTGTGGTTAGCTTAATTATGATGCATTAGAGCATCAATATGGAAAGTTTAGACTTTCGTTGGTCCAATTTGGACGAGTTATTTGGTTATAAACAACCAAGGATAGAACACTCGAGTGGGTTTCTCTGAAGGAACCAAACCGGTCATTAGCGGTTCTGTCAACACCCGGGTCACCGTGTGACTATGGGTAGAGATGTGGGTTTCGCCCTATCTCATGTGGAAATTCTCTCGTACTCTAATAGAGAGTAATGTTGGAGATGCTCCTGGGTTTCTTTTTATAGACTCCCCTAGACAAAACTTTTTCAGGGCGTTTTCTCCGAGTTTCGTAGCATTTTCTCCAACTTGTTGACGTAGTAGTCACAGGTGGGAGAAGTGTGCGGAACAGAGGGATGGGCGGGCCGATACACTGGTCCCGACCCCGCGTAAAGATTTGGGTTTGACCCACAATCCACGCACAAATTTAGCTTATTACGCCTGTGTTATAACGGTAATAAACACGTTCTCTAACACCACCAGATGTCCAATTGAGTTTGAAACAACCAAATTGTGACAAATATATATACCAGGACTGACCAAAAATCTTTGTTTACAGTTCCTGATGGCCACGAAGCGGAGTAAGCGCGGTGCAGCAGCAGCCGAGGGGCGTGTTTCCGAGTGGAGTGGACGAGGAGTACGACTCCTCACCTGTGTTGTCGGCAGGGCCGTCGACACAGCCCCGGGCGCATATCCTCTCCGACCCGGACGAGGACGCAGTGCCTGATGTGCCTGCGCCTCCAGATTGGGAGGCTCGCTTTGCACGGTTGGAAAGCCACATCTTGACTTCCAAATCGCCCGTGTCTCGGAAGCGGCGTAGGCCGAGTGTCCAAGAGGATTCGTATGAGGATTTCTTGGACACAGACTCAGCGGTGGAGCTTAAGGCTCCTCCTCCTCCTTCTCCTAAACGGAGGAAGAAGAAGAAACAGGTGATTTCTTCGGGTGATGAATTCACCAAGGAGCGGGCCGAGACTGGTTTTCGCAAAAAGCGGAAGACTAAGTCCAAAAAGAAGAAGAGGAAGAGGAAATATTCTTCTTCTGATTCGTCCACTGAGTCTACTTCTACGGAATCAGACTCAGACACCATATATGAAGGTGTCTATGCGGACATTGGCACTAAAGTGGCTAAGAAGGTGGAGAAGCCAAAGGCTAAGCGGGTTAAAACCACTACGCTTATGCGCGAGACCGTGAATGGTCATTTCCGCACGTTTAAACCGGCGGAGGTTATCTCCAAGTTAGGAGATGAGTTAACAGGCATAAAGGGTGTTCCCAACTCCATCATTAAAGAAATGGATCGGGATGTCAATATGACGGATGACCGTAAGAAGTTTGAGGATGTGTTGCACACAGTGCATAAAGCAGTGTTGGCTACCCTAACAGCTATTGTTCCTGTGGCTAATAGGATGCAGAGTGAAAATATGTTCTCGTCTTTGGCTAAGACAATGGACAAAGGCATTGCAGTGTTAGCGGCGGCTGGTAATTACCTGTCGTATCGAAGATATGAAAATGT